>JARJEE010000027.1:4949548-6182560 GCA_030180105.1 Hyles lineata | reverse complement strand
TAACAAAACAAAAAATAAATCACAGTTACTAGGAATTTATCATTTGGATAAAGAGGGTGGTTTTCATATTAATATTCTCTGAAATATGTGATTTAATCTAGTCAGTATCTACCTCTCATTTTGATAACACATATATGTGAAAAAAGTCATAGCCATTGAATAAGACATTTCTTCCAACTATTGTTTTTAGCGATTTTATTTTGCTCTTTAAATTTTTTAATTACTTTACATTTCAAATACTTTAGAACTTTCCAGTCACGGGACGGGCAAGATAACAACAATCAAAAGTTATTTCATAGCTTTTATCTTACGATTTTAATATTAACTCCAAATAAGAAAACAAAAGACAATCTTGTAACAAAACACTGTGCGAAATAAATCAAGGCGAGTGCCTATCATACCGAAGTTTCGGAGTTCAGTATTTTATTTTCCAATTTCCCGAACTCTTTGAGATGCCTTACACAAGTTTGCTTTCGGAGCACTCACAACATTCACAGATACAGAAACAGTACAAGTTTGAAATCCATTCAAGTTCGGTCTTTGTAGTATTTTAGAATATTTTCGCGCACAAAGACTCCATGCCATTGTCGGCTCTTTTTGTGCTAAATAAAACTTTCGGAGAATGCTTTGTGGTAGCTATTTAAGGATGAATATATTTAACTTTTGTCTGCTTTGTGTTTAAGAGTGTCGCAGGACTTATTAGGTGCATGGAAAATAAAATAGCTTATGATTTATTACTATAAATGAAGTCTAAAAATCAAATAGAATTTGAAGATAGCTGGTCTTATATCTAATATTTTAGTTATCTAATCTAATAGTTTAGTTAGACAACGATATTTTGATTTCTTAGATTGTAAGCTGTAAAATAAATGAAGCGTAATCGGAAAGTAAAAATTAAACCATATCGCGATAAAATGCGGAAAAAATGGTTTTATTTAAATAACAATATTTTTTTTAAATAAGCTGAAATAAATATTTCTACTTCCATTTTCACTTTCTGAATGTAGTGTGGCAGTAAACTTTAGACGAAAATATATTGCATACATAACATTTAACACTAAATATATTTTAATAATCATTCAAAATATTCACCACTAACAAATTAACTACAATAAAGTTTAAGTAAAGAACCACAAATGCATATTTCTCGCGGGGTTTTTTAAATTATCACTAGGTATCTAATTACATTCCTCAGTCATCCGTTAATATTGACAGTTTGGCATGAAGCCACCCCATTTGAAGATCTCTGCGCAATCACCTGCTATCGCGGCCATCTAAAACCCATTACCGGTTGGAAAAAGTTCTAATGGCTGTTAAATTGCTCGTTCTAGCTTTTAGCCTACTTATGGTTGCACAATTACGTGATATTTAGTTGACCGAGAGTTAAAGTAAAAATATGTAGATTTAACGTTTTTCTAAATCATTATCAATAGCCTCTCGCAGTCCAATGCTGGAAATAGACCTCTCCCAAGATACGCCACAAAGCCCGGTCTGCTAATTTACACGCCCAGTCAATGCTTTACTAAATCAGTTAGATAATTTTATAAACTGTAAAGCTTATAAAATTATCTAACTGATTTAATAAAGCATCGACTGAAGACTGAAGAAGCTAAGCTAAAATAACATAATTATGATATTCAGAAAAAACATGATAAAAAAAAGAACGTCGTCTTCATAATGGTATAGACAATCACGGACACTACAAGATCGAACTCCTCTACCGAGTATAAAGAACTATGTCATGACATTATAAAAATATCCTGATCATATTAAATTTATTTTAATTATAAATTTCGGTGCACGGAACAGTATATATTTCACAAGCAATTTTAATTAAAATCCTGCTGTACAACGTTTAATTTTGGTCAATCATTGATGGCATTGCATTGGCGAGCGCAACCAAAGGCTCCGATTGCAAATTAAACGTATTCAATAATAAAATAAAGCTTAAAGCCCAGTTAATTAAAAATATATCGAACCGAGCCTGTAGTTTGAGATAATTATTCCGTGGTTTTAAATTTATATGCATTAATTTTAATACTGAAGTTTAAATATTTAACTTTTATCCATCCAAACACGTTCCACTGCAGGGCATGGGCCTCCTCTGTAATCGAGAGTACGATTGAGAGGGGTTAGGCCATATAGGCCAAGGTAACTTAGTAATATTCAAATCAAGTATACTTCCGAGCCTTGTTAATTTTTTATTGCTCGACACAACTATGCCAGCTGCTTGAAAACTAATATATAAAGACTGAAAAGGACACGCTAGACTTTATTATTTTCGGTTATTATGACACGTTTGTTATACGATCATGTATGATGATGGCTATTCCAGAAGATATTACTGGTGGAAGGTCTCTCAAATGTGAGAATCCGCCTAGGAAACCCACCATAATATCTGTTAAGCCAGCGAAACAGCAGTGTTAATGTACTGTTGTGTTCCGGTTTGAAGGAAGTTAGCCAGAGTAAAGAATGGATATAATCTTATGTCTTGGGACGGCAGGCGCAATGGAATGCCAGGCATGGCGTTGTGATTCATGCCGTTGTTTAGTGTTGCTACTGTCTGGTTGTACAAGCGGAAAAGATTAACCACTAACTACAAGGTCTCCGGGAATTTATTTAAATCTTCATTGCACACAAACTTAAAGTAAACCACTATACATAAATAATAAATAAAAAAAATACAAATGGCGGTCTTATCGCTCTATAGCAAATAGCAATAACTTACAGACAACCATGGGATGGATTTAAAAGAAGGAGGAAGAGAGGGCAGTGTATAAAATAAAGAACTTTAGCTACATAATACTAATTAAACATATACACAAACAAACTATACATACAAAGCAAATAAATATACTCGTAAATAGATACATATAAAATCTATAAAAATAACTAGGACTTTATTCATATAAAAACAAAAGCGAATCATCATCATCATCAGCCTATTTGCGTCCACTGCTGGACATAGGCCTCTCCTATAGCAAGCCACTGGGCTCGATCTTCAGCCCAACGTCTCCAACCGCTACCAGCCATCCTTCGGATATCATCACTCCACCTCGTTGGAGGGCGTCCTACACTACGCTTGCCGCGCGAAAGCGAATACCTACACATTTTTGTGTCACCTAAATTTGTATGCTTTCAACAAAAGTTTGTTAATCAATATAGTGGTGAAAAGAGCCGAAAATGATTTAGTGTTCGAAGCTCTGTTACCGAACTCTCAATAAAAACAAAAAAATGAAACGCGTAAAGTTTATAATTGAAACTGAACAGTTTGTTTGCTTAAAATTTCCAATAATATCAAACGGGTATTTTTAATATTATTTTTCATTGTTCCATCAATTTGGTCTGAAATATTGAAATATAATACATTGGAAATTATTTTCTATTATTAACTGATGTCGAGGTGCAGAGACTGAAAATTCGGAATACAAATATTTTTTAAAAGACTAATTTAATAACTACAGTCTGTTACCGCACGTAAATAAAAAAAAAACATCAGTAATACATATTCATTCATTCATTTTTTTTTTTGGATTACCTACTACCAGGTTTCATTCCTAATTCTCTAAAGGAAAAATACTCTGATACGTAATCCATAAAATCATCTATAAAAAACGCCTACTCTCAACAATCACAGTACCTTTCCGTAACAACATTGCCACGATAGTACCTTCAGGCGCCGCTCAGTCTAGAACATTCTGGCGGCCATCCAACAACGATATGTAGAAATAACCTCAATTGCCGTATACGGACGATTTGGCGAAAATGAATTCGTGAATGTGGCTGTAAAACTCGAATGGGTGCTTAACACAATGGCCGGATTTGCGGGAAAGCGCATTGTGGTAGAATAGTGACCATTTGCAATATCGGTAAATTATAAGTTGAATCTTTTAATTGCCCGGGGTAAAAACCAGAGGCTAAATTATGGTTAAAGTTTAATTTATAACACTAATCATAGGCGGTAATAAATACGTGACGTAATTTGGATAACACAGTTTTATTGCTGGGTAAATACGATAGATTTTCGACAAAAATGGTAACGATGCGTCGTTTCCTTATACTGGTAGTAAATGTGGGCATAAATGTGGAAGAATATTTGCAATTTGTATAAAAACCGATGCGGCATATCCTTTTTCTGACAGTAAATTTAGACTGAATATTAAAAAAAATATCTACAATGTACAGTATAAAAAAGTATCCAAAAAATATTAAAAGGGTAAAAATTAAAAAAAAAACCGAAAATAGATCGTTCTACAACCGAAATTTCGATTCAGATGGTCAGTCTACCTCCCCGGCCTAGTGTGAGCTCTACGGTCGGTAGAGATTTCCTCACGATGGTTTCTTTGATGACAAAGTTTGTGGCAAATTACTTTTGCTATGTAAACACACATGTATCCAAAAAGCCAAAGGTACAACAAGGGTACCACTCGATAAGTGTCCGCGACCACTATCTCGGTAGAACATTCGGTTCATTACTAACAGGTAACCATAGCTTTTCAATGAGAATTAATACACAATGGAAACCATAAATATCTCATTGGGATTTTAATTTACACACAAGTTTTCCGATCTAACCCTTTTCAGTGATAACACCCTAAATAAATAACACCCAACAGTCACACACATAGTCCTGATCCCAGACTAAGATCGAGTCTTGTATCGTGGGTATCAATCAGGAACTACGGTACTTTTCGGTCTCACAAACCCGGAAAAAATATTTGTGGGCCGCACAAACATTTCTCTCGGTGCGGGGATCGAACCCGCGACCTGTCATTTCACAGGCGGCTTCTAACCAACTGCGCCATGGAGGCTGTCATGATGAATTAATACTGCATAACCTTAAATAACTAATTAGGATTTGGATATACACACAAGTTTTGCTAACAAAAACACATTGCTTCGTATTTTCATTTGCTAATGGGATAGACTAAGACATTGCTTTACTCCGCCATAAATTCAGGCATTTAATTATATGATACCTACTGTACCGTAATGTAATAAATATTTTCTCCGTAGAAAATTACGTCACGCAAAAATTTCTTCAGCGGATTCATTGTTGAGACGAACAAAGAACACATTAGAGCGTTCACCCCATTGTAAAAGGGCTTTTATGATTTATAATGTCGTGACAAACCTTAATTTAAGCGCTATATCTAAATGTGCTAATTTGTATCTGACGTAGAAATTTTTGTTTAATTCATTCTATAACAAAGAGTTGATGATGATTTACGAAAGCAGAGACAAGAAGCAAAACATAGGACAAAAGCCGTAAAGTTGAGGATCTTTTTAAGTATGGGCAGAAAATTAACATGAACAAAACTCGATAATTCTGATTAAAATTAAATGCTGATTCCATTGCATCATTCAAGACACAAACAGTAGAAGGCGTAATTTTAATATATTGTAATTTTGATATTCTAAATAAATTACCTGTTCTGATTAAACTGTTTTATTTGACCACGATGCAAACACTGGTTAGAACAAAGAATTCAGTATTATAGAATACTATAAATTTTTGAATTAAACAAAAACATTTACAAACGTAGCGTTAACCGAAGAAGGTTTCATCCTTTGATTCAATGAAAATAAATATTTAATAGGAGCCTTCAGTGAAATCAAATGGATCTCGGATACCTGAAGATGTTCTCGATATCAAGTGCGACGCAACGCTCAAACAATTCGTGAAGACTTCTTTGTAGCGTCGTGTCGTCGAAAAGCAATTATTTTTATGCGTAATACTATTTCTCATTGCGTTCGGTAAAGACGCTGGGTTTCTAGATAGATTTTCTTAGAAATAGCACGAAGTTATTATCTACTAGATATCAATTTTACTTTCTGTCACAAATATTTCTGCTATGGATTCTAACTCATCATTTAATAAATAATTCATCCGAGTCTGTCCAATACAACAAGTAACTGTAAGAAATTATGCATTCTCGTTATCCGGCCTATTGCCCCGTGGTGGGGGGAAGGGTCCAAAAAGCATATTATTCATATGCCCAGGGCAAAAAATCAATATACAATTCATAAAGTTAACCATTAGGTCAGATATTTGATTGACTAGCCATAGAAAATAATTTATGCAGTTTTTAGTTAAAATAACGAAATGCCCCTGGGATTAGACGATTTCTCAAAAATATTGACTTCAGATTAATCCATAAGACAAAGGCCATAATTTAAAAGAAATAAAACGAGCAATCGAAGCTACAATTAAAAGCATGGACAAATAAACCCCTGCTATCCAGGAACCCAATCTGCGCTGAAAATCGCTGAAACATTTAATATAAAGCCGTGTACACAGAGGTGCACAAGGTGTTTTAAACTGCAGATAAGTAATGAAAACGGTTGCGGCTGACAGTCGCCAAGCCGTTTGGACTGTGTCCAGTGGCGCGAATCAAGAACTGTCTTAAATTAAACTGTGGTTTTACAGGATAGAATATAGCGGAAGATGCGGCTGCGATTTAGATTTTATACGTATATATTGAAGCTATATTTTATTTGGGAACGGAGCGGCTAGACTGCACTCGATACTAGATTACATTTGATGTTTATGGTTTTAAAAATTTGAAATTTCAGTGCTTTTGAATGCTACATTACCATGCGTATAAATACTGGATTGCGGTGAAGGGACTTAATGGAACTGAGTGTCTGAAGTAGGCTAGAAGTTTTTTTTTATTCTAGCTGCTGACTAACTGTCCTACACTTAGTGGTAAGCACAAATAGCGTCCACACAGAGTAACGAATGGCATCAAACGGCGGTTCAATGCTATTCGACACAATTATGCCAGCCTATTGAGATGCTTTTCCATACTGCGGCGCAGGACCAAGAACAAAGACCCAGGATTATAGGAAGGAGGGGACACGTGTGACGGCAGAATATTCCACAGTTTCACGGTGGGACACAAAAAAGAATTGGCCCTACAAGACTAGTAAAATATTTAATATAATCGTATTGTAATTTCAAAACTCCAAAGCAGTAGTTTAGGATTGAGAACCATAATAAGCATGAAATTCTCTAAATAAGTATAACGAATACAGTTTTTTTATTGCAACTTTTTTTAAGACATTAATAACATTCATACGACCGCTCATGGACACTAGCAAAACCAAGCAACACCATGATTTACAAAGCAATGCTTAGCATTTCCCTGCACTTGCTATCCTGAAACATAAGATGGTAAGTCTCAGTTAAGACATATTGATGTTCAGTTACTCTGGCTTCAATGTCCTTCAAATCGGAACACCACACTACTGTTTGGCGAGAAAAATAGAAATTTTGGTGGCTATCCAGGGGCCCTACTATATTCATCCGAAACGAAGTTCGAAACTTCGGATAATCGAAGTTTATATACTATACGAATGTACCTACATATACTTATGGTCGTTATTGACTTATTGTCGTAACCATAGACTTATGGTTACGATGTACGTTGTACAAATTCGAACTTTTACAGAGTAGATACATTCGTATCGTATAAAAAACTTCTATCGTCCGAAGTTTCGAACTTCGTTTCGGATGAATATAGTAGGGCCCCTGGCAACCTCTCACATATGAGAGAACTACTACCAGCTATAAATCCATATTAATGTAAAAATAATACCTTCCATGCATACATGCTACATTCGAATGAATAGAAAGTTATTCAATGCAACATGTCAATTAATTCAAATGGATTTTATTATCGTTTTCATGACCGGCGCACATTCAATTCAAAACTTTAACAACGGGATTTCATTTTCATTTCGAATCAATTATATTAATTCACTTTTGTTGGATTTTAAAGTGGGATTTTGTTAATTTAGAACTACATCTAGATTGAATAATTTATAAAGAATATAACAATTAGTGTAAAACTTTTATGATCATAAAAGACTTCCCATCTCTTGAAATTCTAGCAATGATGATATATTGTTGTTTGTCCTGTTCATCAAATGCGGCGACTCTTCAGTCCTTCAACTCGCTCCCTGATTCAA
The DNA here is from genome assembly GCA_030180105.1 of Hyles lineata. Classification (NCBI taxonomy): domain Eukaryota; kingdom Metazoa; phylum Arthropoda; class Insecta; order Lepidoptera; family Sphingidae; genus Hyles; species Hyles lineata. Next base: position 6,174,586 of record JARJEE010000027.1, on the reverse strand, counting down.
AAAGATTATCTGGAGACTGTCTCGCCCTCACATCTACCACTGTAACTGCTGTAAGCCAGGATTAACAGTGGCACGCATTTTATTGACACAAAGCCTAGCTTATTACTGGTGGTAGGTCTCTCATATGTGGGAGGTCGCCTGGGTAGGTATCACTGCAATGTCTATTTCTGCCGCCAAACAGCAGTTTAAATGCACTGTTGTGTTTCAGATTGACGGGACACGGTAGCCAGAGTAACTACTGGACATATTGAGACTTAACATCTTATGTCTCAGGATAGCGAGCGTGGTGGAATTCCAAACATTGCTTTGTAATTCAAGGTGTTGTTTGGTTTTGCTACTGTTCATGAGTGGTCGTATACATGAGCTGTCATCATGCTAGTCTCGCCATGCATTACAATGAAAAAAAAATGCATTGAAGCTCAGCGAGTCTCAGCGTAGGATGGAACATACAAGGCGAAATGTAGGTGTCCTGGCACTCCTGCCTACCATTTCTGGGATAAAGGCGTGACTTTATGTATGTATTTATTATAAAAGACTAAATAATTTACGCTGATCATAGATGTTGCAAGAGCATTGTCTTTTGCTTCCTTAGTATTGTTATGACAATAAGCAATGTAGTAAGCATATTGTGAGAATCTTCGCAAAGCATTTAATAATACGGAAGATAATGGGATATAAAATTAATATTGACCTTGATTCTTGATATTTAGAATAATTTATATAAATATTTTATGTAGGAGAACATAACATTAAAATTCAACCAGGTAAAGATCTCATTAAGTTGCTGGATGTAGACCGCTTCGAACACATGATGGCGTCTTATGCACCAAATAAGAGTTCTACATATATGTATATATATTTGGGAATAATAGTAATAGTAGATATACACCAATGGCGAAGAGTTCATACAAGCTGATTTATGCCAAAAAATTACAGAGTTTACATTTTCATGTATCTATTTTAATAAATTTATAATTTTTGTATTCGACGTAGCATTTTGTAGGAAAGACAGTAGGTTGAGTGTCACGTTGCAATTTATAACAGTTCGAAAAAATATTAGCAGTATTCATTGGATTCATTTTACTAGAACAGGGATCATTAATATAATTGTCAATAACATTTGCGACATCGCGTAGGCTTCCTTATTAAAAAATTGCGATTTTTGCACCTTCAATTGCACCTTTGCCACTGGTATAAAAGAAAAATGAAAGAATATTTCTGTTCAGTAAATCGGTATTACATTTGGAGGATTTAAAAACTCTACCACAAATAAATTTCCAAGGCATAAACCACGAAATAACTTTCTGCTGACTAGAAATCCACGCTTTAGACGCGTTAGTAAAGAATGCACAATGTAATATTTTGAAATGGAACCGAGTCACACTACGTAACGTATCATACGTTTTTATCACGCAATAAAACCATAGAGGCGAAGTTTGCATCACTCGCAACACTGTGGCTTTACTAACGATAACAATTATTATTTAAGATTAAACTGCAGTGGAGACTCGAGTGAAGCAAATATCAGTAATAGTTAAGATTTTAATACCTGGGGTCGCCAAAGAAGCAAGTGTACTTGATGACTCATAGATATATTTACAACTACTATGCCTGTTTCTGACAATCCTACAAATATAATTTGTTTATATTGTTTATTGTAAACCAGGAACAAAACAGAGATTTAAGCTAAATAAATAAGGTCGTATGAGTATAATTTACTAATAATACACAACTGCAACATATTCTTGGATAAAGAATCTTTCATATAACATAAATTATTCTTCATAGAGCGATGAAATATTCTTCAACTACATGTGGCAACGAGCTGATAAAAGCTGGCTGGAAACTTTATGAAACCCACAAATCAGACTCCATGAAAGGCTTGCAAAGGCCAGTGTTCAGTAGAATTTACCAACCTAATACTGAAATATATTAAAATTATTCATCATGATAGCTCAGGCATGAAACCAATATTAATTGGAACATTAGTTGCTAACTTTGAGATTAAGATTAATGATTATTTAGTTTGTTTAAAATGTTTGTTTATAATAATTAAATTATATTGTAAAAGTGTATTATACTACTAAAGTGTTTTGATGCTAATCTATACATATTAATAAAATTGAAGTGTCTGTTTGTAACATGAAAATAAAAAAATATGTCTAACTACATATCGTTATATACACGATGCATATAACGAAAATGACCGTAGATTTTTTTTTGTCTGCCTGTTTGTTCCGGCTAATCTCTGAAATGGCTGGACCAATTTTGACAGGACTTTTATTGTCAGGTAGTTGATATAATATGGAGTAACTTAGGCTACATTTATTTTAGAAAAATAAAATTTTTGTTAAATTTCACGCGGACGAAATCGCGGGTACAGCTAGTATATTATAATAGTGGTGTTTAAAATGTAATTTTGCATCATTAATTCATAAATAGTATATAATTTAGTTTAGTCTCGCACAAGGACAATTAACATTTAAAAGGGTATTAGTCTGGTAATGCTTGCTGAAGAAATGATAACGTTTGGGTTAAGCGAGTTTAAAAGTGAGTAGTAACTTAAAACTAAGCTTTCTAACAATAAAATGAATGTATTGCACTCCGTTTTCTACTTTAACTATGAATTATTTTGATTGAGTCTTTTACTAAAGGTACTTTTAGATTTTTTAAAAATATTTTTTCTTTTTAAAAATAAAGTACAAGTGTATACTTTTTCACTTCTATGCTACAATTTTCGATTTCCATTACTATTGGAACACTTAAGCTTTGGCAGTAGCAGTAATACATACTTATTCCCGAATTTCAGCAAACAGTCACTGTGATCAACATTCAGACTTCAAAGTGATTCCATAAGTACTTACGGATGGTGTACTTCTTATCGGAGTGTCGAGAAGTCCTCGTGGCCTGCGAAGTGCGCCGTTTGTACCGCATTATGTATTCTGAAACAAAAGTTTTGTTTCAAACCGATGCATTACGTCGCATTTCCTGATAATGTACGTTTTGGCAAAGCGACAAGTTTACAGCAATAAGTTTAGATTTCACTTGAAGTAAAATGAATGTGTTTTGGAAAACTTGAGAATAAATTAGAGATCTGTTTTGTTCTTGCCAAAATAATAAATCTACTGGTGGTAGGTCTCTCATATGTGATAGGCCATCTGGGTAGGTACCACCGCAATGTCTATTTCTGCTGTTAAACAGCAGTGTAAATGCTCTTGTGTTTCGGATTGACGGGCATTGTAGCCAGAGTAACTACTGGACATATTGAGACTTAACATCTTATGTCTCAGGATGGCGAACGCAGTGGAAAGTCAAGTATTGCTTTGTATTTCAAGGTGTTGTTTGGTTTTGCTACTATTTATGAGCGGTCGTATCGCTTAACATCAGGCGAACGGCATGCTTAACTCGCCATTCATAGCAAAAAAAAAATGCCAATATTTTTAAACACGTGAGATATTTATGTTTCCATAATATCTCATTTGGTAAATATTTGTATTGATACCTACGCAACGGATTGTTTATCTACTTGACAAATTGCTTATGTAAAGCTTTAGTGCCAACTTACTATTGCTATTCGTAACCATGTGGAAATGGACCAAAGTACACTATGGTGGTAATCTGCTATAGTATATAATAATCTGGTGTAACTTACGGAGGGGTCTGAAAGTCTCGCATAGATTTTTTGTGACGTAAAAAGAGTTTAGGAGCGAGACTATGTCGTTGGCAATTTAATATTTTTATTATTACAGACAACTTCGAAAAATAACAGAAAAAACATTGATAAAATCGTAGACAGTTTTTCTATGTGTTAAACTACAAATACTACTACCTTGGCTGAGTAGTTGTACTACGATCTCGGTTTCGAGCCCCGGGTCGGACAAGTAATATTGGATTTTTCTATTCATTAAATCAGCCCGGAGTCAGAAAGTTGTGCCCTATATGGCAATAGGCTCGCCCCCTATCACATCGTGAGACGAAACATACAAGGTGAAATGTGGGTGTCCTGGCACCTCTGCCTACCCCATTCTGGGAAAATGACGTGAATTTATATATGTATGTGTGTAAAATACAATTTGCTATATTGCAAAAACTCCAATAAAATTGAGAAGCGAACAAATAATACTCCCGCTTAAAGTCAAACAATCAGATGCGAGTTTAACATCGACATACGAGAATATCACTTGGAGCCAATATATTCAACTTTTTATTTGCCCTCGTGCAGTTGAAATTTCATTCGCAAACTTGTTTCATAAAAGACCGTGGGTGTATTGTTTTGCATGTTAAAAAATGGAGTCTGCTTTGATCATGTTTTCGTTCAATGGTCCTTTGAGCCGGATTTTATGCGTATACTTTATTAATAAATCAATATATACATAGTATTTGTATATGTATATTGTAATATGGCAATGGGCTTGTTGTTTAGTGAAACGGAACACACAAGACGAAACTAGGATGAGTAGCACCTCTGCCTACCCCTTCTGGGAAATAGACATGGTATTTGTTTAATATGCTGTTTTAATGTCTATCTATCTCGCTAAACAGCATTGCTAATGCACTGCTGTATTCCAGTTTGAAAGACATTAAGATCGTATGTCTCAGGAGCGCTATGGAATGCCAAGCATTGCTTTGAAATTCATGGAGTTTTTTGTTTTTGATACTGTCCATAAGCGGTCGTATCGCTTATCAGGCGATCAGGCGTCTTACCATTAATTACTCGTACTATAAAAAAGGCAGAAATAGGCACATGAAAAGCTCAGTTATTTTATTGTTCATTGATTCTTTTTCTGAAAGGTTTGATGTCGTAAAGATGAGTGTCAATGAAGATTACAATCCTAAGACAAATTACTCCATTTAATGTTTAAAATTCTGCATTGAGATATTCAGCGCTGAATCTTGTTTTAAATATAATAGAAAAGTAAGTAGATTAATTTCAATCCGAATATTAATTTCGTTTAGACGAATATCTAAACACTTTTAGTGAATTTTTTTTTCGTGTTACAGGCTGTAAAATTGAATAATGTAAAACTATCGTGAAGACAAAATGAAGACTATTGTCTAGCAATTTAAAGGTCTTTAGAATTCTCATCAACTTGAGATTAAAATTTACATTCTTCGAAATACGATTTAAAATAAATTAGAAGTGTAATATCTTTGTGCGCGGTGGCCTGTTGGTAAACGGACCAGATGCGGCTGCCAACATGTTCACGGTGGTCGCGGGTTCAAATCACCACGCACTAAAAACGGTGAAGGAAAACATCGTGAGGAAACCTGCATACCATAGCGATTTACAAGGATTTCTATGGTATGTAAGTCCGCCAATCCGCACTAAGTAGTCGTCCCACTGCAGGGCACGGGCTTACTCTACAATCGAGAGTACGATTGAGAGTGGTCAGGCCATATAGTCCACCGCGCTGGCCTAGAGCGAGTTGGCGGACTTACATATCATAGAAATTCTTGTAATTCTTGTAAATTATAAACAATTACGAGCCATATATTTTTTCACTGCAGCTTCCAAACGATAAGATTATTCAGTGTAGCTTCCTAACGCCATACTGAAAAAATACCATTAAAATAATATCCAACAATGACATACAGTCTTGTAGAACACTGAAATACAATAAAAGTAATAAATATTTGCTATTTTTATTTTAAGGTAGTTGAAGAGTTCCATAATATTTTAAGGTGTTCTTGTTCACTTTAAGGTAGTTGAAGAGATATTAATTTTAAGGTGTTCTTATAGTACAATACAGTGCATGGATGCAGCTAACGAGAGTGCTATCTTGGCTTATAGAGAATCCATCGCCGAGAGATCATTATAACTCGACACTCACCTTGAGATGTAGTAAATATTTTATATCCGTGTATTATATACCTAGTTATTATGTTGTTATATGTATGTATATGTTGTATTTACCTCTGTGTATGCTGTATTTAAGTGCGTGGTGGCCTGTTGGTAAACGGACCGGATGCGGCTGCCACTGTTCACGGTGGTCGCGGGTTCAAATCCCAGGGCACACCTCTGACTTTTCGGAGTCATGTGTGTATTGATAGTCAATCACCACGCACTAAAACGGTGAAGGAAAACATCGTGAGGAAACCTGCATACCATAGCGATTCATAAGAATTTCTACGGTATGTAAGTCCGCCAACCCGCACTAGGCCAGCGTGGTAGACTATATGGCCTAACCACTCTCAATCGTACTCTCGAGTGTAGAGTAGGCCCGTGCCCTGCAGTGGGACGTATATGGGCTGATACAGATACAGATGCTGTATTTACTTTGGAAGATCGTGTGATTAACTTTTCTCTTTTTACTGATTTCTGTTTATTTTTGATGTAGGTACTTTTATGTGATTTATTGTAGAAATAATAAATAAAAATAGGAAATAGGAAGACTGTTGATCGTTATATTTATGTTATGCTATTACTATTATTATTCTACTTCACGGTCCAATTATTTTAAATTAAATGTTTACGCACCTACTCATCTTTGCATCACCTTAGGTTTGACGGTTAGAAAATGCTTCAGGCATTAAGTCCACAATTTGTAATGTGTAAGGTGTAAATGTATCTATATCAGCCCATATACGTCCCACTGCAGGGCACCCGTTAGGCCACATAGTCCACCACGCTGGCCTAGTGCGGGTTGGCGGACTTAACATACTATAGAAATCGCTATGGTATGCAGGTTTCCTCACGATGTTTTTCTTCACCGTTATAGTTCAAAGTATAGTATACCGTTATATTGTAAGGTGTAAATAAATAAATATTTTGACAGAATAAAAAAAAAACCAATAAAGGTACCCGCAACTCCATAAAATAAAACTGATACAGTCCATACATACATGTTTTAAAAACAGAACCTGTTGAATCTGAATATATCAAGCAAAATATAGAACCAATTCGTTTCGTAAATAATATGAAGATTGAAATGCAGCAATAAATGTGTCAAGTTGAAAATATTCTTAGAAATTGGCATCGCGTCCTTCATACCGACACGTAATGGGATGTTGCCGAGGCAACCGACGAGCTTGCTTTAAATAAAATTTAATATTTTGATGAGCTCACAGCTGTTGCAATGAGATAGGATGTAAGGAACCAGATTTTACAAGATTTCAGTGTACGGTCATTGTTGTTGCGTTGCAAATTATTTTAAACAATAGTGGATGTGGAATGCTGTTCGCTTTCAGCAGGTACTTGTATCTATGAATATTGTTGGGTGAAGAGGAGGCTGTATCCAACGGCGAATTTGAGTGGGGAAACAGAGCCGATATAATAATATAGTAAAATATTACAACGAATCAGAAGAAATTATTAAGTTTTTATCATAAAACGACTTCATTGTAAATCGGGAATGGCAACGATAGGTACTTAATAAATCGTTGATACGTTGCAACACTGCGAGGAATAAATGGGGAAGGGAATTTGAAATTAAATCCTGGTTACTACATTCAGCTCACATCAGTAAATAAAAGTTATTTCAGTACGGCACAAATGAATTTTCAAATTAGTAAAATTTTGAAATATATAAGATGAAATAATGTTAAATTAATTAGCGTGACGGGGTCGATGTCGTCATGAAATTGCATCAGTTAACGGGTAATTAAACAAATTTATTTATAATGTTTCACTTATCTTGTCTCAAATTTGTAAGATGAAAACGCAATTTTGCCCTGTCTTCGGCTTATCGCATCTAGCATCTGCCAGCGGCCTTTCGCAAATAGACACTCCACCTAGCTGGAGGGCGTCTTACACTATGTTTGCCAATACGCGGTTTCCACTCAAGATTTCGTTTATCTTCCGGTTACCGGTTCTTCAGCTCTCACTGCCACTTCAGCTTGCTAATTCTGTCTGCTACGTTAATAACTTTGGTTCTCTGTCGGATTAGCTCATTACAGATCTTATCCTTCTAAGAGATACCGAGCATAACACGCTCCATAGCTCGCTGAACGACCATGAGCTGGTGAACCAGTCATACTGTGAGTGAGTTACCATAGTCTCTCTCTCTCTCTCTGCTAAGATGATCGAAAGCAATCTTTTATAAATACTTTGTTTACATAAAATAATAGATTCACGCCTATATCAACGAAATTACCGGTGTCTTATGAAATGTCATTTTTTTATCTACCACCCAGTTTGAAGAGTGGTTTCCACTAAAGAAAAACGGGCAAGAAACTCTGGTGTTGCTCTTTTCAAAACCAGTTTACAATATAGTGATCATTAAAAAAGTTACAAGTAGTTTAAATTAGAGCAGTTCATTAATATTTGTTATAAAATTTTAAATACGAGCATGTTAACGTTATATTTAATATGGCTGAGTGAAGCGAAGTAGAACTAACGAAGAATCAGTATACTCTGATTCGCCAACGCAATGAATAATTGTGAAAGCCTAAAGAAATCATTGAATCATTTACAACGTAAGCAAATCGGACAGACCTGTCCACGCAAGCAGCACCCATTCACGAGTATGACGCATGTGCCAGCCATTGGCCTCCTCTACCATTTTACAGAGAAGTGACCAACCCGGCACACGACGCCACCGCAAGCACAGACTTTTAAGCGAGCATGACATATCCAATCGCTGACAAAGAACAAAACAAACGAATGCCATCTACATCGTGTTTATTTCCGTCTCAAGATGTAATTGCGGGAAAATTATATGCGGTTTTCGAACTGAATATCTCACAGACGGTTTTTTTTTTCACTTACCCATGGTTGTCACTGTAATACATTGCTTTAAGCGATCAAACCACTATTTGAACTTATTATATTTCTAGTTTCTGTATATTGTATTTTTTTAAAATGTGTACAATAAATATTTAAATAAAAACCCTTACCAACAAATTTTACATTCGTTTTCCTTATTTTTGAAGGTTTAAAATGCTCAGTACCGTGTTTATATATGTATAGGCAGAGGCTATCACTTACAATGAAATGAGATATTAGCTTGTTAACTAGACTTGCTATAAAAACATTCATGGACTCGATGGATATACGACGCTCCGACGTATTCATCTTCATTATAAAGTTACTATGAAATTTCCATACCTCATAGTTATTTGTTAATGAATGGATAATTTAATAGAAACCTAACCGCTCACTCACCCTTTACTTGGCAACAATAGCAACTTAGCAACGACTTTCTCAATTATAATGATCTTGCCAATCATTGCGCGTTACTGATCTTTAACTAGATCAGCCAATGGATATATACGTAATTCTATATTCTATATATTGACAGCCTCCGTGGCGCAGTTGGTTAGACGCCGCCTGTGAAATGAGAGGCCGCGGGTTCGATTCCCGCACCGAGAGAAATGTTTGTGTGGCCCACAAATATTTCTTCCGGGTCTGGGTGTTTGTGAGACCGAAAAGTCTCTCGTAGTTCCTGATACCCACGACACAAGACTCGATCTTAGTGTGGGGTCAGGACTATGTATGTGACTGTTGGGTGTTATTTATTTATTATTTATTTATTTATATACGCCTATTCATTACTATTTTAAGGTATTTTTTATAGAAAGCAACTTATTATTGCAATTAATGGTGAAACGAGCATGTCGTTTGCCTTATGGTAAGCGATACAACCGCTTATGGTCAGTGGCGCATTATATTGCGGTCGCCATCTGAGACACAAGATGTTAAGTGTCAATATGTCCGGAAGTTACTCTGGCTACAATGTCCTTCACCCCGAAACGCAACAGTGCATTTACACTGCTGTTTGGCGAGAGAAATAGACATTGCGGTAGTACCTAACCAGGCGACCTCTCACATATAAGGGACCTACCACAACTGTATTAACTATATTATAATCAATCATGAATATTTATATCGTATAGCAATATGGTAATCGGTACATTTTAGTACCGTTATTGTATTTGTAAGGGCTATATTTTCTTGTAGTCAACTGACGGCTTGACGACAATCCTTCCAGGAATAATCATGAGACTTAATCTACCACACTGGCCTACTGTGAGTTTGTGGTGGTGGAGTCTTTTAATTAATATTATTTGCACTCAAATCGAACTCGCAAACTTCGACAATTATTTTTACTACAAGTCTCCTTTAGGGCAAAAACTATTTGCGTTTCCTTCCCCACAAGCCCTGAAGGAAGAATATGACGGGGTCACCGGCCTTCCAGCCCGGCGCTTGGGTGTTAATGCCGAGCTGGGTTTACAAGTCTCCTGCGCGACTAAACAACTTATTAAATCATTGACTGAGACTCAAGAGTTGAAGGATGTATCGCGAGTGCGTTTGTCACGTTTTAGCCGCCATTAATAAACGCTTACACTTTCAGATCAGAGTTATGAGAGGGCGTAATAATTTTTAATTAATTCACAATTTCTTCAAAAATATATTTGAAGTGCGTGGAGGCCTGTTAGTAAACGGACCAGACGCGGCCGCCAACATATTATTCACGGTGGTCCCAGGTTCGAATCCCAGGGCACACCTCTGTCTTTTCGAAGCCATGTGTCTGATAGTTAATCACCACGCTCTAAAACGGTGAAGAAAAACATCGTGAGGAAACCTGCATACCATACCGATTTATGAGAATTTCTATGGTATGTTAAGTCCGCCAACCCGCTTATGCGGGTTATGCTGGCCTTATGGCCAGCGTGGTGAAATATATGGCCTAACCACTCTCAATCTTAGTGTCGATTGTAGAGGAGGCCCGTGCCCTGCAGTGGTACGTATATGGGCTGATACTGATACGGATGCGGATATTGGAGAAATCGTCACAATGTCTGCGCTTCTGTGTGCGCTCCTTTCAGGATTAGCTTATCTGTATCTATCGTCGATTAGGCACGAATAATTGTGTCCACTAGAAAAAATAGGCCTAACCCCTCTCAAGCGTAGTCTCGATTGTAGAAGAAGCCCGTGTCCTACAATGGGACGAATTTGGACTGATACAGATTACAGATACCAACGAATTCGATATTCGGACTGCATCCACCATCAAACATTGTAATCCTATTAACATGCTAGTATTTTTAAAAAATCTAAGAACTATATAAGAGCTTAATTTTGCGTATTATTTGTATTTGTTGAAATCACACAATCACGATGTCACGACGTTTCGAAAATGAATTATTCTAATCCCAACAATACATGTAGCCAATACTAAAATCACACATATAGATTACTCCACCTGGGCATCGAACCCAATACCTCACGGTTTTTAGACTTATACATGCTTCTAACAATCTAACAAGCATTAATAATAGTAAAAGCGTATTATCCTAGAAGGTTAATTCCTGAGGCAGTTTGTATTGCAATTACTAAATCATACGTAACATAGCAATAGACACAAAGTAGGTCAACAACCCCATGCCCTTATTCTCCAGATTTAAGGATTAGTTATTTATTAGTTATCCAGGAAATAGTGACGAGATAGTCAAAGCCTAGCCTAGGAAGAGCATTGGAGAGAAAATCTTGGGCAAATTTTTAAAGGGGCGTATACAACTATATATAGATACAGCTACGGTAAATGAAACCTCACCTTTAACGATGAATGTTATTTCTTCTATATCTACCACAACCTTGTTCACAACTCTTCTCACTAGATATGTAACACGGAAGACTATAAAACACTATAACATCAACAATAATGAAACAGCAACACACTATTACATTTACTAATGATATTGTCAAACTCACGATCGGTTTTCTCGCGAAATGTTACAAAAACTGTAGAATATACCTTAATTGATTGTTTTTAATTGATTATAAACACGTTTTCATTCATAATAATATGATTTTGTTGTTGAATTTATCGTAAATTTCGCTCCATATTTATTGGTTTTGACGTTACTTGCGCGTGTTGCCATGTGCGAAATTTTATTTCCCCATAAATTGGTGATTATTGCTTCGTAAATGGTTTGTTGAGAAGGAATAAATTTTATGGCTATAATAACTTTGGATGCCGCAATTAACCGGTTTCATTAACACAAATATTAGTAATCTGTAGTAAAAGTTGTATTCGTTACATTACTTACTTTTATAGCCCAATGTTTTTTTTTGCATTACTTTCATATGAAGACTCTCATACTCATTATTAAGCATTACTCTACAATTAAATTATAGCAACTGTTATCCATTGATAAATTTATTTGATCTTTCAAATTACGCATCCACAACGTAATAAGATGTTTTTTTTCAAAAACATTAAATACATTATTACAATAATGTATCTCTCAATTAAATCTCATCAGAAATCTACATATAAAATTATGAAAATAAAATTAATAATATAAAAGTTTCAAAAATCGTATTCTCCAACTCCCTCAAGTTTTAAATCATAAATTCAATTTCTATGGCAACACCAGCTACGCATGCGCGATGGGGATTTCTCAGCACCAGATGTTCGCGAGAGTTTTGGCAGTTTTATTGATCTGACCGAAGTAATGTGAACTTCATTGCCAATGATAGATGCTGTGTCTATTCCAAACGCATTTTATTTATATCGGGTCAATAGTATTTGTATAAGAGATTGAATAGTTCGGTTCAATAGAGACAAACGTCTGTGTTATGAGGTTAGAGTTTTAGAAATCTTGTCTCTTTAAAATATAATGTAAATAAGTAAGTGTAGGTTGTAAGGTTTAGAAAGTATTTTATGAGTTTAAAAATACAAGGCAGTTGACTTACAAAATAAATAATTTTCATATAAATGAAAATATTTGACGAGCTTACAGTTTTATGCTTGCATAGGTATCTGAATCAATTTACGACGAGTTTTCATTGCTTTTAGATTTTTAAAATAGGATTCACATTTTATATTTCAAAGCAAAATATTTTTATTAGAATACGGTATTCGCTTGGTCATGATTGATGGTTAAATAAGTTCTTTGACACCGCCTCGACAGTTCAGGGCTTTGAACAGAACTTTAGACTATTAATCTTCTCTTACGTACTTTAAATAAATAACGCGATGTTCTATTATTTTAAATAGTAGTTTTTGTTTCTAGTTCCAATATTTCTTTATAGTGATCGGTGAAAGGGTATATCGGTTTAGTGTTATGAAATAATTATTTTCTTCTCCTCCCCCCCTAAGCTCCCTAAAAATTAGTAATCTAGCGGTTCATATTTTATATTTTCTTGTTATTTATATTTGATTTATACCTTATTATTTTGCCGACATTTTGAATCTAAATAGATTCAATATTTTTTCATTATTGAACATAGGAATTAGGCCTCTAAACTAGGTAATGGATTTTATAAGGCTTTTCTAATAATTAATTATTCATTACCCGTTACAGAGACTTACGATCAGCCACGGATCTTAATTTAAAATGATGTTTTTTAATCTGTCATTAAATGACAAAGATTTAAAGAGCCCGAAGGAATTATAACATTTGCTAACAGAATACATTTTATTAGAACAATAAGACGCTCTGTGTCTGAACACAGAATTCCAACACAATTCCCTCCAAGTGTCACTAAACTGTCAGCAAGAATTGCGTTACATCTCGCACATGAGCTGAATTTGTAAGTGAAAACGTAAAACTTTTGATCTAAATTAAATTGGCTGTGAATCGATTGCCCTTGTAAATCCAACTCAATTGGTTAGTTACGTCTTATTTTTTAAAGTTTAATTTATAAGCTACAGTAAAAAGATTCGATTGTTAGCAATTCAGTATTTTTAACTGGTGGTAGGTCTCTCTTATGTGAGAGGCCTCCTGGGTAGGTACCACCGCAATGTCTATTTCTCCCGCCAAATAGAAGTGTACACTGTTGTATTTCGGTTAGAAGGGCATTGTAGCCAGTGTAACTATTGTATATATTGACACTTAACATTTTATATCTCGAGATGGCGAGCGCAGTTGAATGCCAAGTATTATTTTGTATGCCCCTCATGCCATGCATTCTCGTCTCGTCGTAAATTCAAATAAAAAAACTGATATCATTATTTGTCTTTTTAGGTTTGACGTTTTTCTTAAGAAACACCAATCTCAGTTTCTTTGATGTTACTGTCCAACTAAACTAATAAGTACTTTGTGACGTTTCACACTTTTCAAGCTTGAACAACTTTGTACAGACGTATTTCAGACAATTTTAAGAACATTTTCCGTAAAACCATAATTCCACGGTTTTACGGAAAATATTGAAATTTTGTGAGTTACGCGTGTGCAAAGTTGAACAGTATAAAATGTTAAGCGGTATCTATTACTTTACTTGGATTATAAGTGTAAAGCTATAAGGAAGAATACTTTGTTATGCATAAAATTAAAAACTTAGGTAACGCGGAAAATACGTATAATTAAATGTAGTGGATTTCCTATATATTTCATCATTATGATCTAAGAAATGACGCATTCACTTAGAAAAACATTAAATAATCAGTATATAGGAAAATCACATATCTTGTCTTCAATGAGCAATTTATTTTCTCTTACTCTCATATTATTTGTAAGGCTTGTCTATGATTATTTACAGCCTCCTAGATTGACAGCCTCCGTGGCGTAGTCGGTTGGACGCCGCCTGTGAAACGAGAAGCCACGGCTTCGATCCCCACACCGAAGAAATGTTTGTGCGGACCACAAGTATTTGTCTCGAGTCTGAACGAAACCGAAAAGTCTCTCGTAGTTCCTGATTCCCACGACACAAGACTCGATCTTAGTGTGGGGTCAGGACTATGTATGTGACTGTTGGGTGTATTGCTTTATTTATTTATTTAATGAGCAAAGTTTTATAATCTGTTTTAGCTAGCGAATGTTATGTCCCTTTCGAAAGAGTTCGTATTCAAGTTCCGCTAAGAATACAAAACATTCGATAGCTATAATTGGTTTTAAAACTGTCTATGAATAAGGTCTTTATTATATAGATTTTTAAGTCCAAGAACTTATAAAATTATTAGGAGCATCTATTTCTTTTATTTATTTATAACGTAAGTACAACCATCATTTTTAGTACATGCATTAAAACCACTGAGGTTTATTCGAATGATAAACATTATGCTATTACATGCCTACACATTAGTCTTACCTAAATAAGTCTAATCGGAAGATATAAATAAAGAAAATATAGTGCATTTTTTATCTTATGCATCATAACAAAGCGCTTAAAAATATGCTAAAGGAAGCAATCAATGAAAAATCAAATCAGTATTTTTAAGTTGCTCGAAAAAACACGTTAATTTAACTATACTGCCAATTAGAGAATCGTTACTGAACATCAGGAAATATTTAAAATTATAACAGGCTTACTGCTAGAACAGTTAAAATATTATACGAGACATTAAAAGGGTTCTATTTGAAAGCGTAAAGGTTAGTAAACAGATTCATACGTTTCCTGATCACGATGGGAATAATTACATCATAATATCACGATTTAGAACCTGTTAGTATGTTAAACATTGATTAGAATTGAATGTCTTCGTATAAATGATAATAATTCAGCCCACATACCTCTCGATGCAAGAGGCTTACTTCTTTTAAGACTCTAGTCAACTATAAGCACAGAATACCAACTATAAGCCTATTGCGGATAAGCGGACTTTACATTCCTTATAAATTCTTGTAAATCTTGCTATATGCAAGTTTATCGTTAGTGGTAATTGGCTATCAAAATACATCACAATACACTTTATTGTAAATCATGAACAGAAATAAATACAAAGTAAGAAAATAAAAAAATAAGATAATAACAAAATTATGCCCAGGCATATGAACCTGCGACTACTACCATGCACTATCAATGTGCTCTTATAAGTATATACTCGTAATATAAGTCTGTAAAAAGCCCCAAATTCATGGCTTAAAATAAATAAATAACAGCCAACAGTCACCTACAAAGTTATGACCCCACACTAAGGATCTTGTGTCGTGGGTATCAGGAACTACGAGAGACTTTTCGGTCTCACAAACATCCAGACCCGAAAGATATATTTGTGGGCTGCATAAACATTTCTCTCGGTGCGGGGATCGAGCCTGCGGCCTCTTGTTTTACAAGTGGCGTCTAACAGACAAATCTAAAGTAAATCTAAAGTTTCAGGAGAATCCTGAAAATATATTCAGGAGCAGACGTTTTCCATATAGAGAATAAGTATTTGTACACATACTACTTGATATTAGTTTTTGTCTTAAAACATATTTGTATAGTAAATATTTGAACGCCCATTTCAGCTCATCTCTGCTTCACCCAAAGGTAGTCTTGTGGATAAAGCCCCCAGCATTTAGTCTAACTCATATGCAAAATTAAACTTCTATACTTGATTCAAGGCACACCTACAGTTAATAACTTGCATCTTAAACTACTTAGTAGTTAGTTAATTCGCCAGGTTAGATACAAACCCATACAAAATATCTTAACTAAATAATAACTTTATACAAAACATGACTTAAGGATTATTTATCCCAAAGTTAGACTTCAACAGTTAAGAAGGAATTTCACTCATTGTAGTAATAGTAGTAGTATTGTAATAATAACGTAACGAACTTATTTCGGACCTAATCTAATAGCTTAGCTTTTTCAGGCACTTATTTCAGTCGTGGGAATCTCATACGAGATTTCACGTAAAATTATTTTTAGTTTTTTTTTTTAAATAAAAGAAATATGAACTTGATTTTCATGACGAAAGTTTTAGATGGACTTCAGATAAAATAAAAAAATATTTTTTAAATATCAAATTAAGATCGAAGTGCATGATTAAGGTCTGCGTCCTACTTACCTATAAAATTAACAAGTTCCTCTTTAAGATCTTAAAACTTTATAGCTCTAGCATACCACTTGAATACAAATATTTTCCCGTAACAATGACTAAAAGTACCTAAACTTTTTCTAACACCAGCGTATGATAAAAAGCCCGGTATTACAAATTAAACGGCGATAGATGCAAACATTAGAACGTAGGGTCAAGGCGACTCAGCGAAGACAATTCGCCGCCCGCTGTGACTCAGTATTGTGCGAGCGCACGGCTAAAAGGACGTTGCGTGGACTCGGTATGTTTTTGTTTTTTTTTACCGCCATTTTTGTATTTCGAACGTGTATGTGGCCAGTTATGTTTTTGTGTTTTTATTTTTTTTGTGTTTATTGTTTATTTTGTGTTGATTGGAAATTCTTTTTTTGAATTTATGTTCGTTCTATTCTTAAATTTTATGGGGTTCTTTTGAAAATTATTTATTTATGGAGTGATTTCATGAAAAAAGGAAAGTATTCGTTAATCTGCTAAGCATTAAATTGTCCTAAAACCTTTGTTTAAAATTCAACTTTTGTCATAATAATCTGAGTTTTTTAATTGCTCAGTATAGTGATGTTGACAGAAACAACCTTTACTTCTAAGTGTGTCACTCATTGTTAGCAATTATTTTTTTATTACCTATAGTTCACTGTACACAACAAAGGCCTAAAAAATATCAAGATACTTAAAAACTAATAATATTTAAACGCTACACATGTCTGTCTTATCGCCATAGGCTATTTTTTCCAGACAACTTTTGGGCGGACTGTAATAAAATAGAAAAAGACGAACAATCTTATCAGTAACAAAATTACAGGTTCAAAAAAAATTGCTTCTTACCCTTCTTTTGTTCAATCTGCGTAGCGGTAGTATCTAAAAATGGTCATTGTTCAAAATTTCCGTAACAAAATTAACAGATACATAATTGGCGCCAAACTCATTACGTTAGCAAAACAGTTTTGTTTCCAGCTTGAGTTCCACCATAATACTTCATTTATGGTACTTGTTAAAATTATCGCACATCGTTGCTAGTAAGGAGTCGGGTTTATTTTTAGTACTGTTAGTGTGAATTCATCTCAGCATACATTATTTATATGTATATTTACTTATTAAAATATATAAAGAATAAAACATAAAAACCTAAAAAAATACATTAAGTACAATACAAATGTAGGAAAACTACCTCCATACATATATGTAGGAAAATACGTTTCCTTCCCATTAAGTAAATACTAATTCCAGTCCGAGACCATTCCTGAAATTTGTCAATCCGATAATGCCCGAGACACTGGAAAAAACCCAACAGTCACTAAACACATAGGACGAAAGTAAAGTTCAAGTTTCTTCCGCCTTTGATTTCGTTTATTTGATAAATAAAAATGGAACAGGTCAAAAGTGCGATGAACCTACGAAAATAATATATGAACAACCTAACAAATGAATTAATGTAATATGTCAGGATAGTGCAAAGTGGAAATCTATAGTCCCTACCTATCCTTATGAGACGTTGTCATAAAGCTAGTCTATTTATAAATATTTAGATTATATAATATTCATTCTTTATATGAATCCCAATCTATTTTTAGATTACTGACGGTGATCGCTTGCCATCAGGCGAACGCATGCTCGTCTCACAATTTTTTGCAATAATAAAAAAAACTGAAATTGTGATATCCTCCCCGATATACCCTATAGTTATTTCTTCCGTCCAACGTGTTGAGCGATAGGTTGCGGTTAACCCGTAAGGAAGTGCTACCGGGTAGAATGTACCACAGGGTATAAGATTTCATCATATTTTTCTCACTTTAATATGAACGTTACTTTAATGTCATCTGTAAAGTTCTGTCGTCATTGTCTTTATCTTAAAGAAAATCAAATCAAGGAACCAAGTTAATGAATTTGCAAAAAATAAGTATGAAGTAAGGAGTCTAATACTAAAAGATTCCGACAAGCGATCTAAGTTTTGGAAGATTTGATCGAATCATGAGCGATGAAAGAAAAAGTCGTGAAAAAAAAAGGTCCCTGCATACTATGAAAATATTGAAAACATTTTTGTGGGATGTAAAGTCCGCCCACCTGGAATAGGCTGATTGACTTATGACCTTAGCCTTCTGAACAGATCATTTGATTGTACTGGAGACCCGTCCTCAGCAGCAATACGAGCTATTATTTGATTTATAATTTGTGAAATAATTTCAATATTATCTAAGGCAAGAGGTGCATGCTCCAAGAATTAACAATCCAATCATCGTTAGGGCCTTTCAACTAGTTCTTAACTACTACAATAATTTATAATTCACACACCTAACTCTCGTGCTTTTTTGTTTCATTCGATTGCGTTACCAAAAAAGAAACTAAAATTTAATTTTTATTTACACGCAATGGAAATAGAATAATTGTTTAATTTGTTCATGTCACGATAACTTGAGAAACATAAAATGGCCATTGGTGACAATTAATTTAAAAGGTATAACATTGACATACCGTGGTATTTATAAGTAGGCCATGATAAAAGTTTGATATAGCATTTTCGTGCAATTAATTTACGAAAAAGCAAGTCTAATGCACATGAAAATATATAGCAGTATATTTTTCCTTCACACTTCCCTCCCAACTTTATGGGCAATCCATCTACAATACAAGCGTTGTGGATGTTCATGGGCGGCAGTGATCACTTACCATTAAGTGACCTGTTTGCTAGTTTCCCGACCTATTGGATAAAAAAATTGTTTCGAGAGGAAACGATTATATGTACTGTATCAGCCCATATACGCCCCACTGCAGGACACGAGTCGCCTCTACAATCGAAAGTAAGATCAAGAGGGGTTAGGCCATATAGGGCATCATGCTGGCCTAATGCGACAAAGAGCAGACGATAAACTCCAACCAGTCAAAAACTATGCCGGTTTGTTGAATACGGATATACACATGCAAAACCCGAAACCTGAGAGACATACATGAGTGAATATGTCGGATTTTTAGGTATACGGAGATCACGCTAAACAGCCGAATATAAATATCGTACCACTGGCTTATTCATTTATTTATTTTATTAATAAAGAATTTATTGTACACAAAAAAATGAAATAAATTTATTCAGGAATTAATAAAAAAATTAAGTATAATTTGCGGTCATGTCGCCTAAAAGCAATGCCTCACAGCCACCCATTGGATGTGTATAAGAAAAGGAAAAACAGAGAAACAGAGACACAGAGAGAGAGAGAAAGATCGAGCATTCAGTCTCACTCATCGAATGAAATTCTATAGCATTGGTGTAACACCACGTCGGTTTACTATGATATAATGATACAATGGTCAAGCTGACCCATTTACATCGTAGCTTTATCCACTAGAAAGAGGCTACTACTTACAATCTGCTTATTTCTGGAAGACCTGTTAATTTTAATTAGAGAACTGAGAAATAGATGCAGCAAGTATAATGGGAAACGGACGTGGCCAATTTAACCTAGTTGATATTGTTAAAATATCGAGTTCTGACGTTAATTCGTACCGACAAAGTCTTCTTAGACATATTTTCTATGTGGATATTGTGAAAATTATTCAAATTTGTCATTAATTATTTTCTAAACTCAACTTCGTCTCATAGTTACGACAAGATTTCCATATATCATTGTAAATATCTCCGAAATATACAAGGTTAGTCATAAAGTATATATAAGGCTGAAGGGGTATGCTAGTCGCATCATAATGAACAACTTTCACAATGGGACCAACCCTGAAATCGCGAATACAAAATATGCTATGCACATATTGATTGTACTATTTATTTTTGTATGGAACAGAATACATTTTTCGCGGTTTCTGGGATGGTCCCATAAAAGTTGTTCATTATGATGAATTTAGCATCCCGTTTCGACTTTATATACACTTAATGACTCACCGTATATCTTTAATGATGAAAAAAAGTGTTTAAAGCATCTTCATTCATCATGTTACGAATATATATCAATATAAAAGTATTATTTACGGATTTTATTGCAGATTTCGTTTAATGTTTACATTTTTTTACTTCCCCACGTTTCGATTACTTCACAGCTTTCTTGGTCATGGGGCAGACTGAGATATTTGTCTTCCGCTCAGTGACTTACATTTTAACTAAATAAATAATAAATCTTAATTTACAATAATTAAATTAAAAAGTTAATCTACAAACATTTGCGTAAGCTAACATATTATTGTTTACCGGATTATGTGTTATTCAATCAAAAGTATAACATGCCACCACAAAGCGTCCTTCAGTACTCAATCGGCATCAGATAGAATTCCGTCTGATCCATATCCTATTCGCATCACACACGAGGAAAAGGCTATTTATACCAAATTAGACGCCGTGCTTTGAATAATCGTTTCTTAAGATAAATTTAATTAAACATTATGTAAATTTGTTCTGTATCAACTCATATAAGTCCCACTGTAGGGCACGAGCCTTCTCTACAACCGTAAGCACGATAGTAAGGGGTTAGGCCATATAGTCCACCACACTGGCCTAGTACGGGTTGGTAGACTTCACAAACCATAGATTTTTTCATAAATTGCTGCAGTACACTGGTTTCCTCACGATGTTTTCTTTCACCTTTATAGTGTGTGGTGATTGATTACCAATATTTTATATGTTTTAATGGTATAAGTGCGTTCTAAAAGGAGGATTTATACAAAATTTGTAGCCAATTATTTTCGGTTAAATATAGCCTTCATATTATTCTCATACATAGTTTAAAACATTGTTATTTAAAGCAAAGTCCATAGAGTATGTTTTTAAAGAAACGGCTTTCAAAACAATTTCCATTCAAACAAACTTTCACATTTATTATATTAGAATAACCCGCGGGTCGCCAAGTTTTTTTTTGTCTTCAGATATTTCATTGCAGTAATAAGATTATCGTAAAAGTTCAATATGAATACCAGACTCTTAAAACATTCATAGCCTACTTAAGTATTTTTCCTTTTAAAGCCTCAAACATTTATTCCTAGTATTTAGCCGCTATGTCAAAGGTTCATCTTAACTTTTGTCTTCTTATCTTGCAAATAAATACATGGGAAAATCCTAGCAATCGATAATGTTTATAAACACTTTCGGTGTAGGAAGTCACCTCGGTGGCGAGCGGCGACCTTCTACCGAGCAACAAGACGCACTTGACGCTATAGGGCCGGGTGTAGTGAGAGATACGTACTATTTTATAGCAAAAGGAATCCAAATGACTTACTGGAAACTTATTGGAAATTGATATTAAGTATCTATGATCACAAAGGTATAGTGATTAAATGAAATGAAAATATTTTTTGAACCAGTGTGTCATGTTTTAGTGTCACGCTAGAGTTTCTTGCCCGTTCTTCTCAAGCAAAAACAGCCTTGTGAACTGGGTGGTAGTGGAAAAAAAAATATGACTGAATCTAAATAGTGTATGACATTTTATAGATTCAATAAATATTTTCATTTCATTTCATGCATTACATAGATTCAGTTACTTTTTCTTTTTCATTATCACCCAGTTTACAAGGCTGTTTTCGCTAGAAAAGGACGGGCAAGAAACTTTGGCGTTGCTCTTTTAAAAACAAGTTTACCATACAGGGATTATACAGGAGTCGTAGGTAGTTCAATTTTTATTTTGAAGATTAGATAATCAGGTGTGTAGCCAGCCTTTGGGAATTAATAACGCAAAAAAGAAAGTACATAGTTTAAATTACAGCTGGATTCAATCACTACATAGTATAAAACAAAGTCGATTCCCGTCTGTCTGTCCCTATATATGCTTAGATCTTTAAAACTGGACACCGGATTTAGATGTTTTTTTTTTTTTATAAATAGCGTACTTCAAGAGGAAGGTTTATATGTATAGGGGTCCCGGTTTATAAGAAAATGATATAAATAATAAATAATAATAATACATAGTATATATATGTAATACATAGTATATATAGTTAATAGATAGTCACTAACAAAACTACATTTTCACTGTAGTCACAACATATTATAAGCATGAGGCAAATATAGATTTTAACGAGGTAGATAGTTAATTATCTCGTTATTTGTACTGTTAAAATAACATCTAATTTGTATCTCTCAGCTTGGTTCTAACCAAAATTAACCAAACTATAACAATACCCTAATAAATATTCTAATTATGTCTATGTACCTCTACAAACCACAATTCAAACAATACACTACTAATTATTCTAATTAAATGGTGTAACAACGATTTAATGGCTAACAGTCATCTCTACTTAGGAATAAATCAAAAACACAGCTGAATGTAATACGTTTAATAGTCAATACTAGGGAATACTCGTGGTACTGGGACCACCGCAATATCTATTTCTCCCGTCAAACAGCAATTTAAATGCACTGTTGTGTTTCGGATTGAAGGATATTAAAGCCAGAGTAACTTCTGGACATATTGAGACTTAACATCTTATTTCTCAGGATGTGGCAGTGGAATGCCAAGCATTGCTTTGTAATTCAAGGTGTTTGGTTTTGCTACTGTTCGTGAGCGGTCGTATCGCTTACCATCAGGTGATCGGGATGCTCGTCCCGCCATTCATAGCAATAAAAAAAATCGAAAAAATATCTTCAACCAATGTTATAGCTTAGCTCTACAGTGGAAACAGCTTTTCCGATTTGTAATTTTATTTATGAGCAGGTTTTAACGTAAGCCTTTGTTGGACTTCGCAGCCAATGCTTTATGACGTGTACACAGACTATGGCAACTAATCTAAATCTTTGTGATAAGCTGAAATATTGGGATGGCCAACAATCGCAAACAAAAGTCTTATCTTTTGATCATAAAATAAAATCTATGGCCAGTTAACAGTATACCAAAAGAAATAATATGTCATAATTAATATCAATTAAACCCGCCAGGAAAAAATATATTGCAATAATTTAAGAACACAAAAAAATTAAGTACCTTGTATTTTTTTATCAAATATGTGACGTTATTTTCAATCATATAATTGGCAATTTAGTCATGCATGAGAAATATATTTTGCTCAATTATTTCAAGGTACAGAATCAGCCATATTATAATGATCTAAAGTTTGGATTAGATTTAGATTCCAAACCAACGCACCCGGAGGTAGCTGTCTTGTATAATTTGATTGATTTATTTATTACATACATATATTATAAATAATTCATACTTAATATTATCTATAAATTAGAAAATAATTCGACTTGTGTGCTTTATGACTGTATTTTCCTTCCCTCTCTCAGGCATGCAATAATGAGTTCATTTGAGCTATTAACGGATCATATTCAGGCTTTATTGTTCCTTAGGGGAGTTTCGCTTTTAATGACTATAATTAAGCCACGATAGTGACGGCGAAATCCCATTATATTCCTGATTAAAGCCCTCTTTATGGTTCCAAGCCTAGACTATACCGGGCAAAGAATACTCTCATATTATATTTGATTTTTTTTTAGGTGGAAGGTGGTTCACCTGATGGTAAGTGATCACTATCGCCCATGAATATCCATAAGGCATGAAGATTGCGTTGCCAGCCTCTAATATGGGAATATGCTCGTGTTTTGAATTTCGCTAGGTCGTATTTGTCCGAAAATGCCGCTGGAAATTGGTTTCACAGATTTGTAGTACGTGTGTTTGTTAAAAGCTTCCAAATTCATTAAATAGTAGGGTCATTTATTCTTGTCTGCAATTTTGTCAGCATGTCGGCAATGAAACTAGTGGAAATAAAAGGGCAAGCAGAACGTCTGTCAGTTTGAAAGGGTCAACAATTTGGGTAAACAGGAGCAATATGACACAAAGCTTGTAGTTACTCAGCAATGCATGCCAACTACATTGCGCTTGTCCTGGCATCCTATTATGTCTCTTAATGGCGAGTAACACTTATATGCAAGTCTAATATATCATTCCATGTTCGTCCTGTTGCAAGACACTAGCTTGTCACTCATTGCCCTTATTAATATACTTATAAAAAACAATATTAAAAGTTCCACAAATTCCAACATGACACGATCTCATTCCAAATTCAAATATCAAGGAAGTGTTTATGCAAAAATTCTGACATCATTTATCACCGAACACTTCCTTTGGGCTGTTTGGACCATTCGTCAATATTATTTGCTACGTTTAATGACACGATAAATATTTCTGTGGATATTGAATGCTTTTTGATGAGTAATTTGATTGAGAGGGCGTTTGTTTTGTGTATTTCCTGGAATAAATTGGAATTTATTTCCATTACGTGTTTACAGAGTTTGTGTAATATACATGTATTTTTACGGGTCTGTAGTGAGATAAAAAATCCTTCGAAATTTTGATAATGGCAAAGCAAGATTAAAATCTTAATATGGGTCACGATTTTGGGTGTGACTGATAGGTGTATTTGTTATTGTTTTAGAAGGAAATATATTTACAGCTACTTATTTCCTATATACAAGTGGTTTTTAAGATATACAGCTAAACATTTTTGTATATTTAAATTAACGAACATACTAACGTTTGTGGACGGATACTCGATTTGAGTAAAACTACAATTATAACTAGAGTAACTACTGGACATATTGAGACTTAACATCTTATGTCTCAGGATGGCGAGCGCAGTGGAATGCCAAGCATTGCTTTGTAATTTAAGGTGTTGTTTGGTTTTGCTACTGTTCATGAGCGGTCGTATCGCTTACCATCAGGCGAACGGCATGCTCGTCTCGCCATTCATAGCAATAAAAAAAATTAGGGTCAATTTATTATATGAGTAGTACAATACAGAAAGAAACCACATCTTCAATCCAAACTTTTCTACCCATAATTACTACCAGCTGATATCTCAATCCAATCCCGAAGACATGTATGCACCCATCGTTGATATTTGGGTCGACTAATTGACCTTTGTGGTTGCAAAACAACCCGGATCGAGCGATCGTGTAATGTCAAGGGAAACGCGTGATAGGATACGCTGGTATTTTTGATTATTGTTCTGTGCACTTGAATGCTATGTATTTGGGTTGAAACTAACCAGAAATGTTGTCTATGGTACCTACTAGTAACAGATTTACTAAAATTATATCAATATGTTGTCTATATTGGTTACAAAAATCTGTAATTGGCTGTACCATAACTGATATTTTTTAAATACCAGAAGATAGAAGATGAAGATTAGAATATTTGTTAATTATTTAACATACACAAATTCAATGTCTAGACAGTTAAAAGTAATGACTGACAAAACTAATTATTAACGAATTCATAGAAACGTCCTAATAAAAAAACTAAAATGGATAAAAACAAGTATTAGTTAATTTGTCCATCCATCCATCCATCCATCCATCCATCAGCCAAAGGAAGTCCACTGCTGAACATAGGCCTCCCCCAATGATTTCCACAGAGACCTGTTGGAGGCAGCCTGCATCCAGCGACGTCCCGCGACCTTTACCAGGTCGTCGGACCATCTTGTGGGTGGACGTCCCACGCTGCGTTTTCCGCTACGCGGCCTCCATTCGAGCACTTTCCGACCCCATCGGTCATCAGATCTCCGCGCTATGTGCCCTGCCCATTGCCACTTCAACTTGCTAATCCGGTTAAGTTAATTTGTACATGAAGCGAAAGGTTATTCGCAGACTATACAAACAAATAAAATGTGCATTACTGTGTAGGGAATTTTCCATTAAATAATTTAAATCTTAGAGGTTCCCCGACCTCTGAATAACAATAAGAACAAGCAAATAAGTTCATATTTCAACTTCACAATTATTTTAAATAAAAAAGCTATGCAAAAACACAAAATAAATTAAAACCGTTAATGCAAATTACGGTCGTGAAATACCAAATTTGTACCATGCCGTGTAAAATCAGTATATTTTAGCAGATACACTAATTAGCAATGAGTGTTAACAGACATGCAATGATCACCGTTAGAAAACATAAATGGATAACCTTTCAAGAAAGTAACAGTATAAACAATTAACTGCCAGAAGTCATAAAGATTTAGAAATACTTGAATATATTGACAAAAGAGGATAGAAATTGATATAAAAATTAATGAAACAGACTCAGATTACAAAATCATTTGGAAAGAGTCTTTGTACATTGATTTGGCAAGTTTAATTGATTTTGTCTGCGAGCATTTACTGGGTCGTTTGTAATACTTAAAACTCGGGTTATTTGTGAGAAATCATTTTTATTTGGAGATATTATCTCAATCAAGTCTTGTTGTCGTATAAGAGACTTTTCGGTCTCACAGATACACAGACACGAAACAAATATTTGTGAATTACACAAATATTTATATTGGTGCGGGGATCGAACCCGCAACCATCCTTTTCCAAGCCGGCGCTTAACCAACTGCGACACGGAGGCTGTCAATTAATTGACCATTTCAATTTCAAAATATTATGAGATTCCCCTGGCTGGACTTGACCCGACTTTCTGATAACCTCATTATCTCATCATAGAACGGTAATAAAGTTGGACAAGTATTGGAAGCACTTGTGGTACTTTTACTTACTCCTTTACCATATCAATTTGAATACGCCACAATGCAAAGTATGAGCCTTTTTTACAATTTAATTAATAAGCATTTGGTAAACTTTACATACCTTTTAAATGAAAAGAGCAACGTTCTTTTCAGGAGAGCAAAGTCTTGTGAACCGGGTGATAGAGAAAAAAAGTGACTGATATAAATAATGTATGCATTTTATGGGTTTAATAAATTATTTTGATTTCAAATTCCCGTGAAAATCTACCGGCAATCCAGGGTTTTTTTTATGTTATAGGGGGCAAACGAGCACGCGGTTCACCTGATGGTAAGTGAACACCGCTGCCCATGGACATCTGCAACACCAAAGGGCATAGAGATGCGTTGCCGGCCTTTAAGGTGGGAATACGCTCGTTTTTTGTAGGACGCCAGGTCGTATCTGTCCGGGAATGATGCCGCTGGTTCGTCACAATGTATTCTTTCACTATTAAAATAGGCTTCTAATTAATTGCAAACACATACGGATCTCTGCTCCGAAATAGGCGGTCTAGCCATGTTATGAATAATATAATGAATATATTACGTAGGTACACGTAAGAATATTATATGGCATGACATATTATATCACAAACGGCTATAAAAACAAGATCCTTGTTCCTAACATTATAAATCTAATTTCATTGCACTTATTATGATTACATAATCTCTATAATGTCTTTATTATTTTACCATCATTAATGTTTTATACTATTAGTCAACTAACTTCAATATTTTATTTAATTATATGAAAAATAATTAGTGTGTTCCTTATAAGTCTAAGCCTTTATAACGTATATTTTTCAAGTTCAATAGCCATATAATACTGAAAACAGATTTTATATATTGACGCAGATGGTTTTAAATTGACAAAAAAATATATTTTAATATTTGTATAATCGGCGACAAATTAAAATTTAATGTAATTAATATTTAATATACGGCATAAAGTAGCTGAACATACGGAACATAATCATATATATTTACAAGTAATACAATAGTAACGACTTAAGAAAGGGTTCAAGAATCGATACATGCAGGGCGCTTTCAACAAATCGCTGGGGATATCCCTGAAAAGGGCTAAGTTTGTAAGTGGTCTTTTAATGTTTGAAGATGATAAATATATTTTGATCTTCATAATTATATACACACTTACTTGTGTAAAAAATGTGACGTAGTATAAGGTGGGTTTTGCCATTCGCCGGATGTTAAGCGATACGGCCGCTCATGGACGGCAGCAATGCTTGACATTCTACTGCACTCGCCATCCTGAGACATAAGATTTGAAGTATCTATATGTCCAGTAGTTACTCTGGCTACAATGTCCTTCAAACCGGAACACAAGTGCGTTAACAATGCTGATTGGCGGAGATATAGACATTGTGGTGGTACCTACCCAGGCGGCCTCTCACATATGAGAAACTTACCCCCAGTAAATGAATAGTATGACGTACTAATACCACATATCACCTTTCTAGTAATAACAAATACCTTAAAGAATTTGTAAGATTACATCGACATCAGACAATACCATGAAAACATTTCTTCCGAGTAAAAAGACACCGACAATGAAAACAGTAAACACACAGTAACCCACAAACATAAATCAGGATTCCAGCGAATGCATTACCAAAACTTCACAGTTGTATTAGAAAAATAAACAGTTGACAATCGGCGCGAGTGGTGAATCATAGTTCATTGACGTATGTTTCATGCATTGCTATTCACGTTGGCTTAACGGAGTTTATTCACTCCAGTCCGTTATGTGAAATTGTGTGTATTTTAGTTACATTTCATGAATTGGTATGGTATGTTAAGTCTGAAATAGGTCAACGTGGTGGACTATGAATCGAGCCCTGTAAATCTGAATATCCATTGCGAAGTTTAGTGCTCAATAGATCAGACATGCTCAGGGCTGCAGTAAATATGATGTATTTTTTAATTTTAATGGAATGTACTGTATAAGACTACATGCGTCCCAGAGCAGGCTTCCTTTACAATCGAGAGCACGATTGAGAGAGATATGGTAACTATTTTTGTAGATATTCTGCACTGATTTATTTTACTGTGAAACAAATGAGTATAGAGGTCACAAAAAATACTGTAACAGTTTGCTATGTACTCGTAAACAACAATTTCTATGATCATTACAAAAATATAAGTATATTTTGGTTCCAAAGCTACGAAGAGATCTCAGAATTTAAAAATAAAGCCCGTAGTTTTGATTGCCATAGCGAGACTAAAATTTGTATAGAACATAAATGCTTGTTTCTGGTTTTGATTTCGTGGGATCGAAGAGTCTCTCGTGGTCTTTGATATCCATGACACACGACACGACATCATAGTGTGAGGCCACAACTATGTTTGTAATAATTTAGCATATTATTATTTAAACACCTTGAAGATTTTTTTGTTTTGCGCTGAATGGCAACACATGCATGCCATTCGCCTGATGGTAAGCGACACGACCATTCTTGGACCGTAACAAAACCAAACAACAACAAATTATAAAGCGATCGTTGGCATTTCACTGCGTAATTAGTTATATTTATTTTTCAACATTTCGAAATCGTTTTATCTGATGTAATCGTGATATTTCATGACATTATCTCATAGTGGCATAATATTTTAATACAATATCTCACAATATGTAGCTTAAAAATCTTTGGAATTCCCAAGACCACTTCCGTGAAGTACTTTATTGCATATTTTCCTTTTTTGGACAAACTGTTACCTTGGTTAGCTTATTCGGTAAAGTCATGGACATTTGATGAAATTAAAATTAATAACGTTTATCTTAAAGCCTTACCGCGGGAATAGGTAAAGCAAGAGGGAGATAGTATGACTCCATAGAGTAAAAGGGATAGAAATAACGATACATACTTACAAAATTGTCATGCCTGTATTTCAAAAGCAGAGACGAGAGAGAGAGATTCGTCACTTCGCTCGATCCTGATATATTTTTTTCGCTTCGTCCACTTTTATCAATCTCTTCATACACTCCGTCGGTTCAGGGTACTTTTGACTTAGCCCTTGAGTGTCACCAATTTGGCTGGTGTAGGTTCGGTGAGGTCGACTTCTACCGACTCTTCTATGTTCATGAACAGACTGCCTTGGTGGAGCAGTTGTACGACGGGAAAATTGCAATGCTGAGGTTTAGGGTTCGAATCCCGGGTCGAGCAAAATTATTTTGCATTTTCCTATTGATTATCAACTTGGTAACAGGAATTTGTGCCCGATATGGCGACATTCGCCCTTATGGTAGGATGGAATATGTCTTGGTAACACCTTTGCTTACCCCTTCTGGGAAAAAGGCGATATTTGTGTCAATACATATTAGTCATATTGTCATCTCTAGTATGAAATCTCAATGCCAAGTACTATTGTTACCACTTGTAGCATTCAGTGACCTTACAAAAATAATCTTGCGTTATTCCATTGTCAAAGCAAAATCTCACAAAAAAAAACCTAATTGTATTCGTGCAAACTTATGACTGGCTTTCAATGATTGATACAAATTGAATTTGATAGGAATTACCAATTCGTGACGCCCGACGTGAACGTTCATTGTACGATTTGTAAGAAATAATGTGTTTTCTTTTTCGTGTTCGTATGATGTAATTTACTTTGATCGATGATGAAAAGATCTTGGTAATTAAATTTTGCTTTTATATCATTAATATTGTGTTATGTTTTCTATATTTAAGGTCATAGACATCATTAGTAAGCTAGGGTAGACTAGCTAGATTCATCTTTAAGCATTGTTGGCGTCTTATTTCAATGAAAACATACGTTTCCATTTTTGTATTCAGCCAAGCATATATAATGGATCTAATATTTGATTTTAATGTGTTAATATCCTTACAAAACAAAATATTTGCAGTGTTTAGATTTTTCTGATGAGCAGTATATTATTTAATTCTCAATAAAAAGGAGAACAATGGCTCGTTAACAATTCTTGCTTCTCCGGTATTAAACTTTCTGTTTTACTTTGATAAACAAATGTCTTATCAGTTTTCGTCTAGTTTAACAACTTAACCAAGTAGTTTGGATACCGCTTAGCAAGCTTAGATGAGGGCACTAGGTTAATCTTCTAACTCAAGGCTATCCCTGATATGTCCGAAATTAATCTTGAATGGATTAAACTTTTTATCAATGATTAAAGGATATCTTCCTGATGATGTAACGTTGTAAAATAGATAAGTTTTGTTCCTATTCGTAATGGCGCAATTTTCTGTGATGAGATTTCGGATTCGCTCAGTGGTTACGTGCATGCCAGTACTTCAATGTAGTGATTTAAAATCAAAATAAATTATTTTCCCTTTTTTATATCCATTCAAAGGCTGTCTGGCAGGCTGGCAGAGATGGCTTATAAGCGATAAGACCCCATTTTGTTCTTTATTAAATGCTGTTTCTTTATATTTTCATGTATTTTGTTTGTGTAAAATAAATATTGAATCAATAAGTAATCATAACACCCCGCCAAATATTGAATAGATAAGTGTTGGTATTTATTTATTTATTTATTTATTTATACACTTTATTGCACAAAAAAAAATTACAAATAAAATGAAAATCACAATCATAAAAGTACAATTGGCGGTCTTATCGCTCAAAGGCAATGTCTTACAGACAACCATGGGATGGATTTGATAAAAGGATAATTAGAGTATTATTATTGGTAATTGTGGGAAAGACGACAATTAATTGATAATGTATAATAATTTTGTAAAAGACGTTGAAATAACTGTTCAATACTTATTTTCACGGATTATATCGTGGTTTTGGTTCAATATTTACATTATTTAACGACATTTCGATTACTTAAATGCACTGTTGTGTTCAGGTTTTAAATGAATTGTAGCCGGAGTAACAACTAAACTATTCATATCTTATGTATCAGGATGACGGTCGCAGTGGAATGCCAAGTATAGCTTTGTAATTCATGGTATTATTTGTTCTGCTATAACTGTCCATGAGCGGGCGTATCGCTTACCATCAGCAAATGGCATGCTCGTCTAGCCATTTAGCGCCACAAAAAAATGCATTTTGAGATTTAATTACTTTCCACGTGGGTTTGTTACTGAGGTTTGTTATCAATGGTCACTGAAATGAAAGTAAAGAAATAGCTGATACAGATAGCATTAAAGAAAGTGCACGCTGAAAAGAAAGTGGAACTATTAGAAACATGTAACTGTGAAATGAGCGTATTTATAAATAACATCACCGAATATGA
Organism: Hyles lineata; assembly: GCA_030180105.1. NCBI lineage: Eukaryota > Metazoa > Arthropoda > Insecta > Lepidoptera > Sphingidae > Hyles > Hyles lineata. The sequence goes on along the minus strand of JARJEE010000027.1, from coordinate 6,142,195 downwards.
AATAGATTTGGAAAACAGAAAACCTTTCAAATATATAATTACTATGTTAAAACACATTATCGACTTATTCAATTATTTTAAATAAAGGTCCTCTTTTACAATACAATCAAATTCATATTTTTCCTAGATAGATTTCTTAAAGCTTGTAAATTCTACCAAATTTATTTAAGGACACATTTAGTCTACAAATTAAATAAACTAATATACACAGAGGTTTTTTTTTTCAAAAAGGCTCTGAAACCACTGTATCGATTTGAAAAATTATTTCATCATCGAATGTTTACCACCAATATATCTGCACCTAGGCGAAGCCAGGCCGGTCCCCTAATTAATAAATTGTAAAAAAAACTATCTGTCTCCGAGTATAGTGACTTAAACAGACCAGACGCGGCTGCCAACATTTTCACGGTGGTCGCGGGTTCAAATCCCGGGGCACACCTCTGACTTTTCGGAGTCATGTGTGTATTGATAGTCAATCACCACGCACTAAAACGGTGAAGGAAAACATCGTGAGGAAACCTGCATACCATAGCGGTTTATAAGAATTTCTATAGTATGTATGTCCGCCAACCCGCACTAGGCCAGCGTGGTGGACTATATGGCCTAACCACTCCCAATCGTACTCTCGATTGTAGAGGAGGCCCGTGCCGTGCAGTGGGACGTATATGGGCTGATACAGATAGTGACTAATGTGTAATGAGATATTACACAATTGGTTCCAAGGGATTTTTCATACACTATGTCACTCACTAAGCATACGTTTACATTACAAAACAGTTAAATATGTACGACTTTCCTTGTTAATGACGCATGAATTCAACTGGGGATTTTGTAACATAAGTATGTTTTATGAAGAAGGAAAATAATCATTCATAGATAGTTCTTAATGTGAAATTCTCTATAACGTTGAACAATTTGGTAGTTTTCGTAAGAGTGACATAGCGATTGACGCTCTCAAAAAGCAAAGACATGATGGTGAAAATTCGAAACATTGTATAAATATTTTCGACTGTTTTACTGCTTTAAGAAAATTATCACTAGCTGAATTGATTTTTTTTATCATGTATATCATGATACGTCATCAGCTTTTAATGATTTTTCATTCCAAGTTAGCAAACATTCACACTTTATCAAAATGTAACCCTAGCTATTTAAAATATCTTAACCGGTCCATTCTGTTTCTTAAGTCAAGGTCCAAAGGTCCACTTCTGAACATAAAGTTATCACAAGGATTTCTACAGTGATTTGCTAGAAGCTGTTTGCATTCAGCAACTTTCGCAAGAATAATAATTACACAGAATATGCTAAGTTCTCTCTTCATCCACCAAATCCCAAATACATAAATGACGATAAATTCTATAGCTTATCATCATCATCATCATCATCATCTCAGCCACAGGAATTCCACTGCTGAACATTGGCTTCCACCAAGGATCTCCACATCTCCACATCGACTTGTTGTATAGCTTGTACTCTATGTTAATAATCTCCTATCAGTTTCAGGATGTCCCCGGCAGCCTCGTTTGCCGAACGATGGGCCAAAGACAACCTGACCAGGGAGCCCTCTACAGACGAACTGACAGTCCTGGGCCTCTTCCCGATCACCTGTGATGGAGACGAGACGGAGGCTGCTAAACGAGCCAGGAGGTACTACAAGGCGCGGGGGCCTGGAGGTCTGACGGAGCTGTGGCATAAACGACATCCGGATGATGAGGATATACTGTCTAGTTGTCAAGATGTGTGAGTTATAAACTTATTTTTCTCGTCTTTTCTTTTTAATTATGGGGTTTTTTCAACTTTTGGTAAAAGACTTTGTTGAATCATTAAAATTTTACTCCACCAAAAACGTTATTTATACCTTCTGTCTTTTTTTATAGAGTCTCATATATATTATAGAGTCTCAGATTATGTGGAAAATAAAACTGCTTGGGAATAAATTGCTCATTTTTTTGTATCCAATTGTATTAAAAGCCATTTTAAAACTGACATTATTATGACTTGTGACATGAAACACTGTAATTGTAAATGGCGATATAAAAAAAAAAGAAAAAGAAAGAAAAAAAGAAGACAGTTCGTGTTGCTGAGGGAGTTTCTTGCGCCGCTTCTTCTTCACAGCTACAACACGTTCCGAAGCGGTGGTAGCAGAAATGAACGATTCAAAAGATCTTGTGAAAGACTATTTGAATAAATAATATTTTGATTTTGATTTTTGATTTTTTAAAAATAACACAGTTTAGATTATTTCATTTTTACCAAGGGATATTCAAACTTATCTGGTGGGAAAACTATATAAATTAATATATACAATTATCCAAATCCAAATATCTACAATTTAATTTATGCCGTGGCATCAAAAAAATAATTTTAAAATGAATTTAAAACAATGGAATTTATATCGTATTTCCAGCGAATATATTTGAATATTCTTTGGTAAGAAATTAAATCACTTGACATTCCGTCCCGTTCTGCTCTGGCCTTTAGAGTCACACTAAAATGTCCACATGTATCTGATTCCAGGTACATCGTACCATTAAGAGCCCGGAGCGCGAGTGGTAGAAGAATGACATTGGTTCGGTTACCAGCACCCACAGCCTCAGACAGACCTTTATCTGCCAAAGCCTTGCTGGCTAGGTGGCTCATGATACTGGATATAAGGTTAGTAACCTCTATTTATTTAATCCTTTTTTGCACTGTACAGAGATACTATCAAGATATTACTCAATAAAAATAATAGTACAAGTGGCCGCCTTATCGCACTAGGTCATTTCTTAGAGGCAACCATGGGATGGGATTCTTATTTTTTTTTTATTGCGATGAATAGTTAGTTGATTATGCCATTCGCTTGATGATAAGCGATACGATCGCTCATGGACAGGAACAAAATCAAGAATTACGAAGCTATGTATGGTATTGAACTGCGCTCGCCATTATGAGACATACGATGTTAAGTCTCAATATGGACAGTAGTTACTCTGGTAACTATGTTCTCTAAAACCAGAACACGACAGTGAATTTTCACTGCTGTTTGGCGGGAAAAAAGATATTGTAACCGGGCGGCTTTTCACATATGAAAGACCTAACACCAGTAAACATGGACATTTATTATGTGAAGAGTTACTTCTACGGATATTTGAAAGAAAATATTGAATGTCGAGTAATATGGCTGATTATGAAAAGTACACAGGCGATATTTCCAGCATCAAGCGATCGTAACAAGAAGTATTGAAATTAAAATTATTTAACTAAACATTCAAGTAAAATAATATTTGCAAGAACTCGAATACAATTGCTACTTATTCCATAGGAAAGTAGAAACTGTAATGCAGTAAATACGTAGTGTTAGTGAAACTCCCACAGAGCTTTGATTTCTATTCTATATCACGATTGATAGGTGCAAGATATTTTACAATTGCAAATAATTAATATAATTTGCCTCAAACATTCATCACAAGTGACAATATTAGAACCAAGCATTCCAAGATTAGTACTTTATTAACAAACCTACTTTGTTACAATCAACTATTTCGATATTTCGAAGAGGTCCCATTAACTAAATTAATAGTTTAGTCCGTGTTTTTATAGCTGACTTCTCTGGCTGTAAAAGTTTTAATCAGAGGCTATTTACTTCTTAAGTCCATTGATTTGTCACCCGCTTTGCTACGGAGAAATGTGTTAAAAGATTTCCAACTCCTCCTATTATTAACTTCATGATGAATATCGTTGGGGAGTTGCAGTGGCAGGTGTGAGGGCGGGACATCGATTTCGAAGAGCTGCATTCTTATAAGGTTATTAATAAACTTTTCAGGCTTCGTGAAGATCCAACACCTGGTGATGAAGTTGTGTTCATAGACGTAGGTGATCTTCAACCAGCGCATATCAAGAATCACTTCAGAGGCAGTTATTGGAAGGATTTCGTTTGGTGTATCAAGGTATGGTATCTTTGGTTATTTTAACTTTATTTGTAGATACAAGTTTTATATCTGGTCTGTATGACATCTTCTTTTTATAAAAATACTTTTAGCAAACTAATATACCTTAACTTTGGTGACTGGCTTCGATGTAAAATATTAATACAATATCTGTTTAAAAAAGTGTCTGCCAACACATTTCTGATACTGGAATCTATAATGATGATGAATGTCGATTCAACTCCTAGTAAAGTGTCAAAGTAATGAATTTTTTAAGGGACAATTGATGTAATTTTGATGTTAGTTTCTTTCATATTCTTTTTCTTAAGGAAGACTTAATATAAAACTGATTTAATAAAATCACGTCCTCTCTTTTCCATTCCAGACTGCATACCCAGTAAGATTCGCAGAAGTCCACGTGATCAACACACAAAGGTTAAAGACGATATCTCTGCTGCTGCTGCACATAGGCCTGTACCCATGGAGACGCAAGGTGGCCAAGATCCACACCACCACCGAAGACATCAACCAGGCCATGGGCTTGGACTACTTCCCAGTGGACGGGCTGCCGTATGAATACGGTGGACGAGCTGGCGCTATGAAGGATCTCAATGGTAGCTACTGATGTGTTTTGATACTTGTTTCATTTTGTATTTCTTAATGTAAAGGACTGCGACCGACAACGGAGCCAGGGGTTCTAGTAGCTTTAGACAAAATGTAGCTGGGGGTGGTAATTTTTTTTCTATTATAATGTTTATATTTTTAAAATCTCGGTGAAATTCAGGGGGTTTAAGTTATAATTTTAACAAAAAACTATGGATTTACCACCCAAATACGATAATATTTAAAACAACACAAAAAAAAATACCACCTGGCTTAGGTTTCGGTCGCAGTCTGGATATATCCTGTATGAATAAAATTTTTAATGATCACTATTCTTGTCATCATTTTATGAAAAGTTATTAAATTAATATTATTAAAATGAATAAAGAAAATAATTTTACCAAAGCTAAATAAATGGAATGTAAACTGAGCCTATATAAGTCTGAAATGTGACTTTGCTTGAAAAGGGTGCTATAAATTTTTTGGCCGTAAATTCAACCATATTATAAGAGAGCTTTGTCCAGCAGTGGACGCGGAAGGGCTGGTGATGATGAAATTCAATCATCGGTTCAAATGTTAAAGAATTTAAATGCATAATTTTTGATGTTTTATTAGACACGTATTTCATTATTAGGTTTTGCCTCTTTGATATAAGAATTTACGTTTACACCTGCACGGCTCATAAGAAATTATGGCCACTAAATTTCAGTACCGAAATTTATTATACAATGGACGAAGAATACAAGGCGAAAAGCGGGTGTCCTGGTTGCACCTCTGCCTACCCCTTCTAAGAAAAAGCGTGAATTTATATATGTATGTAAAAACGTTACTGGTTTCAAATTCTCTTCTAATCCACCAAAAATTACTTCACAGATGAATGGACGAAGAAACTCCTATCCAACTCAAAATGGCTGCAATCCGAGGAGCGAAAATTCTACGACACAGACCTACGGCCGGAGGTTCGAAGTCGCAAAAACAATGCAATGCGTACCCTGCGAAGCAATATTGGCTCTTATGACATGATCACTAGAGCCCATTCTTGCAGATCACTTCACACTCGTGATGACCTTGATGAAGGGTTATACGGTGCTTACAGGACTCTTAAAGTGAAACCGGATAAGTTTTATGTGTGATATTGGTTATAAATAAGAAAATAAATATTTTATTTATAAAGTGATTCCACAATTTTGAAAAACGTCACCACAAAACATATTAGCATTACTTACGATATGATTTTCTCTCCAATAATTTGTTATCAATAAGGAAAAATGATCTCGTGTTTTTTAAAGCTGTAAGAAAATGTATCCACGGATCAGCGTATATAGTCTTCCTTTTTGCTGGACGGGCAAAACTGGTTCTTTACAGCAATAATAGGCATAAAAACATTTGTCTACTGCCAGTTTTCAAAACCAGTAAACCGAAAATATATTGTTACACAAATAACCATTATATAAAATTTACTTTGTGTGTGACTTGTTATTGTGGAATGACTGAATGCAACTATTATTTTAAGGCTTTTGTGACCTTACGCACGCTATGGTATTAAGTTGTATACATAAATATTGTAATTATATTTTTCTTTATCACACTTAGTGCCTTAACTGATTACGACCTCTACTTCGTTATTGTAAATAATAATGTTCTATTACCTTCTGTGATTATCAGTAATAGCACATATCTAACTATTTAGTTATATTATAGCCGCTGGGACAATTTTAATAATTTACACGAAAATAATGCTTTTTTGAATATTCAAAGAAGATAAATGTAGCTTTTTAGGATGATACAAGCACGTCCACAATATTAATTTTATTTACGAGATATGTATTCTAAAAATTGGAATGAACAGTCTAACTCCGATATGTGTCAATTATTTAAATCAAAATGTGTTCAATCTAATTACGAAGTACTAAAAATATATGTAACAAGAAATTGTCTTTATTGCACTTTTAAACAATGAAGATGCCCTGCGACCTGATTGCCCAAGACTGACTTGTGCAAAAAGGTCGCCGATTATACTCTTCTTAAATTTAGTTAAAAATCCTGGTGTACAATCTGTATCAGCCCATATACGTCCTACTGCAGGGCACGGGCCTAATCTACAATCGACAGTACGATTGAGAGTGGTTAGGCCATATAGTCAAATAAAGGATATAAATAAATAAAGACAATTGGAGAGAATGGAATAAGGAGTTCCATTCTGAAAGTTCATTTGTATGTGATATCAAAATAGTGAAGCATTGAATTGCAAATAGATTCAAAGCTAACATAATTCCTTCTAATAATTTCAATAATAATTTATAATTCTTCCTCAACCATATTCAATTAATTACTTTTGTTCACTTCGACATATAAAACCTGTAATAATTAATCTACTACCTTTGCGAAATACTCAATATTTAATGTAAAATTATAAAATACTAGTTATTATTGTGATGTAAAAATAAATGCTTTTTTAAATTTATCCAATTGGATATTTGTAGTTTTTATTAAAACCAGTATATTTTTTAACTATATACATATATATAGTCGTTTTTTGAATATAAATCGTCTTCAATGCAATATCACCTTGTTTTGGTTACAATAAAGAGTTATTGTATTGTATTGTATATCACTTTAAAATAAACGAGTTAAAATATTAGATGCTCCAAAATACCAAACGATTTGTGTTTCTTTCCTTTTGGTTTGATTTTCAAATGTTTGATCATACAACAAAGAATATAAGAATGATAAGTGTATTGAAGTCGCTTGAAATTGTAGAATGCAATAGAGTTTTTTTTTCGATAATTCCTCCGAATTTCAAAAGCAAAAGATTTTATACTATTTTAGGTGTATTTTGCACACGGCTAGACTCAGTCTATAGTCATGCTAATAACGATATAAGCATAGCACTAAACTCACCATTTTTTCAAACATTTAAGTGTTTCAATCCTGGAGGGCTACTAAAAAATACGATAAACGATATATCGCGCTATTCTTCGTATTAAAATGTACTCCTAGTGACTTCATTTTTAATTTGAAGTCGATGAATATTCTCTATACAACACTTGTCAAAGCCGTTGAATCGTTCAACAGACCATACGAGTGAAAACCCCTTGGTAAGTACTTTAATAGATACAATGCAATAAAATATTCTGTATTGCACACATATTTACATGAACAGTACAAACTTACATTTATAACTTAAAAAAAAATTAATGTAAAATCGGCGGTCTTATCGCTTTAAGCGATTTCTGCCTGACAACGTTGTAATGGACAGTAATTCATAGTGAATTACTGTACTCCTAATACTGTAAAACTAATGGGCATAAATTTGTCATTTTTCATTTTTTCCATATTTTACATCAGTTACACAACTCACTTCTGTGTTTCAGCGGAGTGTTATGATTATAAGACTGATTACATACGTTAAAATAGTTCGTTATCTTTATTTTACACTGCCCCATCTTATTTCCTGCTCATATAACCATCCCATGGTTGTCTGGTAGAAATTGCCTTAGAGCAATAAGACCGCCGTTTGTACTTTGTTGTTTTGTATTATCTCTAAACTGTTATTCGTTTTTATTGTGTACAATAAAGAATTAAATATATAAATAAATAAATATAAATGAATATTCGGTAATATTTAAAATTAGTAAGACTGGATTAGGTTTCTAGATGAGCGACAGGCTCGTCTTCTCCAGAGTGTGGCACTAGTGGCACCTCTACCTACCCCTACAGAGATACATGGGTGAGGTTATCCTAATTAATGGTAGGCGTGTATGCCGTTCGCCTGATGGTAAGCGATACGATCGCTCATAAACAGTAGCAAAACTAAACAACACCTTGAATTACAAAGCAATGCTTAGCATTCCACTGCGCTCGCCATCCTGAGACATAAGATGTTAAGTCTCAATGTGTCCAGTAGTTACTCTGGCTACAAAAAAATGTCCTTCGATCCAAAACACAACAGTGCATTTAAACTTCTGTTTGGCGGTATTAACATGCTGAACTGCACGATATGTCAAATATCTATATCTAATATTGTTTGTAGTAGTCCTCCTGGATCTATGTATATCTTTCGCTGACGTCAATGGCTTAGACAGGCAAAAACACTAAGCGACACATTTTTTGCCTCCATTCACAATTACGTTTTTGCTTCAAAGCTATTGGGTTTTGTCACGTCGCATCATTGTAGCTAAAATATTTTCGATTTAACAACGTAAATTACAATAACGGTAACTAAACTTGCCAAGCGTGTAAAAATCTTTTAGCGAATTTAGTGGTGGAACCTTAAATCTAATCGTTTATTAATAGAACAAGCTTTGTTTGCAGTAAGAACAAAATTTTAAAGAAACTAGATTCGCATAGTCATCTACCAATGTTTTAACTACAGAATATGAAGAAGTTTTAAATACCTAAGCATTTAAGTGTTTAGATTATTTACCACGCATTATAACGGGGAAGGAAAATATCGTGAGGATCCCTGCATACATTATGGATTTGCAAGAATTTCTATCAGTGGCGTAACAATAGGGTGGCAGAGTGCGCAAAATGCCACGGGCCCCCGGCCTAAGGGGGCCCCGCCCGGCCCGGCAGGGGCTTTGTCCGACAGGGTCTCAGGCCCGACAGGGCCCTGGCTCAATAGGGCATCGGGTTAAAGTCTGACAGGGTAAAAACAGAGAAGAATGTAACATTAATAAAGAAATTAATAATAATAAACAACTGACTACATTTTAAACATGACAAACATTTCATCGTGTATTTGATTTAAATGTTTTGTTTTCGTTTCATTATACGAGTAGAATAAACCTAGTTAGAAACCAATAAGTTATAATTTAATGAATATTAAGTTACAATTTTCCAAATAAATTTAAACATGTCTTGTTCAAGCAATTATTTAAGAGGTAGCAAAAAACGAAAGAGAAAGAGGGAGTCTGAAGCGATAAATAAAAAGTTATTTGAAATAAGTAAGTACTTTCGGAACGAGTAATTTATTGATGAATCTCGGAAATTATCAAATGGACCAAACAAAAAATTCCATAAAAGCAAATCCCGACGATAGAGAATATTCAAACCTAACACAAACAACATGTACGAGCAAGCATGAAATTGAACCATATATTTTAGGGGTAGAAAATATTAAAACTCCAAATATTACCGATAAGTGTTATAAAAAAATGAAGTATAACTATTGTGACTGAGAAAGGTACACTGTAAACCCAATGGTCCCTTCTTAAGAGACAGTGTCAATAAATAATAAAATAAATAAATGAAATAATAAACAAACGCCCCTACTACGTTTCGCTGACGATATTGTCTTCGAGCTGCAACAGATGCTGGACGGTCTGGATTCAGCCTCGCAGCGAATAAGGTCTTAAAATTAACTTCGACAAAACCAAAGTAATGATCCACTACCACCTTGATCCAAGACCTGTCGCTGTATGTGGCCACCCACTCGAAGCTGTTTCGGAATATACCTACCTGGGGCAGACCCTGAGAAACAACTTTGAGAGAGAGGTAACGAGTCTTTTCGTCACCTTTGCCAAAAAGCTTGAAAACGATAGTTTACAGCCAATGCAACATACGATGCTGAGACTGGTCCACTAACTTATGGTTGCCCAGTGAGCTATGGAGCGTGCTATGCTCGGTGTCTCTTTAGCTATTGAAGTAAACGTGTTCTTGAGTGGAGACAGCGTCTCGGCTAAGTTACTTGTAGCCCCCCAGGTAGGTGGAGTGACGATTTCCAAAATTTCGCCACCACATGCTGGATGCGACAAGCTGACGACAGGGTAAAATGGCTCAATTTGGAAGAGGCCCACGTCCAGCAGTGGACAACAAAAGGCTGATGATAAATAAACAAAATGTTGGAGTTGAGGGAAACAAATTGTAAATGCGATAGAGAGAAACGAAACATCGAAAATTTGTGTCTTTTGTATGAACAATGGTGGTTACATTGGACATTAGATAAAGAGAAAAGATCCATATAAAATTAAACATCTTTCTGACGCCAAGAACTAACTATACTCCACGAAGTTACTAATTTAGGTTTTCGTGGCCCTAGAGTAAGCGCTGAAAGTGTTAAATGATCTAATTGCTGTTTTGGGCTTAAAACTCCATTACATTTAATACAACTCAAGATTTATCTAAAACGGTCCAAAAATGTGAAGTTTATCGGTACTGTATGATATAAAGAAATGAAAATAGAATTCTCAAAGCATTCGTTATTAGTTATTAGTAATAACGTTTATGTTCAAAATTCTATGAGAAATATGAAGCCATGTCATTAAAAGCTTCTGTACTGTACTGCATCAGCCCATATGCGTCCCACTACGCGCCTCATCTATGGGTACAATCGAAAGTACGATTGAGAGCCTAACCACTCTCAACCACCACGCTGGCCTAGTATAGTGCGGGTTGGCGGACTTTACATACAATAGAAATTCTTGCAAATCGCTATGGTATGCAAGTTTCCTCACGATGTTTTCCTTCACCGACATAGTGCTCGGCGATTGACTATCAATATAGGTACACATGACTCCGAAAAGTCAGACACAGAAAGACCACCATGAATATGTTGGCGGCCGCGTCTGGTCCGTTTCCCAACAGGCCAAAAAGCAACTTAAAAAATATTCTTAAAAATGAACCTTTTTTTTTTAATATCCTGTTATGTCCCACTGCTGGGCAAAGGTCTCCCTCAACTCCTTCCACTTATCCCTATCACTTGCTGATGCTATCCAAGTGCTACTAAATTGGTCGAGGTCGTCACGCCACATTTTCCGAGAGGCTTGCCTCGAAAAAATGAAACTACAATGTTATTTTTTTACATTAACGAAGGGCCCCATTTGATGACTTTTGCCACGGGCCCCCGATGGGGTAGTTACGCCACTGATTTCTATCGTATGTAAGTTTCGCCAACCTGCACTTGGCCGGCGTGGTATGTGATACAATATTATAAGGCTCGTTATCAAATTTATTTGTTTTTAAAAGAGCACAAAAATTAAAATCACCCAACCGAAGTAAACATTATTGAAGTTTATCAATTTAGATTATAAGCCGTCAACATTCGTATCCAACGCTGAAATTTCTCTATTACATCGAGATAAAAAATAGCTGCTACTTGAATTTTAAGAAATTGTTATTAAACAAATACAACATAAAAAGGAGATCGTGTTTTTTCTGAACCCCAGACTGGTTACTAACCGTAGAATAGACGCACTGAGTGCAAAATAAAGTAAGTCGTTTGGATGAAAGCTTAGCTTCTTGCTTGGGTGAAAGGAGACCGCTCGACGCCAGAATGTTTCGTGACTAAAAAATACTTTACTGCTTAAGGCTGGACGTACAAGACATCGCAGCAGAAGCAATATCAAATATACTTAATGTCTTGGCTTCAACCTGTATTTTGCAAATTAAGAGATTTGATTCAAGATAATTGAAGTTAGACTTCTAGAACATGTAAAAAATCGCGCATACCAAAATACTGACATAGCAAAGATGAAGTAGAAGAGCCAATACTGTGCATAGTAGCAATAATATAAAAAAATATATAAAAAAGGCTACATCATAAATAACTTGCGTTGAAATCTTGACGGCAATATCATAGGAATTACATATAGCTCTTATAATTGCATAAAGTAGAAGGTAGTTTAATCAATATAGCTCTACAAAAGAGCACAAGTGAAGTGGAGGTTAAGCCGGAATGTTTTACGTGGTTAATTCAATTTTTCGGTGGTCTCTATCAAAAGTTTTGGTAAGGTTGCCTTCGCCTTACTTAAACATGGCCACATGCACAAACCGTGCGGAGCCATAATGGAGCAAATAAAATCTTTGCATCTTAGCACTAAACCGAATTTAAGTTTAAATTTGTATGCTTATATATACATGGGCGAAAACATAGGCGAAAATCATTTATCAAAACTCTCTTTTCATGCGATGCGTTGCTATGCCAAATAGTCCAGTGAGTAACACCTTTAAGATGCTCTCAAAGAGATCCGAGTATAGTACTGAGTTCACACTAGTAAGGATTAGCTTGGAAAGTTTTTCATAGTGCAACCACTTCACAAACAATACTCCTATGTACTGGAAGCTCGGTTTATAATAAAAAAAGGGATATTTTTTGCAGTTTTTCGTGCTACCACGTTGGATGCCGTACCGCCAGTAACGCTGGCGAAAAATACATTTTCTCTTGATACAATCAATATTAAACGTGAGGAATTTAATTTAAACTACATAATGTGTATGATTTTTAGTTTCTTTGTATATATTTAATGAGTTTATTTGTGTATATAAACTCATTACTAATAAAATGACGATTGTATATTATTCGAAATATTTATTTATATACCAATCTTAAAATATAATCACAAACGACCTTATTCATGGATAGATTAAAAATCTTTCGAACGACTTTTGAATTCAGTTTGAGCGAAGAATACAAATCATACGTGCATGTATACGTGTTTAAACCCACGACTTTTTTCCCAAAACTGGAAAGCAGAGATGCCAGGACACCCACATTTCGTCGTGCATGTTCCGTCTCAAGGCGAGCCTATCGCCATATAGGTGATAAATTCCTGACCCTGGGCTGATAATTAATACAAAAATCCAATATCACTTTGCCCGACTCGGGATTCGAGCCCTTAGCTTTGTAACCGTACTGTACTACAACTACGCCACCGAGGCAGAAAACAAAATAATCGCTAACTAAAATAGGTTTAAAAATCTCTTTGAATAAGGCCGTAAAAATAGCCCAAAGTAAACGTAAGAAAGTTTTTTAATTTACCGTATTCATTTAGAGAAAGTCCAGTGATATTTCAAATAAATTTCATATGTTCATGATATGCGTGGAACATGCTGATGTTTACCAATTACTCTACCGTTGTACTGCCTAATTAGTAACATTTCGTGAATTACGACTCGTGTTTAATTAAGCCATTTGTATTGACATAATTAATTTATACAATTTATATTACGACACAGAAATTGTTTCTCGGTAATTTTGGAATTTACGCATATATTTTAGTGATTATAATATAATGATATTAAACATAATTATTCTATAAAACACATTTGAGGACGCAATCAGCATATCTACACTTTTTTATTGCATACCTGATGGTAGGACAGACGTATATTTTAATTACATGTATTTTCAGTGCAAATATTGCTTCTCAAATGAATTTCTCTACTAAGAATCACTACATAGTATAAAACAAAGTCGCTTTCTCTGTCCCTATGTCCAGATGCTTAAATCTTTAAAACTACGCAACGGATTTTGATGCGGTTTTTTTAATAGATAGAGTGATTCAAAAGGAAGGTTTATATGTATAATACGTACATATTATTGTACAGAAATCTATTTGTACCCGGGCGAAGCTGGGCCGGGCCGCTAGTGAATCAATAAAATTGTATAAAGATTGACAAAAATCAAAGAGTTTCGATCATTCTTCAATACATATTTTCTTTCATGCGTGCCTTTCGCTTGATAGTAAGCAATACGACCGCTTATAGACAGTGGCAAAACCAAACCACACCAAGGATTACAAAGTAGTATGTTTGGCATGCCGCGCCGGTGCACTCGCCATCCTTAGACATAACATTTTAAGCACAGAGTACATTACTATATATACAAAACACAAAAATAATTATTAAAACTATGGATAGATGTTAAATCTCAATATGTCCAGTAGTTACGCTGGCTACAATGTCCTTCAAACCGAAACATACCAGTGCATTTATACTAATGTTTGGCGGGAGAAATAGACATTGCGGTGGTATACCCAAGGGGCCTCTCACATATGAGAGACCAGTAAAAAATATATCTTAAAATTAAGATTTTATAGTGTATTTAAAGATTGGATTTGTAAGGAACAACATTTCTTTTTCCAAAGGATGTTTTTCACAGCTCAAGTGGATGTAGTCATTTGTACATTTAAAAGTTCTTACGAAAAAAGACTTCAAAAATATTTACTTTTACTCGACAGTATTTGCTCACTTCAAAAGATTTCGTGAGAACGTCGAACGAAGAAATCTCTAAATAAATATATTTATACTTAAAAATATATTTGAACACGAAGAGGTGTTCGATGTGAAGGATTGTCATCGTACACAAAATCCGATATGATTTTTGACTATAGTTAATATTCATTTGCCTGATGGTAAGCGATACGACCGCTCATAAACAGTAGCAAAACCAAACAACACCTTGAATTACAAAGCAATGCTTGGCATTACAGTGTGCTCGCCATTCTGAGACATAAGATGTTAAGTCTCAATATGTCCAGTAGTTACTCTGGCTACAATGCCCTTCAATCCGAAACACAACAGTGCATTTACACTGCTGTTTAACGGGAAAATAGACACTGCGGTGGTACCTACCCAGATGGCCTCTCACATATGAGAAACCTACCACCAGTAACCACCAGTAATATGAGCTAAGATGATTTTTTCTCCAATAGCAAAAGTAGAAAGAGGTTACATAACCACAATGTAGAATTAATAAAGCCAGAAAGAGCCGAGAACAATTGGCTAGTTAGTCGATCATTGATTTTTATTGCACCTTTTTTTATTGCATTGAATGGTGAGACGAGCATGCCATTCACCTGATAGTTAGCGATATGACCGCTCATGGACAGTAGCAAAACCAAACAACACCACCAATTACAAAGCAATGTTTGGCATTCTACTGCGCTTCGTCATCTTGAGACATAAGATGTTAAATCTCATTCGCTTGGCGGTAAGCGATACGACCGCTTATAGACAGCAGCAAAACAAAACAACACCATAATTGAATTACGAAGCAATACTTGACATTCTACTGCACTCGCCATCGCGAGACATAAGATTTTATATATCAATATGTCCAGACGTAAATAAAAACTTTACCCAATTTTTTTAAGAAGCCTGAAACTAACACAATTTGCTTTTAAATTCTTAATTCATGAGTCCGTCCATGCAAAATACACTGGACAATGAGCGTGAATGGCAATCTGGACTTTCTAATGCGCACGTAACTTCGCATCGTTAAAAATATTCGCAACGATGATTTGGGAGGCTGCTGCGTGACAAATTCTGTCATGCGCTATACGACGCTTATGCGGGAGTTCGTAGTTTTTGTTTAATGTTAAATTGAATTGTATTTTTTGGTATAATAATGACTGGATTTGAATTGTATTGTATTCTACATACATAAACTCACGCCTTTTTCCCAGAAGGGGTAGGCAGAGGTGCCAGGACACCCACATTTCGCCTTGTATGTTCCGTCCCACAATGTGATAGGTGGCGAGCCTATCGCCATATCGGGTACAAATTCCTGACTCTGGGCTGATAATGAATAAAAAAATCCAATATCACTTTGCCCAACCCGGGATTCGAACCCGAAACCTCAGCTTAAAATAAAATAAATAAATAGTAACACTGAAAATATATATGTATTTCTCTAGGTAGCGACCACTGTGCATATTAAATAAATAAATAACACCCAACAGTCACATACATAGTGACCTATCCAGTAAAGTTGAGTCTTCTGTCCTGGGAATCAGGAACTTCGAGAGACGAGAGACTTCGGTCTCACAAACACCCAGACAAGAAAGAAATATTTGTGGGCCACACAAACATTTATCTCGATACGGGGATCGAATCCGCAGCCTCTCGTTTCATAGGTAGCGTCTAACCGACTGCGCCACGGTGGCTGTCAAATAAGTATATAACCTTTATGATATGCAAGTCTAACTGGTATGTATTTTATATGTCTATATGCATTGCAAAAATGGCGGGAAACTGATCATGTTGTTTGTGTACTTTTCTTCTGTTTTTTTCTGTTCATTCAATAATAAACTGATATCTTCTGGACTGGTTGTTTATTGCGCTTTAGCATTTAAATCCCTAGCTATAGGCCGGTGTTTTGAACTACGGACTAGCGAACTAAGTAATTTTTTTCAATTTCGACGAATAACGTGCTCTGAAGTGGGCTGATGTATTATATTGAGTAGGAGTACATCGTAAATGGTCCATGGAATCGACAAATAAATTATTACTTAACACACCTTTCCACATTGTGTGGGCTCTGGGCATAAAACGACGCAACGTGCCCTTTCATTACGTTACAGTATCACACAATTTATTGCAGCTGTTTTTCTAGAGGTTTTTTTTCACTTACTTTTCTGATAAAAGCATTAAATACCTCTTCGTTGCGTCGTGCTCCTCAATATTGAGGGTTGTTTCTATTGCACAGGTACGACAAACAGGTCACCTGATGGTAACTAATCACTGCCACACGTGAATATCTACAAAGCTTGGATCATGTATGCGTTAAAAAGTATTGTAAGAGTGAAGAGGTATTGGACATCCAGTAATCTAGTAATAAAGTTGCCGCTTCTTGTTGATACCGTGTGAGACAGTGGTACCGCCCCGGATGAGCCTGCCCATTCATGCTGAGTCACAACAGCGTGGCTCTACCACTTTTAAAATTCCTAATACACCGTCGGTACCGTATTTACTGACAGAAAAATATATTTATCTTTCGCCACCTCGCCATAAACAGATTGAGCATATAACACGAAACACTTGCGTGATTCATCCTGATGGCTTTTCAAAATTGTGTAGATTGATTGCTATTAGGATAACCGGAAAACATATTCCTTTAAAATTCACATTAACTTTCCACAGACAATTTTCTTCGGACAGAGCTATTCCAGTAAACCACTCCATTGGTACTTCCATTCCATGTAGTTTTAATTACCTACACCCAGTCTCTATTACTTAAATTTTCGAAATATTTATTTGCTAATAACATCCTTACCAAAGAACACAAGGATACCACAAACATGCTTATTAAGTCATTTCACAATATAAACCAGCACAAACGGTCGTACATATCTTCAGCTGAAATTAGGTATATCATGCTCTACATTCAGGTTTCAGATATACCCTTTTACAAAGCAATAGGAGTTATAATAGCGTGAACAATATAGTCCTTAAACAAGTGAGCATCACTGAACAATAAATCGGTAAATGTACGCACGCAACACTTCACGCACTAGTAAAGACATGTAGGGTGACCACACTTTAAAGAAAAGTCGATATTTTCCGTAAGGATTTTTGTATGTAGGTATCGTGGCTTCTTTTATTTATAGTTATAGTCACCCAGGTAACTGTATTGTTTCGGCTCAAAGATCAAATATCTATCGTTTATGAGCAGACGTGATATTTACCATCGAAGTGCGGCTTGCTAACTTGCCAAGTGTATTAACAAAATAATTCGTTATTGAGCCACCTATCCTAGTGTATTTATTTATGTTATACAAATAAAAAAAATCACCCAACAGTCACAATACATAGTGACCCCACGCTGAGATCGAGTCTTGTGTCGTGGTTATCAAGAACAACGAGAGACTAGGTCTCCAAAACACTCAGATCCGAAACAAATATTTTTGCACTCAAACATTTGTCTCGTTGCGGGGATAGAACCCGCGACTTATCGTTTCACAGCCGCCATCTAACTAACTGCACCGCGGACGCTGTTAATATACAAAAAGAAAATATATATAAAAACCCTCTAACTGATAGATTTATAAATTGACATAACAATTATCTCACTAAGAAATCCCAAATCCTGGTCACCCAAATGAAAAACAGCGGCACGTTATATATTGCGGCACGGCGAAATTTAGCAACACTTACATAATGGCAGTTATAAATCCATTGTCCGGCGCAGAACTCATAAACGAGCCAGTTTGACGCAATATTTATGTCATAAGACGTATGTAAACACGCTTCGGTAATCTCATAACCGTCGTAGTAAACTGACGAATACTTCATATACAGCTTCTGTTAACTTTCTGATTATTTATCTTCTAATTTAATTTGATATACAATTTACTACAAATGTGTATACCTTTAATAGATATGTATATGAGTAGTTTGTCCAAGATTGTATTATTAGAAAATGTTTAATATTAACATGTCGTTGGTGTGCCTATTTTAATAAAAATAATTATCCCTTATTTAATGAATCAGGCATTTTTTTATGCAAGGTGGCGAGAAATTCGGCACGTGATTCTGTCACCAGCTGCTCAGTCATCAACACTTTCGAAAAGATATGGCTTTATATAACTGATCTGGACTTGGAAAGATTACATGCAGTGAGTGACATTAAATCATAATTCCGTCATACTTTATTAAGATCAAGTTTATATTAGCGGAAGACCGAACACTACCATTGGCATTAGAACAACTCACTGTTCGCCGACCTTATGGCCTTGCCAAGGTATGTAAGGGCGCGAATTAATTGCTACCGTGAATTCCAGTCCCAGACGATGCAGAAAGGTTCTGAAATGCAAAACACACAGTAGATTGCATCACCAAGTATCAAAGGAGTACCGTATCAGCCCATTTACGTACCACTGCAGAGCACGGACCTGCTCTACAGACGAGAGTACGATTGAGAGTGGTTAGGCCACATATTCCACCACGCTGGCCTAATGCGGGTTGGCTGACTACATACCGCAATCGAAATAGTAATCAATTTGATTCCTTCAGAGCATTTTGTAATTAATAATTTGTACTTTATTTATCGAATTGCATTGAAAATACTTTTTCTATACAAATGCAGAATTAGAATGGATGATACAGTGCAGAAATATTGCCAATAGCTCTTTATATATCGCGTGTATAAGCGATATTTTTATAATTTTGGGTTTTAATTGCACTTAATTTTTAGAACCATATTTCCCCTATGTTGGTGTGCTGGTAGCTGTGCATTCTGAGAAAAAAGCGTGAATATGTGTATATATATTATATAGGTATATTTCTCCTCATTGGTATCGCACACATTGCGCAAGGTAAAGCTAAATAAACATGTTTTATTTTCATAAAACCCAGGAGCTTTTGCTTGCGTTATAATTTAAAAAATATAAATCCTACAAAATGTGCACATATATTTTATGGCATTAAAATAAATTCTATCGCACAATTCTTGTTGTTGAGGCCCAAGTAACAAAAAAAATGTATACTTTAATTAATTTAATTTAAATAATACTTCTTTCTTGGATCCACATATCAAAGTTTGTTTAAGAAAATTAATTACAGGCTTTCATTTAAATTCACGCAGCGTAGTAAATTAAAATTGTGCAAAATCATAGATCGCTATCAGTAACAGTAAACATGGCGGGTGAACATTCATGTTAGACTCTCCGGACGATCATTACAGCTCAAGTGTTACTAATGAGATTAATTAAATTTGCGAGAATTTGGCGATATAAAAATGGGATGGGAAAAAAGTGCGTGTATTAAATTTTTTTCCAGAAATTTGAGCACCAAATTCCACGTGCACGAACGGAAAATTTACCATCTAGCTTATTATCGGTATCGGTGGTTGTAGTTGTACTATAGTACGACAATAAAGCTGAGGTCTCAATTTCAAATCCCACGCCAGGAAAAGTGACATTAGATTTTTCTATTCTTTATCAGCCCGTCAGGAATTTATGCCCAGTTTGGCGATAAACTTGCCCTCTATCACATCGTGGGTCCGTCCCAGTGTGCTCCGGCACACAAGGCGAAACGGGGCTGTCCTGGTAGCACCTCTACCTACCCCTTTTGGGAAAATTACTTGAGTTAATGTATGTTTGTAACTTAGTTATATGGTTTCCCAATATTATCTACTGATAAATATTGGATTTATTCTTAAGCATGTTAAATATATGAAAAAAAATGTAAATAGGAATATAGCCAAACAAAATAGAATCCTCGTTTGCAAAAGAGTACGAGTAACTATTAATTGTCGTTAATCCAACTCTTACTGTTCTCTATGTACTCATTCTCCTTTTTCATCCAACGTATCTGTGTCATACAACCTCTGTAGCAATTTATTGTTCCATTTAGTACAACTGTGGAAATAAAACAGCAGATAATGATAGACATAAAGTATTTCGAAACAATAATCATCGGTTTTGTGTCCATTGACGTATACGACGCATGTTTTCTTTAAATATATCCAGATGAAATTAATATTTTACCGTAGTTTATGATTTAAAAAAAATATTTTAACATCCAAAACGACGGATGTATAAAAGTATTATGTAATGGTATAACATAACCAAAAAATTAAGGAGCGATGTCCTTTTCCTTTCCTAGGACATACATATGACTCCCTATAAATATTGAGGAATGATGTTTAAAACAACTTTGAAATGTCTAGACTACGCTGCAGACAGCGCTATCGCGGGTTTAATATCATTATGAGATATTGTTAGGACTAAAATTAAAATTACTTTTACCTTTAACCAACCAGAAAGCGTCGAAAGGAAAAATCGACAACATATCATTTTCAACTCCTTTATTTCCAACTTCTATTAATTTAACTTTCTGATTGATTTCTTTGTGGGTTAAATACAAGTTAGACATTCCCGGAGACTCACCGAGCTTCAATTCTAGGTGTCATTACATCGCGTGCTACTGTTGATCCTGGCTTACAGGATTTGCAGTGGCAGGTTGGGGGGTGCAGTCTCCAACATTTAATTTTGCTCTTGTGCCGATAATTATATTGACGTATAGCAACGGAAACGCGCACACAGTCTGGTGGGGAGGAATCACACCACCCGATGAGTCACCGAGCATTAGTCGCTTTTCAACCTAAACATTATGATTACCGCGCGCTTGCACAGCCCATTGTAAATGACGTGCGTGGGGAAATACTGACGAAATGAATGACAAGAAAATTGGGCGTTTTTGGTGGTTATGTAATTTACATTACGATTCAAAAGTCTTTGTAAGATCAATTACAATAATATGAAACTTATGAAAAATATATGAAACAATTGGTGTTAGAAGTCAGAAAAAATATAATAATTTATTTGGTTGCGATATTATAGTTTTTAGATATGAAGAAAAACAATAAACATTGAGAGCCGTTTTTAAAAAAAAGCAATGTAATCTTTCGATTCTCACACTTAGCGTTATTCCAGTCATTTTATCAGTTAAATTATCAAAGTCTGTTCTCCTACTCAATCATTGCAATATTTTTCACAAAATTCAAACGAAGACTCAAGAAACCGCATGTCGCAATAACTCTTTAATCAAAGGATAGATTCCAACCACACGTTTCCGGTTTACCTATTATACAAATGAAATCTGGAATTTCGTTTATTGGGAAATCACCCAAGAAAAAAATATTAAGTATAGAAGGTATAATATTAGACGACTATAAATTATCCTTTCGGTTTGAATCACTACGTATATGTATTAGAAATTAAAAGGTAACCGTACAATTTATTTGAAAGATATTTATTCAAAGTACAATCTACTGAATTTATCGAGCTTCTGAATAAAAAAGCACCTGAAACGAAGCCATAAAAATACTTAATGCGCAAAAAATCTTCATAATGTTTGCAAAAAAATACACAAAATATCAATTTCGTAGAAAGTGGAACAGCACCGTAGTCACGAGTTGCAATTTCGTAGCGAGCGCGTTGATGTCTTTTCTTCACAATGAATCTTTACTTTTTAAAATGCTAAATGTCGATGATATGACCCATAAATTATAATGTGTGGTTATTATTTGTAAATAACAGCTTTGTTCTCTTCGTATACCGGTATCTAATAGGGCATTAACATCATTTCAGCCAGTAAATGGTTATTTGTAAAAGCTATGAAAAATAGCTATGAAGTCTAACGGTGATCCATGAAGAAAAATCACACTTACATACATTTTGAAGCTTTATTTCTTACACAAACAAATGTTTGGACAACTAACAACGAATAATATATTTCTCTATAGTTTTCATGTTTAGCATTTCAAGCAAGATAGATCATATCTTTATACACTTACACATAATTTATTTCATCAAGTTGTTCTAAGTAAACATATTATGAATATAATGGCTGTACTTTACAAGAATTTTCTTCTACCCGTCCATAGTTCCCACAGAAGATCTCGTTTAAAAATAGTCCACACAGTACCATTTTATGTCCCATTATAGAAAAAACAAACAATACGATAAGTATTGTTTTTGAAAAAAACTCTAGAAAATAAATTTCTATTTTCTTAAAACATATGCGGAGACTGTACTGTAGATGAAAAATTAATTACCTGTACTTAAAATTATTGTTCCTCCCATTGATATAAATGTATACTCACAACAAATTTCAACTACTTGACTTTATTTATAAATTCGAATATTTTTTGCCGCAGATTAAGCTAAAATAATTACGCATCACATTTTTTTAACGCTGTAAACTTAGACATTTTCATGAGCAGCGGTGATCATCAGAACCGCTAGCTCGTTCGCAAAATATTTTTACATTTTTTTTTACTAAAATCTAACAGCAACATGTTCCGAGGCGACGCTGATCGTTATCTTAGCAAATTACACTCGCTTTTACATTTCCCTCAAACATCTCGACAACCGCACGATGACGCATACTTATGAGTTTCTCGGTCACTCTATTTATCATGCGGTTATACTTGCAGCGATTAGCGGAAAGCGATTTAGTTGGTATAAAACGGTGAAGGAAAACATCGTGAGGAAACCTGCATACCATAGCGGTTCATAAGAATTTCTATGGCATGTAAGCCCGCCAACCCTCACTAGGCCAGCGTGGTGGACTATAGGCCTAACCACTCTCAATCGTACTGTCGATTGTAGAGTAGGCCCGTGCCCTGCAGTGGGACGTATATGGGCTGGTATAGATACAGATTTAGTTGGTATACTATGCTACACACAATCTGGATTATCTGTTTCAGCCTATATACTACCCGTTGCAGGGTACGGACCTCTTCTACAATTACGAGTACAACTGATAGGGATTAGGCCATATAGTCCACTACAGCTTAGTGCTGGTTGGTGGACTTTACCATAGACATTCTCACAAAAAGCTTTCTTCACTATGCTTTTCTTTGCCATTATAGTGCGATATGATTGACTGTCACACATGATCCCATAAATTCAGACGCGTGCCCTGTGATTTAAAAACCACAGACTTCATAGGTTTTCCACCACATACAGTAAAATGTGGTGGAAAACCTATAATGGCTACTCGGGAAAGTGGGTTTTGTTTTAGGTTTAGCATTATTATGTCGGCTATCGAGTGGTAATTATATAAATTGATTAATTAAAGATACCGTTGATACGCTAATAAAACATTGCACTCATGATTAGGATACTGGTGTATTTGGAGTGTCTGTACAAAAATCATCAAGAAACTATAATTTTTTCGCCTACTTTTAATTTAAATACTTGTTACTACACAAATACTATGTGATAAAAATACTATATTATGAAACAATCCATCACAATTCATCATCAAACATTTTAAAAATTGTATCACTTAATCAAAATATGTATGGTATTCTATCACGTCAATTAATATTCGCATGTAACATGTTTACCAAGGCAATGAGATAAACAAACCCAATCCCTCACACATTCGCCGATATTCCCAACCGCTCTCCGACCGCAGAAACAGTGTCGTATACCCCCAACCTCCCCCCAAATGCAATTGCAGCCGCGCTCACGCCGCGTGACGAAATCATAAAAAGAGCGCACGGGCTGTATCGGCCGCATTCGATAGAGCGCGTTAGACCGCGCTGCAAATTCGAAATTCAAAATATTTTTCTTTTTCAACAACCCCGTGACTTTCTAACCACAAACACGTTGCGTTCAAGTGCCAGTGTTTTTATCGTAGAGACTTTGGCGTGTGACTTGATATTCCAATTTAAAGGTGATTTTCTTTTTTTTTTCTTTTGTGCTTGCCAGTGCTGTGGATTTTCTGGGATTTTTGGTAAGGATTAAGGAATCGATTAATAGATGGCGTGATTCACATAACGAGTGTTTGATGAGTAATTGTATCGCGTTTAACTGCTTACATGCTGTTGAATTTGTAGTGCACGCTATGCACTGATTAATAATGGCGTGCCAGCTTATGTAGAGCAATCGATCAAAACAAAAAGCATCACAATAAATTTCCCATGAATGTGTGAGTGATACATGATACTGGTATATTTTTGGTGTGATCGTGAAAAATACACTTAGATATTATAATCTAAAAGCGTAGAGATATTAATAATAATATATCACAATAAAAACATAAGGATTTGTTGAATTTTATACCTTTTCCTAACTCAGTAATAGTTTAAATTGAAGTTGCATAGTTTTAGCTTGCCTTATACTTAAGATGACTCAATGCAACATGTATGCGTGAACCTGAAAGATCTATCTTATAATTTTGCAACCGGTTGTCTAGACAACTCAATTCATGACGCGATCCCGTTAAGGCAAACTATAGACCGCCAACATGATAGCACCTTTACAACCGGCTATCTTTTTAACAACTATCTTTTTAACAACAGTGTTTCATATCAGAAAGTTGGCATAGTGTGCTAAATTATTGTGAAAATATTAATTTTACTGGTGGTGAGTCTCTCATATGTGAGAGGTCGTCTGGAAAGGTACCGCTGCAATATCTATTTCTCCCGCCAAACGGTTATGTAAATGCACTGTTGTGTTTCGGATTGAAGGACATTGGAGCTTGTGTAACTACTGGGCATATTGAGACTTAACATCTTGTGTCTCAGGATGGTGAGCGCAATGGAATGCCAAGCATTGCTTAGTAATGCAAGATGTTGTTTGGTTTTAATGGCGAACGGCATACACGCCTGCCATAAATTGATATAACATCACCCATGTATCTCTGAAGGGGTAGATAGAGGTACCACTAGTGCCATACTCAAAAAAAGACGAGCCTATCATCCTTTTAGAAACCAAATCCAGTTATCGGATATTCACACAAAAAATTTCCAACCGAAAAACTCACGCTGACTAATTTTAAATTTTACCGAATATTCATTTATAACGTAGGTAATCAGTCATATAATCATAATCCTCCACTGAAACATTGAAGCGCGCTGTATAACCAAGCGTAAAATATGGAAAGTTAGTGAAAATAATTTAACATTTAAGTAATGATTTAGCGTCACGGTCCGGCTTAGCGCTCGAAGATCTTACGTGATAACAATGCTTCGTGTAAAACTTCGAGAAACTTAATGGTATTACTTTAGTAAATATTGGAGCGCCTTTCGAAATGATAAATTTCTCGCTTGATATTTATATTTATTGTTGCTCTGCAATATAGTAGAGATATATAACAAGTGCGTGGTGGCCTGTTGGTAAACAGACCAGACGCGGTTGCCAACATGTTCACGGTGGTCGCGGTTTCAAATCCCAGGGCACATCTCTGACTTTTCAGTCATGTACATATGTATTAGTAGTCAATCACCACGCACTAAAAACGGTGAAGGAAAACACCGTGAGGAAACCTGCACACCATAGCGATTTTAAAGAATTCCTATGGTATGTAAGTCCGCCAACCCGCACTAGGCCAGCGTGGTGGACTACATGACCTAACCACTCTCAATCGTACTCTCGATTGCAGAGTAGGCCCGTGCCCTGCAGTGGGACGTATATGGGCTGATACGATACTATTAATATAGAGGCTAAGAAATAGAATGATTTGCCTTCGTGTTGTTTTTGCAGTACGTACATACATACTCACGCCTTTTTCCAAGAAGGGGTAAACAGAAGTACAACCAAGATACCCACGTTTCACCTTGTATTTTCTGTTCCACGATGTGATAGGGGCGAGCCTATCGCCAAGTAATTTGTACTATATTTATTCAAACGCGGCGTTAAAAGAATTTTCTCACACGTAACAGCCAGGCTCTATCTCTAATATTTTACATTTTAATTAGCAATTATTATAGTCACTAACCTGTTCAACAGTACCTTGGTTGAGTTCCTAATATTTTAGATTTTAATGGCATTTAGGAAGCACTAACAAGGTAGCTTAACCATTTAACCACAATTATTCTTAAGGGTTATTGTTGTATTTTCGTTTACGTTCTTTATATGCAATTATGCTTTTTCCAATCCATACACGTTTTTAACTACCAAACTTGTATTTATTAACATTTGGATAAAAATAGAGATGGATGTAGAATATTATTATTATTATTTATGCTCTATATACATAGTTGTATACAGGCGGACTTAATGCCCATATTAATGAATAATTTAACTCAAAAAAATTCAACTTGGTGATATTAAGTTTTCCTCATTAAGGCATAACTTACTTCAATTGCGCTCTGCTAACTATTTATTGGCTTGTCTCATAAATCCCGAGTCATGATTAACGCCATTGTCCTTTATGTAAACAAAAGGCTTTCAAACCATAGTACGAAACATAGTTTACTTCGTGTAATATGTAGACTAGTACAATTTGAAAGTATTTTGTTAGAAACTTGCTCTGCAATGTACAAGTGGTGATATGCACATTTACTTTATGCAAACAGCTTAACTGAGTATTTTTTATTAGCGGTAATAAATATAAAAGTGTACCGAAAGTACTTTCACTGGGGGCTAAGTTTCATTTTGTGAGGAGCTGATTTTATGAAATTAAGATTTTACTGGCTATTTCCGTTCACTACGTATCGAAACTATTAGATGCATGGACGATCGATGATCACTTTTAAATAATCCTAATTGATGACTACCGACATTTATGATTCCTTACAATATCGAAAAAGTTGTTAATTTAAATTAAAATTTTATTTTAAATTTAATAATTTAATGCGGGATTTGACTGTGAAAATTGACCGGTGGGAAAAGAGAGCATTTTTATGAGTCTACAATCTTAATGACTAAACAAAAAGATGTAGAGTTATTTCAAGTTATTTTTTTTGTTTTTTTTTTTTTATCATACAAATGTTATTAAATCTAGTTGAATGAATTTGTGTGAATATATTTGTTGTTCTTTGTTTAAGTTTTCATTTTGCAACGACGTATGTATATCTTAAGTAAAGGCCTGTATGGAGCACCGTCTGCTAAATTTGGAAAACTACTTTGGCAGCAATATTACTCAAAAACTCTCCTATATAGATTATAATCATGGGATTCATATCACGTTTTTATATATCAACCCAGATTTGTTTCTTGACAACTTGACAGACTAACTGACTTTCTATGAAGGATAAATATTATCTATGTTTGTATAAATAATATGTAAGTAATTAATTATTTGCCTACGTGATCAATAAACGAATTTCATTTCATTTCATATAAGTACGTGCCTAGTTTAACTTAACTATGTTCAATACCTAAATCGCAATACATTGAAAAATCAATGGTAATAATTATATATTCGTATCTTTGAAGAAAATTGGAAAGCGATTCAGCATCATTTCAATTTTGGAAAGGCCACACTCACGTAACTCAATTATCATTACAGAAAAATCGACTTCGTTAAACTAGCGAACAGCCTTTTACTAACATTGTTGAATCTCCCATGGTATAAGTATTTTCGATATACCGTATACAAACGACCATTTTCTTTGATTAACGGCACAACTGAGGCCTACATCCAAATCACATACAAAAGCCTAACCACAATCTCATACCCATAAAAAATCACATTAAAATTTCAAAGAAGTTTCTAGAAGACAAATGAAGCGAAACTGAACGGACGTGACTTCCGTGCCGCCTCGTCATTAGAGCAGTGTAGCGGTACAACCGTTACTGTAAATGTCGATGCAATTATTCGGAAACGCACATATCAACACCTGATTGATTTATTATAAAACTTTTTATTTTTATAAAACATTTTTGTAATTTGTTCTGGCTACGGGGCTTTTAGATTTTTTCTGGTTTGTTACTGCCTACTGGCCATTATATTTCTCTATATTTGTAAGTAAATTAAATTTATGATATTGTAATTTAACGGTTACTCAGCTGATTTATAATTAAAGTTTTCTTGAAATAATAGGAATAATTAAAAAAAAATGTAATTATGAACACCGAACTAGAATTCAAGATATTTTCCTGCACGGCCTATAGGCGTAATTTAAATTCAGTTACATCAATTATATTCATAAATAGTTAAATAATAAATGAAGAAACTTATAGAAATAGTTATACGCCATAGGTAATGATATAATAACCATGACAAAAAATCTAAGACTACATTTATTCAAATAATATTTAATTACCATAATGACGCAAATTACTCTGAAATAAATATTCAGCTCATAAAAGCAAAAACAAGTCCAATTGGATAATAACTCAAATTATATTTTTATGGATAACCGCGCCATCTCTTAATTTATTTCGATACTATCAAAAAAGTTACCATCTATGACCATCGCCGTTCTTTCAAGATGATAGTTCCAAATTCAAAAAACAGATGGCGCTATTAAATTGAAATGTAGCATGTCAAATCGCATTAATGCCGTTTGTTGATTATTAATTTATTCGGCACGCGAATGGTAAACACAATTATACGAAGAATCAGAGCGAATTACTTAAATTCGTGACCGTTGGAAACGCTGGGTGGTGAAAGTTTTCGTGCCGAATCAAATCGTTAACCACTTTTTTTGCTGCACGAAAACCGTTCCGCTGTGTGCACCAACATTCACTTTTTATTTCGGCACATCATTTTAATTGGTTAGGGATGTAGCAACATCATTGTTATTTTTAAAAATCTGTATCTGGATTTAGAAAAATATATGCCCATATACGAATTACTGCTGGGTCCAGGACTCCCCAAGAATCGACAATACGATATAGAGGGAATAAAATAATTAAATTATTTTTCTACATCTTTTTCGGCCCATATACGACCCATTGCTGGGCCCGAGCACCCTCTATAAATGCAGAACACAATTAAATACCCGTCACACCAATTATTACACCACTGTGAGATATCAAGATTATCATATACAAATATTTGTGTTGGACATAAACATTTTTGCTAGATATAATATCATAAATAGCAAAGGATTTAATTCCATAAATATTCTTAGGTAGTAGGTCAACTTATTGGTGCATAGGCTATGAACCAGGAGGTTCTGGGTTGATATCCTAGTTTTAGCAATTTACTCTCCATAATTATTTGAAAAATTCTCATAAGTTGCCTGAAACTTGAATTTGTACACGATAAAGGGACAATCTGTTAAAAGGAAAATAACTTCAGTGAAAGTATTAGCTGTACCTACTCCTTTATTATTATAGACATGAAGTTATGAATGTGCTCCTACGTCATCACTTCTAGAACCACCATATACTAGTTTCGACATTATGACGTCCGTATATGAACGACGACGAGACGACGACGCTTGCGGGCCGTCAAGGTGTCGTTTCGTAAACCATAGTGTTGGGAAAGTCTATGAGTTTATGTTTATGAAGGTTACGTTACTTCACGGTATCTAATGGAATGTGAACCACATTGATGCCATTGATTTTATCCTACAAGATTTTCTATGATATGAAGTTGGTATATAGAGAAAATTAGAGTTTGTACGAGAATGTCTTATCTAGACGGGATTTGTGCTTACCAACGAGCCGTGGCAGAGATTTTTTTTTTAAGTTAAAACATTTCGAAGTCGTAGTAATTAGTCTACAATTCATTTGATCTCGTAGTACAAGACGCAAAAAATGCCCGGCTTCCTTTATAATCAACAGTATTAAACTGTTTTAGAATCGCTTAGATCTGAATTTAATAATATTTTCAATTTAATTTCTAAAATCAATAGCAAAAAAATGTCTTTTATTTACGGTCCAAATGTGAGATGACTGCACAGAGATTATTCCATGATGTCGTCATTCTTTAACATATCATTTAACTTATTAAATTTATCACGGCCCGTCCCATGCATTCTTACATCGTCTACCTATTCATTGAACATTTTTCTTTATAAAAATATTTTCGGTCTTCCAGGACCAGTCGAAGCCAAGATGACGCTCGAGCAGCCAGCTGGTGAGATGTGGCAGAAGATCCGTGAGGAGCTCAACGAGAACGTGGACACCAGAGACGCAGACCTGGCCCACATCAAAGAGTGGCTGAAGAAGGAGCCCCATCTACCTGATGAGTTCGGTAAGACCAAATGCTAAGGCTGAGAGCCTTCTAATCCCTAACGTCAGTATAATAACATGGTTATTGTTACTGAAGCGAATGATGATGCTAATGACATCGATGATACTCTTGAAGCAGACATATTTCAAGTTCGCTATTTTATCTCTAACTAGCTGACCCGGCCACGCTTCGCTTTGCCTTGGTTATCATAGGATTCATATTATATTTAATTAATTAGCATAATAATTAATGCCTACACTTGCCGTAGCTATCCTACTGTCCTGCTAAATCCCGTCTTAACCCGTCTGTTCAGTCACTTCTCGATCCGTTCCGTCCTTTCTCTTCATTATCCATTCCGTCTTATACCGTGCAATTTGTCCTATCAAATCTGCCAGCTATCCCAGTTCTCTCCCGTACCTCCCACTCTATTATATCCCGTCTCTCCATATCCAAATAGTATGCCTTATGAATTTTTGTCATTGAAAACTTTAGTGCTTCTGATTATCCATGCAATATTTCATCCCTTATTTCACACCCTCAATGCTGCTTTTCCAAAAACGTTGCAAGCAATGTTTAGGTAAAATATAACCTATCTCACTCAGAGACGATATATAACATTAATTTCTATCAGTGAATTATAGCGAAGGAAAGGCTACTGTAAAAAAATCGTGAATTAAGTGATATTCGATCTTGAAAAGAAGCAAATTATTTATTTAATTGTCTCTATTGATGTAGCTTGATATTATATTCTCCTTAGTTCACACAAAATACATTTCTGAGCGCATTATTTGACAACCAATTTAAACGTCAATCCCTTTTTTTGACATTAATTTACATCTTTAAAATCTAAAATACGCCATTAATCGAATATTGTGGATATATGTTGTCGATTCGAAACCTTTATTTAATTACGTTCTTTAATTTGAGGGAAGAGTTTACCGTATCGACGGGATGAACATGAAATGTTTGACAATTACGAACCCATGAACATTTTGTATGAGAAAATGTTAATAAGCTAATAGACACTCGAGAAACCGGGAACGTGATAAAAAGTATCCTATGTCCTTCTCCTGGTTCTAAGCTACCTCCCCACCAATTTTCAGCCAAGTCAGTTCAGCCATTCTTGAGTTATAAGTGGAGTAACTAACACGACTTTCTTTTATATATATAGATGATGAGGGGCATTAGAGGGAAAAAAATAGCGTCATTAGTGGTCGGTCACCTGATGGTAAAGATAAAAGATACGACTTAACTGTGTCGCCTACCCTTGTGGATAGTCTTCCGACTCTAAGATTCATAACATCAATAATTATATTACAATTAATATATTTCTCATCTATCAGATGACCAGCGCATCATGACCTTCCTCCGCGGCTGCAAGTTCTCCCTGGAGAAGACCAAGCGTAAGCTGGACATGTACTTCACCATGCGTACTGCTGTGCCAGAATTCTTCACCAACCGTGACGTGTCTCGCCCCGAGCTACAGGAAATATTGAATATTGTGTGAGTAAAGCCTGGTGCACCTTTATATATATGTATATGAGTAGATAAACAAAGATATTTAACAAACAAAAATAGTCATTGACATCATTATTAAAATATTATGAAATTATAAAATGTAAGTTGTCATAACATGAACTGCAACAATAAAGATAAAATCTTCATTAGCAAATTGTTAATGTAGAGAATATAATTCACAGAACATAATATAAGCAGTAGTAACTGTTTTTCAGGGGCACAGATCTGGGGTCAGTGTCTTGTCTTGTTGTTGCAATAACAATAGAGTTAAAATAAAAAATACTGAATGTAACTGTCAATGTAAGAATATTTTTAAATAGTATCGTTTTGTCATATGCCTTACTTAATTAAAAGTATTAAAGCCCAGGCGCAGATACGCTTTCCAAAATGGCAGCCAAGCTGTTCAATTCCCGGTTTCAATTTAGAATATCGGTGCAAAGGATCCCTCTGAAATCGATTTCTTCGTATTTGCTAGATGTTTTACTACCGCTTCCCTCCTATAGGTCAAAGCGTTATGTTTTATAAAGCCTATAGCATTCCTCGATAAAATACCTATCCAAAACAAGAATATTTTTTTATTCGAATCAGTAGTTCCTGAGATTAGAGGTAACAAACAAACCCTTCAGCTTTATATATTACGATAAATTTATATCTCAAAGTACACCTTTTAGTATAAAACATACATAAACTCACGCCTATATATTTTCGGTTGGGTGGATAAGGATAGCTCCTACTCTGAAGATTAGGGGCCAGCCTATTATTATACTGGGCATAAAATCTTAAGCAACTCATATAAGATTTTTGAAGATAAACTCTCAGCTCCGGATCTAAGCGAGTATCTCAAGAACATTGTTATAATTTTCTTAAGGAGCTCATATTAAATTATGATTCACTCAATAGATAACCGTTCACATAACAATAATGACAGTTAATTTGACGTAATTACACGTTGCACCGGGTTATTCCCGCGGTAGCGTGGTAAAATTATGCCATATTAGTACAAAATGCTTTGTATTATCTTACATTACAATATGCTATTGACCGCCTCGACATTTAGTTATACATCGTATTAATATATTACATTGTATCGGATCTAATCGATTCTAATCCATGAGGCTATTGAAGTATTTATTTATTTATTTATTCCAATGTTATCAACATCCTATGCTCTCATACATAGTCTTGCCTTCACATATTACTTTATCCTGAGTATCAAAAACGATTAGGGAACTTTTTCAGCTTCAGCTTCATTATAGTAAAGTGGGAAAACAGTCACTTTACATATTATTCTATTATTTTTCAGTCAAATGCCACCACTGCCCGGCATTACACCTGAAGGCCGACGAGTTGTTATCATGAGAGGTATGTTAATTGTTAAAGCCTGTAATTCTTTTTTTCAACGAATATTTTAAAATTGATACACAAAATGAGGCGCAGGGCAACATCGTAAGGTGTTTAATGCTGAGTGACTGACACGCCAGTTTTATGGTTGTCAGTCATATAATATGTAATTTTTGGATTTAAATGTCAATAGTTCGATTTAATCACCTCAAACGGAATATCGAGTAACATTTCCTCCTCAAAACTTCCCATGAACACATTTTACCGAAAGGAAAGCCATCAAATTCATTACGATCGCTATCCGAACGGTCAGAAACGTTTCTGACCCTACCTTCACCACTATTCTCTTCAAACTATTCTACATAAATATCTTGCCTCCAAAATCACCCTCCTCTTCCTCCCCAAGGTCTGGACAAAGACGTCCAAACTCCCAACGTGGCTGACGCGTTCAAACTGGCGCTCATGCTGGGCGACGTGCGGCTGGCTGAGGAGAAGGAGGGCGTGGCTGGAGACGTCTACATCCTGGACGCGTCGGTGGCAACTCCCACACACTTTGCTAAGTTCACCCCCACTCTTGTCAAAAAGTTTCTAGTCTGTGTACAGGTTAGTGCCAATAAAATATTCAGTCTTTTGTAAAGAGCATAAAACCCAAGTTCTTATGTAATACTAGGCTTGACTGTTAAAAGAAATTTAGCAAAAAATTTTAAGGTAAGCTGAGTGCCCAAGACCTCTTCGTAGGTGTTCGCAGATTGTATAAAGAGACCTAGAAATTAGTTGTATCTAGTTTGATATAGATAGGCCCAATCGTATTGTTTTATATTATATTAGCTTTGAAAGTTGTACATATACTATTTTAAATCATATTTAAAATTTTTCTTTGTTTTCTATTTCCAGGAAGCGTATCCAGTCAAACTGAAAGAAGTACATGTGATCAACGTGTCACCACTCGTGGACAAGATCGTTAACTTCGTCAAACCTTTCATCAAGGACAAGATTAAAGAGAGGGTACATATCCATTATTAAAAATGAATATTGTAGCCCTTTTGAAACAATAAATAAACTTAAATTTTACACCTACTACAACCTTAAAATCGAAGAACATTCTGATATCGAATTTTGTTTATCTTAAAGTAGTTCAGGCTTCAAATACTTTCTTACCTCATAGTCGGCGTTCAATCATTAGACCTCAGTATATTTTAAACTGATTATATTTAAATGGGCCAAAAATGAATGTCATATGGTTAAATGGCTTGCATCCTTCGAAAAACAAATATCAAAACAAGAAACCATGAATGTGGATGCTAATTCTGATAATCTTTTTTCAGATCTTCCTACACACTGACGTCAACGATCTCTACAAATATGTTCCTAAGGACATGCTTCCTACTGAGTATGGCGGAAACGCTGGACCCATGACAGACCTCCACAGTGAGTAGAATTAGAAATTATTACTTAGAAAAACCAAAGATAACCTAATAAAAGTAGTTAAAGATCAATGGATGCAGTTCTCTTCCTACATATTGGCTCTAAAAACTTTAAGGTGGCGTATGCTTAAGCGTAAATGATCTAGATTAAAGAATAACTTTATATTATATATTTGAATAGGTGTAGTAATTTAATTTCTTGCAGCCTTATTGAGGAGTAAATCTCCACAGTTTATGGTGAATAATTTTGACAAAATTATTTTTAATTTTCAGACGCATGGGTGAAGAAACTAGCCGAATACACAGACTGGTTCACAGAGAACGAGAACATCAAAGCCAATGAAGCTCTCAGACCTGGCAAGCCGACCAATTACGATGAACTCTTCGGAATTGACGGCTCCTTCCGTCAGCTGGTCATCGACTGAACATAACTTAAACATTTAGTATGAAACATCACTCTAGGACATCGAAGATATGGTGTGACTTCATAATCAAACCGACATCAAACATGAAAGTAAATAATTGCTATTTTTGAAAAAAGAATTTTTAGCCAGAGCTGTAAATTTAAAGTCATGACATATCTTCGGTGATCGATCATCCTCAGCTTTCGTACAAAATGTGCTTTACTTTAATTAGTAAAATGATCCGATGAAACAAAATTGCATTAAAAAACAAATTGTAGTTTTTTTTATCGGATAGGCGTCTTTTCTGTCGCTTTTTTCAAATACCATATAAATGGTATTTAACAATGGATTCCAAACTGACAGAGTTCATCCATCATCACAATTACTTCATCAATCAATGTCATTATCATCTTGTTACGTTCTCATATAGGTTGTATGTTTGTTTGTATTCCATTTGCTATTATTTTGTCAACCAAAGTTTTGCTCAATTATATGCGTTGCTTTTGAACGTGTATGTGCGCGGTGTTTGTTGTTTAATAAAATATTCTCTTTATACTTTTGTGTTTTATTCCTTACTAGCGGCCCGGCCCAGCTTCGCCCGGGTACAAATAGATTTCTGTACAATAATATGTACGTATTATACATATAAACCTTCCTCTTGAATCACTCTATCTATAAAAAACCGCATCAAAATCCGTTGCGTAGTTTTAAAGATTTAAGCATACAAAGCTTCGATCAAATATACACTAGATACACAGTTCCCTGTAAATGTTCCTTTAAAAAGTGGCACCGATGCATTGAAACAAAAAAGCAAACAAAAAGATCACATATACCAATTCAATTAACACAAATTCCACCTTATTCCTGGGGCGTAAAGTAGCTTTTCACATAATGTTGTTTAAAGTCTGAATGACACGCCCCCGAAAGTAATAAAATTTTACGACTTTAGTTGGACACCCGAATAAAGGCGCAATGGAGTCGAATGATTACATATTTTTCTATGAATTTATGAGAGTGTAATAATTATATTGTCTTAAATATGTTGTCCGAATATGTAGTGCATAGGAATATGGAATAGGAGTCACACACACCACGCTCGAATTGTTAGGTTTAAAATTTTCTTCGTCTATTCCTTGCGATATAATTTCACGCCACTTATTCCTTTTTATTGCATTAAGTGGAAATCTGTAAAAAAT
Organism: Hyles lineata; assembly: GCA_030180105.1. NCBI lineage: Eukaryota > Metazoa > Arthropoda > Insecta > Lepidoptera > Sphingidae > Hyles > Hyles lineata. The sequence goes on along the minus strand of JARJEE010000027.1, from coordinate 6,105,926 downwards.
GTTTCTGATGTTAATTTATAATAAGTGTACATTAATTATTACTAGTAATTTAAAAACATTAAAACTATTCCATATATTTTCTGTTCCAAATCATGACACTACTCATCTTTGTCTATTTAAGCGAGTAGAAAGGGACAACTGCGATGCACAGTTTGTTGATTTTAGTTTACTAAATTTATTTATATTTATTTATTGGTACTCAATTTCACATATTTATTAATATAGAAAGCAAGTACATGGATTATAATTGCCGAAAATATGAAATCCCATGTGTTTTAAACATTGTAAGTGTTTTGTTTTTGCATTTTTTCACAGAGCATTTAGGCACTGTCACAAGCAACGGTCGGTGCGCGACTAAAGGCGAAAGAGTGCTTACTCGAAATTTAAGCACTCTTTTTCGGTGCCATTTTCTAAGCGCTCATATTGTATCTAGTGTATATTTGATCGAAGATACAAAGGAACATAGGGACAGAGAAAGCGACTTTGTTTTATACTATGTAGTGATTTAAAATAAATTATTCCTAAGACATTATTATGTGTCGAACAGCTGACACAATTTGATTTGGTGGTACCTAGTCAAAATATTATATTATATGACAAGTAACTGCTATATTGCAATGTTCGTCATGAAAACAAAAATATAAAATTAATTTTATATTTTTCTTAAATAGTTTTCTTTTCTTTTGTGTATTAAAGCAGTTGGTTATAAAACATTTTTCAAATATTCCAATAGTTTACCTTGGGAATTTGAAAATTAACATTTTTTTTATATCGTTGCTCTAGGCAAACATTCGATTTAATGGTGCATGTCGACCTATGTTAGTTTTACAAGTCGGGATTTTAAAAATATCTGTAATGGAGCGCCGATATCTATTGTAAAATAAGGAGATCTATCCATCTTTTGATGCTAAATATACAATACCAAATTAAAATAAAAAATAGATAAAGTAAAATCATTAATTATACATTGCACATTAAGTTAGTATTATTTACAAGTTTTTATCGAATGTCAAGAAGTGAAACCCTACATTAATTTTCATTTCTGAGAAAATTCATATAATACTGAAGATAGTACAATAGCTCTTACTTCATTTTTATTAAATAAATAAATCGATTCAACAGACACACACATCTAGACCTGAGTCTACAGTCCACACTAATATTTAAATTACAATACCTGGATCTGGATGAATCTCTTGAAAAATTGTTCCTACGCAGGTATCAAACTCATGGTTTTCGTTCAACAGCTGACGTGTTAACCAACAATGCCACTGTTGAATCAAATCATTTAAAAAACCTAAACTCTTAAAAATAACACTGTACTGAATAATATTTTCATTTTCTCGCTTCTTGGCAATAAATAATATTTTAATGGTTATTGTTATTATTTTTTTCTCTTGCAGGCCTTTTCTTGATAATATAAAAAAGGTCAGACGTTCTTTGACATCAGAAAGAAGGAGGTTCGCTTCCTGTTTGTTTTTAAATACATATTAACATAATAATCGAATTCCGAACTTTAATTTTGAAGTAAAAAGTAATTTTAAGTTGTTTAATGATATTTATTTTAAAGTTACATATATTATATTTGTAAGATATAATTGTATGTAACAATACTATAGTATATAAGCCCATACTTACCTATTATCGAGCGTGGACCTCCTCTTCTTGAATCGATAGCTCGATTAACAGGTTTTCCTTACTAATATAAAGTAAACAACCGTAATAGTTTTCACCTTTCTAATTTCCTTCTTTCCTTTTTATTTTTAAACTCAAATAAGGAAGGAATTAACTATATACTTATAGACCAAGTCTTTAGAATGGACTCGATTATGTTGTGCATTCTTTTTACTTTTAAAATAGCAGGTTGCCATAGCAGGATTGTCATGTTGGGCCGAAGTACAGCCGTAGTTACTAACAAAGTTGTAAATACCTTGCTATTCAAAATCATCGATTCTCCTGATTCTATCGATTGTCTATTCTAAAGTCATGGACTAAGGATAACTAGGCGCTCATCCGAGTTTATAAATAAGGCCCATATCCCCTATGGGCCTAAAACTTTCATTTTTCATTGTAATTAATATTAAATTTATACTTTCTTATATACACTAACTTTTCAATGGTTGTCTGGAAGAAATTACGTTAGAGTGAGAAGACCGTCATTTGCACTTTCTTGTTTTATTGTCTGTACATACTGTTACATTTAAAGCGATAAAGAATAAAAAACATGAAAAATTTTTCTTTACATTTTTCTTCACTAGTAATTCAAAAATAAATAATTTAAATACAATCAATAGTCACATACATAGTCCTGACCCCCCACACTAAGGTCGAGTCTTGTGTCGTGGGAAGCAGACTCTATTAGACACTTTTCGGTCTCACAAACACCCAGATCCGAAGCCAATATCTGTGTTCCACATAAATATTTATTTCAGTGCGGGGATAGAATTAGCAGCCTCTCGTTTTGCAGCTGTCAAATTCCAAATTTTAACTAAGACTACAGTTAAAATTTAATTAAACTATATCTACTACATGCGTTATTTTAAAAAGTCCGTACCAAGGAAACAAAGTAATCTACTACTGAGCAATCTATTTCGCTTCTAACAAGGCCATCGCCCTCTATGTACTAATGTAAAAGGAATATAATGTATTAAAAGTAATTAACATAAACAACTCATAAAAGTGTTTAATTAGTGTATTGTGATACCTTAATTTGGTAATTGCAATAATTTTGTTGCGCTTCCATCCTATTGCGATGTGAATCAGACCGTAAAACATCGCAACGACACGGTCTGTAATGAGCAATCGATGACGTACATCCGGTTGACAAACGTAGAGTCATCGATTCGATTCCAACTCGAATAATCTTCGACTTGCATGATTCCATATTTTTTATTGCAATGAATGTAGCATGCCATTTTCTTGATAGTAACAAAACTAAACAACACCATGAATTACAAAGCAATGCTTGGCATTCCAATGGGCACTCCATCCTGAGACATAGGATGTTAAGTCTCGATATGTCCAATAGCTCTGACGAACTGGTTAACGCAACAGTTTATTCACACTGCTGTTTAGCGGGAGAAATAGACATTGAGGTGGTACCTACCCAGGCGGCCTCTCACATAATTTAAGAGGCCTACCATTTGTTTTTTTTAGTATAATTAACTCATCTGATGTAACCTGTTTTAGCAAATTGTTCAAATTATACCAATAATTGTACTACGAGATAAAAACTCTCATAAAAAAATATTCTACCTAAGAATGGAATAAAATCCTCACATTTTGCAGCCCATATTAAAACGCGACTGAAATATCCTTTATTTTATCATCTTGCTCAATATATTGTTTTGTCTATAAAATGCAAATATTTTAGTGGTCTAGCTTTCACAATTAATAATACCGATGTTAATTAAATTCTGTGCATGGTGTGACACCTTAAAATGTTGCACATTTAAATTATTACTATAGTTATACTTTATCTTTAACATAAGCAATAATGTAGCAACTACTGGTTGTCCATTAATAAAGAAATATCCTGTACATATAACAACATACATTTGATGATTAGTCGAATTACTTTCCTCTTAAAATTTCTAAGGATGTTCATTTTGTATATCCCGTGAACGGAAGATTGCAGCCTCTAGGAAAGCCCGCGATTCAAATACATGTTCAATAGGTAATCAGATCCATAATTCTTAACAGGTAAACCTACTGGTTTCATAATTTTCAAAACTACAATGTTTGAGGAAACAATGAAATAAGGATTTTTGTGCATTAGTAATTTTCTCATCTCCACAAACCTACTTCTCCAACTGTATCAGCCCATATACGTCCCACTGCAGGATACGGGCTTCCTCTACAATCGAGGGTACGATTGAGAGTGGTTAGGCCAAATAGCCCAACACGCTGGCCTAATGCGGCTTCTTCAATCACATCTCCTCAATTTCTTTTCTATCATAAAATAAGTTCGATTTAATAAAGCATTCACGATTCTATGTCAGTCTCCGTGGTGCAATTGGTTAGACACCCGCTGTCTAACGACAGGCGACGGGCTCGATTCCTGCACAGATAACTTATGCGAACCACAAGTATTTGGTTGGTCTGGGTGTTTGCGAGACCGAAAAGACTCTGGTAGTGTATGTTATTCGCGACACAAGATTGGGGGCCTAGATAAATGTCACTTTTCTGTCACCGTGAACGCCTACTGTAAGATCAAAATGTATGGGCATGACATATTGTAAAAAGGCCCAAACATATTTCACTTTTCTGTTGATGTGAACGCCTCCTGAAAGATCAAAGACAAGACATTTGGTATCCAAAAGTCACGTGACTACTAAATGTCATTTGCATACATTTTGCTCTTTCGTCATGTGGTCACGCCGACAGAAAAGTGACATTTGTAAAACTACGTATAGACTATTGGATGCATGTATTTATATTCACGGGTTGCTATATATGTTTGTGAATCAAGTCACTTGCGAGGTGTCGAGTTAAATATTTATGCGACATAAAAGCGATCTTATGAGGAACCGTGACTATTAACTAGTGTGGATTTATCTATTTCCAGTTCCTACTATTAACTATATGATCAATTTCATTGCGGGCTCAAAGACAAGATTGACATTTCCGGAGACTCGCCGAGCCTCAATGCTCGGTGTTTTAACAATATGTGTCGCTGTCGATTCTAGCTTAAAGGATTTGTAGTGGTGGGAGTGAAGCCGAAATATTATGATGTAAATATACCTTTTCATGATAATGAATAATTATTAATATGATTGAAGAAAAAATACTTTAGCTCAATATAAAACACGGAAAACAAACAAAAAAAAATTGCATGAACAATATGTTTTATCATTCAGTAAATCAACCATTTGCACAAAATTATTTAAATGAATATATAAAATTTAATTAAGTTAATAATAAAGTGAGTGTTAAGAAGAAACAAAAGTAAAACAATGATGAATTACAGAGATAAATTATAAAAAAAACCAGCCAAGTGTGAGTTGGACTAGCGCACGAAAGGTTCCGTACCATAATATATAAAAGAAACCCTTAAAATCACGTCTGTTCCTGTTTATTAAGATCGAATTAAAAATTGCTTAATGGCTTAAATACTATGTTTGTTGTATAATTATTTATTTTGAAAGGTAATACACAACTAAATAGGGTAAATAGTGTTTTTTTTTAATTATAGATATTTAAACAACAGTAAATGTATCCAAAATAAAATGTATGAATAAAAAAAATAAAATAAAATATTACACCTAGAAGTCACAAACGAACTATACTCTTGCACAGTTCTGACTCCACATAAATGTCATTTGTCTTGAGTCGTGGGTAAACTAAATAATAATAATAATAAACATATTCTCATTTCTCTGTAACCGGATACAATTTGAACCCGAAAACGGACACTTACCTGTGTCACAAAGGTCACTTTTTTATTAATTTACTCCCGTAACTATTGACGTATTAGGAAAGACATAAAAGTTAATTTAATATCATAATTTTAGTATTATTGTTAACTTTGATAATATTTAGATATAGACTAATTTGCATTCTTAAATATTACCCAATAGTAGAAATGTTATAAATGTATGATATATAATATGTCACCGGAAATGCATAAATTTACACAATTACTAGGAAATATGTGTTTACACAATTCCGATCATATCAAAAATGTGACAAATTAATACTCGTAATAGAGATCCTGTAATTGTCATTTCCAGGGAAAAGTATACATTTTCTAGGAATTGTATGCTTTTCTTATATTATGATGTTAGGAAATACATGAAAAATTAATGCTTCTGTGAATAAAGTGAATAATACGCTTTAGTAAACATAGAATCAAAATACCCGACCGCAATGAACCAATCGTTAAATTAGATATTTCCATTTTTAAAAACTCTTTATTTTTTTTATCCACCTTTATCTCTTGTATAATTTGTAATTAAAACTGGACAGGATTGCTCTAGATTACATTCATACATTTCCTATGTATATTAGGAATTTTACTAATTTCCTAGGAATTGTATACAATGACGGATGCATACTTTACGTTAAAATAATATTCAATGTCTTTTTTTTTATTGCTATGAATGGCGAGACGAGCATGCCGTTCACCTGATGGTAAGCGATACGACCGCTCATGAACAGTAGCAAAACTAAACAATACCTTGAATTACAAAGCAATGCTTAGCATTCTACTGTGCTCGCCATCCTGAGACATAAGATGTTAAGTCTCAATATGTCCAGTAGTTACTCTGGCTACAATGCTCTTCATACCCTAAACACAACAATGCGTTTACACTGCTGTTTGACGGGAGAAATAGACACTGCGGTGGTACCTACCCAGATGACCTCTCACATATGAGAGACCTACCACCTGTCTAATTTTGTACTTCACGTTGCAAATTTTTTTCATATCCTAAACAGTCTGACATTCGATTGTAATACTCGGTTCCAATAATATTACGTAAGTAACAAAAAACTATCTTTGCTTGCGTAAAGTCTTTGATGTAATTTTGATTATCGAAATTGATACATTTTGAACTTTATTGCACACAATTAGAATGATAAATCGAATGACAAAGCTAAGAGCAAAAAATAGCAGCGATCGGTAACAGACTGTTTTTGCAAACTGTACATTTGGAAAGTTCTAGTAACTATTGTATAAGTTTGATAATATGACTGTAGTTTAGATCCTAAAATACAATTGGTGGGAAATACTAAAGGCGTCCTTTAGTTGGAGTTTTCCAGGAAGGAAAGTAAAATCTAGGTCGGAAGTTTTATACCTACCTATATTCTATAGGCATTTAGAAATAAAATGTAATTGTATAAAAAACATTTACATACATACATAAACTCACGCCTTTTTCCCAGAAGGGGTAGGCAGAGGTGCCAGGACACCCACATTTCGCTTGGTATGTTCTGTCCCACGATGTGATAGGTGGCGAGCCTATCGCCATATCGGGCACAAATTCCTGACTCCGGGCTGATAATGAACAGAAAAAACCAATATCACTTTGTCCGACTCGGGATTCGAACCCGAGACCTCAGCTTTGCAAGCGTACCTTAGTACAACTACGCCACCGAGGCAGTCTTAAAAAACATTTAAGCTTGTATATTTATTGAAATAAAGGTTTAGGAAATTAAATATAAAAATAACTGAAAAACAATATTATAAGTGTCATAAGTAAACATAAATAAAAAAAATACTTTTACAAGAACAAAAAATAAATTACATTTGTATCGGTGAAAGAATATTTTACACCGGTTTTTCTTCACAGAAAAAACACAATCCGACGCTGTTGTGGTATTAATGAACAATAAATATTTTTCCAAAATTAATGTGATATTACATCGCATATTATGTACATCGAAATAGAAATAAATGACGCTGTTTTAAATTACTGGACGATGGAGAGAAAACTAAAGATTGTTGGTTTTTCGTTCCTCTCAGCATACGCCTTGTCGGGAAAAGTAATTTCTAAGCAAAGCTTTGTATAAAAAATATAAGAAACAAAATTTACATTTTTTCTTATTCTTCTTCATATTGTGTTTCAATTTACAAGGATATTAGTATAATTTCTCCATAATAACTTCCACTAGTTTAAACATAAGAGTTAAAAGAGACCAAAAGTTAAATAGAGATATATTTTGACTAGCGCTCGGGCCCAGCTCCGCCCGTGTGCATACACGTTTCAAAATGGAGGTCGAAATGTTCAATTCTGACTATCGATTTAAAATATCGACCAATCGGACCGCGAAAACGATTAAAAGTTTCCTAGTATTTGCTAGGAATGCCACTGCATCCCACACTGCTTCCCTCCTATAGGTCATAGCGTGATAATATATAGCCTATAGCATTCCTCGATAAATGTACTATCCAACACTAAGAGGATTTTTCCAATCGGACCAGCCGTTCCTGAGATAAGCGCATTCAAAGAAACAAACAAAAACTCTTCAGCTTAATAATATTGGTACAGATTAATACCTAAATAATATTTCATTTTTTTATGCGCATTATCTTGATGCGCATTTGTAATACACATTTGTTTAATTCATATGTAGTAAAATGTGCTAACAAATCCAAAAAGGACTAAATTAATAATTAGCGTACTTATAAGGGTTAATACGAATTCGACAATGATTAAAATACTATTTTTTCGCGCGGTTTTACTCGCGCAAATATAGTTTTTGTCACTCAATTTAGGCGTCGATCCATACATTCAACGGCTTAAACATTAATATTAAATGAAACGTTATTTTGATATCCCTATAAGTAATTTTTATAACTGTAATATTTGGGTATGTGATTTTTTAATCCCTGACTGCGTAACTGGCAAATTATAGATTGAGAAGTCAATACCGTAGTGCAACGAACAAACTCAAAATCATGATTTCAGTACACACTATAGCCATGAATGCAACATCCTTTATAAATATATTTTTATTTATAAATTATTTTAAATGCATATTCCAAAAAGGTATTATTCATTTGCATCAGTTTTACATTAAGTGGCTTAAAATAAACATAAGAGGTAGTGAGTAAGTACAAAAAAAAAATTGCATATCGTTCGCAATCGGTAACAAAAGAAGATAAAAAGGTTCTCATTTCTGTTTTGTAAGAGAGTGCCAGGTTGCTCAAGATCTGTGTGGTACGCAGTTCAGTGTCGCTTCAACGCGCGATCGTAACAGTCGTACCCATACCATTGGATTTTTAGTGTCTGTGTTTAATAATGTGAGTATTTTTTTATTTTTGCAAAAATATTTTTTTTTTGTTTCTGAAAACGTCTTTGTATATAACGTGAAAATCGCTATGTATGTTAATATTGTAAAACATTTTTTTGATTTATTTTATTTTAGTTAGTATCCTAATTCAAAAAAATTATATATATTTTATTGACTTTTTTAACACTTTATCTGATTTAGATTTTACTTTAACGCATAATTATTAGATTAAAAAATAAGAAAATGATACCTCAGTTCACCCCGTCCTCAGTTCAAACAAATTAATACTTCAGTTCGCTCCGTGACCACAAAAGCTGTAAATCAAAAAAAATAATAATTATACCGAATCCGCGATAAAACCGTAAATAATCGTATTAATTAAATATGTAACATTCACGTAACTCTAAGAAACCATTAATTTATTTATATCTTTCTTTTTTTAAATTACAACATGCAGTTTGAAACAAACGTCTATGAATATAAAAACGATTTTTCTCGGTGCGGATATCGCCTCGCGGCATCTCGTTTTCATCCAATTTCTATAGCAAGCTATCAAGAAAATAACAAAATTTATTTTAGTAGAAAATTGCGTTACAATGTTTTATTTCTCTCCTCGGCCAGTGTCAGGCCGCTTTTCTATACGTAATCTCCATTTCACCCGGTTCTTGTCATTCTCAGTGTTAGATCGTTATAAATTGAAAAAATATAACAGGTTATATACGCCCAGTACCTGGGTACCTGGGTTGGGACACTGTATCAACCCACATACGTCCCACTGCAGGGCACGAGCCTACTCTACAATCGACAGTACGATTGAGAGTAGTTAGGTCATATGGTCCACCACGCTGGCCTAGTGCGGGTTGGCGGACTTACATACTATAGAAATTCTTATAAACCGCTATGGTATGCAGGTTTCCTCACGATGTTTTCCTTCACCGTTTTAGTGCGCGGTGATTGACTATCAATACACACATGACTCCGAAAAGTCAGAGGACACTGGGACACTACGGACCTATAATATTCATAGCATATTACGCAAAAAAAAAACTAGTAGGCGATAGTTTAATATTTTTAAACGCGTTAACTATAAGAACTTGGAGCGAATAGCATGATCGTCTCGTCATTCATAGCATTTATAACGTAAAACTCGGCGAAAAGGTGTGAATTGATCCGGTTCTTGTCCGTGATAAAACTAACATCTAATTGATAGACATAATGGATCGATGGATGAAGAAGTGTAGAATGTGGCAATGGGATGCGATTTGCCTGTGGGATTCCCGTGAATCTTTTAACTAACAGTACAAAATAAGTGTAAAAGTACAAAATCAAAGATTTTCCATTATTACTTTGCAAATATGTTTTTATATTTGAAGACGATGATCACAGAGCTACTCAACCCCTGACTAGGCGTGAAGGAACGGGAAGGGACGGAAGGGGACGGGCAGGGGACTTAACATCTTATGTCTCAGGATGGCAAGCAGAATGCCGAGCATTGCTATATTTTTCAACTCATGACGCAGAAAACTAAGCAAATCTTACACCGGAACTCATGTTTATTATTTACACGTCCATACTTGTGAAACTTATTCAAATGTTAGTCTTTCATATTTGCTTTAATGTATTGTAAAGTGCAATATTTTACTAGATTTTCTTTATACCACTGAAATGTGGTTTTTCGTCTTCCAACTCTGAAAATGATGTGATGATTAGTTTGTCTGCCTACCTCAATAAGAAGACTTGATGATTAAGCTCTGTTATTAGCTACATATAAAAGATAGTATTTTTTAATAAATAAAATTTAAGGGTCTTTTATAGTATTGGATATGCCAGTCCAATCGTACTTTATAAATAAATATCTAAACAACAAATTAAAAGAAATAAAAAACAAATCTAAAATACGGAAAACCAATTAAACTAAAACAAACTAAATTACCAAAGATAGCAAAAAAAGAACCGAAAAACAAATAATAATTACAAGAACAATTATACACTATGAAAATATTTTTTTTAGTAATGGTCTTTCAATCTTTTTTTTTCAGATAATCGTATTGTCTATCAACTAGACTGCGTAGGTAACTAAAAATCCGGCTATCAAAATGTACGATTCAAGAATATTCTGGAGTAACTATTGACCCCCAAACATGTCCCAAAAATAATATTGCGTCCTCTAAAAATGCAAAGTTTATGTAACATTGCAATGGACTAGTCTCGCCATTCATAGCATTATAATAAAGTCTGGGCGCATTTTACAAATATTTCATTTTTAATTTACGCCTCCAAATAAGTTCGTAAAAAAGATTGTTAATCTGTCGCGATAAGATTAACACAGAATAACTGTTATCTTATTTGACCTCCTCATTCATGCAAATCGCTTGATAATATAGAGATAAGTGTTAGCTCTTATTGATCGAATGCATGTCACTACTATATTTTAGTCAACTACGCGTCGAAACAAAAAGAAAAAGATCGATTTAAACCGGGACAAACATTGTGTAACACAATTTAATATATATTATGGGTTTAGGTGTTGTGTACCGAAAATCGCATAGTTTTAAAAAGCCACAATATAAGGCAACCTTAATATTATAAACTCCAAGACTGTGTGTGACTATTAGGTGTATTAAGAAATAAAATATCGTAAGCATTCCTAATGCTAATAAAATTTCTTGACCAACTATCTTTCGATACGTAAGGGAACTCAAATATTTGAAATATCCACGGATTGCACGTTTAGTACATGGTACATGTCTGACGAAAAATGCGTCGCGCAACCGATAATTAATCCGTTAGTCGGCTTAGTGGGAATGGTTGAACATTTTATTATATACTAGCAGTCCGACCCGGCTTCACCCGAGTGCAGATACTTTTTGAGTCCAATCCACTTTAAAAACAAGAGCTAATACGCGTGATAACTATTTTAAATATTTCATCTCAATATTACTGCAATACTTTAGACGTAACATCCCATTCCTTTGGGTGAAAAAGAGGATCAAACTATATATATTCCTTGCACATCCCACGGAAACACTACATTTTGTACCAGATGAAAAGAAGCATATGTTTTAATCCAGGGCATCAGCTACCGCTATACGAAATTTCGTCAAAATAGGTCCAGAGGTTTGAGCGTGAATACGTAACAAACATACAAACTTTCGCATTTATAATATTAGTAGGATTTGTCTGTTTGGGTGTAATGCGACCGATAATAGGTACGCCTTTTTAACCGACTTCAAAAAAAGGAGGAGGTTCTGAATTCGACTGTATGTTGCTTTTTTTTATGTTTGTTACCTCGTTTCTCTGCACTGTGTGAACCGATTTCGACCATTCTTTTTTTGATTGAAAGCTGTTGCTTGTCGTTTGGTCCCATAAAAATATGGCGAAAATCTGATGAATATCTTCGGACCTGGAGAGGGGAACTCCTTAAAATTAAGTAGGATTCCAATGGTTCTTTTTGCATTACGTTCATTATCAAAGTTAAGTTACAGTGAGAGAGGGAAAAAGGGGTGGAGGTGAGGGGAGGGTGGGTGATAAAATTAAAATACACGTAAATTCTAATATCTTCGGCAGTTTTTAACCGATTTTAGTGATTTCTTTTTCATTGGAAAGAACGTATTGACAGGTTAATCCCAGGAACACAACATGAAGATCTGATGATCATGTTCAGACCTGGAGAGTAGAACTGTTCAAAATTTAATAGGATTCCGATGGTTCTTTTTGCATTGGGTTCAATATAAAAGCTAAACTACAGTGGTGGGGGGAAAAGAGGGTAGGGGCGAAGGGAGTTGTTGGGGAAAAATAATAAACATGTGAATACTCTTATATCTTTGGCAGCTTTTGGCCGATTTTCGCGATTTCATTGTCATCGGAAAGAACATATTCCTTGTGGGGACCAAATCTTCTTCATTTTAATTCCTATCAACACTAATTTTCCGTCAGATATGTACCGAGCCTACATAGTAGGCCGTAGACACATTATGTCAATTCTTTAAAAAATACAAGAAACACAACCACATTTTTTTTTTAAATTCTTAACGAAATTAATATTTCATCCTGGAAATCGAAACTAAGCCCACACGATGAACACCCTGTTACACTACCAATAGACTAGCACTGTGATTTTTTAACAAAAGTATGATATGATAAATAATAGAAATAAATTGTACGCTCGGAGTAATATAATTCGGGGTCAATGTCACACGTGACTCTCGCATATTACGTATAATTATAATATAAACATTTCATGTCTGTGTGAAATATCGCTATAACTCTATTTGAGGATTACGTTTGATACAAATGTATGTGAAACCGTTAACGGTTACTATTATTTAGCAAATCTTAAATTATGTCGAAATATATATGAGCCTGATTGTATAACATTCTATTTGCATTGTATTCACTTTTCCATGACAATATGAATCGCTAGCAAAGTTTTTTTTCCTAATACACAAAATTTAGTCTGCATATCACATTAAATCCCTCAACTACGAAATGGAATTTGGAACCCCCACAATTGACGTTCCTTTCAGATCAGCAATACACTAACGTACTCATTTATAGACTCTTTTAAAACCTATTTTAGAAATCGAATATTTTGTCCCTTTCAAACGATTTTTGAATTTAGTTTGAGCGAAGGAGACAAAACATAAAAATCAACTTACAGAACTCCAAAAATATCTACGAAAAGACTACAGATTTTTTTATTCCTAACGCCCAAATACTAGAATGCATCTTAAATATAAGTTGCGCTTAACTACGTTAATCTCGCTTAAATGTACTAGCTAAGTGCACTGTTAAGAGCTACTTATTATTTGAATGGCGTTCCAGTATTCGGGCGTAAAACTCTGTTCTGCAAATTGCAAACACTCCTTAAGATAATATTTAGTATCACATTGAACAAACCTGCAAGTAAACATTAGTATGTATACAAGTTTTTCTACCATAACCTTCATTACATCATGCCGGAACAACAGAATCGGATGAGCATTATGTCTTGATTATAAAATTACTTTGTTCCTTCAATACACAATGCGGGTGCAAATAAGGAAGAATATTGGTATAGCAACATTAATAGGATTTTAATCGACGAATGATTGAATGCTAGGGCACAATCTGAACATTAAAAGGACATAATGACGAATATATATAATAATAATTTCATAGCATCTTCTTCCTATTCCAAACATGGGGGTAGGAAGTATCATAATACCATGGAATCATCTGTATCTGTATCAGCTTATATGTCCCACTATAGGGAACGGGCTTACTCTAGAATCTAGAGTACGATTGAGAGTAGTTAGGCCATATAGACCAACAAAGTGTACTAGTGCGGGTTGGCAGAATTTACATACCATAGAAATTCTTACAAATCGCTATGGTATGCAGGTTTCCTCGGGTATTGTATATAATTATTTCTACTCCAAAAACACCAAACCGAAATCTGTCGTGTGCACTGACTAAACAATATCTACCTACTTGATCTCTGACTATTACCCTCAATATACTACATGGCATTGGCAAAATCACCGATGAAACGAGTTAGTCAAACTACATTTGAAAAGAAGAAGAATTATTCCTAAATAAAATTTCAAAATATTCTACTAAAGACATCAGATAACAAATGAAGATTTACAAGTAAACAAAGGGTCGTAAGCCGGTTTGTTTCATACGACGTGTTTTTCTTGCATTTGATCTTTACTCTCAAAATATTCCAAAGAGCTCGTGTAATACACGTATTAAAAGACAATTGTTGTTTGACATCATAAATTATAAACGTTAAACATAATTGACATAAAAGCTTCAAATTAAGAGATTTATTTTAATTGTGATTAATTCATTTTAAATTTTTATTGAGTCGTATTTTTATAGTGTTGGATTTTTTTAATATTCTTAATATTAATAACGGAACAGCAATAATTAGTTCTATAAAGTAATATACCTAGTATTATAGAATTAAGTGCGTGGTGGCCTGTTGGTAAACGGACCAGACGCGGCTGCCAACATGTTCACGGTGGTCGCGGGTTCAAATCCCAGGGCACACCTCTGACTTTTCGGAGTCATGTGTGTATTGAGAGTCAATCACCACGCACTAAAACGGTGAAGGAAAACATCGTGAGGAAACCTGCATACCACAGCGATTTTTAAAAAAAACTATGGTATCTAAATCTGCCGACCCTCACTAGGCCAGCGTGGTGGACTACATGGCCTAACCACTCTCAAACGTACTCTCGATTGTAGATTAGGCCCGTGACCTGTAGTGGGACATATATGGGCTCTAGGACATGAATCTACTATGTTCGGTACAGAAAGTATTAAATGTTCAAATTGTAACTGCACGGGGATTCGATGGGCCGTGGTTGCCACATTAACTGGTAGAGCCAGTTCTCTAGTCCCACATTAATCTATTGCGAAAGTACGACACGTTAATTCCGTTTACACACGTTTTAAATGGGCCTATAAAAAAAAACAAAAGTTGAAAGCAATAGTCTAAAACAACGAAATAAAAAAATACTATTTCTCCCGTCAAACAGCTGTGTAAATGCACTGTTGTGTTTCGGATTGAAGGGCATTGTAGCCAGAATTACTACTGGACATATTGAGACTTAACATCTTATGTCTCAGGATAGCGAGCGCAGTGGAATGCCAAGCATTACTTTGTAATCCAAGGTGTTTGGTTTTCCTACTGTTTATGAGCGGTCGTATCCCTTACCATCAGGCGAACGGCATGCTCGTCTCGCCATTCAATGCAATAAAAAAAAATACAATATTTCTAATTACATTACTAGCATTATTAGTGTTTGAAATATTTTTGTAATACACAAACGGTCTAACTATACATAGAATTGTTGACCCAAATGAGTGGCTTACAAAACTATTGCGGTTAACCAACTCTTCGGTACGACCTTACAGAGAAGAGCTTTCGTCAGCTGTGTCCAAATATGGCCTTGAATAATGTGTTCTACGATTATGATATGTATGTAATTTACTTTTACATAAATAATAGGTTACCATATTATAATTATAGATGAAAAATGAATTTGAAATCGGACTCTGACTTTTCTGAGTCATGTGTGCATTGATAGTCAATCACCACGCACTGTAACGGTGAAAAAAATCATCGTGAAAAAACTTGCATGCCATAGCAATCTGTATGAATTTCTATGGTATATAAAGTCCGCCAAGCCGCACTAGACCGGCGTGGCAGGCTATATGGCCTAACCACTCTCAATCGTACTCTCGATTATGGAGGAGGCCGAGGCCCTGCAGTTGGACGTATATGGGATGATACAGTACAGAATTTGAATTTGCGATTTAAGGAAAGGCTGGCTGAATTTCCGCGTTAAGGTTGCGAACTCAATTCCCGGACGGGTAATTATTCATTTTACGTATATCTGCCCTTGTTCCCAAACAGGCAGGATATATTACAGACAGATAGACAGAGAGGACAAATATCGGGTCCAGCCGATTGTGCATGTCGTTTTTATTTTTTGAGGTGACCGTAAAGTCCCTAGTAGTTCCTGATACCCACGAAACAGTACTCTATCCTAGTGTGTGGTCAGGACCATGTAACAGTCCCACTGTTGGGTGTATTTATTATTTATTATTATCTTATTTTTAATTCCAGACATAATAATGGCGGTAACGTTAGTTCAACCTACTGGGGAGATGTGGAAGCAGATCAGAGTGGAACTGAATGAAGACATCAACACGCGTGAAAGAGACTTGGCCACAATCAAAGACTGGCTGCGGAAGCAACCACATCTGCCTGATGAATGGGGTAATTCTTTAAGATTTTTATTCCAACCGGTTGTCTGGATGAGATCGATTAAAGTGATAAGACCGCCAGTTATATCACCAATTTTATGTATTTATGTGATTATTGTATTTCTTTTTCTATTTGTTTCTTGTCTATTGTTTGCTATTTGGTGGTATAATATATAACTAAAAGTAAACGAATTCTACAAGAAGGTCACATTAACCTATACATCAAAGTTACTAACTTACATAAAAATTACTTGTAAAACATAAAACTACTTCAAAATAACACAGCATATTAAAAAAATACCTACCGATAGATCGAATGTACATGAGATTAATGGTTTATAAAAAAAATTATTTTATGGTGTATTAAGCTTTTTATAAAATTCTAAAATTATAATCCGGCTTTTGAGTTTCTTTTGTATGCCTGACGTCAAACTCAACCTAAGACGAATTCTGAATAGATTTTTTCAGAATTTTAAAATATTTCACACTAATACATACATATTTAAATAGTGTTACTAACAAATGTAATTTTTTCAGACGTTAGAACTTCCTAGAAACTGTTTGTATGTGCATCATTTAGAGTTTAGACTATCCACAAAAACTTCTTACTAACCTTCCTTCTACGGTGAAGCTTTTGAAAAGACGTATGTTATACTCAATCTTCTTGAGGCAAAAAACCTGTGTACATTAGAATCACGTCTTTTTCTTTTGATATTTTTTTCGTTTGCAATTGGTATCTGTTATGGTGCTACGCGCATAATTAAAGATAAATACTTTTAAAAAATCTTTGATAACAAAAAAATACGATTGTTTTTCATAATTATGGAGCACGATATACAGATTATTTTTTTTGTTTACTTGCCAAAAAAAAACATTTCTCATGAACCTACGATTATAACTTGAATGATTACTTTTAAAATTTACCATAAATTACAATTTAGGTGCTTTTTGTAACACGAAAACAACTTTTTGAATTTTGCTTATGAATTTCAGAGCAGTTACAATTCCTTTACAGACTGATATCTAGGTCTATACATGAATCCTTAAATTGGGTGTATGTTCAGTATCAATTACGACATATATACATATTATGATCACGCTTGGTTGTGTAGTTGTACTACGGTACGCTTACAAAGCTGAGGTCTCGGGTTCGAATCCCGGGTTGGGCAAAGTGATATTGGATTTTTCTATTCATTATCAGCCCAGAGTCAGGAATTTGTGCCCGATATGGCGATAGGCTCGCCACCTATCACATTGTGGGACGGAACATACAAGGCGAAATGTGGGTGCCCTGGCACCTCTGCCTACCCCTTCTGGGAAAAAGGCGTGAGTTTATGTATGTATGTATGATCACGCTTTTTTACTCAAGGGATAGGCAGAGATGCTATTAGGACGCCCGAGTGCCCTCTTCCCACAATGTAATAGGGGGCGAGCCTATCGCTATATTAGGCACATTTTCCTGACTCCACGCTGACCATGAATAGAAAAACCAAAATAACTTAGTCCGACCGATCCGAATCATACTTTAGAACAACTACATCGAGGCAGTCATAACAAATAATTAAATTATGAACTAATTTACCCATATAATCCACAGATGACACCTGCTTGATGACGTTCCTCCGCGGCAGCAGCTTCTCCCTGGAGAAATGCAAGAGGAAACTTGACATGTACTTCACCATGAGAGCGGCCTGCCCAGAATTTTTCACCAACAGAGACATCACCAGACCTGAACTAGTAGAACTTATTAGCAAGGCGTAAGTTCCTGGAATAGAAAATCAATAGACAATGTATTTATTTTATGTTATATATACCATATTGTATAAAGGCGGACTTAATGCCCGAAGCATTCTCTACCAGTCTGCCTTTGGAAGGTGCAGAGAGAAAACAACGTAGGCACATAAACAGAATATGATACAATTTACTTTTTTTTTGGATTTACAAAATAATGTTTGGCTTTCTACGTCATCATAAGATGTTAAGTTTCAATATGTCCAGTAGTTAGTCTGGCTACAACGTCCTTTAAACTGGAACACATGGCATTTACAAAGAAATAGATATTGCGGTGGTACTTACCCAGGCGACCTCTGACCTATGTGGAAATCTTTGCATAGCAGTAGACCTCTTGTAACTGAAAATGATTATGACTAATATATCAATATAACTCAGAAAATTACCAGATAAATTAATCAGAAATCTTTAATGTACTACCCAGTTTTGTATGAGAGTCCTTTTCGATTTGAATTAATAGTATATTTTCTTTACAGCCAAGGTCCGACACTACCAGGTCTTACTCCTACAGGACGCCGAGTTACATTTTGTCGAGGTTTGTAATTATAATCTTATGAAAATATTTGAAAATAGTAAATACCATTAATATGACGTGTAAAGTTATTCGGGGTATCGAAAACATGATAAACATTTTTGACGGCACTTTTATTTTGTTACGTCTGAATGTTATGAAACCGAAGCTATTACAGTTATAAGTACATCAATGCCTTCTTTAAATTAATAAATCATTACAACATTGCAATCCTTATTAAAAATATACAGAAATCTATTGACATTTGATCGTATGTATCAGCCCCTATATGTCCCACTGCAGGGCACGGGCCTCTTCCACAATCGAGAGTACGATTGAGAGTGGTTAGGCCATAAACTCCATCACACTGGCCTAATGCGGGTTGGCAGGCTTTACATACCATAAAAATTCATACTATACTATTCTATGTGGTTTCCTCACGATGTGTTCCTTCACCATTATAGTGCGTGGTGACTCACCATCAACAGACACATGACTCCGAAAAGTCAGAGATGTACCCTGGGATTCGAACTCGCGACCACCGCGACATTTAATTATTATTACTATATTAAAACAAACCCCATTCTCCCCTTACAGCTCTGGACAAAGACTTAGACACAAACATGCTGAACGACGCGTTCAAGGTCGCGATGATGATCGGAGACATCCGTCTGAAAGAGGAGATTGAGGGCGTTGCTGGAGACGTCTATGTTCTGGACGCTTCAACAGTCTCGGCGAGCCATCTGGCCAAAGTCTCCCCTGCTGCTATCAAGAAGTTTATGATTTGTGTACAGGTACGTTTTGTCTAGTATTTTATAGGAGTGCAGGTTAGTGTAAGAATAACTTGGGATGGGACTAGCTGGGTCCTTAACTTATGTAACTATATCCGAAATAAGAACCGACCTGTGATAAACCCCCAGGAAGCATTGCCATATTTGAAATAACTTTTGATTAGGAAGCAAGGCGTTCTCTCTATGCTCATAATTTTGTTATCTTGCCTATAGTAAATTCACAGGAATTTCCATGTTTCATAAATGAGAATGAAATAAAACAAGAACATTTTTATGGGTCACATTATTAAAGTGTTATTGGAAATATGTCAAGATTGCTCTAAACTAAACTTTCTTTGATTCACCACATCGACGCCGCAGTTGATGTATCATTTCTATTCTTTTATAACACTTCAAGCGAAACCGCTATTCTAATGTTGGCCTAAAATGAAAGATTCCTTTTAAGCATAAGCGGAAATTCTATGCGAAAACATCATTCCGATTGCAAAAATAAAAAACATTAGTGCTCATTCTATTGCTCATTCCTAATTTGTTATTTCCAGGAAGCCTACCCCGTGAAATTGAAAGAGGTGCACGTGATCAACGCATCGCCGATAGTAGACGCCGCTTACAACATAGTCAAACCATTCCTCAAGGAAAAAATAAAAAACAGAGTAAGCATTATGGTCTCTTACATTGAAATAAAACTATTTTAAGGATTTTGGCGCGAATGTGGTTTAATATTTACATTTTTAAATTCAGTCCGCCCCATGACCTCTAAAGCTGGATAGTAATCGAAATGTAGGGAAGTACAAAATGTAAAAATTAAGCCAAATTCGCAATAAAATCCATAAAATTAATTGTTATTTAAAGACCTTTTAGCTTATTTTGATGTTCAAAAATTTACATAATTAAAAATCGGAAATACCATAAGCATTACTTGAACAGAAAGTTCTATGAACTTGAACAGAAAGAACAGAAAGCCTGATGATAATTTTATAGCATTTTATTTGGATTGATCACAAACATTTAATCGAGATTTCGAATCTCGAATTTTATATGAGAAATCAACTAGATGCTTCTAATTTTTTATCTCAGCTATAATAAGTTTAGTTTTAATGACAAAAATGTCATTGAAAATACTAAAGAACTAAGAATGTTGTTATATTTTTCAGGTGTTTTTCCACACCGATATTTCGGAGCTACAAAAGTACATACCAAAAGAAATAATTCCGGTGGAATATGGCGGCAATGGTTGCTCTCTAGAGGAAGTCAACAGTAAGTTCTTTTTTAAAGCTATTTTTTTTATTGCAATAAATGGTGAGACGAGCATATCATTCGCCTGATGGTAAGCGATACGACCGCTCATAAACAGTAGTAAAACCAAACAACACCTTGAATAACAAAGCAACGATTGGCATTCCACTGCGCTCGCAATTCTGAGACATAAGGTGTTAAGTCTCAATATGACCAATAGTTACTCTGGCTACAATCCCCTTCAATCCGAAACACAACAGTGCATTTACACAGCTGTTTTACGGGAGAAATAGACATTGCGGTGGTACCCACCCAGAAGGCCTCTCACATATGAGAGACCTACCACCAGTAAAAAAATCCGAAACGGTAATATATCTATAATATATACATACATATAGAAAAAATCTGCCTATTTCTACATTAAACATTTTTCTATAAATCTCACGGATATGTTTCAATAAATCGGTACAAGAGTGAAGAAACAACGGAAACTACTATATATTGAAATCTCTGCGTGCAATCGCTTAGGAATTTACATTGCGTTTGAATATATTAAGTAGGGGAATAGATATCTACTTGAGACCGCCATGTTACATAACTTAGATGAGTTTCCTAGATAGAGAATAGAACAATGCAATTCATATCATTTCTGGTTACATAGAATATGACTGATTTCGACACTGCCTCCATTCTCAGAATGAGATTATTATCGAGTACGTTTTTTATGTACGGAAATATGTTTACTAGTGTATTTCTATTAAAGTTCATAAGAATGTATACACTTATCATTCGAAACTAGTCCGTGGTTACCACGATCTACTGCAGAACGGTTAAAGAAGTTTAGACTTTAGTTCATCATGCTGACTCGTAGTACAGTCGTCTTAAATACGACCAACACATCTTTACTGAGCATAAAAAAACATAAAAAATCAATAACAGGGAATATCATATTACACATAAACGCACGCTTTTTCGTAGAAGGGGCAGGCAAAGGTGCTACCAGGACACCGATCTTTCGCCTTGTATATACCATTAAGAGCGAGTCTTACGCCATATTGGGCACAAATTCCTGACTCCGGGCTAAAAATGATTAGGAAAATCCGATATCACTTTACTTGACCCGGGATTCGAACCCAAGACATCAGCGTTGTAACCGTATCTCAGTACAACTACGCCACCGAGGCAATAATAAATTACTTGTGATCAAATTATGACCGAATTTACCCATATAATCAACAGATGACACCTGCTTGATCACATTTCTCCGCGGAAGCAGTTTTTCCCTGGAGAAAAATAATATTATCATTGAATTAGAAATTAAATCAAACCCACATTTTGTTATTTCAGAGGCATGGGCGAAGAAACTTGAAGAATATATTCCGTGGTTCAAAGAACAGGAAGATATCAAAGCCAATGAAGCGTTAAGGCCTGGTAAACCTACCAACTACGACGAACTCTTCGGAATTGACGGCTCCTTCAGACAACTCTCTATTGATTAACTATTTAATATTAATAATCTTATCTAGGTATTATTAATAATCATGTACCTAGAGATAAAATAAGCTATCAAATGGCTAGTTACCGAAATACTTAGGGAAGGAAATGTGGAGTGCCAATTCCACATTTATATTATTTTTCAATCGCCTTTTAGTATTTTCTGTATGAAATTGTAACTTACCAATTATTCTATTTAAAAAAAAATGTTATAACACTTCAAGCCAAACAGCTCGTCTTAGTATTTTTGTATAAAATTGTAACTTACCAATTACTTGGCTTTGGGCTTTGAATGTAATCTTTCAGATCTCTCCTGATAAATGCTTACATTATCTTCCAAAATATATAAATCTTGCGCATATTTAAAATAGTGCATTCTGTTAAACTTTTTCTATTTTAGCAATTTAAGGTATTATCATGTTTATTTTTTGAACATAAATTGGCTATTTTTGTATCGTTAAATTAAGTTTATTATAGGATATAATAATTATCTTATTATCTTAATTAAACTTGGTGCGACTGTGATAAGAGATTAATTTTATTTTTAATACATTTTATATTAAAATATATTATTGGTTGTTTTATTTCTTCCTACTCTTATGGGGATTCAGCCTTTATTAGTTTCAATATTTCCCGACAGATGGCGCTTATAATACTATCTTCTCGTTGAAGCGTGGTAACATCAAATTGTATCAAATACCTACTAAATACTAATGGTTGTATGTAACAGATCGCCTCGAGCGATAAGACCGTCTTTTGTACATTTATTTTTCGTTAGATATTTCTGTGTTATTATTTTTTTTTTATTACTATGAATGGCGAGACGAGCATGCCGTTCGCCTGATGGTAAGCGATACGACCGCTCATGAACAGTAGCAAAACCAAACAACACCTTGAATTACAAAGCAATGCTTGGCATTACACTGCGCTCGCCATCCTGAGACATAAGATATTAAGTCTCAATATGTCCAGTAGTTACTCTAGCTACAATGCCCTTCAATCCGAAACACAACAGTGCATTTACACAGCTGTTTGACGGGAGAAATAAAAAATTGCGGTGGTACCCACCCAGATGGCCTCTCACATATGAGAGACCTACCACCAGTATTAATCTTATGTGTACAATAAAGTTTGAAATAAATAAATGATTTAAATAAATAATAATAATAAATAAATAGTTTGAAATAAATAAACATAATATTATGAATATGAAGAAACAACATAATGAATAATAATAATAATAATAATAACTAGATAAAGATAATAACTCTTTATTATTGCACCACAATACATAAAATAAAAATATGAGACAGAAGAACATTTGGTGAAACAATCGGCGGCCTTATCACTAAAAGCGATCTCTTCCAGACAACCATTTGAATTTGAACATGAATTTGAAAAAAGTGAATATGTGACCAACAGTTTGGCCAACAGTGACCTTTTGTTGATGACTCGTTTCAATACGAGGTCAGATATTTAACTAATAATATCACCTTTAACTATGCTTAATTAAAAATAAATTGACAACCGCTTCTGCAACTCCTGTAAGCCAGGATCAACAGTGCCACGCATTGTAATGACACCGAAAATTGAAGCTTGGCGAGTCTCCGGGACTGTCTAACCTCTCTTTAACCCCCAACAAAATTAATGAAGTAAATAATAGGAGGAGTTGGAAATACTTTTGTCAACTTCCCTCCGCAAAGCGGGTGATAAATCAATGGACTAAATATACGGCTAGGTCAGATGATTATCCCACATTATCAAACCACAGCCTTAGCGCAGAAAACTACTTTATATTTTGTAAATTAGAAACTTCCAAATAAATATTTTGGTGGTCAAGAGTGACAGAGACAAATAGAATATGCGGCCTGCAATAGTCTCTCAAAATTGACTGATTCCATTTGTCTATTTTCATTAATTTGTATATGGCGAAAGAAATGGAATTAGGCTCGCCACCTACCACATCGTGAGACGTAATACACTAAACGAAACTTGAACGTGTCTTGGAAGCATCTCTGCCTACACCTTCTGGGAAAAGGGCGTGATGTATACAGGGTATATCAAAACTGCTGCCGAAAGCGAAGCCGGGTGGTAGTTTTAGTGACTACAGAGACTGTGCAACTGAAAATATCGTAAAACACGCGACGATTTTTTAAATATCACCGTATTTTGCTAAAATATAATCATAATTTATACTATTAAGTACCATAAATATACCATTAAAAATGAAAGGGACTGTATAACTGTTATTTTGGTAAAAAAAAAACTATATAATTCTTATTTCTTCGTATTTGAGTTACCACCCAGGTAACCTTATATATGACCTGATATTTAAAAGGTCACAAAAATCGTCGCGTTTTTATCGACGTATAGTCACTAAAACTACCACCCGGCTTCGTTTTCGGTAGCAGTCTTGATATACCCGGTATGTACATATTATGTGTACGAATGTATCAATTTGGAGAGGTGTCAGACCGTGGAATAGAATTACGGAATAGTTAGTCATGTGTTTTAATTCAAATACGTTAAATTTAATTTTCTAGGCTTGTGCTAGAATACGGAACAAGCTCCATTTTATCATCTATCGGACACGTATAATAAAAAACAAACAATAAATATTCGAACGTCTTTCCGTCAAGAATAGATAGACTAGTAGAATAATAAATATGTTGTTGTTATTTATAATCACAATACAAACTTCCTCAACACGCATCTACAAAGTATATCATATAGTTAATGTGACTTTAGTGTCGTGTCTATACAATATCACCAATTCTAAATTATTACTGTAATTACGATAAAAGAAGCGATGTAATGTATTTATCGGCAGTGTATGATTTATTTAGGTTTTACTGCACCGATCATCATACTATTATGTACTTTCTACTTACACAGATTATTAATACCTATAGTCGCTTTTCCTACCAATATTAAAATAGTTAAATCTGTAAGTAAAATAGTATGAGGGTTCATTTAAAAGGTTAGAAGAATAAATGCCTTCCTGCAGCAAGGGGCGGAAAGGGCATGTCCGGGTCATCGACTTCCCTACCCGACTGACTTATGCTGTCTAACGTCATATGTCCGTAAAAGCTTATATCACAATTTACTTAGAGTAAAATTTTAAATCTGCGACAAGCAACAGCTTGTAACATTTTCCTCTAAATTGTACAATTTGTAACTTGCACAAAAATAACGATCAATCGAAAGTAAAACTAAATGGGAATAGATAGAAATTTGTGTTAACAAAGAATAAAAGAACTGTTACTAACGTCTATGCTATATTACAAGCCAAACATTCTTAAATATTGACTGAAGCTCAAAGTCAACCGTATTTTTTTAGTGCAGTGATTGGCGAGACCATCCAAGAAGCTAGCTAATCTAGCTTACTATTATGCTATTCGCCTGATGGTAAACTCTACAATCGCTCATGGACAATTTGAATTACAATGCAATGATTGACGTTCTACCGCACTCGCCATCCTGAGACCTAAGATGTTAAGTCTCATGATGTGTAGTAATCACTCTGGCTACAATGTCCTTTAAACCGGAGCATAACAGTGCCTTTACACTGCTATTTGGCGGGAGGAATAGCCATTGCGGTGGTACCTATACAGGCGGCCTCTCACACATAGGAGAACCACCACCAGTGTATACGCAATTAAATACGCTTGCAGAACTAAGACACAATAAAAATGCTAGAAATTTCAATGTACTTAATATTGCACGAAATTACTCAATCTATTCTCTATATATCTACATCTATAAAATCTACACGTACGAACAGTTTATAAACTATTATCTATATCTAAACAAAAACGTTTATAATAAAAACACGTGGGTTTCCTACATGACGCGCAATGAATACATGATTAAACTAACTGATGAAGCAGTTTATATTGTCCACGATCATGTGTTATTGTTATGTGACGTCAATTGTCAGGAAATTTGACGTTTTTGTCGCGTACTTTGTGCTGAGCGGCAAAGGTATTGTTCGACATTTGAATGACTGCAGATTTAAGCTTGAGTTAGCGGGAAATATAAGTCATGGTTAGTTGAAACATAAAAGATAAGGAGGTCTTAAAAAAGAAGTATAAGATTTATCCACAAACATCTAAATTGGACATAGTCAGTTTGCTTGTAAGGCCTAAATGAACAGAAATCATACATTAATAAACATACATAAACTCACGCCTTTTTTCCCAGAAGGGGTAGGCAGAGGTGCCAAGATACGCACATTTCGACTTGTATGTCCCGACCACGACGGGATATGGGCGTGCCTAACGCCATATCGGACATAAATTCCTGACTGCGGGCTTATAATTATTAGAAACATCCAATATCACTTTGTCCGGCCCGAGATTCGAACCCGAGACCCTTTGTAACCATTCCGTAGTAAAACTACCAGTCGCCGAGGCAGTCCAAGGTAGAATTATACTCCTTTTTTTTCTATCTAATCATAACCAAATTAGATAGAGAGCGTAAACTTATAAAACTAAATTATCTAATTAAAACCAACATATCTTCAAAAAAATAGACAAATATCAAGGTCTTTCACTATATTATTTATAATACTAAGCAGCAGCTAAAGATCATTTCGATTTTCAGATCGAATGATTATTGTAAACTTTCACATCAGCAACTTCAAGTGATTTAAATTGCAAAATATAACACAGTGATCATTCAGATTATAAAAAATTGTTGCATGTTCGTATTTGAGAGTTCTGCACAAGAAATTCAAAAGAATCTAAAGTCAGAAGAAAACCTTAATTAGTCAAGTAAGGATATTGTCCATTACCTTTTTCCTCATCCGATCCTTCCCAGTTCAATAAATATCACACTGGTATCACCGATATGGTAAGCAGATGTACTTCTTATAAATCCAATTTATTATCGTCTTAAATTAGTAGTGGACTGTCGCCATGTCTTGCACAAATTGCAGTAAAATGCAACCACAATGAAAATGAAATATAACCAACACAAAGTGACATGCCCGACCCGATAATCGAACATAAGCCTCAAGATTCAACCCACCCAGCAAGTGATGTAATATGATATAGTTGTATCGAAAACAATTAAGATTAAAATAGAAATTGGTTTCGTAATATTCTAATGTTAGAATTAAAACTTTACATTCATTAAAATATCGTTTGGTAATATCCGTTTGGTATGACCTAACCCGACTGTTCTAATAGCAACATACATCAGCTGAACATCGAACGATACTATGTTGTCAAACAACAATTTATTTTGAGTACGGTTTTTAAAGAACAAATAGTGCAGTATTGGCTAATCTTTCGAAAGAGATCAATGATATTGTAAAATAATAAGCCAGACCTTTCTACAGTATACATATAAATCTTCTATCATTTAAAAATAATGAAAAAACCACTAAAAACACTTTAAAATTATTATTGCATAGTTTTTTCTTCACTGTTCTGTATCTGTATTGACCCATATACGTCTCACTGCTGTGGAGGGGCCTCCTCTACAGTCGAGAATTCGATTCGGTAGGGTTAGGCCTTATAGTCCACCATGCCAGCCTAGTACGAGTTGACGGACTTTACATAGCATTGAAACCCTTACAAATCGTCATAGTATGTAGGTTTCCTTCGCCGTTCTTTAATGCAATAACTAACTAAATGTAATAAAATTTTAATAGCATTCATCTAAGCATTAATTAGTCAAATTAAAGTAATTACAATCATGTTAACACATGTATAACATCCGAATTATGTTTGAAGGTGGATACGGTCTGATAATGTTTCGCTGTTACCGCGTTGTACCCTCATTTTGTGACTTTCGATTCCGTTAAAGGATCAAGTAAAATGTAAACACACAAGCGCTTGTTTGCACTGATATATTGCACTACTTTTTGTTTTAAGGTTTTTTTTCTTATTGTGAATGAGATGATCAGGTTGCTTTGATGAACGAAACTGAGAACCTATGACTAAGTTCCAAGGGATATCCACTTTGCTCGTCACCATGATCCAAATGGTGTTAAACTTGGCCATAATGTCCTTTAAACCAAAAAAGAACTAGTAGTACATAGAAGTACTAAATCTCTATCTTAATACTTTGCTCATAAAGTAAATAAAAAATAAACGGTGACATAGCTTTACAACCTAGCATCCCTATATAATAATAATATATAGGCCCATATACAAACTGTTGAAGCAATCAAGAGGTGCCTTACAGATATGCAGATATACAACACTTTATTGAACACCACAAATTACAGAAAAAATTAAACATAGAAACCTTACAAATAAGCTACCAATTGGCGATTTTATCGCTATGAGCGATCTCAAAGCGCGGGAATAAGAGCTCTGGGGGAAGTCAAAGAGTTCCTTAGGATAATTGGAAGAAATAACACAGTATATTTTTATTCCGGCGAAAGCAAATAGGAAGCCACTAGAGCTTAGTGCGAAAAGTAAATATGTGATCATATTTGCGCAATTCAAATATAAATCGTATGCAAAAAAATTCGAGCCGCTCTAGTTTAACAACATGGGTTAGGTCAAGATAGCAAACATCGACGTAATCAAGCACAGGATGAAGTAGAGACTATGCAAGCATAATTAATTGGTCATAATTAGGCTAGGCCCGCGCTAGGCTCTTGGGTCAGTGGGTTCCATATTTATTTATAAATATTTTAATATGCTTCTGCATTGCCTAACAAACTAATACAATATTGTGAGGAGCAAATTTAATTGCTCGTGTTTATTTTAAATAGATAAAAATGAATAAAGTCAAATATCATTCAATATAATGTATTGTACAGCCCAAATCAAATTCCTCTTATAACAGCGATGCTGTTCAATGTATATTTTTTTCTACTGTTTTTTATATTTGTGTACAATAACTAATTAAATAAATTAATAAAGAAAATGCTGACCTGTTTTTGGCTAATACTAAAATAGTTTTAATTGTGCGTTACCTATATATTTACTACACATGCAGTAATGACATAAATCTCATTTTTATCGTGTTATATACACGCTCACTCCTTTATCTAAGATAGAGGATCCCTACTATAGAGGCACTAGTATCACTCATATTTCACGGACTCTGTTTTAGTCTCAAATGTGATACGAATCTGGAACTTATAACCGACATCGTTAATGTCGGTTATAAATTCCAGTCTCGGAGAAGTCAATCGAGATTTTCACACCAAGAGAACTCACTCTAAGTGAAGCACCTGCCCCAGGAGTCGTACCCAGGATCACACGGATCACAGTTCAAGCACGCTATCAATACACTAATGTTGGTAAAATTGTTGTACTACCGATTGTTATACTTCTATATACAGGGTATATCAAGACTGCTACCGAAAACGAAGCCGGGTGGTAGTTTAAGCGACTAAAGACACAATGCAACAGAAAATGTTGGAAAAAAAAGCGACAATTATTTTTTTGGTAATTTTTTTTTATATGATCGTATTTGGGTGGTAAATACATTTTTTCCTAAAATAATAGTATATATCTTTTTATTTATAAAGACTCGAAGGTATAATAGAGTTTAAATTATTATTTTAGCGAAAACTATGGATTTACCACCCAAAAATGACGATTTTTTAAAAAATGATAAAAAAAATTGTCTCGTTTCTTTGCAAATTTTTTTGCTGCATAATGTTTTTAGTCACTACAACTACCACCCGGCTTCGTTTTCGGTAGCAGTCTTGAGATACCCGGTATATTATATTTTTTTGTTTATAATAATTTGTGCTACTTTTATCATCTTAAGATAAAATATAAGCTGTAACTAATTAAATTACACATCGGAAATTCCATCCAGAAATTATT
This sequence comes from Hyles lineata, assembly GCA_030180105.1. Lineage (NCBI taxonomy): Eukaryota > Metazoa > Arthropoda > Insecta > Lepidoptera > Sphingidae > Hyles > Hyles lineata. The sequence goes on along the minus strand of JARJEE010000027.1, from coordinate 6,075,804 downwards.
TTACTGAATAACTATAATAGATAACCATTTTGAAATAATGACTATGCGTTACTGAACCATCAATATAATACATAACAGGGCAGCAAAAACTTAAGAAAAATCCAGTAAAACGAAGAAAAATGCGTCATGGAAATTATTAACAATTAATTATGATCATCACAATTTGCAATAGTACGTCGCAACGCGCGCCCGTGTGTCGCGTGGAGTGCAATATTTCTCAACCAGAGAGAGGCACGAACAGTGGTCACCCAGTGCCGACTGTCGGCACACGCGGCCTACATATACTGTGGTTTGTGCATCAGCTGTGATAAACAGTGAGTATTTAAATTTAGAACAACTATTTTTTAATTCGAATTTACAATGTGGCCAGGAATTTATTAATTAAGAAAGAGGTTTATATTTTTAGTTTGGTTGCCAGTGTATATGGTGTATAAAACAATATAGAATTATTATATTTTATTAAGTTATAATAAAACAACAAATATTGTGGGTTTTTTAATTAAGAAATTGTGGCTAAGGCACAGATATTGCAAAGTAGGTTAAGTAATATTTGGCACTTTCACATGGTATTTTGAAGGTATAAAATCTTTACTTTGGTATACAGTTGATATTTTTAATACAAGTTTAAAATGCTATTATCCAGTTATTTTATTGCCAATTATTAGCTAAGTACATACAGATACGGGGATATAATCCGCCATGCTGGTTCATTGAAGTGTAGGGGTGAACGACCGTAAAAGTCAACGATACTTGGATAATTGTTTTGAAAAGTATTTTTTTTTTAATTATTTAAAATAGGTTCTTTGAACGTATTGGCTCAAATGACCAGTTTAATAATATTGTTCAGTTAAAGACATTTATTGTGCATTCGCATAATGTTGTTCCCTCCTCCTCAAAAGTCGTTCGAAAGGGGCAAACCATACGATAACGAAAATATATTTTAAAAGTATATTTAAAACTGTTAGGATCTACCATTGAAAGACGAATATGTTCAAACAATAACATGCTATCTGGACTGCCCTACCTGCACCATCAAGCACGGTGTACTATCTATCTAGTACTATGAGAACAATAAAAAAATCAACGAATAGGTCATCTTCTTGGACCTGTGCTATGAAATAATTGAGGAGATTAATTAGTGCTCTGACCGTTGGAGTACTAACGTGTACAAGATGACTTCGAACAAACAAATTAAAATTACTTTAATTCTAATTAAATACAAATCTTACTAGTAATATTTATTTATAAAATATTTATTGTACACTGATATTAAGAGAAACACTATACATAAACAATAATAATATAAAAAAGTACACACAAATGTCTAACAGACAACTATGGGACGGATTTAAAGGAAGGAGAGAGAAAGTAGTGTAAAATATAAGAAATAAAAGGCAAATAATACTAATTAGGTAAACATAACAAACAAACACAATTACATATATAATTATAAATAAATAAACATACGCATATACTACTAATAGACAAATGATATGCTTAAAGGAAATAACACTAAAATCTGCTTAAAGAGAAAGGTAGTGCTCTTTAAAGTGGTCTATGTAATATATGGAATAGATAATAGGATTTCATAATAAACCTTTCAGGAGACTGCTGGATACAGACCGTCTCCATCTCCAATAGATCGATGTGATAATCCTTAAGAGATGGTTGGGTACAGCAATGGACCTGCTGTGACTTAAGATGATGATTATGTTTAGGTATGCCATAAATTTCTGAAAATACACTTCTTTTTAGATTTGAGAAAGATCTCACAGCCATCACGATAAGTTTTGAATATTAGGAATGATGATATTGTCATTTTTCAATGTGTTAAAAATATGGCCTTCGGATTCAATCCATACTTTCACAGAAACGTTACAGCACACTTAATATAAAACCAAGCAACGATCGTGTATTGGTCATATTGCAATCACATATGATTATTGAAAGTTATACATAATGTATTCGGAATATATGCTTATACTTTCATATTGAGGGATGTGAAAAGCACTGCATGTCATTTCATGTTATGCCTCTTTAATGCGCAGAAATATGGTGCAACCAATATAAATATTGGTAACAGAAAACACTGTTCCTAATATTTTGAAAACAACATGGCAACCTCGTATTCGATGCCAAAAGACAGTAGACGATCTATACTTACACATGGCTGCTATTTGACAGAAATGGACAAAGTGATGGTACCTATCCAGACACCTCCTATTTGGGAATGTCCCGCCCTCACACCCACCACTGTAAGGCCTGTAAGCCAGGATTAAGAGTGGCACGCAATGTAATGACACCGAGCATTGAAGCTCTACGAGTCTCCGGGAATGTCTAACTTGTCTTTAACCCGCAACGATATTAATCAGAAAGTTAAATTAATAGGAGAAGTTGGAAATAAATTAAAGACACCTCCTGTTTACAAATGATTTAGATCTTACTCGTCTCAACGTACCATCAAAAGTTGGAGTTGTATGACCTAAGCTTGAACCCGCGAGCCCAGCTAACTTCCGCTTCCACCTAGCTTTATTTCTAGCAAATATAAAAAATCTCATCAAAATCTGTTGAATTAAAAAAAACTGTTTCTAATTAATACTTCACACTGGCTTTCGAAATTGCTTTCTCAGAACATCATTGTTTTCAAACGACCAGCTTTCTTCAATACATTACTCATTGTGTTCGGGTGCAGTGTTTGTGTTTGAGATATTCTTTTGTCTTCTGAAGGAAATATGCAGATGAAAATCACACGTATAATTTCTAAATAACAATGTGAACCAATATGAACTAATATTATACAAAGTTTGGGACAAGTTACCTTCTGGCGTGATGTATGTCTCCGTAACTTATTTAAAATCAATAATCTAGACAAGTAACTGAGGATTCTCAATAACGAATAAAATCTTTGCAAAATTAAAAAACCGCATTATCATCACCTCTTATTACACTTATCTGCTTCTTCATCCAACTATCAGTTTTTATCTAGTGTTGTCCCAGTGCAATTATTATTTTGTCCATAACATACATAAAATAATGATCAGTAATTTATATTCTATTCAATTGTTTATATCTTTAATACCTGACTGTTAGCTATCTATAATATTGCAACAGTTCGAACGCTATAAGATTTAATAGTTCGATATTCTCCTTACAACATAAGCTGACATTTTGCTTACAATTTATTACTTTAGTGCCCATTTGCTAGACACTTTCCTTTGTTCGAAAGAGCAAACCGGTGTATAGACATGACTACACAGTTGCAGCACCCAGTTGCCCATTAACAAACGCTTGCCAACATTTATTTAGACTTTAAAGATCACTTATACCGTATCTTACATTAAGTATAAGAATGTTTTAGTAAAAAGACATTTAAATAAAGTTACTGATCCACCTACATATGTCTTAAAGAGTAATTATTAATGTGGTAACAAAAACACACAGGGAATTTTTAATAAATAATGTCACCTAAAAGTCACATACATAGACCTGACCCCGCATTAAGATATCAGTCTTGTGTCGTGGGTATCAGAAACTATGAGAGACTTTTCGGTCTCACACACACAAAAGCATCAATTGCCATGTGTGTTAGTGCTATTTTTAACGGCTTACTTAGTACTCATTTTAAAATGAGCATTTACTGATACAAAGTAGAATTAGAAGTCTTTACAACTCACAGCCATCACGCTTCCCCGAACTAGTGAGACTAATTAATACCAATGATAGGGTTCCTAACCATGTATTGGCCTAAAAATATGTGCATACATTTGCGTGTGTCGATGCGTATCTTGTGCGTGATCGAAGGAAAATAATACCTTTAGTATATCCAATAAATGGTACTTTAGGAACACGACACGAATACTGCTTCCCAACACCTGTACCATTAACTTTGAACATACTCATTTTCACATATACTCTTAGATGTCCCATACTGAGTAGTTGTCTTGATCGTAGCTCACCAACCATTCAGAAATTACAAGGTATTTTTCGAATTCATAGATTTACGAATAAAAAAGGTCTTGTCTAGTCTCATTTGCAATAGCCACGCGTTTTAATTAGAGTATGATTTTTGGCAAACAAAGAGTAACATTAGTTTGCATTATCTTATAATGTACATTTGATACCAATAGAATAAAAATATAAAATACATTCCCAAAAAAAAAATACTTTTAGATTTTTGTTCTTTGCTTAAAACATCTCTCCAATATTTCCCCTTTCACCCCTCATTTTCCCACTTTTAAAGCTTTACCCATAAGACAAAGAGAGCCCATGCGAAAACAAAGCAAGGTGTACCAAGGCCAGTGGGTCAACCGCAGCAAGGTCCAGTGTCGCAACGGTTGCCACACTACCATCCGCCACATTAACCCACCAAGGCCAATGTGTGAAAGTGGTGGATTAGATGAAGGCATATCTCACGTCTTGTTTATTATCATTAGGTAACATTATCATATGCCAAATATTATATTTAAAAAATAATGTATAAGTATTTTTAAGTTAAGTTGTAGCAAAGACTGCCTTACACGTTTGGGAAAGTTTAATTTGAATTAAGACACTGGTGGTAGGGCTCTCATATATGAGAGGCCGCCTGGGTAGGTACCACCGCAATGTCTATTTCTACCGCCAAACAGTAGTGTAAATGCGCTGTTATGTTTCAGTTTGAAGGACATTGTAGCTAGACTACTGGACATATTGAGACTTGACATCTGATGTCTCACGATGGCGAGCGCAGTGGAATGTCAAGCATTGCTCTGTAATTGAATGGATTGTTTGGTTTGCTACTGTTCATGAGTGGTCGTATCGCTAACCATCGCGTGAACGGCATACTTATCTCGCCACACATTGCTATTAAAAAAGTGAATTTAAACTATTGCAAAGAGATATAATACTTTGTGCCTATTTGTAACAAAGTCATGGCTAGTGTAATATTACGTATGTTGTTCAGGTACTTATTGCATGATTTATTTACTTGTGTTTCCTTTTTGTTTGTTTTTAATTACGCCACTTGGAGCATACATATATTTACTTTTTAGTATATTGACTTAGTACTGACAAACACTGGACGACACAGCCATAAACTGGAAAACATCATGAGGAAACCAGCATACCATAGACGATTTGTTTGAATTTCTATGGTATGCAAAAGTTCGCCAACCCGCATTAGGCCAGCGTGGTGGACTATATGGCCTAACCACTCTGAATCGTACCTTCGAATTTAGTAGAGGTGCAGTAGGATGTTAGTGGGCTGATAAGCCCTTCAACCAGGTACCAGAAAAATTACCAGCGCTTTACTCCTTGGAGCATTGCATGTAGTTAAGCTGAGGCCTGATTGCAACTACGATATCCCACATACGAGCATGAATGTATAATTATTACCTATTGTATGTTTTAAAATATTGTTTTGTTTTTATTGTAGCCAAAATAAAACACTATAAAACGCCTGGATAATTAGAATTCTAAACAACAATGAAAAACATTTTCATTTGAAACTTGGTATTAAGTCTGCGCGGACTTTGTCTGCACTTAAGTCTAAGTGGTAAAAATAGTTACTCTCCAACAATACCACTATTTAACAAAAACATAACATTATTACTTGTGGTAATGTTGACACACAATTATAAGCCATTTTATCTTAATTTAAAGTAAAACCTTATAATATTATCGCAGACACGTGAAAAAGTATATTTTATGTACAATTAAATGTTTGGTTCAATTATAAAAATGTATATTCTGAGTTAAATATACATACTTGTATTCGAATTAAAATACGAATTATTTTTGCATTTTTATTTTGATCCCATGGTCTTGTATGCACGCCCCTATGAGATAATATTAAAACCAAAAATGGAACAAGAAGGAAACTCGTTTTTTGTTGTCTGTAATAACTAATTCAAATTATATTTTATAAATAGTATTTATATTCCTAACTTTATTAACTTAAATGTTCAAATTCAAAGTATTTGAAGAAATTTCAAAAATAAATTCTGGCATAGTGGATTTTATAGTTTTTATACACAGGGCAATGAGTATATCATTTAACCTATTTATCAACCGCTATTTAACCACGCTGTGAATACGGTTTCTCGATTACAGTTAGGCGAGCGCAGTTAACTCCCACCGTCTTTATATACTACACATAGCACACTTTCTAGTTGATTATTAATAAATACCTCGACCTTTCTTCGTCTTTATAAAGTGTAACTGTATAAGGCCATATATGTCTCACTACAGGACACGGGCCTCCTTTATCATCGAGAGTACGATTTAGAGTGTTTAGGCTATATAGTCCACCACGACTAGTGCGGATTGGCAGACTTTATATAACATAGAAATTCTTACAAATTCGCTATGGTATGCAGGTTTCCTCGTGATATTTTTGTGCACCGTTATAGTGCGTGGTTATTGACTATCAATACATACATTAATCCTAAAAGTCAGAGATGTGCCCTGTGATTTAAGCCACCACCGAGACCGATGTTGGCAGCCGCGTCTGGTCCTTTTATCAACACGCCACCACGCACTTGATTCGTCTTTATAGCTTAGAATTAATCATTAGTTTCATGGTTTGGCGATGTGAGTGAATCGTTTGTGAAACTGCAGATGTCATCTAAGAACTAAGGCAGACATTGGTGTTATAATTCAATTCAGATTGTGGTAGGACCGATACTTTATCGTAATTTCTGATACTATAACACAATCGTCATTTTTGACGTAAGATCGAAGCTACTATCTCAAGCCAGTTTTACACTTTGTATTGCTCAATTGAACTATACTTAAAAGTTTTAAATGTCACACGTTTATCTTATAATCTACAAAACAAAATCTCAAACAAACTTACCTCGTGACCCCATGGTTCACAGAAAATACCACTGCTATACATGAGCATAGCCAGCCATAGGCTCAGGGTGGGGCCGTAGTCTAAAATAATATTATATAACCAACAAACTAGATACTAACTATACCTCAAAATCATCCATTCAAAGAGTTTATCTACCTATCTATCTATAGTTAGTATTTTACCTAAATAATTATTTTTTTAGGTTTGGTTAGGTACCTTACAGGTCAGAGCCAGGGTGGGGCAAGCGCCCCAGTCTGCCCCACCATAGCTACGCCCGTGCTGATATACTATCAAAACAATTGTAAACAACATTGCTTATTACGAAAAAACTTTCAACGTGTTAAAAACTTGCGCGAAACTAGAGCGTTCTCAAAACGTATCCGTACTTACTGACCTACTATCATTTACTCGCACAGAAATTGTATATTATTAAGTTATGTCATTTTGTTATTAACGTATGCTTCATATGGTACTGGGTAAATATTGAGAAACATTTGTATTATATTTAGTACATGCATACATATTTGTAATACCTCGTTTATTAATCGGGAAATTAAAATGAAAATAATTTATTGGATCCATTAAAATGTTCAACATCGTTTAGATTCAGTCATTTTTTTATCTACCACCCGGTTCGGAAAGCGGTTTTCACTAGAGAAGAACGGGCAAAAAACTAGTGTTGCTCTTTTCAAAACCAGTTTACAATGTAGTGATTATTACATAATTTACAAGTTGGTTTAAATCAGAGCAGTTTATTAATAATTGGTTGTAAATTTACAATAAATATTTTTAATACGAATATGTTTACGTTATAATAAATATGGCTGAGTGAAGCGAAGTCGCCCAAAACAAAGAATCAAGGAAAGGTAAAGTCTATACAAGTCTAAGTGCGTGGTGGCCTATTGGTAAACAGACCAGACGCGGCTGCCAACTTGCTGACGGTGGTCGCGGGTTTAAATCCCAGGACACACCTTAGACTTCGCAGTCATGTGTATATTGATAGTCAATCACCACACACTTTAACGGTGAAGAAAAACATCATGAGGTAACTTGCATACCATTTCGATTTGTAAGAATTTCTATGGTATTTAAAGGCTGCCAACCCGCACTAGGCCAGCGTAGTGGACTTTATGACCTAGCCACTTTTAACCATACTCTCGTTTATAGAGGAGGCCCGTGCCTCTTACTGGGACTTATATGGAAAACATCGTGAGGAAACCTGTATACTTGCCGGTTTTCTGTTCTGTTAGGCGAAGAGAGATCTTCTGGAGGGCGAAGACTTCCGTATATGGATGCTTGCGACACTCAAAAGTCTCTTTTAGTTTCTGATACCCACTTTTATCTTCAGACCAGGTTTATGCTTCTATTGGATACATTTATTCTTAAGTGTTTTAATTTCATTATTTATTTATTTTTTATTCATATACAAAAATATACAAGGCGGTCATAATGCCAGTGGCATTATCTACCAGTAGACCTTAACGTGATGCAGAAATGAGCTTAAGTAGGTGTACGAATACTATAATAATTTTCTTTTAATTATGCTTTTAACGATTTTTTACAATACTTTTCAAATGAATAATGTAATAAATACTCTAAATATGGTTATAGCGCTACGTACAACTAGTTAACTTTATGTATAAACATCTCGCGGCATTTTTACGTAAATGTGAAATAAAACACTGATGGAAGGTATACAAATATAATTATAGTAGGACTATATATATTTTTCTTATAGAAGTATATATTCCATCGATTACAACGCACATGGTAGCGGAGTTGCAAAATCATAATGCAAAAATCATTGGAGTGAATGGCGTGTGTTGTCAACATTTGGTAAGCGAATAATTTTTATAATTACTGGTGGTAGGTCTCTCATATGTGAGAGGCCATCTGGGTGGGTACCACCGCAATGTCTATTTCTCCCGTCAAACAGCAGTGTAAACGCACTGTTGTGTTTCGGGTTGAAGGGCATTGTAGCCAGAGTAACTACTGGACATATTGAGACTTAACATCTTATGTCTCAGGATGGCGAGCGCAGTGGAATGCCAAGCATTGCTTTGTGGTTCAAGGTGTTGTTTGGTTTTGCTACTGTTCATGAGCGGTCGTATCGCTTACCATCAGGCGAACGGCATGCTCGTCTCGCCATTCACAGCAATAAAAAAAAAAAAAAATTATTATGAGAAAATAATAAAAATTATTTTCTATTAAAAGTTTGTGTAAGTGTGTGATAATTATAGAATTGTTTTCATCCGATGTTCAAATGTTGACAAGAGGTTCAAAGTAATTAAAATAGTCCGTCAGTTAAATTAAATATATATATATTATTTATCAAAATATTCCATAATATATAATTATATGTGTATAGTTAATTCAATCACAGCCTACTATGAACTTGAATATACTGTCAGTATAGAATCTAGATTCCATTTCATCCATGCTTGAAGTTTCTTATTAAATTCGTTTTAAATCGTAAATTTCAAACCATTTATTTCCGTAAATGATAGACGAATCAAGATACTGCAAAAATACCGATATAATTGAACGACCATTAAAAGTATTAAAAAAAAAAACTTTGAATCCTAAAGAATGCTTATTTCTACAACAGCACAATTTAAATACGGAGCTCATACTCTGCTTATACATAAAATATACAAACACCGTACTTAAATGGCCTCAACTATATTTTACAATAGCTAATCCAACATACCGTCACGTACTGGCAACTAATGAAGAAATAAATAAAAAATATTCTAATTCAACGTAAGCAATGTTGACGACATCTGTAACCTTCGCGGAACGACACTCTGTTACGCACATTAACTACCACTGGTAATAGCTAATGACATGTGACTAAAGTACCAATAATTATGCATTTAAACACATTACTAATAATACACAAATTATTTCTAGTCGGATCTTCAATACTCTCGACAATTGACTTCATTTACCACCTAATTGCATGATGACCTAGGCTATCGTGGTGGTATTCCAAAATGCCGATGAAGTAATATATAGTTTTTGGTGAACAGAAACTGAATTTCCCACCTTTTTTTAATAGCTATGAATGGCGAGACGAGCATGCTATTTTCCTGGTGGTTCACTCATGGACAGTAGCAAACCAAACACCATGAACCACAAAGCAATCCTTGGAACTGCGCTCACCATTCTGAGACATATGATGTTAGGTCTCAATATGTCTAGTAGTCGTCACTCTGGTTCTATTCTCTTCAAGCCGGAACACTGGTGTTTGGTGGGAGAAATAGACATCGCTTAAGGCGGGAATCCAAGAAGATTTTCCCAATGAAGAAAAAAAAGTTATCGTGGTGGACTTTGACTACTCTAAATGGAATTTCCGGCTTAAGTCAAGTATAGTGCTCAACAGTAGGTTTCTATGGAATGTAAAGTTTGCCAACCCGCACTAGGCTAGCTTGGTGGACTATTTGGCCTAAGCACTCTTAATCATACTCTTGATTATTGAGGAGGTCTATACCCTGCAGCGGGATGCATATGGGCTGGTAAAGACAATATGAAAATCTATATTTAAAACTTCTCCTAGTTTACTACCTTCTCCCATTTTTCACTTCGTGAAACTTAAAAAGCAAGTTTCATTATGTTTTGTGCCTTATATGATAACACGTATTTTATTTTTATTTATTTAAGGACATCCAATGGTAATTACATTGTTTCTTATATCTAATACACTTACAATTTAGTGAAATGATTACATGAAATATTAAATTAAAATTTATATTCTCAACCCATGGTTCATACATAAGAACTTAGCTATTAATAGTAAACCCTCAAGCTATTTTGACCAATATTTGATACAAATGTGCCCTAAAATTCTGTGGTGAAATTATCCAAATTGAAATAAGTTACAAACAAATCCTTGAGCCAGATATAACTATATAATTTGCCTAAAATCTACATTACTAATATATGTTGTAACATTTCTTTACGGATATCCTTGGTATAGAACTTGTATGTTGCAAATTATTTGGGAAAGTACTGCAATATTGGAGCTTTACTGTCGGAATTTATTTCTTATTTATTTATTTACTAGCGGCCCGGCCCGGCTTCGCCTGGGTGCAAATAAAGATTCCAGTCCATATTTTATTTAAAATCAACATGACTGCCGTTGTCTAAGCTGCTTATCCAATCCAATCCTATACCTATTCTTCTGTCCCATTTTATCCACCTTACATTCTATTCTATCCCATCTCTCCAGTAGTGATATTTACAGACATACTGTTATGATACAGTCTTTTAATCAATTTAAAGCTTTCTCATAAACTATATTTTTTATTTTGTTTTTTCGTGCGTAAATAAACAAAGAAGACGGTTTTCCGACGCGCGAACATGCGACGTTCCATGTGCGAAACAGGGAAACTCTAAATTGATTCCACAAACTTCTAACGATTGTCCTTGCGATTTATTTATGGTCATCGCAAAAGCCAGCCGTAATGGAAATTGTAAGCGTTTAAAATCAAATGGTAAGTATGAAGTTAGCTAAAATTAAGTTTCTCGAGTTTAGTGCGGGTTGAAGGATTTTATTTTATGTAGAAATTACTCCAAAAAGTTAAAGTGTGTCCTGGGATTTGAACCCGTGACCATCGTAAACTTGTTGGCAGTCGCGTTTGGTACGTTACCAACGGGCAACCACGCAATTCTGTGAATTACTTTTATTTATTTGAGAAGACTATCTATACATATACAAATTAATAAAACCTTCATCAGTATGAAGGTTTTATAAGGCAGTCCTTACCAGGCGACGTAAGTAATAAAACAAATATTTAAAAATATAAAACTGCATATCGTTTCATTATAATGTCTAGATGCGGCATCAACGTACCAATACTTTTATTATTCTTGAGTCTGAAAACAATACAAATGCGGAATTTAAATTTGTCCCCCAACGCATCTAAAAGTATCAATTCAAAAAACAATGTCCTTTATGAAAGCGAAAAATTATAATTAGATATATTTTGGTGAACTCCGGCAAAACGCTTCGATAGAGTATATCTTGTTTAAAACTGTTGCAATACTCTCAAAAAACGATGGGCTATTTTTGTAGATATGGACATCATTTAATTTTACATTTAACAAATTACGCGAAAGACGCCGTATCTAGATATTATATACACAATGTACACACTTTTTAAATTTTGTTCTATTTCGTCAGCCGTCAATGAAAGACGATGGAAAGAAAGATCATTTTACGTTGGTTGGTAGTTGAACCTTGACCGTCGTTTACCTCTCCCGTCAACCAAACAAAGGTCATCCTATATTGGCTGGTCGCTTCACGCTTGAACAATTAAAAAATTGGCTTTTCCTCGCAATTTTTCCATTTTTTCTCACCGTTTAGACCTTCCCTAGACCTCCACGAACATTTCAAGACCAAGATAAGATAAATCCGTTCAGCCGTTCTCGAGTTTTAGCGAGACTAACGAACAGCAATTCATTTTTATATATATAGATATATGCTTTATTGTACACCAAAATGAAAGACGCATACAAAATACTTAAAAACTAAAGGCATGGTTACAATAGGCGGCCTTATCGCTAGCTGCGATCTCTTCCAGGCAACCTTTGGATAGACTGAATTATTGTGAAATTGAAATATAGAGTAGTGCAAATAGTGAGAGAATTATATTGAGAATTATATTTCTTGTTCTAATATATCCACCCAATACTGAGCGCAGACTTCTTGTAAGTCACGAATCATTTACATTGGCTTAACATAAACTTTAAGGAAGTGGAAATGGGTGGATTTTATTTAGCCAGCTAAATTTCTGCAGATCTTTTCATCTTTTAATATTGTTTTCTTATAAGGATTTTAAGATAGGTGGTGATCATTAACAATCAAAATATGATCCCTTGTCCATATTTTGGTTTGCTTGTTAAAATATATCAGATATTTAGGTTAAACTTCATGTTATAAAATTTTACAAATTTTAGATAACTCTAAAATGAGCCGTGAATGTAGTCCAATAAAAAAACCATTCATGCAATAAAATGAATGTACCAACGCACCAGCACATTCCAACCCAGTTTATAAAAGCCAATTATGATATAATAATAAGCAGTATTTAATTTAATATTAAATTTAACATAAATATTGCAACGTTAGCATAACATTTAACTTTCAGAACTATCTGCTTACGAGAATAACTAATTAATTTAAATCTAACAAGATATTGTAATCCCATTGTCTGTACATATTTATTTCACACGGTTATGTCGAAAATCATATCTATAAAAATCTTAATGTCAATGGACTAATTAAATTTCGAAACAGATTTGTGTGGTAAAAAGATGCATTAATGTGCTAATATGTAAGATGCATCATGAAATTATTCATAATTAAAGAATTGCATTTTTGTTTTCCAAATTTGATCATTCTATTTCTCGCAATATAGCTGATATCTTAAAGAAAGGCATATAGATAAATACACTATACTATATATATTTATATACACTGTATATATAGTAGCGGCCTGCCCCGGCCCGGAAGCCCGGCATTCGCCCGGGTGCAGATACTTTTTGAATCCACTTTAGAAACATAGTAATTATTTCGCACGATAATTAATTAATTAACATATTTAAACTCAAATTACTGCCCATCCCATTCATTTGAGCTCGAAAGCGTATCGAATATATTGAATCCCATGCACAGCCCACGGGAACACCACATTTTTTCGGGATAAAAAATAGCCTATAGGTTAATCCAAGATGTCGTCAGCTAGCTCCATGCCAAATTGTATCAAAATTAGTTCAGTGGTCTGAGCGTGAAGAGGTAACACACAAACTTTCGCATTTATACTAGTAAGATACATACATAAACTCACCTTATTCCCAGTAAGAGGTACGCAAAGGTGCTACAAAGACACCCACATTACGCCTTAACTGTATCATCCCACAATGTGATAGGGGCGTGCCTTTCGCAATACTGGTGGTAGGTCTCTCATATGTGAGAGGACATCTGGGTAGGTACCACCGCAATGTCTATTTCTCCCGTCAAACAGCAGTGTGAGTGCGCTGTTGTGTTTCGGTTTGAAGGGCATTGTAGCCAGAGTAACTACTGGACATATTGAGACTTTACATCTTATGTCTCAGGATGGCTTGCACAGTGAAAAGCCAAGCATTGCTTGGTAATTCAAGGTGTTGTTTGGTTTTGCTATTGTTTATGAGCGGTCGTGTCGATTAACATCAGGTGAACGGCATGATCGTTTCGCCATTCATAACAATAAAAAAAAATCGGGTACAAATTCCTAACTGGGCTGATTATATTATCTTAAGCAGTAATATTTGTACACATTACAAAGCTAGCGACGGCAAAATTCCCATAAAAGTCTACCAACGATACGTGCAAATATACTGCCTCACATAATACGTGAGATGAATTCATACCTAGTTGTGATTACGGCATATTGACACTACCTCAGCTAAGATAGTAATATTCTAGTGTTGCCTCCTCTTATCCCATACTTGCTTACGGTTGCTTTAATAGGATTCTTTACGCATGTGCCAGAATAGTTTAGCTCATAATTTTTTACCGGCTTTTGGCATGATGTTAACTATTTTGAAAATAAGACAGTAACATAATTGCTAACCCGCACTAGGTCAGCGTGGTGGACTAAATGGCCTAACCACTCTCAATCATACTGTCGATTGTAGAGTAGGCCCGTGCCCTGCAGTGGGACGTATATGGGCTGATACAGATACAGATACAGATAAATGCTATGTCACTTTTTTAAGGGAAAGGGAAATTATAACACTTGAAAATTCTTTCGGTTCCCTCTTTCCCTCTTCTGGTCTTTGAACCTTCTTTCCCGTGAAACTAGCGCCAAGTACCTAAAACTTCTCATTGTTTCATCTTCGTCACCTTCTTGTGCCAGTGCTAAATAAAATATGACAACCGCCGTGCCGTAGTTGGTTAGATGCCGACTGTGAAACGAGAGGCCACGGATTCGATCCCCGCACTGAGACAAATGTTTGTGTGGCCCACAAATATTTATCTCGGAACTGGGTGTTAGTGAGGCTGAAAAATCTCTCGTAGTTCCTGGTTCCTATGATACAAGACTAAATATTAGAATGGGATCAAAACTATGTATGTGACTGTTAGGTGTGTTTATTATTATTTATATGTATTTTTACATCAATCTGTTGATAATGGACTACATTCAGCAACTTCCTGCAACCGTCTCTCATTGTTTATCTCCGAACATTCACTGCAACGGTTGTCACTACACATACGCAACATCTATGAAGACAACGTTGCAAAACCAATTAACACATTCATTGTGAAATATTGCACACGCCAGAACATATTTCTTGACCTTCTAATATTCGCGTACAGCGGTTTATTGTCGAATTGGTACTATTAGGTAAGAAAATTGCATAAAATATAATTCTGTAATTACACAGAGCAGTAGAACTGAAGATTGCTTTGAGCATAAAATACAAGGTTTGCGGTATCATGCTAGGTATCCAGGTAATTAGGATCACCCAGTTTTTGTCCTAAGCGATTATGACACTAGAATAATAGGCACTGAGTACACTCATCTTGCTAATGTTATAATCGCGAAAGTATATTTTTTAGTTGCCATTCTCTAACGCAACAATGGAGCTACGGATTGCCATGGTATTCGCAAGGAAATACCTACTGGGAGGGAGAAAAATATTCATTGATTTCGCATTTAATATAATATTATATGTACCAATTGCTTGAAGTTTGTAATCATGGCGAAGTAATTGGTAAAATTTAAAGATGTGTGTCCCATAACAAATTAACCTTTGACTGTCTATTTCTTCATTCAAAGTTCAAGGTCATTTAAACATCCGTATTTTTACAATTTAATAACTATTATGCACTTACCGCACGTATTCATTACTGATGACTTCAATCAAAGGATGAATCATCATAATAACTTGACATAAAAATAGCTTCATAGATGGATTACCCATGAATTAATTCTAACCATTATATATAATATACCGGGTATCTCAAGACTGCTACCGAAAACGAAGCTGGGTGGAAGTTTTAAACTACAAACACAATGCAACTAAAAATTTTGCAAAGTAACGCGACAATTTTTTTTAATCATTTTTTAAATATCGTAATTTTTGGGTGGTAAATCCATAGTTTTTGCTTAAATAATAATTTTAACTCTTTTATACCTTAGAGTCTTTATAAATAAAAGGGTATACACTATTATTTTAGGAAAAAATGTATTTACCACCCAAATACGAACATATAAAAAAATAACAAAAAAAATTGACGTTTTTTTTCCCAACATTTTCTGTTACATTGCGTCTGAAGTCGCATAAACTACCACCCGGCTTCGTTTTAGGTAGCAGTCTTGATATAACCTGTATAACTTATCTTTTTTCTATACTTATCAGAAAATATGAATGTCTTCCCTGTCTCATACCCAGACCCGAAATTAATTGTTTCGGTGATAATTAAATCAAAATATCTTGGCACTAAACCAAAACCCGCTGTCTCGCAACACGCTCTTCTCAAACACGCTCTCAGACTCAGCTACTATTTAATAAAAAACAGGAGGTTTTTTTTATTGCTATGAATGTCAAAACGAGCACCTGATGGTAAAAGCGATACGAGTGCTCATGAACAGTAGCAAACCAAACTATATCTTGAATTACAATGCAATTCTTGGCATTTCACTCCGCTCGCCATCATGAGACATAAGATGTAAAGTCTCAATATGTTCAGTAGTTATTCTGGCTACAACGCCCTTCAATCCGAAACACAACAGTGCATTTACAATGCTGTTTGATGGGAGAAATAGACGTTGCGGTGGTGCTTACCCAGACGACCTCTCACATATGAGAGACCTACCACCAGTATTCAAAATAATAGTTTTAATTTGTACTATCTATTAAATCTTCTACATAACTATTTCAGATAAAAATGAAGATAAAGCAGGAACTGTTGATCCAGCCTTCGGGTGAGATGTGGAAGGCGATCAGAGTGGAGCTCAAAGAAGATGTCGCTACAAGGGACCGTGATTTAGCTGCTATCAGGGAATGGCTGAAGAAACAGCCACATCTGCCTGATGACTGGGGTAAGTTTGAACACAAAAATGGAAGAATTAAATTAAGTTGCTAGCTACAAAGAGAAGATCTCCAACGATGATAACATTATATTTAAATTTAAGTACATATGTATCCTTCTGCGTGCATCTTCAATAATAGGAGAATACAGCTTGCACGGAGAAATATCTACTAAATTACTGATACTCTACTGATTTTCGGAACCGATTCTGTTGAATTTTACTACACTTATTACTTAATAATAAATAAAAACAGTTAATACATTGTGATAACTGATTAATATATATGAATGATACGTGTAATAGATCTGTAAACAATGAGTTCTCTTATTTAACTAGAATGAATTTCACAGGAGTAATGTTTCTAATATTTTTTTACCGATTACATTTCTAGGTATTTATACCTAGAAGTGTAATTATACCTAGAAGTGTAATCGGTAAAAAAATATTAGAAACATTACTCCTCATCATAAATTATGAACTCACTCATAATAAATTATGCACGTATAGTTACACAACATACAACAGTTTCTTTCTTATTTCCATCATTAATTCTTGCTTCTCCATTCCACATCCACGATCTATTACTCTTTGCAAGTCACAATGCTAGATTTTGAATTACTTGCATCTGACAGTTCCCTATTCCTGATATAAGTCTCAATATACCCAGTAGTTACACTAGCTACAATTTACTTCAAACCGGAACACAATATTTCATGTACACTGTTGTTTGGCGAAACAAATAGACATTCCAAAGGTACTTATCCAGGTGGCCTCTAACATATGAGAGACCTCCCACCAGTAATACATAGTTACCATAGTAAGTTACCACCATTCAATTACGTCTTACCTGATTCTTCCAGAAACAGCATCACTAATGACGTTCCTGCGTGGCAGCAGCTTCTCCCTGGAGAAATGCAAGAGGAAACTTGACATGTACTTCACCATGAGAGCCGCCTGCCCCGAGTTCTTCAACGACAGAGACGCCACCATGCCTGAACTTAACGAGATCTTGACTACCAAAATGTAGGTATTCTATTTCAAATATAAAATATTTTAAATACTAATCGTATGTTTTGATGATGGCATGAGTAAAAAAAGCTAACTGAAATAGGGCTTAAGTAATAAAAATATTAATAAGGGATCAATTTTGGTGCTTTATAGATGAGTTAAATTTAAGTTTGAATCCTATTCAAGAAGTAACTAAGGATAGCAAATGATGACGATAATAATAAAAATAAAAATTGTGCCAATGAAAACGATATAGTTTTGTACAAGGAAACAAGTAGTTTTATAGCCTCCAAAAGCCTTTTAGGACATCTAATAAACTTGTAGATTAAAAAAAAACTTATTTGGTTTCAGTCAAGGTCCACCTTTGCCAGGAATAACACCTAACGGAAGAAGAGTCACAATATGCAGAGGTAAATATACATATTATTAGTAAAACAAACCTGGTTCCTCTTCTCGTCGTACCTTGTGGTACCCACTATAAATTGTTGCCATCAGTGCCACTTAACTGTTTCTGGTCCTATATAAATAACTATAAAAATATCGTTTTCTACTCCTTTATTTCTGGCGCCCTGAACTGAAATATTCTTCCCTAACGCCCCTACTAAATGAACTGAGGAATTACATAGCTCTGCGCTAAGTACCATAATATACACCTACCCACACTCAGCAAACTAATAAATAAAATACTTATTCCTATAAATTTCCTTTCAGGTATTCATCCCAACTTAGATGCCCAACAGATAGTGGACACTTTGAAACTAGCCCTGATGATTGGAGATGTTCGTCTGATGGAGGAGAAAGAAGGCGTTGCTGGCGACATCTATGTGCTGGACGCGGCTATACTCGGCCCTAGTCTGCTCACTAAACTCTCTGCTACTACTATCAAGAAGTTTATGATATGCGTACAGGTGAGGAAGAAACTTTTAAAGATTTTGTATCCACTGAAGAGAGAATAGTTAGTTTAGAGAAATTTTAAATGGTCCTAAACTGTTTTGTTTTAAGCATGAAACATATATATTCGTTAAACAAGTAAGGCATAAAAGTTGATTCGAATCTAATATTGCATTTTTGACACCATATTGTAAAAATACTAAGCTAATAAAAAAAAAAAACAGATTAAGACTAAGTATTTATATAAAATGTTTTTTTTTTATTTCTTTTCTGTCCTTATTAGAATAGTGGAGCAAACATATAGCTTTGATGTGTGGATAGTATAGTATGTAATAAAATAATAAATATTATTTAATATTAAAAATGATTAATTTTGTATTACAGGAAGCTTTTCCCGTGAAACTGAAAGAAGTCCACGTTATTAACACATCACCTCTCGTCGAGAGATTCATCAACTTCGTCAAACCTTTCCTGAAAGAAAAGATTAGGAAAAGGGTAAGTAACACTGAATTTTGTATTCCATTACGCTTAGGTAAAAATACTTTGAAAATCAACATACTAATGAATTTAAAAAGTTGCTATATTTTATGTGATCAATTTTCTTATAAATCAAGAAAAAAAATATCAAAGAAATAATTCATTAATTATTCATTAATTATTTTCTAGATCTTCATTCACAAAGAAGTCAAGGATTTATACAAATACATTCCTAGAGAGATGTTGCCTGAAGATTACGGCGGCGATTGCAGCACCATGGCATCTCTTCAAGGTAAACATTTACTTCCAATTAACATTTTTAATGGTATCAAATTTCATGTAACTTAGTCATAAGAGGCATCGAAACTTCGCTTAGCGTAGCTTTAAAATTCCCTTATGGCAAACACACAATACCCACAAATCCGTAGAATAATATTAGGACATTGTTTATACTTGGACTGCCTCGGTGCTCGGTAGCACTGTTGTACCACGGTATGATTGCAAAACTATAGTCTCGGATTCGAAACCGGGTCAGGCAAAGTGATGTTGAATTTTTCTATTCATTATCAGCCCTGTTTCATAAATTTGTGACCGATATGGCAATAGATTCGCCCCCTATCACAAGCTACCCCTTCTGAAGAAAAGGCGTGTATATTATTTTTTATAACAATCTACAATCCCTTTGCAGAACAATGGACCCTGAAGCTGGAAGAGTACCGCGACTGGTTCAAGCGACAGGAGTCGGTCAAAGCCAACGAGTCTCTCCGGCCAGGCAGGCCTACAAACTACGACGAACTCTTCGGAATAGACGGCTCATTCCGCCAGCTGGCTATCGATTAATCTTTATAGACTTTAAGTATATGCTATTAAGGGTTGTTTTACCTCAAACTTGTACTACAGATGTCCTATATTTAGTAAGTTCTTTTGATAAGCACGATCGTGCGAACTTGCGGCTCACATATTGATGGTCGTACGAATGACCTTCTTTTAGTCATTGTTCCTGACTAGAATCGCACAATTAGAAAGCATATCTTGTGTGTAAAAATCAAGAGTATCGTCACATTAACACATCAGTAAACTGTAATAATAATTCGCAGAAGGATTTTAATCGCGCGATTGATTCGCATCGCATGTTCGTGCGATTGCTGTCTAGGACTTAGCTTTATACTTTGTTAGTGAATTTATAATTTTCTTTGGACAAAACTGGAGAATTACACCTGATAGGATTTTTTATTATAATTTTAGAGAAGATTTTTTAGTAATGTGTGAAAAATAAATCAATTTTACTCTTCAAACTTCTTGTAGACTGAATTTTAACTATCAGATGTTATTTTCAAAAAACTGATACATTATAATGTATAATCTTCATTAGACTTAGTATTGGAATGGTATATAGAAAAAATAATATGTTTTAAATAAATAATTTGCTTTATGAAGCTTGGCTATTGTGATATGTAATTATTAATTATATTATCAGTGTAAAGGAAACACGTATTTAGAAATAATCAGTTGTTTTGTTTATCTAATAATAACAATGTTTCGGAGTTAAGAAAATATTTTCTGTCTGTCTTGCATCGAAGACTGTCTATTAATTTTCCACTTAAAAATACTATTTAAATTTATGTACAATCTATTAATTTGTTTTTAATTTTATGAAAATTATATGAACAATTGTAAATAACACGCGATGATATTTTAGTAAATAATATATTTCTTATAATAAAATTATACTATGAGTATGACATTTTATTTTTATTTGCGACGACTATTCCCACTGTACCTGGAACAAATAACATCAAATATTGTACTTAGACATAAAAATCCACTACCGAACAAAACCCTTCTTCAAGGAATTTCACAGCGACCTATGCCTGGCTTTAACAGTATAATTTATAAATATACCCAACACTAACAGTCACATCTATAGTCCTAACCCTGCACTAAGATCGAGAATTGTGTTATAAGTATCAGTAACTACGAGAGACTTTTCAGTCTCACAAATACCAAGACCCGCAACAAATACCTGTAAATCATATAAAAATTCGTCTCGGTGCGGGGATCCAACTGGTGACCTCACGTTTCACAGACGGCGTCTAACCAACTGCACCACGGAGGATATATGTAATGCACCGAGCAGAATTTAAACTGATAGAACCCATAAATGATCTATAGATTGCTGTCCAACCCAAACATTTCTCATCCAATTTTATTTTTACGGCGCCCATTCGAACACTAAAAAACCTGAATGTAATTTATGATCTATGAACCCAAAACCATACAAAGTCTTAAAAAGAATCATAGTTGGGTAGAGTACATTGGAAATAATCATAGTAGGTTTGACTAAATTCATTATAATTGATTAATGAATGAAAGAAAGTGATTCTTACCGCGATATCTAATATATCCTAATCGAATATGCTCTTGTTTTCGTTCAGTTTGTTGATAGCTGCAATATCTTCATCGGTCAGTCTGAAGTCAAAAACATCGATGTTTTCTTCGATACGCTGCTTGTTCGTGGACTTCGGGATTGGAATCAGATGTCTGTCAATCTGTGAACAATGCCATATTTTTAATAAATCATAATTAAAAAAACACACCCAACAATTACAAACATAGTCCTGACTCCACACAAAGATCTCTTGTGTCGTGGCTATATGGAACTACGAGATACTTGTTGGTCTCACAAAGACCCACACCCGAAATATTTGTCTCGTTTCAGGGATCGAACCCGCGGCCTCACGTTTCACAGAGGGTGTTTAACCAACTGCGCCACGGAGGCTGTTAATAAACACTTCATTTCAATATCCCAGTCTGGTTACTAGACCTAATCGTTAATACATGAGTATTGTGAGTTTCTAAGTACTAGGTGTTATTTCTGTGCTGATAACTTAATATTGAATAACCTTTACTCGTAGGTCTATCATATGTGAGAGGCAGCCTGGGTAGGTACCAACACAATGTCTATTTGTCCCTCCAAACAGCAGTATACAGCACTGCTGTATTCTGGTTTGAAAGACATTGTAACCAGAGTGATTACTGGACATATTGAGACTTAACATTGCACAACATATTAACACAACTTATATCTCAGAATGGCGAACGCAGTGGAATGCCATGCAATGACTCGTAATTCATAGTAATATTTACAACAGTTGAAAAAAAAATGAGCTAAATTATATCATACTTTGTTAATTTATGCACCTATTTTGTTTTCGCTCTACACCATCCCAATGTTTAGATGTTGTTACTGTTCATGAGCAGTCGTATCGTTACCATCAGGCGAATGGCTTGACCGTCTCACCAAAGCTGGTTATACGGAATACTACACAGTAT
This sequence comes from Hyles lineata, assembly GCA_030180105.1. Taxonomy (NCBI): domain Eukaryota; kingdom Metazoa; phylum Arthropoda; class Insecta; order Lepidoptera; family Sphingidae; genus Hyles; species Hyles lineata. The sequence goes on along the minus strand of JARJEE010000027.1, from coordinate 6,053,181 downwards.
GTATTGTAGTGTAGTGCGATTAGTAAATTATAGTCCACCAATATAGCTAATTGCGGATTGGCCTACTTCACAACCCATATACTTATTGTTTTAAATATCAATATATATTGCATAAGCATAAGTAGTAATACAGTATTATGAACATTTGTGTCTATAGCACAGTTATTTTGTTTTTCTTTTTGTTGTTAATTTATGTATTAAATTTTCGTATTTAAATATTATAATAATATTCGATTAATGTAAGAGGTATGCAACCGTGTCAATTGAATTAAAATAAATTGCAGAGATTGAGTAAAATTAATCATAACTCTTTTCGTATCAGTATAAAAATAAGTTTTATCAAATTTTATCAGCACATAATCTTAAATTATGAATCATCATTAATTATTTTATACTCATCTGCGTCCCAGACAGTTGGGCAACTTGCGTAACCTCCGACCTGACCTTACAAATCATTATTAACCTTTCAAATGCATTGAGGTCGGTCTGTGACCTTGCTTATACAACATGGAACGTGTATCCAAGTCTAATTATACGTGTAAAATTAATAATTAATATAGCTAAATATTCTATATTTTATGATTTTATAAAAAAATACTATATTTTTTTTTTATTTATCCATATCAAATATCCGGTTGATATACATTTGTACATGCTTACGTAGTTTGAAGCCACCAATGTTTTCTTATTTTATTTGAATAACTTAAAATTAAATGATTACTCGTATTACCCAGTTTTTGGGTAATCGACAAATATTGAAAATGTTTCGCATAAATATTATAAATACCATATTTTTTGCTTAAATTACTACATATTATCCCATGTTATTAACTATTTACTAGTAATAAATCATAAGCAATTTTTTTTTATATTTCTCTTACGTCCATCTCATAGTAGTCACTAGTTGATAAGAGATTGCTTCGCCTTGATACACTCGTGTTAAATATTTATTTAGCTGTTATGATCTATTTGATGTACAAAAACAATAAAAAAAACATATTTTGTTCTAAAAATAAACTGAAAACTTCACCATCACATAAGTGTGACGTAGGGACTGCAAAAAAAATAATAAACATACCAAATACCGCAGCACCACTTGCATTTTAGATTTCCCGTACTTCTCAGCAATTGCGGTGATGGTGGAGTCATTACTCTTTGATTTCTTGCCTCTACTGACGAGGAATCCGAACGGGCTGTAAGCTGTCACGGCGATGCCGCGCCCGTGACAATCAGCTACCAGTTGCTCCTGGGTCAGCCATGGATGGACCTGGAATCACAACAAAATGTGTTTTTGTATAAATGGAAGTAGGCTGCCTCCAACAGGTCTCTGTGGAAATCATTGGGGGAGGCCTATGTTCAGCAGTGGACTTCCTTTGACTGATGGATGGATAAATGGAAGTCGTTTTTTGTCTTCTGTTGCCTGACAAGCTAAATGCCCAGGCCATTTATTTTGTGTACATCGATTTGTAAAAATCTCTTATTTATCAGTTGTTATTTGAATTTCTACCCGGCACGGCGATAGGCGGGTCTTTTATCTCATTTTGGAGTAGTAATTTAAATTCCGCGAGCTCAGAGGCGGTATTATAAACCGATACTTCGGGGATTCAAGTTTGACTCTATTTTATTTTGATCCTTATTCATGTTCGTTGTTATCTATATTATAATGGATATTGGTAAATTCGAATGAAACAGACTGGCGAAGTCATAAGTTCGGGGTCAGGTCACATCTCTAACTTACCTAAGTTTCAAAATATTAATTGTACTGCAATTTTTAATGCAAAATGAAATTATCATGAGATGTGAAAATATAGTTATACAATAGGAGGAAAGAAAAAGACCTGACCGAGTCACGTATTGAATCAACAAAGGTTATGAATCATTTGCTTTAAAAGAAACGCATAAAAATTGAAGGTTTGTTTGTAATCAGAATGCTTGCATTAATATTTATTGCATTGCCTTGAGACGCCGGTCAGTGGCATTTGTATTACACATGTGAATAAAAACAGATACTAACAGTATTACTATGTACGATGTTATACTTTTTGGACTATAGCCAATGTGACCCGGCTTTATCGATACCATTGCTTTGCAGAAAAAACTTCTGTAAAGTCCCATTTACACGGAGAGTGTCTCGTGGCGAGGATCGTATGCCATTATCGAATGACATACCGGCCATAGATATCGTATTCTGACAAATGCTTACACGTTGCAACTTTTTTATATCGTTACGATAATCATATGTTCGAGGCGAGAAACTCTCCCTGAATAAAAGGGGCTTAAGCAAAAAACTCACTGTGATTTGATATTTACGAGTGATGATGATTATTTATAGATTAGTGATCGCTACCACAGTAAATAATCTAATATCACTTTGCCCGACCCGGGATTCGAACCCGAAACCTCAGTGTTTTATTCATACCGTAGTACGACTACGCAGTGAGGCATTTAATATTATATAGGTTGTTAAAATTTGCTGTCGACTGTCGTAAGGTAGATTGTGGAATCTGTGTATGCGAAACACAGTAGGCAGTTAACTGATCGACTCAAAACTATTGTGTTATAAATAAAATTATAACTAACAATGCAAAAAAATAACTATTTTTATCAATTCATGAATGTATATTTTTTTATATGCCACAGAGGTGTTACCAATTAATGTTTTCTTAGATTTACTCGAATGATATACATTCAAATAAATAATTTGTACTTTTTGACAGACACTGCGTGGATGACTAATACCAAAGTCCGCCCCATGACCACTAAAGTTGTAAAGTAATCGAAACGTCTGAAGGAAAAAAATAAAAATAAATATCTATAAAATCCGTAAAAATTAGTTTTATTTCATAGTGTTATTTGATGAATACACTAGATTATTATAAGTAACAGCCTATAAACGGCAAGAGAAATAGGAGCACAAGTAGTTAAGCGTGAACTTTTATTTGATTTTAGTATGGTCCAAAACATAGTATATCAATTTTAATTTAAAGGAATAAGGTTTATTGTTACCTGAATTTGATGATAATTTTAGACTTTTTGCTAAATCTCGTAGTTCGAAATTCAAATGTATAACCTCTGCCACTTTTGGTGTGTGATTTTGTTCCGGACCCTGTATCTAGTACGAGTATTTGATCGAAGGTGTTATCAATTTCTAAATCATTTCAATAATTACTTACCTCTATTTGATTGACAGCGGGATAAACAGTGGTATTTGAAATGATTTTGTCCAAGTGCTCAGTTTCGAAGTTAGACACACCAATGGATCTTGCCAAGCCTAGTTTCTTCACTTCGATCATACTGCGCCAAGTTTCCGTGATGTCCACATCGGCTGGAGATCCGTCATCCTAGAATAATATTAACGAAAGATATTATTCAAAAACTATTGACTTGATTTATAATCGAATTTTGGCACACCAAGAAAATATGATAAAACTATTCAAAATCTATCATGTCATTATAATATAATATTCTGCAAAAGCCTCTAGTTATTAAATATGCTATACATGATTTTCATATTGCGACATCATAAATCTAAATTATAGACGACAACCACAGCAAATGTTAGCCTCCAGTGTAAATGCTATTTTATATGTTCAGGGTATTTCCAGTCTCCGACCAAAAAGGAAGCCAGATGGTATTTTTAGTGACTACAGACACTATGCAACAAAAAAAATCATGCGCCGATTTTTTTCACATGTTTTTCCATCATCGTGTTTGAGTGATATATACGTAGTTTTATCTAAATTAATAATTTAACACTGGCGGAAGCGGTTGGAGACGTTGGGCTGAAGATCGAGCCCAGTGGCGTGCCATAGGAGAGGCCAATGTCCAGCAGTGGACGCGAATAGGCTGATGATGATGATGATGATGATGAACCATTTCGTCTTTAAAAATAAATAGGCGTGTATTGTTATTCTAGGAAAAACTGCGTATTTACTACCAAAACAGAATAGTAAACAAAATACAAAAATAATTATCACTAAAACTACCCGGCTTTGTTTTCGATCGCAGTCTGAATATATCTTGTATGTTATAAATATGCACAATTATATAGAATACTTACATTCTCAGCTCTAGGAGAGTGAATAAGGTACAAGTCTACATAGTCCAAACCCAGCCTCTCCAAAGAGGCTCTTGCTGCAGGAATCACTTGGTCTTTTCCGTGTTTGTCGTTCCATAACTAAAATATACACATAATATATTTAGATATTTTTCTTTTTATACAAAAGATGTCTAGTAATTGGCAAAATTACTACAGCCAATAATTGACATATGAAGTTTCAATTGTTAATGAAATGTTTAGTCATACTCATAGATACTTATTAAACGAATTTACTATTTCGAGTAGCAAAGTAGGTAAACAGACCATTGTCTGCCTTAAATGCCTTTATTTCTGTATTTAAAATATACGATAACTTTCCTTTAAAAAACATGTCACATTAAATATCAACATATCGTTTAAAAGAAAACCGAATGCTTCTAATGTATGAAAAAAAATACAATACCTATAAAATACAAAATACATTTTGAATACTATGACCTCTATATTAAAAAAAAGATTATACGCAAAACTTTTAATACCAGTTTTGCATAATATAACAGGTTTAGTGCCTCATCACGCTTAGGCTCAAAATAAACACAAAACCCAAAATGTCAAGGCTTAAATTTATTTTTCTTATTAAGGAACGTAAAAAATAAAATGCATTAAAAATCTATTAAGGAAAATATTAATTTGGAGTTGGTTTTTATTTAACTCTTAGGTGAATATCGTGTTCTGAAATGATCAATCGATAAAAATGTTTAGATTGGCAATCAAAATCTGAACATAACTGTGCCTCGTGCAATTTTTATTATCACCTCGATAAAAAAAAAAACTTTTAACCTAATAATACTACATTTATAATATATAAATTCTTAGAAATCATATCATATCCACCTCGAAATAGTGCCATATTATGGGATTACAAAAAACCAAAACTTTTTCTTTTCTCTTAAACAATTTAAAATTTTTACCTTAGTAGTAATGAAGAGATCTTCTCTCTTCACAAGACCTTTGCTAATCGCGTCAGCTATGCCTTGACCGATCTCACGTTCATTGTTATACAAGGCAGCTGTGTCTATATGCCTGTACCCAGCTTCAATCGCCCATGTAACAGCTTCGCGCATTTTGGCAATATCTTTGCTCTGTAAACAAGATTTTATTGAGTATTCTGATAGATCCTTTACATCAATACAAAAATCTGGATAGATTTGCTAAATTATACAATTGTGGATGATTGACTGATTATATTACTTTTTAGTTAAATAGAATTAACAAAACACAAGATAAATCAGAATCTAATATTAATTTGTGATGTAATATTAACAATCAATACAATCTATGCTTTAATCGACTATGCTGACGAAAATTATGATAGAATGGAATTAACAGCAGCTGAAGTCAAAGATTTAGGCTAAAATATATTCAACAATGAAGATATACATACCGAACCATAGGTTCCTAATCCAAATAAAGGAATATTGAATCCATCGTTAAGTCGAATCGTTGGAGCCAGCTCCGCACACGATTCCTGCAAGCAAACCAAATAAAATAATAAATAAATACACCCAAAAGATACATACACAGTCCTGACCCCACACTAAGATCGATTCTTGTATCGTGGGTATCAGGAACTACGAGAGACTTTTCGGTTTCACAAACACCCAGTCTCAAGACAAATAGGTGCCCGTGGATACCACAAATATTTGTCTTAGTGCGGGGATCGAACTCGCAGCCTCACATTTCACGACTGGCGTCTAACCAACTGCTCCACGGAGGCTGTCAATAACCGTTCCTATTCATATGATGGTAATCTTGTCAATTCCTTACTTAACATCAGGCTTATTCTGAGTAGGAACGAGTACTGATTTTAAAGTATCTTTATAAACATGAGTTTCAACGTAGAAACAATATTTCACTCTTCTAGTGCCTACGTGATTACCTTCTTATGAATTTCCGCAAGTCGTGATTAGAATTTTGCTACAATATATACGTACATATTAGCTTAAACTTACAACAAAGGTGCTATCAAGGATATTTAGACATAATCCAAAATAACGTTGTATGACTTTTTTAGCATCCATGTTCAAGAACAAAATGACGTTGTACATTGCAGATCAGGTAACATATCATAATGAATATAAAAAAATGGATTATCTTAATTATTATCTTTGTCTATGTTATTGACATTTACTGACATATTTTTTTTTCTTTTGTTGCATTATATGCATATAATGTAGTGCTTATTTAATTGAATATTTATCGAACAACCTTTACAATGGGCATAGATAATATAATTTTACTCTTAGAGCAATTATTATTAATTACTGACAACTGGTCATCTAAGTTCTATAAACACAATTTAATAATTATTTCAGTGACTATAACAATTAAAATCACTTATAGTAAGTCGTAAATGACGACTTGGAAAATGAAACTGCATAGACAAATATTTCATCACTTTTCAAGGCTAAAGACTTTTCAGAAGTTTTTAGTAAATTGCAATGAATGGCGAGACGAGCATGCCGTTCGCCTGATGGTAAGCGATACGACCGCTCATAAGCAATAGCTAAACCAAACAACACCTTCAATTACAAAGCAATGCTTGGTATTCTAATGCGCTCGACATCCTGAGATATAAGATGTTAAGTCACATACGGCCTTATTACAAAACGTGAACTATCTAAAGTACTGAGTTTTGTACCAGATTTAGAATACGGACCAAATGAAACGTTATTACAAAACCGGGTTTAAGGCGAGTGCGAGCATTATCTATGGTACCAAAAGTTAAACCGCCGAGACCCCTAGTTTAACACCTGTACTAACCTAGAAACGTAATATTTTTTAGTTGATTTGTGCGTCGCAATTGTGTTCTTATCACTTTTAACAACAACAAGAAAAAAAAAATCACAAATTCATTCAAAATTAATGGATTTGGAAGATTTGGAATACACATGTATTACCCAAACATTTCGATAATATGCACGTATGCACGCCGCACATTTCAACAACGAACAATGTTTAATTATATAACTTAAAGAACTGTTAAATGGAATCAATAATAAACCGATATGTAAACATTTCGCTATTACTCAAGTATGCGCGTCACACAATTCATTCCTTTGTACGCTAGTTATATAAATAACTCAACAGTGAAACAAAAACAAAATTGACGCCCTTTCAAATTAATCTGATTAGGGATATATTCTAATGGTAAAATAGTTCATATTTAACGTCATGATCTTAATGAAATTACATTTTATTTAACATTTTACCGATCTCTATACACAAGTTTATATAAAATGGAACGGTGCATAAATCAGTGAGTGAATGAAATAATGGATCACTTTAATTTTTTGCTTGTAATCTGTGGTAATCAGGAACTAGGTGCGGTACTATAGAGTCCTCGGTTGGTCTTGGATTTGTAATAAGAATGAATTTTAGTCCAAGAAATGACTTTAATACCGTAACAATCCTAGACTTTTTAGTTTTGGTTTAAACCCATTACTAAGCTATCTTTTTGTAATAAGGCGGTAAGTTTAGGATTGTTACGGTACTAAAATCAATTCTTAGACTAAAATTCATCCTTATTACAAATCCAAGACCAACTGAGGACTTTATAGTATCGCAGATAGTTCTTGATTTCCACAGATTACATGCAAAAAATTAAAGTGATCCATTATTTCATTCACTCACCGATATACGCACCGTTCCATTTAACATAAACTTGTGCATAGAAATAGTAAAATGTTAAATATAATGTAACTTTTATGAAGATCATGATGCTAAATATATACTATTTTACCATTAGAATATGTATATACATATATCCCTAATAAAAATAATTTGAAGTGGCGTAATTTTGGTTTTGTTTCACTGTTGAGATATTTATATAATTAGCGTACAAAGGAATGAATTGTGTGGCGCGCGTACTTGAATAATAGCGAAATGTTTAGATATCGGTTTATTATTGATTCTATTTAACAGTACTTTAAGTTATATAAATAAACGTTGTTCGTTGTTGAAATGTGTGGCGTGTATACCTGCATATTATCGAAATGTTTAGGTACATGTCGGCTTATTATTTGTTATTTTTAATAGCAGTTAAAGTAACATAAAGAAAGGTTGTTCTTTTTTAATATATAAGCTCGGCATCAGCGTCACAAGTGCAATAGTTTTTGTGAAATCTCGTACGCAACGTATACGTCAGTTAATGAAGTTGAAATATGGAGCATTCAAAGAAGAAAAGGGGTGAAAATTGGACTTCTGAAGAAAAGGTTAGTCCAAATCCATCATCTTGTTAATAATCAGTGTAATAAATAACATTTGACCCAATCAATACGAATTTCGTTCTTCCAGGAAATACTACGCCAACTTATTTCCGAGTCAGCTCACATTTTAGAAAATAAGTCTACCAAGACGAATGCCAATATGTTAAAATGCAAAGAATGGAAAAATGTAACAAATAAGTGAGTAATATTTGCTGTTAATTGGGTTCAATAATATTATGTTAACTAATTTTCAGTGAATATGTAGATATAAAATTACTTAGTATTAATTATGTAACACGTATATTTTTCAGACTAAACGAACTAATGGGAAAAAATCGAACCGATGCAGAGATCAAGTTGGCTTGGAAGCGGATGAAATTGGCAGCCAAAGCCAACTTGTCTTTCCATAATAAAGAACAATCACGGACCGGAGGTGGCCAAAAACCTCCATCACCTTCTCCAGAGGACTTGGCAGTCATGTCCATTGCACCTCATGATTTTGTCATAGAGGTCAATCATTATGACAGTGATGCTATGGTAAGTAGGAATTATTAAAATTGTCATACATACAGTTTTGCATTATGATTTTTTACATAAAATACTACTTTATAATATTATAATAAAATAATAAATAAAAAGTAATACACCAGGAAATAATAAGAACAAACTATTTAACAGAACTCTGTACAAATATCAGACACTTTCCTAGGACCAGGCTAATTTTAAAAGTAGGATTCAATAAGTGGAATGACTATAACATCTATTTAATATTTATTTACTTGTTTCAGATTACAATCCCACCTGAGTCTATTGCAGGCCCTAGTTTCACTACTGATTCAGTTACATTAGCTGATGATGTTATAGAATCAAATAACAAGGAAAAGCAAGGTGAACTTAATTCTTAGACAGTAAAACACAAGTTTGTTATAATATAATTTATTTTTAGCTACAATTTTTTCCAGTTAATGAAAATATAAAAACAACATCAAAAAGTACAGCAAATAAAAGCAAAACGGTTTCCCAAAAAAGGTACGCAATGTCTTGCTAAACTTTAAACAATAATTTTAGTAAAAATATATTATTTGGCTATAGTAATTTTATTAATTCAAATGCATTTTCACTTTTCACTAGCAAACACGGCCATCAGGCTATTATAAACAGTAATGTAGAGTTTAAGAAGAGGCAACTGGAAATGTTGGAAGTGGAACACAAATACAACATACAAATTGCACAATTTAAAATAAAAAACCTGCAACTACAAAATCAATTATTGGAAAATCAAATTAGACATTTTACTGAAGTACCAGAGATATCAGAGATACCAGATCTGAATAATAAAATGTGAGTAATACTAAAATTTATAATAAAAATACAAAGTTGTAAAACAATAGAACCAGATAGTGTAGTATTTTGGCATCATTCTTAGTTCTGAAAGTACTTTAATAGCAATCCAAAGGTTTTCAGAGGCCTACTCTAAGTCATAACAGTTTATTCACAAACAAGTAAAACTGAATAATGCAAAAATTATGTTTACAACACATTTTTGAACATGCATACTAATATAAGATTTTTTTTTTCAGGTAACTAACAGCATACCTAATTCCTATCATTATATTATAAATTATAATTTAAGACTGATTCCAATGTATGACTGTGACATATTAAAATTGTTATAGATGACTATTTGAGAAATAATAATGTATTATGCAGTGAAGTGAGTTTCAATGAACTGCCTTCTTCTTATACTACCTCTTGTTGCGTTTGAAATGTAAGATGGCACGTGTATATTTGGTTCCCTGGAAAGATGCTCATTATTGAGGTCATCCCCAGGAAAAAAGTCTTCCCTCATATCTATGGCGATATTGTGAAGTACAGCACAGGCAACAATAGTCTTCCTAGCTGTTTCTATATCTCCGTACATTCCTCTCAGTAAACAACGGAAGCGTTGTTTCCACAGACCAATGCATCTTTCAATGGTATTTCTGGTGCTGATGTGGCTCCTGTTGTACCTTTGTTCTGCTTCTGTTTCTGGGCTGAGCAACGGAGTGAATAGATATGGTGTGCAGGGATAGCCACTGTCACCCAATAGTAAGCCGGAAAATGCACCAGCTTCAAACCTCTGCTTTAAGCGGGACTCCCTGAAGATTCTCGAATCATGAACACTACCACGCCATCGTGTTACAATGTCCATGATTTTAAGATCTGCATTGCATACCACCTAAAATGACAATATAAAAATTAGTAGAGGAACAATATTTTTGTCTCCATATTTATGTAATATTTAAAAATATAATGGTAATGATTCAATATTTTCACACAGTTACCTGCACATTGATCGAGGGATATCCTTTTCTGTTGATATACATCTGACCTTCATCAGTATTAATTTTTTTTATTCTTATATGTGTGCAATCTATCGCGCCTATTACTGTTGGAAAATTTGCAATACTGCGAAATTTTCTCATCCCTTCTTCTTGGTCATCCAAAGTAGCAGGCATCTTTATAAAATTGTGGGATATACACGCTAGCGCTTCAGATACTTTTTTGCAAGTTTTGCTAATAACTGGCTGGGATACACCGTGTAAGTCCCCAGTATCATCTTGAATCTGTAAAAAAAAAAAAACAATTTAGTAGGCACACCAGTGTTTGAAATATTTTTATTTGTTCATTTATTTTTAGACAAAACAGATTACAATCCTAAAAGTGTGACAATAGTTACAAATAAAGTTTTCTATCTTAACCCAAATCTTGTGTTTTAGGAACAACACTAAAATACTATGTGAAAATACAACTATTATGCTACGAAGTAGACAACAATACGACATAAATTATATACAACGAAATATATGTAGTTGCAAATTAAAATCATTTAAATATTTTCGAACCAGTTTCTTGTAATTAGTTATATTGCTATTAAATAAATCTACAGCGGGTTTATTCAACAAGATACCGTAACACAATCATTGAATCGATATTATAGCAATGTTTTTAATTTAGGTTAGTAATTACAAAGTTTGTACACTTACTTCATGACGAGCCCAGTTGCGCAATGCACAAACCACTTGCAACTCAGGAGTAAGAGCGTGTCCTCGAGGGTCGTAGGCTAACTTCTCACGCAATAAATCCACTATTTTAAGTGCAAACCTTTTAGTGAATCTATATTTATAGCGAAAATCTTCATCACTTAAGTCAAAAGGATTCACGCGACTACGGGGTCTGCACCGCCGGCCTGTTCCCAACACTTCCAAATCTTCCAAATCCATTAAATCCATCGAATTTATATCCATTTTTCTATTTTTGTAGTTAAAACAAGTAATAACACAACTGCGACGCACAAATCAACTTAAATGTTTGACGTTTCGAGGTTAGTACATGAGCTAAACTAGGGGTCTCGGTGGTTTAACTTTTGGTACCATAGATAATGCTCGCACTCGCCTTAAATCTCGTTTTGTAATAACGTTTTATTTGATTCGTAGTCTAAACCTAATACTAAACCCGGTACTTTAGTTAGTTCACGTTTTGTAATAAGGCCGTTTAGTTCTGGTTTAAATCCAGTACTAAGCTACCTTTTTGTAATAAGGCCGAATATGTCTAGTAGTTACTCTGGCAATAATATCCTTCTAAACACAACAGTGCATTTACACTGCTGTTTGCCGGGAGAAATAGCCATTGCGGAGGTACCTACCCAGGCGGCCTCTCACATGTGAGAGACCTACCACCAGTAAAAATGGTTTTATGGGAAAGTGTCTCCATCTAGTATACAATGTCTGTACTATCTGCACGTAGGGTAAGCTCACAACTCTTGCCACTTGAAATGTTTTATTTACAACGGATACCTACTACCTCTTGGATGTTAATGACACTCTTATTATATTAACGGCTATAAATGACTACACGTATACTAAATCGCATGAATATAAAATATTAATATATTTATGTGTGCATTTTTTTTCCTGGCAACATAATATATGAATTGGTCAATAACTTGTTTAGTCGTATTATGTAGGTATGACGGGTTCATAGAGGAATTTGTAAGTGTCCGAAAACATGGTGTATATTTGTTTATAAGAGAGTGTTTATAATCAAATAAATAATTAACTGATCGTTTCTCAATCAAATTGATTTTTGTTCATAAGGTGGGTAAAATTTTAAATGTTGATAGTATCAGTCGAGGTCATCAAAAACAAATTACCAGTATGGACATGACCGGCCCAGCATGCAATCGAAAATTCTATTTTTGAGTCAGATATGACTAATTGTTAAACACTGCCGATACTAGTACTTTCATACTAAGTGTTTGTAATACCTTGTTTTGGGATCTAGATGACAAAGACATTTTTTTAACAACTGAGCAGGTATGTAAATGTCTACGAAAAGATAATTCGTTTTTAATGATTACTCAATTTGATAGGGTAACAATTGAATATCTTAAGTTTTCAAAATGTCTTTCAATGTGATACCAATAATTATTTTATTTGGAACCCGATTTTGTGTCTTGTGAACACTATATATTTTTATATGAGCATCAAATTACATAAATAATTATATATGTGCAGTAACGAGGATTGGCATACATATACATATCTTGTGTTGTAGATATTTTTATGAAAGTAGTGCTATTTGAATTTATAAACATTCGAAATCTAGATATCTGCTACCGATGCGCTTGCCAAGTTTTGGATGGGCTTATGTGGGTGTTGAAATATTATTTCAAATTGCAAATTGACATTGAACCGAAAGTAACATTAAAATGGCGTATACTGAGTACTATTCGCTCCTCTATTCCACTAATAAAGTAATTGGGTGAAGTTAAGAGAAAAATATCATATTTAAAATAATAAATTCAATGTACAAGTATTTCACATTTTGCATTTGACTTTACTTAAAAATAAATCGGTTTGCTTTCATCTATGATTTAACTAGGCATATGTAGGCAATGAATAAGTAAATAATCCTTGTCTGAGACGAAAAATGTAAAAATACTAAGTGGTCTGAGTTAGGTAATATGCGTCCTCTTTCCCAGCGGACCCTTCGTCTTTTCTGACTATTTCAAATAATAATAAGCCACCATATTGACAAACTTAATTTTTTCAATGATACTTAGATAAATGTTTAAAAACGACATCTTATATCACTGTTTATATTTACTTTTATTTGTGATTACAGTTATTCAAGATGGACGTTACAACATCAGAACATCAGACTTTGGGCGAGAAACACAAATATTACAATGAATTGTTAATAAAAACACTTACAAATGAAGCCATTGAATTACACGATATAAACTTTGACAAGTATGATCAAGATAATTTCCTCATGATAGATATTGCAAGCGAAAAAAAAGATGTTGAATATATATTAAACATTCTAAAATCTGAAGATATGCTGTATATTTCCAGAGCACTCCAAAAATGCACTTGGTTATATAATGATGATGAATACGCCCACATCATCAACCCAACGTATCTATATGGCAAACTCTTGCCCGAAATGAGCACGAAAGCCGGTATCAAATTAATCAAGTATGTAAGACAACATTTAAAAAATGAACAACGTGTTGAGGAATTCTATAAACATGAAAAAAATAACAATAATAAAGCAAGACAATGGCTACCAAATTGCTCTGTACAGTTTATTGAGGACAATGTTAAAGATTGCGCGGACAATTTGGATGTTAAGACATTCCGACGTCTTTGTGAAAAGTCTATCAAAGTTTTTGAAATATTGATCAAAAACAACGTTCCACAATCCTTTTACGACTCTACAATTTTCTTACTAAATACTTACACTGATCAATACTTAGATGCCATCGACAAATACTATTGTCCAAGATTTAACGCTAAAGCGACTAATATCATCATGAAAAAATCGCCTCAAAGAATTTTAAAAGAATTTGAAAAGTATGTTAACTACATAAACATACCAACTTTTGTGAAACATATGAAAAAAGAAAATATTAAAGATTTTCTGTTCGAGCAAGTAAACAAAGATTTAAGTGACTCAAAATATTTCTATTTGAAGCGCTTTTTAAATTCACGCAAAGTCATGCATTTTATAAAACGAATGCCAAAGGAAGAACAGTTTGAATTTGTTAAAACTGTATTTATTGATAAAATACCTACAGAAAAAGATGAAGGAGTTCTCCCGCGCCCAGAAATATTAAACAACATGCGAAAATTATCGGAATTTGTGTGTTTACCAAAATATGAATGGTATATATTTGCTCCATTTGATATAGCATTTGAGGAAATTAAGAAAATGTTGGTGACCGAGACGAATCATGATAATAAATATTCAATGCTAAAAACGCTAGTATCTTGTGCCAGTAAAAGTGAGAAAGATCTCCAAATTTTGTTGCGTTACTACCTGAACAACCACATTAACGATGAAAACAGGCTAAAGAATCAATTCGTAAGGTATCTCGTCAATAATACTAAGGTCTATAAATGTGATAATATAACCTGGAAAATATTAGAAGACATTTTCAAGAGTATGGATGTCTACATCGAAAAAGAGGTCGATGTTCAAGACTGTATCATTTTGATAATTCTTCATCATGTCTTGTACAACGAAAATATACCAGAAATAGTAAATAGCAAGTTTTCTTTTGACAATTTGAAACGTTTCGGAAACAAAATGAACACAGAAGAGAAAGAAAAGATATTCAATTTTCTATACAATTACTTATTGGGGCGATTAAAAAATCAAAACATATCCACTGAAAAGGAATTTGATGAAGACAAAAAAACATTGGAAAGTATGTTAAAATTACTAGTAGATTGGAAAAAAGAACTAGTTGATTTTCCATTTCTGGTTAACAAAATAAAAGATATGACCATTATTAAACAAAAAAATTCATGGAAAACGGACTTATCAACGTTATATAACATTAAAAAATCCTGGCGAAAACATATGTTTGAAGAATCTCTACTTCTTAATCCATCTGAACAAGTATGCATAAATGCTCTAAAGCATGACCCAGCATTGCTATTACGATATAAAACCGAAGTTCAGAAAATTTGCTGTGATGATAAAGTATCTTTAGAAGTACTACTCAGCAAACTACGCATTTACTGGCCAGAATCTTTGGCTCAAAATTGGGTAAATGCGTATCAAGAACGTTTGCACACAAAGGATGGATACAAAGCGACTACTCGCGGTCTTTGCAAATTAGTTCCAGAGAAAACACTATTGAGCATAATAAAAAACTATGCACCAAAAAATCCAAAAATAAACTGGAAGGAAATTGACGAACTTACTTTCAATTTGCAGAAAAATTTTGCCAAGAATATGCATATTGCTCGACCTCAACTTGATCCTAATGCCATTTTTTGGTACGCTAAGGGCGACTACCTGCAGTTTACACTACCCTCGCTACTTGCTGTATTTTACAATATGAATATGGCCCAAAACCGACAATTTATACCGAAACTCTTAGATGCACCCGTCTCGGTTCAAAAACACGGCATTCGTTTCGCTTTTCTGAAATTAGATACATCTAAGCTCCAAACTATCTTCTTAAACATCTGGAACAATTCGAAAAATCCCACTATCCGTGCTGAATTATTTAAGCATACCTTTAAACTTCTTACCAAAACCCAAGAAACTACAAAAGTGGAAGAAATCGGAACACTGCTAGAGTTGTTTATAGATAACCTTACACATAAGGATGATCCTAAAGTATTAAACCTTTTGGAAAATGTAGGTGAAGTACCCTTGAATATCAGGGCTAACTACTTAATTAAAAGTTACAATGCTTTAAAACGTATGCTACCTCATTTCGCTTCTAAAGATGTCAATCGTTACAAAAGCCATATGCGAACTTTAGCAGAACATACAAGAGAAGTAATGGAATCCATTAACGAAGAGTTTGTTGTTAAAATAATACAAGATTTCCTCGACACAGAGTTCTTTAACTCCGAAGGTAAATGTTCGAATCGTGTCATGCACCAACATGGAATGGTTAAAGTAATTTCGGCATACCTTTTATGCACAAAAGATGTCGAGACGCAAAGACAACGACATGAAAAAATATTAGTCCCCATAATAAAACGTGTTTTCGCCGACAATAACCCGAGCAAGCAATGTTTTAATAAAGAAAATTTTGCAGCAATATTAAACAGACTCTATATTGATTTGAACGAGTATGTCATTGGGAAAAATGTAATAATACCTTATGAAATGTTTTTGGGTGTACAAGAAGAATTAAAATCATTGCCAATACCAGAAAACTACGTTATATTAACAGTTTGGAAATTATCAACTGCATTGGCAAAATTGTTAAATGAAAATGACACAACCTGCACTTGGGACGAAATAGTTATTAAAATAGCGCCACAATTTTCTGACATTTGCATAAATTACTTAAAAGAAGATGTCAACACACGTTTTTCGTGCATTTATGTAATATTCGCTCGTGCATTAAAATATATAATAAATACAATGCCTACCAAAGCCGTATGCCTTATATATAAAGGTATGCTGAAAGATGAAAAATTCACTCAAGCTTTTCTGACGGTTATAACAATTTTACCTGCTGCTAACGTATATATTGCTGAATCTGAAAAACAGGAATACAGTGAAATACATGAAATCATTTCAAAACAAACTTCACCTGAAGTGAAAATGCATTATTATAACGCATTTAAAAGATATATCGGCCAGTGAATTAGCTTGCTAGAAAGTCCGCAGATTACAAGCATTTAAAGGCACACACAATAATGCTAGAATGCAGGTAATTTCGCCTTACAGGCGCCTTTTTATAGCAATAACAAATCAAAGTATAACAATGTTGGGTGTGGAATTCGATAACAATTTATGTCGGGTGCTTCAACATATTTTTATAGATATTTCGTTTTTCAATGGATAGTAACTATCCACAGAGGGTAGTCATCGGAGTCGGATTAACCATATAGAGCAGTAGCACATACTACTCTCTTCCTCCCCATCCTGAACATAACTTTTTGAGTGAAGCACTACTAGGACCAGGATTTATCTCATTAATTTAAAGTATGCCAAAATTCGGGCACCGATTCTGATTATATTTAATACAGTCCAAAAAGGTCCATAAATCATGTCTTATTAATTCTTGTTAAGTTAATGATGAGTGCATTATATTATGTTTGCTGTTTAAATTTTAATGAGTATTTTACCGGAAGTTCAAGAAACAAATCAGAAATTGTTATTTTATTCTGAGTAAATGTTCAGTAGCATTCATTGTTAAATAACTTTATATTTAACTACGAGTACGTATCCAATCACAGTAATAATTAAAATATAATGTATCATATTACTCGTATGGTAATTTTCTTTAATTCATTAATAAGTGTACACATAAAAATGAAAATACTTATGTCGAAGCAGTATTTGCGTTATTTGTAAGATGAGTCCGTTATTAGTATTTACAAGATAATTGTTAGAAAAATTGGTGGCGTACTCGTATTTTCGCACTGTAAAATTGAAACGTCAGTTACTTATATCGAATTTCATGTTGTTTTCCTGCTGACTAGTGATAACCATCCCTCAAAATGTCAGGGTGGTTATTTTGAACTTTCTTAATACTTAATGTTTTTTAAAAAATATTTTATATAAAACTCTCTTTAACGTAACTTTTTGTTAGTAATTCGGTTAACTGCCACATTCTTTTATGTACAAAAGTTTGGAATTGCACCATTTATGGAATTGTAATGACAACACATAAAAAAATTTATCTGCTTATATGAAAGCAAAACAAACCAAAATTAAGTTCTGATAGTCTTAAATATTTATTTATATTTGTTTTATTATACTCAAAAAAGTATTTTTTTAAGTATTTACTTTTACTGCAGAAATAATTTTGTACTCTTTTTCTTTTTTATTAAAAATATAATGAAACCGATGGATTTTAAATCTGTACTAATACAGCTCAACAGTTACCACGTTCGTGATCCTTTTCACCTCCTGAAGCGCTAGCACGAAGACTCTCAGATTATAGCCGACATCAACACTTACATAAATTTTATCGCTTTTATGCGTGGACTACTCACCCCGTTACTGCATTTTAATGATTGTTATTATATCGCATAAATGAATAAATATTTATTTTGGCAATGCTTTCAACGTGTCATTGATTGATTTATTTTGGATCCGAGTAATGAGAGATGCTACAAGCTGTAAGCGAGTATTTCTCATGAAGTGGTCGGTTGGCTAATCTGGTCAGCCATTTTAGATTGCTATTCCACTCCATAATATATAAACCCTATGCCTTACGCCACGGTTTAATAGGGAATTAATATATTTGAGAATTAAACAGTCTCGTTACAGTCGTATACCTAAACCCATGGATATATGTATTAATATCGAATTGAAAACGGTAGTGCGGACAGCATAGAATCGATAAAAATATACTCGAGCGAAAACTTCGGTAACCCACAAAGTGGACAAGATTGAATGGTATGTGCAAGTAGGTTGTAGAAACCAGGAGGTCACCGAATGCGCGCTGTTTCGAAATCCTTTGGGGACCTATGTTCAAAAGTGGACTTCTATGTGTAAAGAAGACGATGATAATCATGGAATACAAACTTGTGCTGTGTTCATTACACTATACTCTAAAGGCATCATATTAAACTGTCGCAAAAGCTGTTAGTGTTAAATATATCGATACTACAGGACCAGAATATGTTCCAACGGGAACATCCGCTTTTTCACGATGTTGTCAAATAGATATATGTAACAAAGCCAACCTAATCTACCCATCTATATCTACGGTACAACGAGTTCATGTGCCTACTTACTTATTTGGCAATCTAATCGAGTCAAATGGAATAACAGCCTATACAGCGCAATTGGATATATGGCGGCTATGTAAAGAGAGGCTGCGGGTTCGCTCCCGCGCCTAGAAAGGAAAATAGAAGCGGTAAGGCTTTTTAAATTTATAGTACTACATAGATAGAGACGATGAAGCAGTAAGGCCGAAAACATACTACTGAAACGCCACGCAACGTAGCAACGCGTGTTCGTAGTGGTTCTGGTCATAGAAAATACTAAGATTTTATTTGATTCGACACGTATCGCGTCGCGTCGGTTTGGGTCGCATGGCGTTTCAGTAGTATGTTTCTATTTTGCGCCTCAACACTACATATTATGTGACAAATGTTGCTAGCCTCATATTTTCTACTATGTGTTATACCAATATATGTTAGTGGTGGGACGGACTTAAGAAAATGAAAAGAAAATACGAGCAAAGTTATTTTATTGCCTGTTTATTTAATTATATCGAATATCTGTTGCAA
This sequence comes from Hyles lineata, assembly GCA_030180105.1. Lineage (NCBI taxonomy): Eukaryota > Metazoa > Arthropoda > Insecta > Lepidoptera > Sphingidae > Hyles > Hyles lineata. The sequence continues at coordinate 6,033,604 of JARJEE010000027.1, read as the reverse complement.
AATATTTCTTGACAATTAACTCTAAAAAATAACTGAATCATTTGATAATTCATTGCGAGAATATAACTTTTAGTATTAAAACTTTCAGTTATTAAAAAGAAATATTATTTTATTTAAGTAGAAATAAACTGAATCACAGTTGTGCTAATACTATTTTGCAAGACTCGGCATCAATTTACACATCTGACATACGAACACATCAAACGTATTCAATTAAAAGGTTAATTTTCATATTTACAACTGTGACTTAGTTGACCAAAATGGTAGGATCAAGTTATCACGCAATGAATTCCAAGATGTAACAAGATACTCAAATATATACTCCCTAAATGCTTCAACATTTGAAATAAATATATACATATTTAAGAGCAAAAAATATTCTCCATCATGTGTTATGCTTAGGAATGATTACGATGATGTGAAGACATTTACTATGTTTGATTACTTGTCATGCGGTTGCATTAATAAAATGTACTTATGTACTGAAGAATATTCACAACACATGTTGTTAATGTCATCAAGTAACATCTTATGCACATTCCACAGGCTTAATTGTAAAGTGACCCAGTTTTATTGATATCATGAATTAGTTATACTATAACTTTTAAACTCAGCTGAAACAATCCAGCTTGTTTTTGTTAAAGAAACCAAATAATACAATAATTGACTACATTTATGTCGAAAAAATTGCTGCGCATTTTTTTTTTACCTCTTGTCAACAAAATATTTGTTTTTAAATTGGTCACTCTAAATACTAAACTTGCGACATGCCCTTACTCTTTACTATATTGTCCGGAAGGGAAAAGTCTTTAGCGTCGTAACATTTAAAAAAAAGGTGAAACGAAAAAGCGACATTAAAAGAAACAGCACATATATGCATCCTATTTAACATACGAGAGAATGAGATGAAATTAATCATAGCCGCGTGTCACTGGAATGGCGAAAAAGTAAATAGGGTACATAAATTATAAAATCACAATTAAATTTACAAAATTGACATTTGATCTGTAAATTATTGATTGCTCTCAAAATATACATGAAGTTTATTAATTATTATTAACTATTATTGTTTGTACTTCGCTTTTTTTAATTTATTTTAAACTGCATAAATTACAATCAATAAAACAACGAAAATTTTGTTTCTATATTTATGTCACCTCCTAAAATTATACATTTGTCTCATTCTCTCGAATGAACGAACTCGCATATGAACTGTACATTTTATATATTGTTCTGTGGGTGAAATCAAAAAATAAATGAATTTTAGTATTATCTCGTAAATAATAAGTAAATGTATGATCGAAATACATCAGACCAATTAAAGTATACATACTCTATTACCAAAACAAGATATTACTTCAAATAGTCACATACAACCCAATCACTTGACGCATCTACAACTTGTAAAATCAACAACTGCAAGCTTACAATACTTAAATCTATTTACTTATATTAATATAGGTCAATACGACAAATCAAATAAAAAGGAGTTGTATTGGGTCTTCAATTCTTACTGTGAAACTGATTCATATGTCAATACATTCACTCTACTTATACTATGTCCAATTTACTAACAAAAATACAACTAGTTACAATAATAGAAAAATCTCTAATAGAGCTGTGGAATAGTGAGACCTAACTTTATTTCCAATCTTATGACAATCATATATCAACGACCTATGCCATTTTTCTTGCATTTCTTTTATGGCCAAAAAATGGAATTAATGTGACAATCCATTATCTGAAAAGAAAAAAAACACAAATTTTATATTGAACTAACTTAAAGCATTATTTTTAAATTGTCATACAGATTCCTGACTACTATATGATGGGAAGTCTACTACATTTACGTATGCACTTTTCTAAAGGTTTAGTTTCTCACTAGCGTTTTCCCGCAACTTTGCATGATTAACTGCACTTTACAATATTCTTTATATATACTTAAAAATCGGTAGATATTACCCTGAACCTTATTTCACCATTCAAAAACAGAGTTTTACGTTATATTACGTTAATATAGTCCCCCCATATTAGTGTTTCTCATTTATATTCCATGTACAGACATCCATAGTTGATAAATTAATTACGTAATAAGTATAATATTAAAGTAATAAGTATAGTATAGATTTATTACTTGGCAGTCAAACATAAAATTTAAGGTGAATAACGTTATTGGGCTTGTGTAGTGGTCTTGAAAAATAACTTGAATTTTATTCAGATAACTCACCAATAGATCACCTCATCATAATATTACAATTAGAGTCTGATAGCCTAGTCCTCGTTATTCGCTTCATCAGGGGCGGGCGTGTGCCAAGTGAGCCTCTCCTCGTAGAACTGTATGACGACCTGTGGACACCGCACGTTAGCCTGTTTTGCTGGCACCAGGTCCGCTTCATCTGTGCCCTGCCACTTCATTAGGAACATCAGCTCTCCACTGCTGTCTGTAGCACCTGAAAATATACATAAAACATATTTAATTTGCTGTACAGAATAAAGCCTCATTTACACTGGGAGAGTGTCTTGCTTCTAAGATACTATTATGATAATGATCATCATAACATCTGATATAATATAAACTTTATTAGAAAATCTATTGACAGTTTTTGCTTGCATCTTGGAAACTCTTTCCATGCAAATGGGGCATCACACATAAAACTCGATCACTGTTGAACTTCGGTTTGGACATTGTAGCCAGAGTAACTCCTGGACATATTGAGACTTAACATATTGTGACTCAGGATGGCGTGTGCAGTGGAAGCATTGCTTTTTAATTCAAGGTGTTGTTTGGTTTTGCTACTGTCTATGGGCTGTTGTATGGCTTACCATCAGGCGAACCGCATGCCTGTCACGCCAATAATTAAAATTCAAAACGTACAAAAAGAAAAAATATGTATTAAAAATTGATAACATAACATACACAACTACATATTGACAACCTCTGTGGCGCAGTTGGAAAGGCGCCGGCTGTGATACAAGAGGCCGCGGGTTCGATCCCCGCACCGAGAGAAATGTTTGTGCGACCCACAAATATTTTTCTTGGGTCTGGGTGTTTGTGAGACCAAAAAGTCTCTCGTAGTTCCTGATACCCATGACACAAGACTCGGCCTTAGTGTGGGATCAAGACTGTGTGTGACTGTTGGGTGTTATTTATTTATTTATAAAAAAGCTCACCAATAATTTTTTCAGGTTCAAGTCCACGGTCAAAGCCCTGTGATTTCTTTTCATCACTTTTAGCTTTTTTAGCACCTTTTAGATCGGGTGTTGCTGCTGATTTACGTTTCTTGGCATCCTTTTCAATCTTCGGTCCTTTCCCCTCTGTAAACAGTGGGTTACATTAGTACAAAGGTAATCAATAAATATTATATAGTATCTGAAAAAGCTTTGTGGATACTAAAACTATAGGTGGCCTTGCGATTACAACAAAAGCTAAGCATTAAACTACACTGTGATCAATAACCATCTAAAAACATGCAGGTTCTTATTTTTATAAACTTAAACTAGTAATACAGCTACAACCAAACTCAAACTGCATATAATTAACAATGAAATTAAGTACCAACTAACAAACTAAATGTTAAAAAAAGTAAAATGAATTATTAACTATTTACCAACTTTTTTTTCAAACTACCCATAATTAACTTATGAATACAGACCAGCTTCTTTCTTTTTCCTTGCTTCTTCAAATGCCTGTATAAGATCTGGACAGTCAAGATTTTCCTCCGGTTCCCATGTGTTGTCATCATCACTGTAGCCTTTCCATTTAAGAAAGTATTCCACCTGTAATTATTAATTATGTTCAATGTACGACTACTTGTCTGTTGTTGAGACAAGGCTAAGCTGAATAATGTACAAATACCAAAATGTGAAACAACTGAAAATCATGGAGCTTAAAGGCTATACAATGACAAACATGTTAAAATGGCCCTAAAACAATATCTGGATAACATGTTGAAGAAGTTGGTAAACTCCTTCACTATGGCAGTTTCAACTGTGTCTACAGTAATTTATGAGCAAATCAAAGAAAAAAGCACAATCTTTTCTTTAAATGGCTTAATCATTCTGAATGAAATTAAGACAACTCATCAACACTATCACTGCTGTACATAAGCCTCTTCCAAGAAAACTCACTGCTGTTTATAAAGCATATATTCAAAATAACAAGTCATAACACATTGTAACTGGCAGGAAAAAAATATTAACTGGCAAAAGATAAGCAGCATGAACTAAATACAATACAGGATAATATTTCAAGTTCACTATGTATCAATGCGAAGAATAATACCTTTCCATTTCTAATCCTGCGGTCAAGCACCTTCTCCACAGAGAATTCTTCTTCACCTTCAGGTTCATTTTCTTTTTTCTTGTCAGCCATATTATCTGGATTCAAGATAAAACAACATATGTAATTATAAAAAACAAACGAAATGTTAATTGTTGCAACTAAAAGCCTACATCTACTGCTGGACAAAAGCTCCTCAAGGGGTGCCGACAACAGTGCGCCAAATGTTAAATTACCTTTGGTCGAGTCTCCTAATAGCGGCATAAATAATCTGGGCTCCTCACCCAATTTTACTTTCAAACCCGCACTGGGTATATCAGACACTTTGAGGATGGTGGGACCCACCACACAAAGACCTGCAACAAATATTTGCAGGTCACACAGTTCAACGCAGCATCAATAAGCTGCTTAAGTGCTGACCAAAGTACAAAAATATATTCAATTTCAAGGTTGCAAGTATGGAGTGGTATATGTCAAACTAAAAAAATCTAATTTCTTTGTTGTACTATTCTCTTCTGGGCCAGAAGTCAGTACTTCTAAGAACCAGTGTTCTTAACCACATTTCTAAAACACTGATTGATATTATATTATCATGTGCATTAAAACTGATATTATCAAAACATAACAACAATAATGAGTTAAACATGAAATAAATGTTATTAAATTTTATTTTAATGTATAGCAGGGCTGATTATTCAAATCTTGAAATACACATTACTATTATATAAAAAATAAGTAAAAACTATTTTGCAGTATAAATAATTTTGCAGCTGCTCAAAGCTCATCCTCATAAGTTCATAACTATTGTTATAAACAAGATATATTTTCAAGCCACAATTGTTGTGTCAAGCAGCACATTTAAACATGTGTTCTAACAATCCATAACAACCCTGTAACTATTGAGAATTTTGCATTTGGTAACTGTTGATAGCACAAAAACAAAAAAAGAAATAATGTTCATACGAGATATTACCTTAGTGGTCGAAGTTTAAATAAAGTTTATGGCCACAGTTTATATTTTTTAAGCTCTTTCACCAAACTTCATACACTATATTTCTGCCCAACTAACAAACATAACACTGTTCCATTTTTCGGTTAACTAGTGTAGAAAATGTTTCTTTGGCATTAATTAAGGAAATTAAACATGTTGCAGTAAATTTAAGACATTTAAATAGTTCTGCACAACTTATGTTGTTGATCTATCATCCACGCCAGCTTGGAGCGTATGCTTATTGACATTACCTCCAAACACCTGCTATAACGCGCGGTTGCAGGGCCTACATCTGCCAATGGCCAGTATGCACTATGCAGGCCCAATCGACTGCTAAAAACAGTTACATCATGCGGTGCGGGCTTTATGGCATGCGTTACAAAATATTTCCCGCAAAATTTTCCGAATCAATGAATGAGCTTTTGCCCCTAGAACCAGTGCAATAGCCAATATTAGTTAATGTCATGTTAGTTCAGCCGCCTACAAATTGAAGTAAATAAATATTATAAGTCCAATTTGGAAGTGTGACTATACACATAGCAAAATAAATAATTCCGTCGGAATAGCATCCCGCCATTTTGATTGTCTTGTACAAAAGACGAACCATTATTGCAATGTGTAGTGATGTCTTTCGTATTGACACGTTAAAATTAGATGTTATGAACATTAAGCAAAATTGTGCACTTATTTGTATTCAATGTATTATAAAATCATAATATTTAAAAGAAATACCGGCAAAAAACTCGCACTCCGCACGCAATCACCACAAGATCACAACAGATAATAAATGAAAAGTTATATACGGGTTGCCATTCTTTGTTCATAAAACAACTTTTTTACCGTGGATATTTTTCAATCCATAATATAGAAGAGAATGTCAAGAATTATAATATTCAGATTTCCTTTCATATTCTTAAGATTTGATTTTTTTTTTGGTTTTTAAATACTTATATTTTAAAATATTTCCACGCTATCAAAATAGCTAAAATTCAATTCATTGTTTAAACTGGATTTTTTTAGACAAAATGCCATAAAAATCTTTGGAACGTATCGATAGAGTAATTTACTCTTCTCTGAATTCTATAAAAAATAAACTATCTATGGCTGTCTTATTACGGGAAAGTTGTAAATAATTTTCTATAATTTTCTGACGAAGCCCCTTTTATTAGGATCGTAAGATAAATAAGAAGTGACCTAATGATTTAAAAGTGAATTCAATAAGTGATGGAAAATCAAACATTTTGTGCCTTATGAAACAAAAAACTATCATTGCGCACGATACCTCAACGCCATTTTGAAGCGAAATTTTATATGTAAGTGCCAAGTATTTCGCAATATTTTCAATTTTCAACCTCGTAAAGGGGATGAAACTGACAAACATCCATAAGGGTAGTCGTGATAGTGTCCACTGAGGTGTCTGCGAATGATGAAGTGCTCGGGCGCAGAGCCGAGGTCGGTGGTCGCATCGAGGTGGGTTGCGGCGCCGTTTATCGGGAGCTCGCATTAATTAAATTAAACAGTGCTGTATAGGACGGACGAATTACCACCCCGCGAGATGGTGTGTGATTGACAGTGTATGGAGTCGTTATTTAGGAGTTATGTGAATGTAAGAAGTGCAGTGTTGAGATTTGGCGTGGCTGCTGTTATCGGTGGCATTTCCGACTATTGCAGATAGCGGGCGGCGCGGAGGATGGCCCGGAGCGACGGGACTGTCGTAATTAACTGACGGACGCCGCCGGCTTCCAGCTGGCGCGAGCAGTATGTTCTTTCCCTTGTCTCAACCACACAATGAAAACTTTGACATTGATTTTTTCACAAGCTAAATGGATTGTGTTAGGTTCACACTGTTTTTGCTTTTTATCAACAATGCCAATCTGTTTTCATTATTACATCTCAGTGATGAGTAGATTCCAACCATTCAGTCATTTAAGCCATTCAGCTATTGTTGTTTTCCAATTGCCATTATTGTGGTCAGCAAATTGACATTCAAATTAGATATTCCTTTCTTTTTCATATACCATTCATTATGTTTTCGTCAATATCATTATTATTAAATGTTATTTATTACATTCTGCATTTACACAATGAATTCTACATTAATATATTATTATTTTTACCTAAAATAATTCAAGAAGAGTTTCCTATTGGAATACTTAGAATATTGTTATATAAATCACTACAGGAACATTTTAATGATGAATCATTTATATTCAAATGAGCTTGGAAATGAAATGAACCTTAATAAAAGTTATTCTTTGTCATTTAATGCAGGTCAAATACATAATTCAGAGTTAAGAAGTTTTAGATTATTTTCATTTGTTCCCAAATACATAATATGCATTATTGATGATGGCACTAAGAGATAACATCCCATAATTAAAGAGCATGAATGAAGTACCAGTCTAACTAAAGTAAAAAGGAGTATTTTAAGTCCTGCACCATGTGATTAAAGTTTTAAAATATAAAATTGCATCGGTGGCTCAGTTGTGCTATGGTATGATTGCAAAGCCGAGGTCTCAGGTTCTTATCATGGGTTGGGCAATGTGATATTGGATTTTCCTCTTTATTATCAGCCCAGAGTCAGGAAATTATGCCCAATATGGCTATACTCTCACATTGTGAGATGGAAAATGCAAGGTGAAAGAAATGAAAATGGTTATAAATTATTTTAGTGTAGTTTTAGTGCTGTAAATACCTATTCAGTATTCTAAACACATTTCAATACAGCCCATATTTATTTGTATGCTTGCTTATGCCAGTTTTCTTAAAAAGGTAGGCAAATGTGCCAATAATGTCAACTAATGTGTACAGATCTCAGCTCAGCACTATGTAGGGCCCAGCACTAATTACAGTCCCATACAACTAAAAATAATTTCTCATAATACAAACTCATTCAAAATAGTGTATAGGATCTAGGTATCAAACTCAATATCTGACAGTTAATAAAGAATACATGCTTAGTAATAAACTTTATTTATTGAGTATCTTCAGTGATTCTTTTAAAAGATTAATTTACATTATTTAAAAAAAATACCTCTGCATAAAAACTAAACATGAAGTTGTGATTTAAACACATCTATACACATACGTAAGTTATGATTTAACATGTTTATACATAAACTGCTTGCATTATTAATGATATAAGTGAATCATTTCGGCAGGACACAACTTAAATTGCCCACATTCATTATTATCATTATTATCTCTGTCATACATTAGTTTGTGGTCAGCTTGCAGAAGCTAGAACTTATATTTGTACATGTTATTGATCAGCATCAATGAAACCACATTAAATATTATTTCTTTCCCCATCAACACCACTTTTGTACTCTGTGACTGATTTAAAAAATTGCTACTATTAAACCATTTTTAGACTAATGTCCAGCAGTGGACTTGAACGGATTGATGGTAATAATCAGACCATTTAATTATTTATCACATACATAGAAGGCTTCAGTTCATACTTCCTGTAATAGCTTTCAGATGGAGTTTAACAAATTATGCTGTTTTATGCTTTATTTACTTACATAATTTGGATAGGTAAAGTGATCATACCAAAGGTGTTTCAGAATATATTTGTTACTTATTCTCTATGTTTAATAGTCTGCAGGCAGGCATAATATTATAATTACTACAACCGTGTTCACACTAGCAAAACAATGCCAATCTTTAGTCCGTTAAAAAATTATATCCACTGTATGAAATAAATCATTTTAAATGATCATGATTATAAAGTACAATAAAAATAAATAGACGGTCTGTGAAGTGAAATAACCGGCTTATATTACAAAATACTTTATTTTGTTTGTGTGTATACTGTAATATTACCTGCAGCTGCAAATACACTTCTTCTACCACAAATACACATCTTAAGTATGTAAGCTGTCATGTTTAATTTAAAAAATCTGCTTTGTTGGTGAAGTTAATTGATTGAAATGATCCAATTTTTCTTTATTCTGCACCTGTCACACACAAGGTGTAGTCCCAAAATACCTGAATGTTGATGAATAATAACCCCATAGTTAGCCACATTACTTCATCACTATTTTAATGACATGTGAATATATCAATGATATTTAAATGTTATTGCTTAAAAGTCTCTTATAATACTTGAAAAGTTTGTAAATAAATGTAAAAAAAAATAGGTCTTGTTTGTGGCTAATTTCTGAATAGTAAATGTATCTGTATCAGCCCATATATGTCCCACAGCAGGGCAGTAAATGTAAAAAAAAATAACAATTATATAATATGAATACAATATTTCTGGGAATATTGTGTGCCATCTTAATTATTTTATGAAGGGTTCATTTCATATAAATATTGCTCATTCTATCTTATTAGGTTTTATGCAATTTGTGCAATATTTGTATATTTATTTGAAGGTGGTTAACAACACTTTGTCATGCTTTATTCCTAAATTAATATTTAAAATGATTTGCATTGGTAATTGTAATCCTAATTTATTTTCATATTTACACAGGCTACACTAACAACTAACCATTTTACTCTAATCTTTAAATGTTACAAAGCCGTATTTCTCTAGACAAAAATGCCACGACCTGGCAGCCTCAAGGATCCAGACATTGCTGAACTATTCAGTAAACATGATCCGGAGAAGATCTTTGAGGACCTCCGTGAGATTGGTCATGGCTCCTTTGGGGCGGTGTACTATGCTCGCTGCAATCTCACCAAAGAGATTGTGGCTATTAAGAAGATGTCTTACTTGGGGAAGCAGAGTGAAGAGAAATGGCAAGATATCTTGAAGGAAATTAAGTGAGTGTAATTGTTATTTATATAAGTATATTCTTGAATGGAGTACGCTATAGATTTGTAGTATGTCAAAACTTATAAAAGGCTACAGAAAGTTGCTGTGGAATTCTTTAGGGTCCCATATTCGTTATTTGACTTCTAGTAGCTGAAGATGATATGCCCATACATTACATTACTGTTGCTTAACTCTAACACTAGTTTTACGGGATTAAAACTAAATATGTGTTCCTTCCCGCAAGTTCTCGGGGAGCGGAGGCAAGAAGGTATGCGGATGTGTACTTCTGTAAAAAAAACCGTGCAAATTGGGGAAAAAGCCGGGCACTTTTTTTTATTCGGCAGCCACCCTGTGCGATTTCGAGACACATGAACTCAACCATCATGAAATGAGGAGGGGAGCATGATTGTTCGGGCGCTCGCGATGTACGTAAGCCACGTTTGTCGCCGCCCCTCAGGGTCACTTTAAATATGGGCGTACCCAGCAGAACTGACCACATAGTAGTCGCCTTTTACGACAGACGGGGTATGCCGTGGTGGAACTATTAACGTCCTTTTGCCACACAGAAAATATTACGGCCTTTTTTACTGATGGTTATAACGTATTGTTAGAAGCTACTTTTTTTTTATTTCAATGAAGCAGGCCATTCGCCTGATGGTAAGCGATATGACCGCTCTTGGTCAGTAGCACAACCAAACAACACTATGAATTACAAAGCAATGCTTGGCATTCCACTGCGCTTGCCATCCTGAGACATAAGATGTTAAGTCTCTATATGTCCAGTAGTTAATTTTGGTACAATGTCCTAACTGAAACACAAAAATGTATTTACACTGCTCTTTTGCGGGGGAAATAGACAGTACGATGGTATCTACCCAGGCGGCCTCTCACATATGAGAGACCTACCACCAGTAAACTACTTGCTTATTTGTCGACATGTCTCACTGCATCAGGTCCTAGTCTACCGAAGAGCCTTATTGAAAATTGTTAGCACCTATTAAAAAGGTATTTTATTGTTTATATTAGATATCGTAATTATTTTGTCGTCTTTGCACAGATTCCTGAAACAACTAGAACACCCAAACACCATCGAATACAAAGGGTGCTACAAGCGGGAGCACACGGCATGGCTCGTCATGGAGTATTGTGTCGGGTCCGCCTCCGATATTATAGAGGTAAGGTCCTTAAAAACACATTTATTTCGTCTTTAAGACACTAGAGTCTCCTTATTACCAAGACATTTAGTTATAATTCGTCCCTAAATCATGTCAGAGTTGGAATAAATTTAATTAAAAATAATTCATTAAATAACGCTATTGCAAAGGCGAATAGATTACCCGATAAAAGTCCTAAGAAATAGCGATACGGAGGCCGCTTCTTACTTAGAAGCGTATATCAGCATTAACTGCTAATCCCGTGTCTTCTAATGACACATTATTTTTCGGTAAACAATATAACCGTTTCAATTTGTTGGCAGATAGATGTGTTCTGAAAGGAAATGGGAAAAGATTTAAAAGAAAAAATATTAAAAAAAAAATTGCTATATCTATATGGTAAGCATAGTATGATTTCCAAATTAAGTATAATTTCGATAACGGTTTTCCGAATTTTGTAATCGAATTTAATATCGCCTCGTATCATAACTAAATTCCACTAGTATTAATAACTTAAAATTTTAGATGTTAACATCTATTGAATTAACCACACAATTTTCAGGGCTAAATTTGAAGATAAATAACCAACAGGAGTCGGAGTTTCCTTTTTAATATTTTAATACGCACGATGTTCAAGGCCAAAGTTGATATACAATATCAGATAATTAAACATATAAAGGGAATGTTTCACATTTTAAAATATACTTGTTAAGATAATTCGTGCATGGTATCTCGCTTTAAAATCAAAAATATCGACGGTATCCGAAGTTTATTGACGTCATTATTACAAGTTGAGCTTGTGAGCATTCCTCGAACCGTTATGACTAACTTACATCCGAAATGCACAACTCTCATACTTGAATTTATGAGTTCATTATTATCTTTGATTTCTAAGAATAACACTAAATAAATCCTAATACTCAGTTGCGTGTTGAATCATCCACGTTTTATCTACACAAGTGCGTGGTGATTGGACGCAGTCCTTACACTTGCTAAGTTTTTGCATGAAAATATTGCAGGAACTTACTAAGCGGTTGCTAGTACAGATAACACTATCGAGCTCCTTGAATGAAAGCGTGTAGGCCAATGCTATGAATGGATTAGAGTGTAAATAGTAATTTGAAGAACGATTGATTTGTTTACTAATTACACAGAAAATTAACGATTCGTTTGAAATAAAGTTAATACATAGGTAATTTTAATGGATTATACATTCCTTAATCTTTGTTATTCAATACCAAATTCACCAAATGGAATAAAATGTATTTTTCAAATCTTTCTTTATTTTTTCCATCGGTCTTTCAATCGACGCAGTTCGTCTGTCTCCGAATGCGATCTTCACTCAATAAAATCTCCAGTTGCCGTTAAATATATTTACTTGGATATTGACTGCTATGAACAATCTTCTTTTAGATTTCGTCGTAAATATCATTAAAGTTATTTCAGAAACCTATTTAGTTACTTTATCAGGTCATATACGGCCCACTGCAGAGCACGGGCCTCTACAGTACGATTGAGTGGTTAGGCCACATAGTCCACCACGCAGGCCTAGTACTGGTTGGCGGACTTTACATACCATAGATTTTTTTACAAATCGCTATGGCATGGAGGTTTCGTCGCAATATTTCCTTCACCTAAAACGGTGAAGGAAGGTGCGTGGTGTTTGACTATCAATACACACATGACTCGGCAAAGGTGTTACTGTACAATTTTTTAACATATCTAAACGTGATTCTTTCGATATTTCAAATGATATCGATATTAAACTACTATTACATAATATATGCAATGATAAATAATTATTGAAAAATTAGAATACCGAATGTGATGAATATTGAGCATCATTCACCAATGTTATTACAAACTAAACAAATATTTTGTTAATTCACATTGAATAGGCTGCAACTACCTACTGAACCTATTTGAAAAAATATTTTAACATTAAAATCCTACATTACCTCTGATGAGCATAGGCGATATAATATTTAAAAGAAAGTGTTACGGCCCGCTAGTTATTAAGAAAATAAAAAGTTAAGATGTTTATTTGATTAGATTTTTTGTTGTTATTATGAAGTTTAGTGGCGTCATAGAGCGAGTGCCTCTCACTCGTTAATTAATTCAATGCGCATGCTGAGACACGCGTAAGATGCAAATTATATAAAATATTAATAGTGTCACTTTGTTTCCTGTTTCACGTTGCGTAACACCAGCGCACTTCCGACTCTGTGTTGTTATGATTATAATAAACGGGTCTATATTATAAAACTGTAAAAATAAAACTAAATAACTCCTACATTATGTAATTGATTATGGTCACAAATTAACTCTTGGTTATAATTCAGAGAGAAATACAATATTTTTAATGTTATATAAATATAGACATGTAATATAAACAGATCCTATGCGCTCAAGATGTACAAAATCAGGCCTGGTGGCTTATGCTTATAATCAGATTGCATTTAGTTGTTTCAAATGCCATCTCAATCAAGTAAAATTGAGTAAAAGGACGCAGCTGTACGGTTCTTCAGAATAACAATCGCAAATCCTAAGTTTCAAGTGACATAAAGTGTCACAAAATGGGCCCACTACTTGTTACTTTTTCGTATGATTTTCATGAGGAAATTAAAAATAAAATATAATCCATAATCCATAAAATATAATTTAAAACCACCAGGTGCACAAACGGCCGCTGCGCGAGGAGGAGATAGCGGCCATCTGCGAGGGCGTGGTGTGCGGGCTGTCGTACCTGCACAGCCTCGGCCGCATCCACCGCGACATCAAGGCGGGCAACATCCTGCTCACGGAGAACGGCACCGTGAAGCTGGCCGACTTCGGCAGCGCCAGCATCAAGTGTCCAGCCAACAGCTTCGTCGGCACGCCCTACTGGATGGCGCCCGAGGTCATCCTCGCCATGGATGAGGGACAGTATGACGGCAAGGTCAGTTGTGTTAACTTGGATGACTTGACTTTCTTCCAACCTTCCTTTTCTGCCAACAGCACCAAGGCGCAAATGGGTTCCTCTTATTAATTTCACTTTCTGATTAATTTCGTTGCGGGTTAAAGACAAGTTAGACATTCCTGGAGACTCGCCGAGCTTCAATGCTCGGTGTCATTACATTGCGCGCCACTGTTGATCCTGGCTTACAGGAGTTACAATGGTGGGTGTGAAGGCGGGACAGTCTCCAAAAAAAATGGGCTAAAAGACCTGAAAGAAAACTGTAAAATGAAAGCCAGATTCGATTCTCGGACCGAGACATGTTTGTATGACCCACAAGTATTCGTTTTAGGTATGTTGAGTCTCGTTGCGCTGAAACCCTGGACACAATATTTGATGTCTTAATACGGCGTCAGGACAATCTGCTCATTGGTCCGACTTAATTAATTCACGAGAATCTTCTTTTTTACCTCTTACCGCCGCCACCCTAATATTATAACTATTTTTTTTTCATTACCTGTTTTACCTTAAGTTAGTGTGGTTTCAATATAAAAGCTAAATAAATGTTGTGGTTGGATTTTTGTTGAAACAACTCACAAACACAAAAACTGATGAGTGATGGCAAATATTTTGTGGTGTGTATGTATAATACTTTCCCGTATATGTAAACATGCAGCTATAAATGACTAAATCTCCACATTACTGACAGTATTATGTCGGAGGAAATACAGCACAGAAAGCTTTTTTTGATGCAATGAATGGCGAGACAAGCATGTTATTTGATGCTAAGCAATACGACCGCTCATGAACAGTAGCAAAACCATACGACACCATGAATTACAAAGTAATGCTTGGCATTCCACTGGGCTCGCCATCCTGAGACATGAGATGTTAAGTTTCATTATTTCCAGTATTTACTCTGGCTACAATGCCCTTCCAACCTGAACATAACAGTGCATTCACACAACTGTTTGATGGAATGCATAAATAGAAATGCGGGTGTACCTACCTAGCCGCTTACATATGAAAGACCTACTACCATTAGAAAATTAATTATCTATGCTTATTACCATAAAAAAGTTTCAGTAGTCTAACCAACAAAGAATTTTATAAGTTAGTATCAGTATTTTTATTGCGAGCAAGTCTTACAAGAGACAAAGTTAATTAGCAATGTATGCTATTGCTATATCAACTTATCATTAACTCACGTCCTTGACGCAGTATGAAGCCATGTAATGTAACAGCTACTTTTTGTCACTCGCTTGTTACTACATAATTATATTTTATTACATTCTCTCACAAAATATGGAGAAATTAACCTTAAAACGAACTTTGGACTGTAAAAAAGGAGTGTGAATAATGGAAATGACAAAACACATTAATTAGCTACTATATTTATGAATTTGTCGTCATTGTTTTTATTGGGAGATTTGGACCTTAAACCTGGATGTAAATTGCTCTCAATAGAGTGCAAGAGTTTTGGGGAGGCCTTTGTCCAGCAGTGGGATCTTTTAGGCTAATATAATTTAAAACAAATGAACTATATGAACCTAAAGGTTTGGTTTGATATTTATTTTCTTACGTTTATTATGTCTATAATATACAGCTGCAACGAAGATGGGCTGTGACTTGTGAGGCCCTAAGTTCTCATTTCATCTAATTTGTGTAAGTTTTTGTAAAAGTAATATGGGCAATCCGGGGCTGAAAATTGTTCTTAATATAGTGATATATTTGGATATTGTATTTCATTATGGAAATTATTTTGATGAAGTATGAATGACTCTATCACCTTTGCTTCTCCTCACGGAGATATAGGCTTGAATTTACGTCTACTATAGGCTCACTATCCTATCACATCGTGGGACGGAACATACAAGACGAGACGTGGGTGTCCTAGAAGCACCTGTGGGGGTAGGCACAAAACTTTTTCTGGGAAATAGGCTTGGGTTTATTAATATACGTACTAAACTATGTTGTTAACTTCCAGGTGGACGTGTGGTCGTTGGGCATCACGTGCATCGAACTGGCGGAGCGCAAGCCGCCCTACTTCAACATGAACGCCATGTCCGCGCTCTACCACATCGCGCAGAATGATTCACCCACCTTACAAGTAAGTCAACTCCACTTTATCATCTTGCTGATGGGCTGCTTTCAAATTGTCGCTGTAGAAATCCATAGGGGAGATATATGGCCAGCAGTGAACTGCAAGTAGAAAAGAAGATTTGTATGGGTTAAAAAAATATGCAAAAATAATTATTTTTTATCTTTGCATAGGTTAAAATGTTAAAAATATAGGCAAAAAATACCTGATGTTATGTGATTACAATTATAAAACTTAGAGTGTAGGCTGCGGGCGACATAAAAAGACAATATGAGGATAAAAAAGGAAGGGGTATTAGAATTTTAGCAATCTCTCTTTCTCTCACACACTCTCTCTCTCTCTCTCTCTTTCTCTTCAGCCACAGGAAGTCCACTGCAGAACATAGGCCTCTCCCAAAAATTATTTCAATGGCCTGCATCCAGCGACTTTCTGCAATAATAAGGGTATTTTAGCAGTAATCCTTTACACCTACCATATTATTTCCAGGCGCCCGAATGGACAGACACATTCCGCTACTTCGTGGAGGCGTGTCTGCAGAAGAACCCCCAGGACCGGCCGTCGTCCACGAAGCTGTTGTCGCACCCGTTCATCACGCGGCCGCGCTCGCCTAACGTGCTCGTCGACCTCATACAACGGACCAAGGCGGCCGTGCGAGACCTCGACAACCTCAACTACAGGAAGATGAAGAAGATACTCATGGTGGATGGTGATAACGAGAGCGCTATTGGTATGTATGATAATTATATATATTATTTATTTCATCAACTTGAGGAGCAGCATTGATACAAAGAAAAGGTCGTAAGACTAATGTGACACAATTTATATTTCGGGCGCCTCTGAATCTTTCGAGCTAGGTGAATACCTGTATTTCGGCTTGCAGTGCCTTTCCAATATATAGTTTACTTCATTTTTACTGCTCTATTCATACAGTTTAAAAAACTATGTTAGTTCTCGAATGTTTTGCTCCTTTCGGAGGACTTTTGAAAACATTTCATAGCTAAAATAGGTTGCAAGACTGTCTATGAATGAGGTTGTTAGAATTTAATATTAATAGTGGCTGGGAATGGCTAGCTATGATTTAGCTTATAGTGTAATCAAATTGAATTTACAGTGAATTGGAATAGTGCTTTAAAAAAATAATAGGACATTTAAATAAAGTGAAATAGCGTTATCTATCTGGCATGTTGATCCACTCGCCCTCTATCACAAGCTAGGACTATTTATGCTCGGTAAAAGTGAATACCATTAGTGCAATAAAGAACTATCACATTAAAATGAACATGGACAAGATCATGTCGAATGTCCACTGCTTGCCCACTTTGATTGTGAGAAAAATATTTGTTGCGGTGCGGGGTACAAACCCGCCGCCTCTCGTTGCATAGCCGTCATCTCATCAAATTCACTACGAAAGCTAACTTTATCGTCCAAACTGTAAGCTAACAATACGTGTGTTTGCATTTCCAGGCGACAGCGAGGAGACAGCGGAGGAGCGGTCCGGCGGCGACAGCTCAAAGTCCAACTCGGCCACGTCGGAGCACAGCGCGGCCGGCGCCTCCAGCCAGAGCTCCTCCTCCGGCAGTCTGCGCCGCCGACACCATCCCGTCAGTGCACTATACTCACATTGTATTATACATATTTTATCAATCAAATCAAATTGGTGTAGTGTGAAGGGTTTAACACATGGGTAGAGTCATCTAAAGTTTCTTGCCCGTTCTTCTGTGGCGAAAATAGCCTTGTGAACTGGGTGGTAGTGAAAAAAAGTGACTGAATCTAAATAGTGTATGACATTTTATGGATTCAATCAATACTTTCATTTCATTTGGGATAGTGGGTACGATTCCCGAACTGAGATAAACGTTTGTGCGGAACTAGTATCGTGAGTTGGGTTTTGAGGATGGAGCATGAGAATATGGGCTAGAGAAGTGATGACCTAACTGTCACTTCACTTGGATTTTCTATGATGCATTCAAATCCACATAAGCAGCCAAAAAATTTTAGGCAATTAATTTTTTGCATTGTCATGCCATCATTTGTTAGAGATGCAGTGTAAACAAGATACCCTGCTCAAATATACACAAACTGAAGTCTGAACGTAGAATACGATACATGCCTGGATCACAATGTTTTTTTTTTTTTTTATTGCAATGAATGACGAGACGAGCGTGCCGTTTGCCTGTTGGTAAGCGTTACGACTGCTCATGAACAATAGCAAAACTAAACATCTTGAATTATTACAATGCAAACGTTACTTTCAAATATTCTATATATACTATGTATACTACTTTATCTAATACATTTATTTATTTTATTATGCTGTTGGTATACCATTTTTAAATTATCAAATAAAATATTTGTGCTCAGATGAACGCGAACCACCAACACCAGCAGCAGCCGCAGTACCAGCACGTGAACCACCAGCACGCGCCGCACTCCGCCAGGTCAGTATCGCATGTAACTCCGCACCTCATCTCCTCTTGTGTGCCCGTATATGTAGACTAGATTATACTGTGCTTGTATATGTAGTTACTGTTACTAAGGATATTATTAAATGAAAAAACAAAGCTACAGAAATCTTATTTGATAGTCCGTGAATGTCAATAGCTTTTGTATGTTAGCTTATGCTTGCTTTTTGTGTATGTATGTAGTGTTGTTTAATTGTTATGTTACACGGTACATTTTTTTAAATAGTACCACAGGTGATGCACATATTAAATCGTAATTTGTATTCATTGTTTCACAATTCAATTATCTAATGTTCAATATGTGTCATACTTCCCATAAATACTTTCTTTCTTATTTCTAAAGTTCTGTATCGCACACACCCTCCGTCGTAGATTCCTGTAGCAGCACTTGCGCATGTGTAGCACTAGACTGGCTGGTTACTTTCAGAGCACGCAAGCGATGGCTTTACTCATGTTGGTGTTTCGTACGCAGAGAGAGCGAGAGCCCTCTGCCGCCGCCCAACGACGATTACGTGAACAAAGACGCCATGCGCGACTACGCGAACAGAGACTCGCTGGGCGACGACTACGAGGACGATTACGTGAACCGAGACGCGATCCGCGAGGCGCGCGAGCGGGACCGGGAGCGCGAGGCGCATGCGCACGACTACCGCGAGTACGTCAACGCGCCCGCCGCCTGGCACCACGACGCCGGCGACGACAACCGCAACACGCAGCGCCGACAGACGTGCAGGAGTGAGTGCCCTCCGTTACTACCTCACTACAATAGCGTACCACTACGAATACAATTATTGCAATCTATATCTGTATCCGCCCATATACGTCCCGCTGCATGGCACGAGCCTCCTCTACAATCAAGAATACGATTGAGAGTGATTAGGCTATATAGTCTACCACGATGGCCTAGTGCGGGTTGGCGAAATTACACACCATAGAAATGCTTATAAATCGCTATGGTATGTAGGTTTCCTCAAGATGTTTTCCTTCACCGTCTTAGTGCGTGGTGATTGACTATCAATACACACATGACGTGACACTGCAATGCCTCACCAATAAACAATAATGCCAACCTTATCCTTGTAGGTATAAGCAACAACGTGTCAGCCGCCATGTCGCTGGTGTCGGAGCACGGCGCCAACAACTTCGCCACGATACGAACTACCAGCATCGTCACCAAGCAACAGAAGGAACACAACCAGGTGCCTAATATATTTTGACAAACATTTATTTTTACCGAAATCATGTTTTTTTTTTTTCAAATAATAAAACTACCAAGTTTTGTATTGCTGAAACCAAATTAAGGGCTAAAAAATACATTCCATAACATATTTGTACGGTGCCAGCACTCCACATAGCGCTACGCTATGTAAACGCTTTACGCCACACGTAATAATTTTACTAATCAGTTCACGTGTGATCGTTTACCGGCTCGCGTGCCCTCATTACCATTACTATTTAACATACTATTTAAACTAGTTCAATTCAAATAAGCAATATTTTACCAAAACCACTTTCTTCACATTTACGAACCATACGTAAATCCTTGTATGTATCCTGTCTTGTGTTGGACACCAAACCCCGTACAATATTCTATACCAAAAATTAAGTATTTTAAGATAGGGTAGACAATATGGAGCATGTTGATGAGAGCGTATGTTGGGCCAGGAGATGCACGAGCAGATGTCCGGGTACAAGCGCATGCGGCGCGAGCACCAGGCGGCGCTGCTGAAGCTGGAGGAGCGCTGCAAGGCCGACGTGGACGCGCACAAGGCGCAGCTCGACCGCGAGTACGACGCGCTGCTGCAGCAACTCTCCAGGGACCTCGAGCGGCTGCAGGTACTGCTGACTTACTGCCTTACTTCATATCTCCATGTTCATTGTTGGTGTGTTGATCGATTTCGACAGCAGTCAGTGTTAGGTGAATCCAATGGCAATGGAGTCAGCATTAATGTCAATTTTAATGGTGAAGTGTATGCGAAGTTTATTCTTATCCTGGAACAAAAAAGCGCCTGCATTACACCTGGATGGTATGTGCAGTGTAGCTTGGCGTATAGGTAGGTGATTTTTTTTTATTGTATATATCTGGCAAACGAGAAAGCAGGTCACCTGGTAGTAAGTGGTCACTGCGGCCCACGAAAATTCACAACGCTAATGGATGTGTTACCGTCTTATCAAATTGGGAGAAAACCGGGAAGGGAAAAAAGGTGGGAAAAGGAAAGGGGAATCCGGAAATCTATCATTGAACAAAACACATCAGAGCTGTAGGCTCATGCCTTCTCATTCATGCTTAGACATGACCGATAACAATATGGCTCTACCACTTCCATAAGTTTGTTTTAAACTAGCCATACATACACAGGCAAAACCCTTGCCAAAGTGGGTAGATATAAATACCCTGCAAGCAAAACTACATAATATTTTTCATTATCAAATAGACAAAGCACGCTCAAGAACTGGAGCGCAAGATGAAGCAGAACACAGCAGCGGAGAAGAAGTTGGTGAAGGACATCACGGCGCGGCAGGAGCAGGAGCGCAAGGCGTTCGAGACGCAGCGCAAGCGCGAGTACAAGGCCAACAAGGAGCGCTGGAAACGAGAGCTCAGCATGGACGACGCCACGCCCAAGCGACAGCGCGACGCCACGTTACAGTACGTACATACACATACATACATATACTCACGCCTTTTTCCCAGAAGGTGTAGGCGGAGGTGCCAGGACAACCACATTTCGCCCTGTAGGTTCCGTCCCACGATGTGATAGGTGGCGAGCCTATCACCATATCGGGCACAAATTCCTAACTCTGGGCTGATAATAAATAAAAAAATCCAATATCACTTTGCCCAACCCGGGATTCGAACCCGAGACCTCAGCTTCGTAACCGTACCCTAGTACAACTACGCCACCGAGGCAGTCACGCCACCGAGGCAGTCTACAGGCTACAGTACGTATCTGTTATAATTATTTATTACGCTTTTTATACATACACAGTATAAAGGCGGACTTAATGCCTGAGGCGTTCTCTGTTAGTAAACCTTTGGGTGGTGTATTATTGGGTTGGGGCAAGCAGTCAGTGTTGTTAATGTCTGTTTTGTTACTAGCAAACCCCATTCAGTTATCCCAAAAATATTCGAGTGATCAGGAATATACATCTTGTCGTGAACTAACTTTCATACTTTATTTGTTTCATCATTGGATGGAATTATAGTGAATACGAATTTACCATGGCACAAGTAATTTAGTCAAATGAGAAAATGAATAAATGCTACGTTGCGTGGCGTGTTCGTAGTGTGGTTCTGGTCATATAAAACAGTAATTGGTGTAATTTGTACAGGATTTGACTTCATACATGATGTGTTGTGTCGGGTCACATGGCGTTCTAACAGAATGTTTCGGACTTAAAACCCGTAACAGATGACCAAATATGGTGGGTTCGCACCACCGCACAGTGCGGTGCGTTCAGCGTCACAGGCGAGAGGATAATTAGTAATTACTTAGATAGGGCGGATAATTAGAACCGGCCTCACAGATAATAATAACAATGTGTGGTATACAGCATTGGTCAATGCGACACTTGCTCTAAATATGTGAACACCAAGCATGAGTTTGCCATATCTCTTCATATCAGCATCTATTTGATTACTGGGGAACACGTAATTGAATTTGAGACTATAATTGGATCATGCATTATCTAATTCTGAGTGGTAATAGTAAGAGTCTATCCAGTCGTTCCATATGACCGAATACGGTCCAGAGCGCACCAAGTTCGCATTTCGTTCCGTACCATGTTCGGTCATCTGTAACGGACTTCAACAGTTTGTACATAGTTGTATGATTGCGCAGGTCCCAGAAGGACAACCTGAAGCAGGCGGAGGCGGCGGAGGAGGCGCGGCTGGTGCGCTCGCAGCGCGAGTACCTGGAGCTGGAGCTGCGCCGCTTCCGCCGCCGCCGCATGCTCGCGCTGCACCACAAGGAGCAGGAGCTGCTGCGGGAGGTCAGAACATACACATACTCACTACATACAATCATGCCACCCCATCTGGACTACACGCACACTATTTTTTTTTTTTTCACCACTATTCATATGCTTAATGCGTGAAGCATTCTGTACTAGTCGATTTTTTTGTAATTTTTAATAATTATTTGTACACCAAAGTATATGAAAAAAGATACAATAACCAGATAAAATACTAACTAAAGACATGGTCATACAGGGACATATAACAATTGCCAGCCTTATCGCTAGCTGCGATCTCTTCCAGGAAACCATCCAGGCAATTATCTACACTGCAGTCAAATAGGCTACATCCCGAACTTAGTTAGTTTGGTCGATAAATATGTGCAACAAATATAGATTACAATTACTGCTCTACTTTAATATGTTGCATATTTTATTTTACCTTGTGAATTTATCTAAATTCAATCCCGCTAAATCGCCTAAACAGACTTGTACACCGAATTGAAGACTACTAATCCATCTCGCTGTGTGTTACGCAAGTTTTACTAGAATTTTTTAACATTTTTGCAAATTATAAGTATGATTTATCTTTTCAGGAGCTGAACAAACGTCAACACCAGTTAGAACAGGCGCACGCGATGTTGTTGCGTCATCACGAGAAGACACAAGAGCTCGAGTATCGACAACAGAAAGGCGTTCACGCGCTTAGGTAGTATTATAAAACATAAGCCCAAATATAAGCATAGTTCTTTTAAGGGAGGACCTACTTTCAGTACTCCGATGAAGGCCTGTTTTATTGGTCGTCAAGCCCGCCATGCTGCAGATATTTTGATATTATCCATAGTTAAAATCAACGTCTTCCAGATTTTGTGGGTATTGATTAGGTTCTATTCCACTTTTATTTATTAACGCTGCTCAAGTTCTGAACAAAAAAAAAAATAAGTTGCGGCAGACGCATCGTAGGACGTCTACCCATAAAATGGTCTAACATCTTATAATGTTCCGGAAATTCGATACACGTAGGGCGATTTCTTGGTCTCTCTAGAGATGTATGAGAGGCATGTGATTAGCACTTAATACAGCTGTACATGAGATAATTCCATGCATATTTAATGGTATCAATTGTTTAAATATATTTTACTGTCCATATACAGGGTATATCACGACTGCTACCGAAAACGAAGCCGGGTGGTACTTTTAGTGACGTCAGACACAATACAACTAAAAATATAGCAAAAAATGCGAGGAAATTTTTTCGTTTTTTTTCTTATTGTCGTATTTGGGTGGTAAATACAAAGATTTTTCTAAAGTAGCAGTGTACATCCTTTTATTTTTACCACCCAAACTCGATGATATTTAAGAAATCCAGAAAAAAATTGTTGCATTTCTTTTGCGAAATTTTTAATTGCATTGTCTATAAAGTCAGTAAAACTACCACCCGGTTTCGTTTTTGGTAGTTGTCTTGGTATACCCGGTATAATGTTGGTTATTTAGTAGTGTTTAATGTTCAATGTCTGTGTTGGTATTCAGAGAGGAGCAGCTGGCGAACCAGCACGCGACGGAGCTGGCGAACCAGCGCGAGTACATGCAGCGCGCCGAGCACGAGCTGCGCAAGAAGCACGCGCTGCAACTCAAACAGCAACCCAAGAGCCTCAAAGTATGTACCTTTTTATACATCAAGGGTATATACAGATGATGCCGAAAACGATGACAGGTGGTGGTTATAGTGGCTACAGACACAATGCAGCTAAAAGTTACGTAAATATTGCGATAATATATATTTTTTATTGTTTAGTGTCATCGTGAAATACAAAGTTTTTACTAAAATAATATTTTGAACCCTTCAGGAGTACATTGCGTCTTTAAAAACAAATGAATGATCATTATTATTTTATTAAGAAACTACCTGTTTACATACCAAACATTACGTTAGTAAAAAAATTAAAAACCATTCATTTTTTTGCAAAAATTGTAGTTGCATTGTGTTTGTACTTTGTATTTACTAAAACTACCGCCTGGCTTTTTTTCAGTCGCAGTCTGGACCTAAATCCTTGCAATGAATATTTATAAACCTTTGGGTGTAATATTCATCACAATTCTTTATGTCCGCAGCAAAAAGAAATGCAGATACGCAAACAGTTCCGCGAGACGTGCAAGATACAGACGCGCCAGTACAAGGCACTCAAAGCGCATATATTGCAGAACACACCTAAAGTACGTATCATTGTGTTTGCCTGATAAAATATCTGATAGATATTACCGAACTATATCACTTATTTTTAATCTGGCTTTACCCACAATTTAATTTCTCTTTAGATATCATAACTATATCGACAAACAATGAAGCTTATTTCATCACTCTCTGGACTACAAAATACGATCAAAATAAATAATGTCACATTGCTACACACACAAACTAAACGGACAAACCCATTTTGTAAACTATAGGTTTCATTTTTAAATGTTGAATTTCAGGAACAACAAAAAGAAGTAATAAAGACATTAAAAGATGAGAAGCGGCGTAAGTTGGTGCTACTAGGCGAGCAGTACGATCAGAGCATCACCGAAATGCTACAGAAACAAACCGTCAGGCTTGATGAGAGTCAAATGGTATGTACAGTAGTCATGTAATTTGGTTTCCCCGTAAAGTATTCCTTAAGATCAGTTTAAAAGTATTAGAAGCAATTTGGCTATGCTCCCGGCATTGCTTAAGTCTATGGGTGATAGTTACTGCTTGTGTAAGTTTGTCTACTTATTGGGTCTTAGAAAATTGTAATGGGTCTAGAAAACACATTTACGTTTACGATGCGTAGACGTCCGGGAAAACAGCCAGTTGTCGAATTATAAACCTAATAATTCAGCCTCGACTTTGTTATTATCGGCAAAAGTCAAGCAAAACATTTCATTACATTTTATTCATTTACTAAATTACATTGTGTAATGTTCCATTATATAATGTCCTTCGCTTTGCTACGTAGGGAAGTGGACAAAATATATTTCCAACTCCTCCTATTATTTACTTCATAATTAATTTCGTTGCGGGCTAGAGACAAGTTAGACATTCCCGGAGACTCGCCGAGTTTCAATGCTTGGTGTCATTACAATGCGTGCCACTGTCGATCCTGGCTTACAGGAGTTGCAGTGGTGGATGTGAGGGCGGGACATTCTCCATACCTAAAACGACTACTTGTGGGTCTTACAATTAAGGCACGATCTGAGCATCGTATTCCCCTTTCATTTTACAATTGGTCTCTTAACCATTTGCGCCTTGGTGCTATTGGCAGAAAGTTAAGTCGTCCAAGTTGACTGCAACGGAATTTGCCGTCACATTCGGGCGGGACAGTCTCCATTACATAGTATTTAATTTGTGTCAGATGGAGTGTCAGCAGCTGAAGATGCAGCTGGAGCACGAGCTGGACATGCTGACGGCGTACCAGAGCAAGAGCAAGATGCAGGCCGAGGCGCAGCGCAACCGCGAGCGCCGCGAGCTCGAGGAGCGGGTCGCCGTGCGCCGCGCGCTGCTCGAGCAGAAGGTACGCGCCGGGATATATACCTACCCTGCTGTTATATACGACTGTTGCTAGTGCACATTACTATAAGACTGTGGGATTCTTCGTGGTTCCTGGGTCGAACAAAATATTATTGTGTTGGGCCATATATATGCGTCCGACTGGCTACTGCAGCACACGAGCCTCTTCTACTATTGAGAACCCGATTGAGAGGGGTCAGGCCCATAGTCCACCACGCTGGTCTAGTGCGGGTTGGCGGACGTTACATTACATATTATAGAAATTCTTACAAATCCCTATAGTATGCAGGTTTCCTCATAATGATTTCATTTATCATTAAAGTGCAAAATAATAAGATAATGTCTATAATATTTTAAAGTTATTTACCAGCCCTGGATATATTCTGAAACAGTTGATGCAAAGAAGGTAGTTAATAATGAAATAATAAGTGAAAGCTAAAAAAAAATCTATAAAATAAAAAAGATGAAACCCAACAGAAGAGAATTTCACTTGATAGGATGACACAAAACTTGCATGTTCAAATGACATTGCTAGAATTTCTAATTTCAGTCAACTAGACCAGTGACAGAAACCAGTGTAAAAAAAATAAAGCCTAGATATATTTCGATCGTATAGTCTATGTATAGTCGTGATGTGCAGTGAGAGTACACGCGCGTCTCGTTCCGTTGCAGATGGAGTGCGAGGGCGCGCAGTTCCTGAGCGAGCGCGCCGAGCGCACGCGCCTGCTGCACGAGCGCCACGAGCGCGACCGCACGCACTTCGACAACGAGAGCGCACGACTCGGCTTCAGGTACGCACACGCACACGTACACACGCAGATATCGACGCTCACTACGTAAACTATCGAAACTGTACATTCGGTACTTTACGCCAATATCATTTAAAGTGGCAATTCCTATATTTTATTATGTTCATTTAATGATTTTTTTATTTGATTGAATACCCGACAATTGAAGAAATAAAATAGCTATATATTTTAATATTATTATATTAAATTATAAACATTTATCTCAGCTTGCAATTACAAAAATGTATTTTTTTCATTTTCAGTAGTTTTCGTAGGAAGCGTGGATGTTACTACACGCTATCACAACACAATCTGACAATAATGTGAGATTGATAAATACATACTGTAAAACTGGGTGGATGAAATAATTCTGATTTTCAAACTTAATTTACAAATGTTTGCCTGTACAGATCAAGAATTATTATCGTTTGATGCGTCTCATGTTGTTTTATACGTCTTTATTACATATCCGTTACTAAATTTTTGCTTATCTTTGTGATTACTTTTAAACTCACTTTAAGTTAGTACCAGAAACTCCGAAGGATTATTTTGTCAATCAATCAAACGAAAATTGACAACAACCGTGGCGAAATTAGTCGCGCCAATAAATTGTCTCCATGCGGTACTCGAATCTATCGCCACTCGTAGCATAGCTGATTTTTCAATCAACTGAGGCACTGTGGCTGTCATAATTTTATCATTACAATTTTATAAAATCTATAGTGGAAAGCATTGCAGTATCTCTTAGGTGATAGGCTAGGCTAGGCTGATACAGTAATATGACAAAATGATAAATACTGATAACAATGTTATGCTGATATTAAGACAAACAAAGTAGGATAAAAATAAAAACACCTGAAGGTAATTTAGAACTAAAAATTATGTAATATGCAAAGTTACGCTAATATGATGATATTTGTAGGGTTTTATAACATCAAAATAGCAAAATAGAGTGTGTACACGAACCTATTTCTGTTTCTGTCTCTGCCACCCTTACAAAGTCACACGTACGAGTATGATTTTGCTGTTGTGGTTGGTACCGCGATGTTCGCTCCAATGTAATGCTTCAATAAGATGAACCCATTGATTCAGTAAACGATGATAAAGATAAATATGGTTTATTAGTTGAACATGAGTATGCAAGGTGTTAACAGAACAAAATTAACAAAATAGCTATATTATTATACACAAATCAAAGCAAGTTACAAAAAACTCTTCGCCTTCTTGCCTTTTGGCGAAAAGATCGCCAATTGTACTTTTTATGTATGTGATTTCTCTCTGTAATTGTTTTTTTTTTTTGTGCAGTAAAGTATTTATTTATTAAATAAATAAATCAACTCTTCACCGATATAACTAGTTAATACTTATAGGGGCATTCCACGCGAAGCGGACAGGAAAAAAATCTTGAAGTTTCTGATTTCAGAAATATTTGAGTATGTTATACCTATATATGTCCTTGATTCGTGTATCAAATATTTTTCTAATATAGTGACTGGTTAAAGAATTACGGAACTTTGAAATTTTGGCCAACTGGTGGGCATACAGTACTTCAAAGGCGATTATCTAGTCAGAAAATTATTGATTAAAATAATTAAACCACTGGATTTAAAACTTCATTTAATGAGCTTTTTAATTGCATTTTTGGATATTAAAATAAATTATTTTTTTCCACATTTTTTTTATTTTTATTTTTTTAACTTCGATTTTCACAAACTTAGACCATTTCGATTTTTTTTATTTTTTTTATTAAAATAGCTAGTATTGTATAGGACATCCTTGCCAAGTTTTATAATGGGCGTGGAAATGGTTTACGAGCTATGCTGGGAATACTGCCGAAGCGCGGCGTCCTGCGCGAGTTACGTGAAACTATCAATAAAATAAAATCACTTCCGACCGAATAGTTTGCATATTTAAAACGATATAAATACATTTTAAACACTTTTTAGATGCCGTAAAATCATACAACTATAGTCTTGTAATACAAATATGGTCCATTACCATACTTTGACATTTTGTTCGTTCCTTTCTGTCTTTTATGGAATAATAAATCACTTTTTACTTATGATATTACATTTACGTAACATATTTTTATATTAAATCAGTAGTCCATGCGTACCGCAATATAATTTAAAAAGTCACCGGGTACAATTGCTATTTTTTTTTGCATTTGACCCCCGACTCTCCAGTTCAGCAACTTGAAAAAGCGCTCTCTTAGTGCTGCGTGTTTAAGGAGGCTGAACTTGCAATTGTATATCCCTGTTTGTTTGGTTGTGTATTTTTGGGATGCTTTTTGCTGTGTCAGTCTTCTGTTTTTTATATCAGAAAGACATAATTCCATTTGTCGATTGGAATAAAATTTATATGATCTGGCTTCCTCCTTAATATTGACATTGTTTTCAAATCCCTGATGTAATTCTAAATTTGTTTTAATTGGTTTTTAATTATTATCCAAGAAAACCGTTGGACTATTGTTTTAAACAAAGTATGAAAATTAGAATAAACTTGCCTAAGTATTAAAATAATTAACTGATATAAAAACAGCTATAATATAATAAATACAAACATATAACCTTTAAAAAAACATATTGTAGGACTGGGCAGCTACATATACTTATTTTTTTAAATAAAAGTTAGGGGAGTTTTCAAAACACGCAATAATAACACGCAATAATATAAACACGCAATAATTAATTCCGCACCGCTCGCTGTTGATTTCACATACTTTCCAGCTATCGCATTTGCTCTTAATTTCAACGCCTACATCCATTCTAGTCAAATGTTGTCAAAAAAAATCGCTGAATGGAGTTACTTACCCATGAATAATACAAAATGTCAAAGTATGGTAATGGACCATATTTGTATTACAGGACTATAGTTGTATAATTTTACGGTATCTAAAAAGTGTTTAAAATGTATTTATATCGTTTTAAATATGCAAACTATTCGGTCGGAAGTGATTTTATTTTATTGATAGTTTCACGTAACTCGCGCAGGACGCCGCGCTTCGGCAGTATTCCCAGCATAGCTCGTAAACCATTTCCACGCCCATTATAAAACTTGGCAAGGATGTCCTATACAATACTAGCTATTTTAATAAAAAAAAATAAAAAAAATCGAAATGGTCTAAGTTTGTGAAAATCGAAGTTAAAAAAATAAAAATAAAAAAAATGTGGAAAAAAATAATTTATTTTAATATCCAAAAATGCAATTAAAAAGCTCATTAAATGAAGTTTTAAATCCAGTGGTTTAATTATTTTAATCAATAATTTTCTGACTAGATAATCGCCTTTGAAGTACTGTATGCCCACCAGTTGGCCAAAATTTCAAAGTTCCGTAATTCTTTAACCAGTCACTATATTAGAAAAATATTTGATACACGAATCAAGGACATATATAGGTATAACATACTCAAATATTTCTGAAATCAGAAACATCGCGATTTTTTACCTGTCCGCTTCACGTGGAATGCCCCTATAGTTAATAAATAAAGACGAGTGTGATGTGTGTGTGCAGCGCGCTGGCGATCGCGGAGGGCAACCGCGAGGGCTACGGCGAGGAGGAGCAGTCGCTGTCGGGCTCCATGCTGTCGCTGGCGCACAGCAACTCCTCCGCCAGCTTCGCGGCCGGCTCGCTCTAACCACCCCCCGCACTCTGATGCTGTTGCCAAAACCAATGCCTCCGCACCCATTCCGAACGCAAACCTCTCTACACACCGGCTGTCTTGTATGTCTATTCACTTACATGTCATTTGTGCAGTTTTTTGCCTAGATTAGGGTTATTCACTTTTTGTCTTATGGATCCCCTTTGTAACGGTTTGGTTTTGTACAGATTTATTTGCATACTTGAATTGAATTGAAATTGAATTTTTGTTAATTCTTTATATTTGATGCGTTTTCGACTTCTGATGTTGCGTAAAAAATATACAAAATCATGAGTTTCGTAATGGGACCTATGAGATAAAAAGTTTAATGACCTCTGGTCTATATGTACTAATGACATGTAAGCGGCTGCTGTGTGTAATTCGCATTCGACAGTTTTAGATAAGTTTATAACACGTGCGACACGTTTGCTGCACAAATCATTACAGATTCTATCGCTACTTAATTTGCGTTTAATGCGCCATCAATCCTTTTACATACAAAGTTTCTGTGCCATGCACTATGTGTCTATTTTATAACTTTATTTAATTTAACAATATTGCTGATAATTTTTCAATATATTGATATCAAATTTTGATATCGCAATGAACTTTATTACATTGAACATTTCATACAAGCTTACTAAAGCTAAGGCTTAGTTGTAATGTTCCGTGAGAAACTTGTGAAGCATTGTAATGCCCCGCCTTGTGCCGGTGCAAGAAGTGTGCTCGGTGGAAGGCAACTGTAAATCGATGTCGTTAGATGTGGTACTCGGTCTACCTCATTAGTTGACACTTAGTATTATCGCAGAGGAAATTATTGAGTGGATTGTGTAAATGTGTTGTGTGACCACCAATAGTATTATTACTGAGTATTAAGTTGACTATGTTTTGGCAGCAGCATTAAATTCCATCTTCCCCATTGTACACTGAGACTGTTGAGCCCTCCCACACGATGAAGTTTTGTAGCGAAGTTTGTTGTATAAAAAACGGCTACGGCGCCTAATTTATTAATTTTATGATTGTATTTTTAGTTGTGTCTTCCAATAGAATGCGTGCGGCAGTTTGATGTGATCGACGAGGCGTAACGTGGAGGGCATTTCCTATTCTATTACACTATTAAGTTTATTGCACTCCATTATTATGCTTATTTACCGAGCTGACGGGTAAAGTTGAAACGAGCATACACATAACTCGTATACACATCACATTTTTATTATTTTAAAATTTTATTTACCGATGTCAAAGACTTCCATTAATAATAATGTGTGTTTGATTGATTGGAGAATTCCGATACTTGAGAGAATGTATTTACGTGCTACCATTTAAAATACTGACCTAATTAACATTTTTATACCATATATTATGTCAATTAAGACTGGATTATGTTAAAAACTAATTGGTTTGTGAACTCAATGTGTAATGCATTTTATCAAAACCTAAAAACAGGTCGATAAAAATTATAATCTCCAGAACTGCTCATTTAATAGTATAAGGTAGGATATGAAGATACAAATGTATTTAAAACATCGGTTACAACTTTACTCGCCGCCTCCGCTGACAATGCATCAGTGTGTTTCAGGCATCTCTGTTCTCTGATCTAAATTATTTTACTCAATTATGTTGCTTCAAAGCCAGTTTATAAACCACAGACGAAACACTTGTTTGTGTAGTGACTCCGACTAGAGACTAATGAGCGACTTGTTCGAATCTTAGTGTACTAAACACACACATAGAAAAATAATATGTAATAAGGCTGCATGTCTGTCAATTAAGAATCAATAGTCCGCTACAAGCGATCCACCGATGTGCTGAAGTGTAATATGCCCGAGACATATTGTTGCACACATAAAAATATATTGATGTATGTTATAATGTGGTAATGCGCGAGTCTGTGTATCGATAGCGTGATGTTATTTAATGATGTTGCAATGCGTGAGAATGATAAGCTTTTCTATTAGATGTTCTATTCACAACACGACTCTGTTCCGTTGATTTTGTATACGTTTGACAACTACCAATCAGAATATGCAAATAAAACAATCGGGTATCGAATCTACTACTCGTGAATCTTGTGAGTACAAGTTGAAGAATATCGAGTATTCAAGAATATATTTTTTCTCTAAAAATCGATCTCTTAGCCATAAGTTTGACTTCAATCGCTTGAATATTATTAGACCGTCCATCTTTGAAATTGGAAAATATTGTACCGCCATAAAACGTTAAAAAACGACGGAACAGTGTTTAATTAGGGATTATGATTAAAACCTAAAAATCTAGTATTCCTGATCTACTCTTGTATAATGTAGTTTGTAATAAGTTTCCATAGAAGTTTTAGCTAATTTTTCATCTTGATACTCTGAAGCAAGATTGAAATTGTCTGAAAAGAAGCTGAGCGCGTGAAGTGATAGAGTAAGGCCGCGAGGCCCGCCCCCGCCCCGCGCCAACCCGCGCCGCGTTCACTACCTTAGATAGTCAAAATTATTATATTCATATCACTAGATTTTACTTTAGGAACGATTTTGCGTGTAATTAATTGTAAAGTATTTTGAATTTTTTGGAGCCGACTGAAGGCGTTTGTTTATTGGCCTAGAATTGAGTTTATTGAATGTTTGAAACTGGTTTTGTATCGGAAAATGATTATTATGCTTGTATTTAAAAGGTTTTAAAGTCGTGGAGGTGTGACAACGCTTTACTAAATGCTAGTGAGGTGCAGGTGCTGTCGCGTGTTTGTAAATATGAAGTATATGTACAGGAGTAGTCGGGGCGGAGGGTTGTGCCGGGCGCGTAGTGTGTACATAGTGGCGAGCCGCAGTAGAGTGCGCGGGCGCCGGCGAGGCGCTCCACGCACGCGTGCTATTTTCTTTATTTACTATCGAATTTAGTGCCCTAATACATTATTGTACATTACATATTGTATTGTGAATTTCACTTACCAGTCATGTATGTATAGACGAATACATGTTATTATTTAACGGCGATTTTAGTCATAAATATCCAAATTTAGTTAATACTATTTTTTAAATTATTTTTCATTTTATATCGATTAATTACTTCTTCCTATATCACATTGCTTGTAAGCATCACACGGTGTGATCGTTTTATTTTGAGTCGGATAGCGATATATTGTTTAGGGACTTGAAATTGACACCGGCGCGAGATGTATGTAAAATTGTGTAAAATATAAACGAGATTTGTAGCTGTTTGTACGCTAATAGAGCCGCGCAGGGCCGCGTGCGCGTTCCATAACTTTTAATAATATTCGCTTAAATTCTCTAGTTAATGCTGGGCGACGCGCACGCGGCGCTGCGGGAGCCACCTATATTATATAAAGTAGCCTCCACACTCCCGTCACCCGACACCCGTCCCCAACCGACCAAGTAAATGACAATAATCTCTAGAAACAGCTCGACTGACTCGTCACACATGTCTCTGTATATAAATATTATTTACCATCGTACGACAGCGCAGCGGTCATTACAGTTTCTTCATCAGTCGCATATCCAACCCTCATTGTTACTTCCTTTACCTGCTCCATGCTCTACATATTGAAGGTTCTATAAAATCGGCCTACAACCGTCTCGTTGCAGGGCACCAGCGCTCTTTCTCATTACAATAATGGTTTTGGTTCGCAATTTATTACCATAGAAGTTCAAATTAAATTAACAGATGTTTATTTACTATTCATTACTTTTTTTATCGTGAAACAAAATAGTGCGTATTATCGATTTGTTTTCACATTTATCTTCATTAGCATGTTCAGAATGCCGTGACCCGTATAGTAATAAAGTTGAAATTTTATCATAACTAGCAATGTATAAAAGTCTTTATCGACCGATGATTGCCACCATAAATTATTTTGGAACGCATAGATTAGATATTGGTCCGTTTTGTACGATGGCATAACACATGTATTGGTGAAAGAATGCTCTCTAGAATTAATAAGTCGTTCCCTCACTGCGAACTCCGCTGCGGTCATAATATGGAAATGTATGCACTATGGAATTGAATTGTAAGCTGTACGTACGCTTGCGCGCAATAGACGGTGGGTACTTAAAGTTAGGCGCTAGGTGTTTGCTCGCTGTTGTAGCTCTGCCGAGAGTAGTCTCCGTAGTCCGTACTGTAGCTGTCCCGCCTATCCAGTGTGTCACGTGTCCAGTGTGTCCCGACCTCCCATCACTCGCTGTTCTAGAGTTAGGTGTTATCGGTTACGTAAGATCCCCTCGACAAATCATCATCGAAAATAAAATATAACGTTTATAGAAGTACCAAACTCGTAGTTAGCTATCACGTATTATGTAAATTGTAACTAAATAATTTTTATATTCTACCATTGTATAGTCGTTTATCGCCGAGAGATAGTTAGCAATATTGTGACAGAAATGTGACAAGGTGCGGTACGGCGGGCGCAGGTTATTGATTAGTTGGCGATTGTTTGCGGCCCGCTCGGTGCACCGTTGTTTTCTTTTTATTTTTTGTTATATATTTAAATAACACAATCGACTTGTAGTTTTTAATAATTATTATCATTAATTATTATATTGTAATATAATCTTATTAATGAAAAAATCAAAGTGAAAGTAAATAAAATAGAAAGGAAACGAGATTTGTATTTATTTATGCGATCCAACTATACTTGTTAAATCCATACTGTGGTTGTAAAAAAATGCAATTAACACATTATGTTAGTATCTACAACAGAAATAAGTAATTAAATTAAACACTTAATATCATTTTAAAAAATCTACTTAATGGTTTACATAAAATATGAACAAAATTAAACAATATACAATACCATGATATTCACATATTACAAGTGCACTACACATCGTTGATCAATGACACTTTATATGCTTAAAAAATGCTATAAAATAAAGAAAAAAGACGAGCTTACACCTACACACTACGTTATAAAGCAGTCCTCTCACATTGAGCCCTAATTGTTCAATTATATTTATTTATAGTGGAAAGGATGATTGTGAATAACTGGGCACAATGTGGAAAGTCCAGACAGTATTGTGCTTTTGAAATGGGTTTTGTTTGAAATTCATTCATCGGTCGAGGAATTGTCGTTTCACGATTGCTTTCATTTTTATTACACCATAAATCACGTATAATATATTATTTTATAAATATTTCTATCATTTACCAGGAATTTCATCGGATCTTAATGGGTTGGGTCCCATATGATTCGTATGCTTACATTTCGCTGAAATCTGGACTTTAGGCAGTGAAGCCTGAATTCATGTAGAAAATGATTTAACATCTGTTATGATATTACTGTGTGGGCGAGAATTCAGTCGGCTCGAGGATTCGGCAGTGCATTTCCCTGATAAGTGGCACGGTGTAGGCTACACATTCATCCCAGCCTGGGTTGCGCCAAGTGCTCTCGCGGGTCTCACGACGAGCTTGCAGATTCTTGTAGCCTGTGGTAAGCATAAATATAATTTGACATAATACAAAACCTATCAATATTATCGCTCTACAACTTGTAATCATTAACCAGTTAATAATTACTTTTAATAGTTAGAATTTATTCATAAAATAGTTATTGCAATTGGCCCCAAAAGTAAGTACACAAAATGACTACTATTATTGATAATTGCATCAACAGCCCGTGAACCGACTGGCTAAAGCCTAAAGTCAAATCGGACACTTGCAAAACTATTTCCATTGTCCTTAATTCTCCACGTATCATAACAAAATTCCAAGCCATTGACAGAATGACTGTCTACATGCAAGTATTCAAAAATGTAATTTTGTGGGTAGGTAGCAGGTACTTACACCAAATATGGTGCACGTTGTAAAGTCGTCCAATTTGCGAGAAGTAGCCCGCAAAAGCTTCATTCTGGGAGCGACGGTAAGTAAGACCTCTCGCCCAGTTGTTACCCCACTCGATCATTGTGCCCGGTTTTAAACTAAAATATGTTTTAATTATTGATTGGGTAGTACTACACTGTGAACTGTTTATCAAAATTAATAAGTTTATAATAGTTTTTTCAGAAACATGATACTAAAAATTATGTGTTGTTTCTATATATTTCTTCATAGTGATAAATACATAAACCTACGCCTTTTTTCCCAGAATGGGTAGGCATTTTCAATCAGGTAAATACGATGTCATAGGGAGCGACCCTATCGCCAAGCATAAATACCTGGCTTCTAATCAAATCATTTTCCCGACCCGGAATTCGAATACGAAACCTAAACTTTGCAATCATGCCGTAATAAAACTGTGCCATCAACCAGGGGTGTTACTAGGCACAACATTATTTTGTACACTATGGAACCAAAAAAAAACGTCTCGTTTAGTTTTATGAAAATACAAGATAAGACTTACTGTTGTAAAAAAAATCTCTTATTAATATATCATTATTGTTGAACTAATATTCAAATCAATATTTCTTGTATACAAGTTAGCATTTTAATAATTACCTGTAGGAACGGATTTCATAAATGTTATTTGGCTCGCGCGGTTCACCAGATGGCCAGAAACTAAATGCTAATAAATACTGTAGGTGCCTTGATCGCACCAACGTGCCACGTTCTTTCTCCAACTTGCTGTAGTCCTGGTAAAATGAAAAGAAGTCACACATTACATACAAAGGACATTTGTAAAACATAATTTGAACAGATCCAAATAAAACTGCCCAAAAGCGACCGCATGTTTTCGTTTTAAAATTATGCCAGCATTATAATAAGCAGTGTGTGTTTAATTAATTTCCTGGGTATAAATCAATAGATTGGAATGTTTCAGACTCAGATGTCGTTTCACAAACAAAATTTAAAAAAAACGCATATTCCAGGCACAGTGAGATAGCAACATTCAGCCTTTTTTATTGCAATGAATGGCGAGACGAACATGTCGTTCGCCTGATGGTAAGCGATACGACCGCTCATAAACAGTAGCAAAACCAAATAACACTTGAATAACAAAGCAATGCTTGGCATTCCACTGTGCTCGCCATCCTGAGACATAAGATATTAAGTCTCAATATGACCAGTAGTTACTCTGGCTACAATGCCCTTCAATCCGAAACACAACATGAAAAGAATATATATTATGAAAAGTTTTAGGTGTTTAAATAACAATTCTAATCAACTTAAAAAAAGGAGGAGGTTCACAATTCGACGGTTAATTCTTTTTTTTAAGTGTATTGTTGTTTTGTGTGAAATTCTACAGGAAAACAAAATATCCTCTGTGATTGATTTAAATGTTATAGTATATCAATATGTACAAAGTACAATGCCCTTCCTAAAAATAAGCTTTTTTCCACACTGAACTGGTTCATAAACAAATAATGTAGAGATAATGCTAGTTTAGATAACCATATTATGTATATTTTGAATTATTTAATCATGAATATATTGGTGAGCATATTTATATTCACATCATATTATTACTCAGCTCAAAAAGTATGGTTATTCAGCAATACTAACATATTATAATGAGGTTAATTATGTTTTATCAAAATCTCAATTTGTTTATACTTAACATTTAACTCATTATATGTGGATTCTTTATGATGGCAATAAGGAACCATAAATAATACTCATGTTGTGGTATTGCCTTATGCAACAATGGATCCAATACCAGTATTGACTACTGTTATTGGATCCAACAAGCAATCTACTCATATCTGTGGTAAACTTACAGGATCCTGCTTGAACAAGATTTTCGCCTTGTCAATTTTCTCAAAGCCACCAACATATCTCCACAGATGCAAGGCCTGGTCCATATCTCCTACTGAGACTGTCCATGATCCAACCAATTCACACCCAAGGTCTGCTTTGTGTGAGTGTATGAAGTCCACTGCTTGCTTGCTGAAGAAAATT
Source organism: Hyles lineata (assembly GCA_030180105.1). Classification (NCBI taxonomy): domain Eukaryota; kingdom Metazoa; phylum Arthropoda; class Insecta; order Lepidoptera; family Sphingidae; genus Hyles; species Hyles lineata. The sequence goes on along the minus strand of JARJEE010000027.1, from coordinate 5,995,173 downwards.
TAAACATATAAAAAATAAATAGACCCAATAATCACATACATAGTCCTCACCCCACACATTAGGATCAATTAAGTATTGTGTTATGGATATCAGAAGCTACAAGAGACTTTTTGGTCTGAAAGACCCAGACCTGAGACAAATATTAATTGTGGGCTTGTTTCAGTGTGGAGAGTTGTATTTCCATTTTTAGATGTTTGAATATTTTTATTTGTTACGTAGTTTATATAGGGTACATATGATAGTTTTTTATTATCTTAGTTTACATTTATCACATGTAAATAACATTTTTTTGTAATGGTTACTATATTTACATTTCTATGTCCCTATAATGCAAATGAAAGATGTGAGCATTTATTTATACATTTTAAAATATACTGGTAATTTGACTCCAATATACCTGTTAATATAAACAGCGTTGCCCAGATAAAAGCTGATTGTTATGACATTATTATCACATAATTATCAACCAACATTTGATAAAGTTATGCCAATATACATAAATACATGTCAAACTGTTAGATTCATACAATCAAAGTTAATTTGAGACAAACTACACAAAATTACTTTAAAAATATATGTACTGTTTCAAAAAGAATGCTATTTTTATGTTATATATTTCATAGTAACTGTTTATATTTAAGGACTGGTGTATTAATCTGATAAAAGCAAATTCTTTTGTTCCTACAAATGATTTAATAATGTCAAAGTTGTAATGGCCAGTGAGATCTAAAAGAAATTATTTATTGTAATTTTTAAGTGCTGGTTATTTCAACTTGTCATACTATTAAATTGATGTATTTATACCAGTTATCAATAATTTATTATTAAATTGAAACATTTTAATGCACGAATATTCTATTTAGTTGGGTTTTTAAAATGCAAGTTGTAATATTATTCTTAATTTGAAAGTAAATAAGAAAAACCTAGTAAAAGAACTTTGTACCTTAGGGCATTATGTACATTTAGTGTGTTAAAAGCTTACAATAAAATTTAAACATTTTAATGTAAAGCGCAAAATATGTCCGTTAATTAAATGCAAGGAGCTATATAAAGATGTTGCATAATATGCATTCATTTTGGCGCTACCCGGCTGCCAACCGGCGCCAAACTTACATAAGAATACAATATTGTTGTACATACTAATTATTCAGATATTTGTCCATAGAATCAGGCCTTATGTTGTGTGTTTGCAGGGCATAAATAATCTCCTTGTCACTAAGCATACGACTGTGGGACTCCTTCGTCGGCTCAATTTTTCGTACCAGCAATTTCGAAAGCCATCCATCCTCCGCGTTTAATCTTGCAGTCGTGGAAATCACCCTACAAAAATAACTCACATATGCAAAACGCTCAAAATAAAAAAAAATACAATGTAAATTTGGCACTGGAAAAACACCTTGCATTATTCGGTATAGATTTACATGAAAATAAAATTCTATTAAGAGAACTCATGTTGAGTTTCGGAACAATATGAGGTAATTATTGATGGCTATGGGCTAAACTACACAATAACTGGCTGATAAATGTCGTCTTGTTATCAATAATTTGACAAAATCACTTGAAGGTTATCTTGAAATAGATTTCGTCAAACCAGTGACATCTAGCGAGTATGACCTTTAACCAAGAAGCATAAACCCAAATGGAGATTGCATTCCGTATATAAAAGTGAAGCACAAAAATTTGACCTTGAAGTCGCTGTTGTCTGCTATCCTTTTCTTTAGAGTGAAAATGAATGAACATGAAGTTTTGTTCATTCATTGTCACCCTAAAGAAAAAGATAGCAGACAACAGCGACTTCGTTCAAGGTAATTTTTTTGGTATAAGCTTCTTGCCTTTAACTAATTATGTTTTATACTTTGTCCACTTCAATGATTATAGAATTTATATTCTTTAATCATTGGTCCACTTCGATAGGAGTTATTTGACAACTGCTGTTAGTGAAACTACATTTTTACAAACACCAACCACAGACCAAGTAGTACTAAACACCAACAAACACCCAGACCTGAGACAAATTCTTGTGGGCGTCACAAGCATTTGTATTCATAATTAACATTAACATTTGTATTCATAATAAGAACTGACATGTATTTATTTTTATATATTAGATTCAATCATGAAACCTATGGGCGCCATATGGGCGCTCGAGGATACGGGATAGTTGAAAACAATTTTTCGTAATATTCTCTATTTTTATCATGGACTTATTTGTATAATACGTCGATGTATTTTATAGAAAAAAAAAAGAAAAATTAGATTTTCCGTCTACGTTGAAAGATTCAATAATGCTGAAAGTCCAAACACTTAAGCTAAGAATATTTATTTTCCAATATACGCAGAATATATTATTAGAAATATTTCATACCAAAATAATAAGCAATAATAAATATGACTTATAATTTAAATTTACTATACCTTAAATTTATATGCTACATTAATCCATATAGATGATATTATTTATTAAATCTATATTATTATGTACAATTAATTAGTGTGCTACTAAAATTCACAAAAGAAACGTCATTATATTGACTTGAATGGCTGACAATTTGCAGACAATAGATGAATTGTCATTTTTTAATGTAAAAGAAAACTTTTTTCTTATTTGAATTGCCAAAAAAGCTTTCAAGGTGATCATTTAGGGTTCTAAACGGTATCTAAAAAACCTCGTTATGGGTGAGTAGAACTAATGAAATCGAAAGTTTTTTGTTGTGCTCGTTTATAATGGTGGGCGGTGTTTGTCGGCAAGTCTTATGATTGCTATGTCGATTTGTGCAGCCTCCAGCGAGGTGACCAAGCTCCAGCAGCATCTAGCGCTGCTAAAGGAGGAATATGGGAAACTTCAGAGCCATTGTGCGGAGGTGGAGCGGAAATATACGTTGGCGGCGGCTTCCGCCGGTGACCTGAGCGAGACGAGTTTTGTAGCTCGGCTGCTCATGACTGTGGCTACTCTCTACGGAAGAGAAACTTATTCGGATATCAAAATCAAGCTGCAGAACAAGTCTATGCCGGGGCACAAGTTTGTTTTGAATGCTAGATCTGATGATTGGAATGAAGAAGCTTTGCGAAATCTTGATGAATTAGGTAAAAACCTTTATTATAGTTAGAATTGAATACATTTTCATCAGTAAACACACAAATATAAGTATGTACTGGTGCTGTACAAGTCTAACATTGTGATAAACAATTGTAAACATTGTATGTTTCAGCTTCACATGATTTTATTTATACCAAATAAACTATAATATATGTATACTAGCTTTTGCCCGCAACTTCGTCTGCGTTATTAACTTTATTTACAATATGTTTTATATTACGTCCTCATTTCTCCCCTAAAACTGAGAAAATTCTAAAACTCCGAATTACGTCACTATTTATTAGTGAGCATCCTGTTGGCAAATCATGTGGCTATATATATTACTTACTTTATCAACAACGATTTCCCGCTTTAACTGCTCTTAAAACATAAAAAGCCAAAATCTTACAATTGGTCATTATTTATCTATAATAAGTAAATACTATTAAACATAATGAATTCCTCCCTCTAACATTTATAATCCCAGAACTACGCACAATTTTACTTATGAGTATTATTTGCGCGAAACCCATTAATGGATATTTAAAATGAAAGTTGCTTATGCCCGATATTCCAACACAACCTTCTGTCCATTCCTTCCTTTTCCCTGACCGTAAATATGAAACTCTTACACTCATGAACAACGCACAAAATTAGTAAAAATTAAAATATTGCTTTCCCTATCCAGTTCTTGAATTAAACCATCAAGCTCAATTTTTATGGGTTATTTTGTACCCACGGAAGCCTAAATACTTTTTATAAAATTTCATCCCCTTCGTGCCATTTTTCCAAAATTAGTGCATGCCAATTTCTAGTGTTTATAATAGGTAGCTGAAATACGAATTTTCGTACCAATAACAGTGGTTTCGATTTTGTATACAAAATTACAACCCTTATTTTAAGCCCTTTGAGTCTAATTTAACACAAAAAAGTAAGAAATTATTTTTGTTTTTAATTGACTACCTAAACTGCCAAGTTTGAAATCTGTACCTTTCACGGTTCGTTTTTCCATACAACACAATTTCACCCTTTTCACTCCTTTAGGGATTGAATTTCAGTAAATCCTTCATTAGCACTGCTCTTGATGCTTATGATAGGAAGCCCCGTGTAAAATTTCAAGTTCCTAACTTTAGTAGTTTCGGTTGTACGTTGATGCGACAGTTCGGTTCTACAACATTTCAACCCTTATTTGAACCACTTTAGGGTTAATTTTAGAAGAATAAAGTATGCAGCTATGTTTGTTTTTATTAGATTTACAAAAGTGCAAAATTTGCTAACTGTGGCTTTAACGGTTTCGATTTTCCATACAACTGTTTTTTTCCCTTTTCACCCCCTTGGGCAAGGAATATCTTAAAATTCCTTCTCAGTACTACCCTACGTCAAAATAGGAACCCCTGTATAAAATTTCAAGTTTATAGCTTCGGTAGTTTCGGCTGTGCGTAGATCCGCCAGTTCGGTTCTACAAAAGTTCAACCCTTATTTTAACCACCTCAGGGTTAATTTTAGAAAAAATCAATATGTAGTAGCTATGTTTGTTTTTGATCGATTTACGAAAGGGCAGTTTGACAACTATGGCTTTAACGGTCTCGATTTTTTATACAACTGTTTTTACCATTTTCACCTCCTTAGGGATTGAATATCCATAAATCCTTCCTTAGTGCTATCTTATGCCACAATAGGAATCCCTGTGTAAAATTTCACGTTTCTAGCTCCATCAGTTTCGGCTGAGCGTTGATTAGACAGTTCGGTTCTACAAAATTTCAACCCTTATTTGAACCACTTTAGGGTTAATTTTAGAAAAACAAAGTATGCAGTTATTTTGGTTTTTGATTGATTAACGAAAGTGCAAAGTTTGACAACTGTGGCCTTAACGGTTTCAGTTTTCCATACAACCGTTATTTACCCTTTTCACCCCCTTAGGGGTCGAATTTCCAAAAACTCTTTCTTAGTGCTACTCTAAGTCACAATAGGATTACTTGTCTAAAATTTCACGTTTCTAGCTCCAATAGTTTCGGCTGTGCGTTGATTAGATAGTCATTAAATCGCTTTAGTCTCGCAACACTTTAACCCCTATTTTAACCCCTTTAGGGCTAATTTTAGAGAAACAAAGTATACAGTTAAATTCATTTTTAAATGACTAACTGAAGTGCCAAGTTTGACAATTGTAACTCTAACGGTTTCGATTTTCCATACAACAGTTTTTTACCCTTTTCACCCCCTTAGGGGTTGAATTTCCAAAAATCCCTTCTTAGTGCTCACCTACGTCACAATAGGAACCCCTGTGGAAAATTTCACGTTCTTAGTTCCAGTAGTTTCGGCTGTGCGTTGATACGTCAGTCAGTCAGTCAGGTTCCTCTTTTATATATATAGATTATAGTTTGCATTCATTCTTGTGCAATTTTGCTTGATATAAAAATATTCTAAATATAGTTTCATAAATGGATTGGTAATTTCTTCATAACATTTGATGATAGCCAATGTGTCATTAAAACTTTAATAACACAAATCAATATTCTTGTAAACAAATGTAGGTATAACACTGCTTTGAATCATGTAATTTTTAATGTTATGATTATTTTATTGTGGATATATCATGTTTATTTGTTTTAACATTCAAAACATTATATAAAATATATATGATATAAACATTATATATGTTATAAAAATTTGTTCCAATGGACATACTTAATCCATTATTTGAGGAGAGTGCAATAATACATCAGAACCTAAAATAGTTTTAGTTAGTTAGGTCTCGCATATATGAGAGGCCTCCACAGTAAGTACCACTGCTATGTCTATTTCTCCTGCCAACTAGTAGTAAATGCACTGTTGTGTTACGGTTTGAAAGACATTATAGCCAGAGTAACTACTGGACATTGATATATAAAATCTTATGTCTCAGAATGGCGAGCACAGTGGAATATTGAGATTTACCAAATGGCTTTATTGACTCGCCATTCAGTGCTACAAAAACAAAAAGTATTTTCTAAAGTTGACTACCATTTTAAACAAATTTATTAAGTGTATCTAGTATTTACGTGCCAGAGGAAAACATAAAACACATCTCATCAATTTTCAGACTGGTCAACACTTCCAGATGATGTGGGTTCAGCTCTTCTAAAATGGTTGTATACAGATGTGGTAGATTTGAGTCGAGGAGACAGTTTTGCAATGCAGCTTATGAAATGTGCTGCTAGCTTCAAGCTTCACGGACTGGTTGGGAAATGTGAACAGGCTCTCATAGCTTCTGTTGGAGTTAGGTAAGGTTTTATATTAGTCTTCTATATCTATATGAACCCAAACATGTCCCACTGTAGAGCTCAGGCCTCCTCTGCAGTCCAGAATAGGATTGATTGCCATATAGTCAACCACACTGGCCTAATACAGATGGACTATTGGCCTAGTGCGGGTTGGTTTATTAGTAGTTTATTAATGGGTTATATTTGTCTTAAACAATTTAAATTTAAACATATGGTATTTGTTGTAAATATTTAAGAACTAAAATGTTCCTGATGTCATTATGAAAGTGATTTTTCATTGACTATGTATCATTAACATAGCATGTTATTTTCATACATAATCAACCCAACCTGCAGTGAAAGTTTTATAATTAGCTTGTAACATCAAAGCAGTGGACATGCATGATTCATAGATAGCCTGTGTTGGATTCAATATTAAATTCATTATTTTGACCATAATTTTTTGAATGGATTTGCAATTATTTTATGCAAGCTGGTGTATAATATTATAATTGTAAAAAATAATAATCAAGGCCATCCCCATATATTTATAAGATTAAAGAGGTTGAAGAATATGCCAAAGATAGTATGAGATAAGTGTGATATTTCATATAATTTAATTTTAAGAAAGTATGGTGCTACTATTTCTTTGATTGTTTTTATACATGTCTTAAATGTGGTGTACAAATTCATTTTTATTTCAGGACATGTGTGAAGTTTTATTCAGCAGCTGATGAAATTGGAGCCACTGCACTCAAAGAGCATTGCTCTGGACTTATCTCTGCACATTGGGAGGACTTAACAGGTATGAAGATAGTAGATATTAAGAACTAGTTATAATATTAAATGTGATCCTATAATTGAATTTGGTTCAATTGATAAGTATAATTTTGTTTGCAAAGGAATAAACTGATTGGAGTTATTTGAATGGTGTGAAAAAATAATACCATTTTCCAATATGAGATATTGATTACTTTTTACTACTCACTTTTATAAACAAAACATCAATATCAGTTTGAGAAAAATTGTGTGATGTAAACCCTCATGTGTAAAATATTCTGTATGAATAATATACATTATTATGACATATCTCTTCTGTCCCCTCAGGTGATGATTTTGCGCACATGTCATCAGCTCTATTGTACCGCATGTTGAAGAGCAAGACGCCTCAGCCGCTGCACGGAGCGGTTCGCTTGATGAGAGAGGACGTCGTATTTCTGTGCCTAGTCGAAAACCACGCAAACGTGAGTGTTTTCTTTATTTTTTATGGTGAGGGTAGTTGATGCGTTGTATAAACTGAAAATAGCGCCACCTGTTGGTGATTATTTTAGATTGATGGTTATTTTATATTTTTAAGTGTATTCATTTATTTTCATTATAACCTGGAATTAATGAAGAGGTATTTGATCATATTTTGTTATTGGATTGAATGACGATTTTAACATAAATTGGTCTGATGGTAAGCGATACGATCGTAGTCATGGATAGTGGCAAAACCAAACAACACCATAAATTACAAAGCAATGCGTGGCATTCTACTGCCCTCGCCATTCTGAGACACAAGATGTTAAGTCTCAATATGGCCAGTATTTACTCTGGCTACAATTTTATTCAAAACGAAACATAACAGTACATTTACACTGCTGATTGGCGGGAGATAAAACATTGCATTAATTTCTAATTAAATAAGTAACACCCAACAGTCACATACATAGTCCTGACCCCACACCAAGATCAAGTCTTGTGTCGTGGGTATCAGGAACTACGAGAGAGTTTTCGGTGTCACAAACACCCAGACCCGGAAGAAATATTTGTGGGCCGCACAAATATTTCTTTCGGTGCGGGAATCGAACCCGCGGCCTCTCTTTTCACAGGCGGCGTCTAACCACCTGCGCCACGGAGGCTGTCGAATTAGTTAATTAATTTCTGTATAGTGAAAAAAAAAATTAAATAAATAAATTCCGGTGGAACATACCCAGGTGGTCTCTCACATATGAGACACCTACCATCAGATCATACTGCTAGTCACTTTGATATTGAGAAAATTACGCGTCGTATTTTTTTGCCTAGATTTTTTACGTACTACTCATTTCCTGGAAACAATTGGATGCTATTATCTCAAACAATTCTGCTTGACCGTAAACGTAATGTTACATGTGTAAAAAAATCTGTTTAACAAGATTTTGAACTGTTCCTAAAAGATTTGGCTATGCCATGAAACAATATTTAGAAATTCATTCCTATTAATGCTATTTTAAAGTTAAAATGTAGGCTTTTTATTTCTCGTATATTTTCTAGCTTATACCAAGCCATTGTGAGATGTAAGTTGGCTTTTATTTTTCTATGCATGTCCTAACGTCTTTCCGCACAATGAATTGAGATAATTGCGCCATCTGTAGTGAGTTATAAGTACTGATGGAGACACAAGGAAACTGATTCCGCTATGAGTGATGACTTTAGACATAAGATTAGCTATGTACATTAGACCTATCTATCTTTGTGCTGCTTGATGATGTTCAGAGAAATGTTATTTTGAACATTTCAAATTGACATTTATGTATGTATTAACTAATGAATGTGTTAAAAATAACTACAATGCTATGGGCTAATGTAAGCCCATGTAATCTAACTGCTTGGGCTGGCTATCATGCTTCTGCAACCTAGATGGTGCTTATACCCTAATTTTGCTTGGAAATATTTAGGACAATTTTTTGATTTTCTTTTACCATAATAAAAGAAAACGAAGATGTACAATAACATTTAACTTGTAATATTCACAATGCTTCGAAATGAATATCGACGGTTCCTACGTATATAAAGACATGTCGAAAATGCCATTTTTTTTTTATTGTACCATTGGCTTTAGATGATTTATGCGCACATACTGACATACTCATTTTTATTTTATTTTATTTATTTACCTTGTTTTACAAATCGTACAAAAGAACAAGTATTATAAATACAACAAATAAGTGTCGTAGATACAGACATCTATTACATATCTTTTTGTACGGTGTTTTAAAATGTGCACCACTCGGTGCGAACGCGGTCTTGTCAGACTTGTCGCCATTTACGGGAGTTCCCCGGACGAGACAAGTCGATGCTAAAAGAATAGAGAAGAAGAAAAGAAAATGCTGCAAAAAGAAGGAACAAGAACTAATTTTAGAGAAAGTATACAATAATCCTATTCCTATCACTGAAGTGAAATATAAGGATTTGATTAAATTATGCGACACGTTAATTATTCCTAATAAGTATCACAACTTCTATAAAAACCTTAAGCATAGTGAGGAAGAAGAAGAACAGGGCAATGATGAATCGTATCGTATCGTATCAGCCCATATACGTCCCACTGCAGGGCACGGGCCTACTCTACAATCGAGAATACGATTGAGTGTGGTTAGGCCATATAGTCCACCACGCTGGCCTAGTGCGGGTTGGCGGACTTACATATCATAGAAATTCTTATGAATCGCTATGGTATGCAGGTTTCCTCACGATGTTTTCCTTCACCGATTTAGTGCGTGGTGATTGACTATCAATGCACACATGACTCCGAAAAGTCAGAGTCAATAATGAATAAGATTGTTAAATTTATCATTACGTTTTTATAGATATTGTTTTGTATTTTTTTTTCCTTTTTTTTATACTGACCCGGCATGTTGGCGGCATTGCATCTGATGGTAAGTGCTAATGCCGCCCAGGCAGAGTATCCATTGGCATCGGACGGCGGTCCAATACCAATGGAAACAATAATACCGGCCTGCTAAGGTGCCCTTTCACGCTACGGCGGAAAGACCCAGGATTGTAGGAAGGAGGAAACACGTGAGACGGCAAACAATTTCACAGTTTGACGGTGCGGCACAAAAACGAATTCGAGAACCGTTTCGTTCGCGCCGGGATGGTGTGGACCGTCAAGCTATGGCTTCGCAAGCCAGCCCGCGTGGTTCTGGTTAGGAATGGAGAGGAGGGGATCTAGTTGAACAATTCTTCAGAGCACTCACCGTGATACAGGCGATAGAACACGCTTAGAGAGGCGACATCCCTCCGGAGTTGTAGCGACTCTAAGTTGCTCGTAACGACTGCATCATTCACAATGCGAATGGCCCGCCGCTGCAATCCATCCAAGGCATCGAGCAGGTACTGGGCGGATCCATCCCAGAGGTGCGAGCAGTACTCCATACCCGGTCGGACCTGCGCTTTATATAAGCGACAAAGCTGACCGGGCGTGAAAAACCGACGCACCCTCTTCAGGACTCCAACCCTGCGTGATGTGGCAGATATTACGCCCTCGATGTGATTCCTTGGATTGAGATCACAGCGGATATCCACACCAATGATACCCAGGTCATCCCGCACTGAAAGGGGAGTACCCTGAAGAATGGGGAGGGAGAGAACGGGGATTTTTTGCACGTGAACACACACACCTGAGTTTTCTTGGCATTGAACTCAACCATATTTCTGGAACCTCATGTAGAAATAAGATCCAAGGTCCGGTTGAATTATTAAGTTAGTGATAAGATGAATCAGTCTGAATAAACCTGTGATGATTGTTAAATTTTACCAATTAGGTATTAAAATGAGGCACATACTCAAACAATGCTGTGATGATTATTACATTTTACTAATTAAGTCGATAGGTAGTTAATTAAGCTGGGGAACCTTCTTAATCAAACTGTGATGATTATTGAATCAATCAATCAGGCACAATCTTCAAATTAAAATAGTTAATTACTAATAAGTATTAGACAACAGTGATTTTTTACGTTGAGTTCCTACTTCAGAGAGCCTTTAAGTGCCTTTTATTTATATGTTAAGAAGATTGTTGCTTAATAATAAATAATGTTGAATTTATAAACCTTGTTTAATTAATAAAACATAAACCGAATCATTTTATTTAAAGACATGTCTTTGTATACATTAAAAGAACATATTCCTACCCCGAATTACTAAATCCATGTATAAAGTGATAAGTTTACGTTGGAGCACTTATTATATACATGGGTGATGATTTGGGGATATTTAACGTATTAGTTTAAAAATAGTTGATTAATCCTTTATTTTCATAAAAAAATATATTTAAATTCTATATCAGACACAGTTTGTTTGTTTCCTGCGTATAAAAAGATATCATAGACATGACTTACATGCTTCTATTTTATTATCGGTGTAGAAACAGTCATCTATCAAGTTTTCTAAGAAAACGTAAAAAAATAAAATATGTGTAAATGGCACTATAAAGCTCTTAAAACAGTTAAATGATTGTAGAAAGATGTTTTTTATTTTTGGTCATAGAATTATTTCTAGGGCGAATTGAACACAAATTACGCTCTCCTGTAAACCTCGGTTTTTGACTTGTCCTTATATACGTAGGGACCGTCGATATGATAAAAGTAACATATTTTTTTAAGCAGGAATGATTTATTTGAATGGGTATTACAAATTAGCATTACAATAATTACATTTTAAATTATGTACGTATAATGTATATAATTACATACAAGAAAATATAATTATATTACACTGTGGGACATAAAATCACAGTTTCTTTTAACTTAAATTACATAATTTATGACTAGTAACAATGCTTAACGATAAAGCACCAAGTTTAGAAGCTCTTTGGAACTGTTTTTAACATTCTTAGCTTACATCGATATTATTCGATGGTACAAATATACATAATATTCCTAAGCAAATATATTCAAATTTAGAGTAATAAACCATGATTAAAATAGCGTTTTTATAGAATTAAATTTATTTTCCACCAACGTAGGATCTTTTAAAGAGTATTAGAGTCAGGCAATGTGACAAAATGTATGAGTAAATTTGGACAAAATATATTTACATAATTAAATTCTGTATTAGCCCATATACGTCCCACTACGGGGCACGGGCCTACTCTACAATCGAGAGTGGTTAGGACATAATTAAATGCAAAAATAAAAATATTTAACATTTTCTAAGTTAGTTATTGGCAGTGGTAGGTCTGGTAGTGCGGCAGATAAGTTTGCTGAGCACACCAATATTAAAATAGTATTTATACCCGTATAACAAAACTACAGGTTTTATCAGAATCGATGTACATACATTCACAAAAATACATTTCTTAAACGTAATTGAGGTATGGAATTGTGATAATTTTCATATTTTGAGTAAGAGTCATGCGTAATTTTATTATGTTTAAATCTTGCATCCAATTAAACTTAAAAAAAGTTCTCGCTTTGGCAATTGATGTGTCACCGGCGGAGAGATAGACTCAGATAAGTTATTTTTAGCACCACACACTGTGTTGATTATTCCATATATATTTTTTTTGTTTTGTGTTCCTTGCGTTTGTTATTATTTCTTAATGATTCGTCGATCTCTCTGCCGTGCCGTTGAGATTGAGTTAACTGATATGAATTATCTTGTAGAGCTCGTACTGATTCAAACATGACTGACATATACACTAATTTTTACGAGTATGTTTTACTAACTCATTATTAACAGTCCTAATAAAATGGAGAATACTCCGAATGTAGTAGTTCTATGTGCGCTGTTACAAAAGTCTCCTCTGCAGTAACAATGTGTTGTCTTGGTGACTCTGTCCGCATTGGTGGTGTCTTCGGTGCACGCCTCGTCGTATACCTCATATATGTTGTTGACTAAGATCCACTTGCCGTTGATCTTCTGCTGGTCCCCGCTCAGGGTCTGCGGCGCGCATCCTCGTTGCACACCCACTGTTGTCACTGTCAATCAAAAAGTTATTATTTATTAGTTTGATTTAAAATATTCCTGCAAACTACATGTTTCGTTTATATAAATACGCAGGCTGTGAAACGTGAGACCGCGGGTTCGATCCCCTTACCGAGACAAATATGTATGTAACTGTTGGGTGTATTCATTTTATTCACATGTGATGTAGAATTTTAGGGTAGAAAGTTCGTAATTTTCCTATTTTCGTCGGTTTTGTCTTATTTTAATCAATTTCGATATGATTTTATTGAATTAAACGAAATCTAGTATAAAAAATGGAAAACTAGGAGAACCATACGATAACATACGATTTTACTCTATTTTCCGTGATTCTTGCGATGAATTAAAACAAAATGAAATCAAGCGTGTGCTCGTTGTGTTAATATTAATGAGTCTTATAACCTTTAAGTTATTCGTTTCACCTTTGCGTAACTAACGAAGATATATACTTAATAATAATGCAGTTGAACGCCCACCTATTAATTATGAATGTTTTTACGATTGATTAAGTACTGGATTCACTTATTATGGCAAGTTTAATATGTTTAACCAAAGTAAAAATATTGTTCAGTCGCTATTAGGCGTAATTAATTATTGTTATTGCCGCCTAATTTTTATGTAGGCGTCTGTCTGCATACATGGTATGACACCATCTTTATTTATAAGTATATTATAATTAATAATCTATGAAACCATTTTTTATTCCCGATTATCGTAACACTACATCTCGAGTCGTATAAAGTTGTTTGTCTCAATATAGCACCTTTAACTTGTCTTTTGAATCATGTAGATATTATTAAAATGAATTGATAGAGTGTGCTGAATCATTTTTATTTATACACTGTCTGTCGCACTAGTCTCCCAAGGGAGGAAACAGTATGATTTCATCTCCGATTAATTGGCATATGGCATCCGAAGCGATCCGCACGCTCGTTCGATACTAAGAGCTTCAATTAAAACCGGCTGACCCTACACATGCTCTCGAATGCAGGCCTCATTAGCATCCAATATTAATATGAGGAACTGATAATGAATGATTCATGAGTCACTTGCAAAGAATAATATTTGATTATTTGAATCAATTCAAGTGACACTTTTCACATGTAACCTCAAAAGACTACGTTCTAATTTATCGAATTCATTGTAAATGTGAATCAATATTTGACGTTATTCACGTGTTGGGAATTTACAACTTCATTTATTAGTAAACCAAACGGAAGTATTTAGTAGATTCGTACGCCTACATGAAGTTTTCCTGTAACGAGTACAATGGAACGTTAAACTAAAAATAATTATCCTATATTTTTGATAAGTGAACCGGAAATATCGCACATAATTAAAAAATGTAGATTTAGTTCTACAATAATTCCAATTTGATATACCGCAGAGGATGTGATATTTGTCTTGCTTGATAATAATTAAACGTCGTAAATCAACTTTATGATTAAAGCATAGGTTATAAATGCCATTATGAATGAAATTGATACCCGACAATTTCATTGTTGACGCAACGTCGCCACTACCACAAATTGATTAATTATTTAAAGTGACAAATAGTATTAAAGTCTGGTGTCCGGCTCAACGGCTGTGTAATTGGCCTGGTTTCCCTAACTTGAACACACAAGTGCCCTTTTATCGCGATTGCACGCCTGTAATGTACATTTACGATACACATGACGAGATGCACCCTTAAAAGGAAACGAGCCGGTTTTAATGGGTAATAGATATCACTGTATTTAACAATAAGTAAATTGCAATGAAGATAGGAAATCTAGATGCTTGAGTATTGACGCAATGTATACGAAATCACTGTATCATACGGCAATGCTGTGGATAGATCACTTTATTATGCCAATATAGTCGAATTTTGTTCAATATTATGACAAGAAATAAAATATTCCACTTTACCCCATTCAAAAATATACTAAGCCCCCAAAGAATTAGTTGGACCCTAACATAGCTGCAGAAGTATGGTCCTTCGATCCGGATGCACAAGCTTTACTACATAAATTAGATTAACACAAAAGATATGAATTATAAAACTTACGTCCATTTCCTAAATTAAGGTAAGTAATTTTCTTATAGCACATGGTTGATGATTTACAATCGTGTTCAAATGGCCGGCTGTAGTTGAAGTGTTCACACAGCGGCAGAGTTGATATATACGGCGTGCGCTCTGGTGCGCACGCGTAGCACTGTATACTCCAGGACGCTGGAATAGAGAAAAAAATATCATTCTTAAAGTTGGTTTTGTGGGTATAATATCCCATGTAATAATGTTTCAATATCAAATTTAGGTGTCACAAATTATAGCATGGAAATAAAAATCTGTTTAATGAGAGCTTTAAGATCGAATTGAATATTTATATGGCAACCCGATCATCTACAACGGAAAATGTTTAGGAACTTGTTATTTTTGTTAATAGTCTCTTTGTTTATTTTCAATCACAAAACAAACAAAAACCATATGAGCATGTATATTTCTATACCTACGTATAAAATTATTCAACGAACATAATGGCATTTTTAATAGTGTTGTTTGTCACCGCTTCGAACACTATTTTGCCACGCTATAAAGTATACTTTCCGTCTAATATGTGTTTATCGAACTTTTAGAAAAATTCGTCTAACCGTTGCAGGATTCGTCGCATATTATGCAAAGATCGCCTAATAAGATAAAGTATAAGTAATATATGTATACCAAATAATCAAACACATTCTTCTGAACCCTGAATCATGTGGTGCAATTCGACGGTCGTAAAATCGTATTAAGCTAAACCTTTTTACGAGTGGCGCTTATACCGCGTGCGTGTACGAGTAATAAACTTGATTGTATAAAATTTCGTGGGGACAGTTACGGATTAAAGTTCATATGTTAATTTAAGTCATAGTAAATATATATACATTGAGCATATCATTATGTACATAGTACACTCGTTTAGCTCCACATACTTGTAAGTCGTAATAAATAGATTTGTCTATAATATATTCTCATTGAAACATCGTGTATGTTCTGTTATTATTGTGCTTAATAAAATATGAATATATTCATGGCGTCAGATCATTTGAATGCCATAAAAATAGTTTATTGCGCCAGTTTATTAACATATTCAATTTTATTGCGTAGTTTTAAATAAATGCATATTTTTATACATTTAGAATCTTGTACATTAAACCTATAAATCACGCGATCTTAAATATTTACATATTTCTGTTAGCTATGTTATTGTTTCACTCCATTGGTCAGTTTGTTGTAATAATATTGTGTAAAATTCAGCCACGACTACGCTTCCCTTGACTTTTAGTATGGGTTTATTGGTTAAAATTAATCGACCTATTATTTAAAATTTCATAAATGTACAAATATGGTCTCCTGAAATGATTACGACTTCAGCATCGAAGCATATTTAACATTTTTGGGTAAAAATTGGCCATATTATGGGCTTACGCAAGAAGGAAATTTAAGTACTTGTAACTAGGAATACATGAACATAAAATAGCTTGAATCAGGTCATATATTCTTTAAAAATGCTGTTAAATCGGCGGGGACCGAGCGAAATGGCATTCCAGCAATTAATGAAGTTGGCGGTAACGTAGAATCATCTAGTGTAAATGTTACACAGCCACACAAAAATTTTGATCTGTTCGAAATAAGTTCTTTGTTTTTTTTTATAAATCTGCATTTGGATTTAGTCAAAATACGCATAAAAAATGTATGGTTTATTTTAAAGTTCAAACTCGCATCGTTGGAATATACTGGTGGTACCTGCCTCTCATATGTGAGAGGCCGCCTAGATAGTTACCACCACAACGTCTATTTCTCCCACTAAACAGCAGAGTAAATGCGCTGTTGTGTTCCAGTTTGAAGGATATTGTAGCCAGGGTAACTACTGGGCATAATGAGACTTAACATCATATGTCTCAGGATGGCGAGCGCAGTGGAATACTTCTTAATTCCTGGTTTTGTTTGGTTTTACTACTGTCTATGAGCGGTTGTATCGTTTACCATAAGACGAATGGCACGGTCGCCTCACCATTCATCGCAAAAAAACCTTTTTTTGGTGTATTATTATGGACAGGCAATTTTTCCTGTACAACTTGCTATAAAACGACGTGTGTGTGACTTGCAAAAGCAAGTTTCATTTCACAACGTGTCACATGCTGTATATTGCCTTATCTGTTTCGCCACCAAACGTGGTCTCTCCTTCCTGAATTTAAAACCACGTTAACGATTGCGTTCTACCAACTGGCCATGAACTGTGAAGTTGATCGACAATCAAAACTTACAGCTATGTAGCTATAACTAACGGAATAAAGCTACGCGCGTCTCCGATGGTGTTTTGAATAAAAAAGGATGTGAACAATAGATCTATTTCCATTGTGTGGTCCCATATCCTCCAAACCTGTTGCTGTATACGGTTATTGTATAATACCAATATAAGCTGTATTTTTGGATGCGATGATATCATTTATGAAGCGGGGAATGTATATAGGAATGATAAATAATAATGTTGTTAGGTATGTAGGTATACATTTAATTGGATATTCTGTTACAATATGGTAATTGATAAAGGTTTATATTTAAAAAAAATCATTAATTTTATAATCAGCATTATTTTTAATATGTAGTTGGTTTTCATAACTAGACCTATTGACACGGGTTTATAAGCTTGACTTATGTGTCAATATAACGAAATGCTTGACTAAATTTCGACTTGTCGAATGTATAGTCAGCCCATTAAATCGGGATGGGAATGGTAACGAAAAAGAATGGGAAGAAGGAAAGGGTTTTTGACATCGAGCAATTTCACTCATCGAATGAAACGCGTCAGAAAAGTTGTCGCTTCACGTCGATCTCTTGTGAGAAAGTTGTACCGCCCGGACAAGCATGCCCATTCATGCTGAGTCATCACTGACAACAGCGTGGCTCTACCACTTCTTTAAAATATTTTTTGTACTAATACGTACTATATTAACCCGTAAACTCAAAAGGGTAAGCACAAATATCTCTAGTGAGTGGTAGCACCTAAAGTTCGCCGAGATTTTTACGCCCCAATATAGTAGGGAGCGAATTTATCGCTATGGCGGACATGACAGTCCCCTCTTCATAATATTCCGAGTTAAATGAGCACATAATGTCTACTTAAATACTTCTTGATTTTGCACAAAGACCCAAATAAATTTTCCCAGGAAACAGCGTTATAAATAGGCGACAAGTACCACGCTGCAGTACGACATATGTTTTTCTAAATTGCGGACAGAGAACAGTGCAAAGTGCGAGATGTTCCCAAATCTCTCCTAAAGACTTATTAAGGAATTCCACACTCAATTAACATCGGCAGTTTTAAACAATTAAATGTCTGGAGGATAATTTTTATGTCTATATAAGTCGGTTACTAGCTGGATTATTTATTTGTGAACAAACGTTAAAAGTTTAATGTTGTTGATGTTTTAAAACTTTTTGTTCTCATGTTTACCATGGATCATCAGTAATTCAATTCTTTGCAATAATACATAACTTATTATTAAAGGTTTCTTTATTTGTTTGTAACATTTTACTTTTGGAATATTTTTTTTTACTTATCTTTAGGTAACTAAATTTTGTATGAAACTATTGCACATTGATGTGACTCTCTCCCTCTCTCTTCAGCCACAGAAAATCCACTGCTGAATATAGTTTTCCACCATGGACCGCCATATAGACCTGATTGAAGAGGCCTGCATCCAGCAGCATCCTGCTATCTAAACCAGTGATCTGACTTAAAAAAAATGTTAACACGTTAACTGCCAATAAAACGAGTATACTTTTCAATGTTGTTCGATGATTAATAATTCTTGATGGAGAGTCAGAAATTATTCCGCATTAATAAAACCCAATATTAAGAGTGTATTCTAACTAAGTAATAAAAAAAACATAGGTTATTTATCGTTGTCTTGATAGGATAGTTAGGCATCGCACAACATTGACCGCGTTGGCAGTTAACGTGTTAAAGTTGGTCACATCATTTATTTAGCCGAAAAGACAAAGAAATTTCCATATCCGTATAAATATTGGAATAGAAAATATTATCATAATATAGAAGTATTTCTTATTGTCTGCCCACTGTTTGGCATAGCTCCGTTATTCCTAACATGTCTAGGCGCTATTCATATCTTTAGTCATTTGTTTTGTACAGTTAATCCTTTGACTACGCGACCTCGATATTTCGTCTACACTCTGATTATGTTTGATTCAGCCTTCATTACTCCTACGAAGACGTGACAAAAATTTCATACCACATGTGTTCGAATGTTAATCACGGAGGTCGGCATCCTCACGATTTTAATTCTCTTATAAGTATGTCTATATAAGGCCTGGCGATCGTATAACTGCCTATTGTGTGGATTCGGTGTTTGTTTGTTCTCTTTAAAGGATTGAATACATTTTTGTTTTATTCAGTACACACGCACGGGTGTTCTGTTATTCGTCCGGAAGTCTATACTTTATACGCTATAACAAACTAGTTCTTAAAAATGTTCCACTGTATTATCCTGGAGATGGAAATTATGTGTATTTGTAGTTGTCGTATTTTCCTTATTGTGTTCATACACGACCATCAAGATTTCGAGTTTATACTACTGACGACTTCTATTTGCATAAATATATTGACTTTGGATTATGGAGGAACCTATTAACAAGAATATTTAAGAACATTATGTTATAAAAGTGTGTGGTAAATCGTTAAAAATCCACTCTTTATATAGGAAATGACAGTATGTTTTTGACCTAAAAACAGAATAATGTCGGTGATAATGTACATTGTAAAATAAAAACTACTTATCTCTATGCTGTCATAAAATAACACGACGCAGATAGTGTTTATCATATTATTGCATAGTTTGATACAAAAAAATCTTCAATTGAAAATCAATATTTCAATATTTTTTACATGGTATTTGTGAATGAAAACCGAAACCATGTGGAAAAAAATGTAGTAGCAATACCTAGGAAAACACGTGATATTTACCAAACATTAATTAATTATTAACACTTATGCAAAACAGCTGTTACTTACGTTTAAACAACATAACAAACGGCAACAATAACGCTAACAACTCCATGTTTATAAATAAAACACCACTTGAAACTAAACACAGTATGCAAAAACTTAACAATTAACAAATTAAGCGTAATTTTTTACATTTACTATTTACGATACAATGCGCCGCTTTTGAGACGCGTGCAGCGCGCTGTGTGTGACATTAGACTGAAATTGGCACCTCAGCAAGCGGAGCTCATGATTCACAGGAAGGAAGCCCAGTGGCAGAACGTGACATGTCCGGGTGCCACGGAAATAAGGCTCTTATGTATGTAAGGATAATGATTGTTCACGCGATCAATGTTGGCGCCGGCGCGAGACTGAATAACTTTTGGCGGTTTCTCTGTGATGTATTATTTTTATTCGTTTCTCTCCCCGCTCTCTGGGTGGTGCGTGTCGAATGCCGGGGTAGCACTGACCTCTAAGATGTGGGAGATTTTATGTATGTGAAGTGGCACTGTCTCTAAGTGTTTATCGGATAGTAAAGTTTTTATGTGCCGTAGTATACAAATGAAAGGAAATTAACCTAAATACAGATGAAGTAAAGAAAGTAATACTCGCCCCACATGTGTTTGCTCTCATAATTAGAAATTTATGAGCATTTTTTTAGTAAGCACAGAATAATGCGTTGGTAAAGTAAGCACTTTTAAAGCGTTTGTACTACATTGAGTATTGAATGAATCAAACATGCTAAATGTATATGCAAATGTATGTCAAGAATGCTGCTGGAGGTGCTAATTGTTGTTTGTGTTGCTACTACGAAAGTCACAATGAAGTTAAAATAAAAAGGTCATTTCGTTATGAGTTTGTCAAGTTGTAAACAATCAAATCATTTATTTAATAAAGGCACAGGGTTTTAATCGTAACATTAGTTGCGGATTCCATACTAAGTGAACCTGAATCGCGGGAAACCAGACATATACATACTTATAATGTTTATCACTCTACCTGACTCCTATAGGCAAAGGCTTGAGTACTAAGAGCTACAAGCCAAATACACATCATTCGCTTCATTTTTTGTAGTCAATCTATTTATGCAGATTGCTTGGTCCGTAAACAAGTAATTTAAATGAACTAGACAGAGAATGGACGTTGATAAAACCAAGAACATTAGCATATATTTTATGACCTTCAAGTTTCCTTTCTAAAAACTTGTGAAAGGATGCGTATACGAACGATACTTGCAAATATTTGTGATAAAATAGAATTATGAATAGCTATCAGACGTATAATATTCTAGATGGTTTTTAAATAGTCTTTTTTCATCGCTGTGATTTTCGGCAAATATTTGTTGAGAATTAAGTTTTGTTTTGCCGTGCTCATGGACGATCTTAGTTAACGTCCGACCAGTACTTATACACTCCCATATTACTTCATAACCGAACTCCAAGGTTCTGTGTTCTGTCGGTCTATATCAACTCATATACGTCCCACTGCAGGGCACGGGCCTCCTCCACAATCGAGAGTATTATTGAGTAAAGTTTTGTTTGAGTAAAGTTGGTAAGGTCATAAAGTCCACGCTGGCTTAGTTCGGGTTGGCAGACTTTACATACCATAGAAATTCCTACACATTGCTATGGTATCGTTATAGGGCGTGGTGATTGACTATTAAATACACATAAACCTCCGAAAAGTCAAAGGTGTGTCCTGGGATCTGAACCTGCGACCACCGTGAACACTTCGGCAGCCGTGTCTGGTCCGTTTACCAACAGGCCACCGCGCACTTCACTTCTGTATTAGTCGATAGTAATTATTATTTTCAAACAGGATGTTATGTTGGTATTACCAGTAACCTCATTTATAAGTTCATATGGGACGAGTTTTCAACAGACACGACCTCAATGGGTAGCTATTCATTATTGAATCAATCCTCGTAATGTTTGGGTTTATAAATCAAGTCGATCTCCGACGCTAATGTTCTCAATATAAGTTTGGCAGGATTAGCAATAGGTTTACGGTAAAAAAACTGTAGCATACACATTTTTACCGTTGTTTATTTTTTTACTACGGTTGTTGAACTTGTACTTCGTTTTCTTTTAAAGATGAAGATTTGTTTAGGTTAGGCCGCTTCCCGTCATAGTTTATTCTTTTGTTTTGTGTTTCATCAATAGGTACTTATAAATTGGGAAACGTGGGTGACTTAGAAGTTATTCAAATATATAATAATTTTGTCGGAGCAAAATTCGTAAATTGAATCCGATTTGAGAAACTATAGCTAGAACAAAGGACACAATAACTGGGAGAAAGTTGGCTTTGATCCATTTGGATAACCTATTAATTCATTCATACGGGAACACTAATATGATTTGTCACCAACCGTAGCAGTCGCATAAAACACCATGCTTTTAAGAGTTTCCGAGCCATAAAAACATTTACAAATTGAGAAACAAGGGTAATCGTTTGTTGTCATGTCCATCTACGAGACTATTAAACATACTATCACTATCATTTAATAATATTAACAAGCTATAAAATTAACCTTAGGACAAGGACTCCTCATTTTACGATGGTCTGGGAATCAGATTTATAGCCTACACATTTGATAACACTTGAATATTAGCCGGCAACTGCATTAGGAGAAAGTGCCTTTTAATCAAAGTTTTTTCAAGCGGATCTTGTGCTCACGCAAATAAAACGTTAACAATTTCATGCCATGATCTGTGTTGCTCATTGACCAGCGTATAAAGTTTCATGTGATATCATTGTGCGTGGCTGCAACATCCTTTGCTATTGAAAGATAAAAAAGCTACAATGTTGGAGATTTTTGCGTAGTGCGTAGTGACGCATGGTCCTGTGTGTGTAGTAAACAAATAGGTTTTAATACAGTAAAAGCGTATCTGGGATATTCAGTTACAACGACAAGAATTCCATGTACTACTGTATATTCTTCTGCGATTATAGTTTTGTATCAAGCTTTTAGAATTAAGGAACTATAGTATTCATTCGTTCTTTCAGTTTCAGTCATTAGCTGTTTTATGCAATTTCACCGGTGTTTGAGGTGGGCTGACGTGTAATCACAGCCTTCTTAGGTGGGATTACAAATAATCCCTTGCTCTTAGGTCCGTAAACTATCTCTACGTAAACTTGTATGTAAGCCTTTGTTCTATTGCTTTGTGAAAAGACATGCCAACGAAATATATACTTTCACATTGATAAGTGTTTACAGCACAGTTTACAGCATCGGCCTTAATCATAGAGATAGTACTACAACCTATTTTAGTTATCGAATGTTTGTCCCTTTCGTATTACATATATACTTTTGAATTCAGCTTGAGCGAATAAGACAAAACATTCGATAATTAAAATAGGTTCTAAAAATGTCTTTGATTAAGGCCGTATAAGTAAAGCGTGTTCACAAAGTCAACAACGCGTCTCATGTTTGTAATACGGTCAATAACTGCAATGTATGGAATTTGGAAGACGTCAAAGGAAACTAAATTGCATTTTATTACGCAAACACATTGTGAATATGGGTAAACCTATGACTCGATTATTTTATATTACCAAGCAAACATGCCCGTATAACGGGATGTAAATATACATAATGTATGTTTATAATAATAGGTATAATAATAATAAATTTCAAAACGCGTAATTACCCGTAGCGATTGTATGGTGGCTGAAACAATTGTTTTTCTTTCGTCTGTAGGCAAATTTTACAGAATTCTGCTTGCGAAGACAACTTTTGTTTGTTAGCAAATTCGTTGATAGTATGTGTACCCGTTTAATTGTCGCTAGCATTATATTGTATAATCCCTCGGCGCACAAAACTGGTGGAAGCTCTGTCTTCTATTTTTAACTCTCACTTACCAGGAACCGCATCCTTGCTATACAAGCCATTAAGTGTAAACGCGCATGTAAAGTGACTCATGATCTGACGCCGTAATACGGGTCATTGATCCCTTGTAACATCCCTGTCGGTTCACAATGAATTATTTTATTATCACCAATCGATACATTACTAGGTCAATACTATTGGTAATTTCGTTTGCTATTGACCAATCCTGAATAATTAAACATCTCATAGCTGATAGTCGAATGGTTATGATACTTCGTATTCATTATACTAAAATACCTATTATGCGTATTCGCTTAGGTCATTGACTGGATAACTGCTAATGTTCGTCTGGATATGGAATATCCTGGCGATTATTTTATAATGCATCTACTAGATAATAGATTAGCAGCTGTCGAATACTATTTTATCAGCTCCGGCTGTTTGTGTCATTTAGTGAAGCTAATTTGTGGTAACCATAATTTTCTTACAAGTAAGCTGTACTAAAGTATAACTAATGATACGATTGTCGGATGGAAATCGGATTTTTGTTATCAAGAGTTCCGATCTCAAATCTATATGTATAATAATGCATCTACTAGATCTGCAGCTGTCGAATACTATTTGCTTATTTGTATTTTATCAACTCCGGCTGTTTGTGTCTAAGTTTACTGGTAATACAATATTTTGATTAAAGTTTAATACATTTTAATAAAATCAATGAAGAAAATAAAAATGTAGTCTTTTTATTTTAAAAATATTATGATCTTGAAAAGAGCTTATCATCAGAGGAGCTAACTACTTTATTGTTTAAATAATTTGGAAACATAAACCCGTTGACTTTTCACCATTGCTTGTAAAAATACTCATAGGGCGCGAAACTTAACTGATAAGCAATTTGTTTTCTAAAGGATGAAATCATATCAAGCCATATGAATAAAAAATATCACAGTATGAAATTTCAATCATGAATCGCGATTTTTGTCCTTGGTGTATTACGTTTAATGCATATTTAATGAATTTAAAATATATTTACATGTTGCTTTACATTCATCTAGTGAAGCTAATTTGTGGTAGCCATAATTTTTCTTACAAGTAAGCTGCACTAAAGTTTAACTAATGATACGATTATAGATTGTCGGATGGAAATCGGATTTATGTTATCAAGAGTTCCGATCTCAAATCTAGATAATGTCATTGACCATTCACGAAAGGATGTAGGGCGTTCCTATACTAAAGCCGGAACTATCGCTGCCGATATATGTCATACATGAGTAATGATTTTTTACAGGGGCATGGTACTATGACTAATACACCTGACATTTTATGTACATTGCTATCTAAAATAACGTATCCTCCGGCGAAAGATTGTAGTCTCCCCATGGATGATGCATTTCGGCGGCATTCACGAATTAGGATAAACACAGACTGCACCCAAACGCTACCTGTCTACTTGGGCTCCTATCACAGGTTTTGCAATATGGTAGAGAGAGATATACAGAGGTCTATCAGATGGTATCTGGTTATTTCAGCGTAATATAAATACAGGATCTCGAATCAGATTTTCAACCATCTAAATAAACCAGTAGACGCCAGACACATGTCCATCATAAACATACAAAATGTATTGTAATCTTTTTTTTTAAATTTTATTGCAATGAATGACGACATGGGTATGCCGTTTGCCTGATGGTAAGCGATACGACCCCTTATGAACAGTAGCAAAACCGAACAACACCTTGAATTACAAAGCAATGCTTGGCACTCCACTGCGCTCGCCATCCTGAAACATAAGATGTTGAGTCTCAATATTTCCAGTCGGTCAAATCATATGTAGATTTTATATTATGTCGTTACCACTTACATGTTTTTGATCAACCATTTTTATCGTGGGAATCTAAATTCGATCAGGTGATTACTAGATGTTCTGCGCTAAATGTTGCAAGTTCTATCCAAACACGGATAATAATCTGACTTCCGCGACCAAATGTTTTCAAATCTACATTTGAAGATATGTTTGTCGCACCCACTCAACTGGGGAAACTTTATTTGACAAGCAATACTAAACGTACAGTTACATCAATCATCAGCACCATCAATCAAAAATATATTGTTTGTTTACATTTTACACCAAAAAATAGATCACGTCATAATAGGAAATTCGTATTACCACGTAGCGCCTGTCCAATTCACCGCAGCAATTTTGCACATTAAGGTTTCCAAGAGAATACTCTATCATTGTTAAATATTAGTCTATCATTATCAATTATAAAAGTATTGGTTATAAATTTTAATACAATAAAAATAAATTATATAACATCGAGTCATACCATTGCTGCCTCATAGTAAACAATAGCTTTTTCCCTAACTTAATTACCTAACTACCGTACTCAGAGATATTTAATGTCAATTAAATCGTTATTTAATGTAGATTTTGCGAACAAAATCTTTACTGAGGAACGATTTAATTTACATTAAACGTCTTTGAATACGGCCGCAAGAGTCAAACAATAACCACCGTTTCTAGGTCTACCAACTAGTTTTTACTTACAAATTCTCTTTCCTGTTTGCAAGGATATTTCTAAGAAATTTCGCCCTGCTGGTAACTACACTGTCATAGTATACCGTATTGGTATTGCTTTTCCCTTTAGCTAATAAATATTTAATTAAGACGCTTAATTTTCTTGAGCGTCATACATTGAATTCAATGACGAGTGTCATTGTTCAGGCCGCACTGATATTATTATGCGAATTTTATGAATATGTTACCGCCTTAGTTTCGTTATGGGTCTAAATGATTTGATTACATTTAGTGGCATTGAAGCTTCTAAAATTATTTTGGATGTAGCGACCCGACGCGACGCTGCCATAGCTTTGGAGTCGTGTCACCCTCCCAAAGAAAGTGTGTATTAAGGGTTCCACAATCATGTTAATGAAATCCACCCACACCCTTATTTACTTATTGTACAATCTACGTGCCATAAAAATGCAATCGCTTTTGCAATAAAATCTAACGAGCATGCCAATTTACGAGCATAAACTTGCTTACAAATGTAATAAGAAATATGTATTTCGTTAAGAACAGCATTCCTTTTTTATTTAGTACTTTGAGATGTATTTTTATCTCTACAACAGTTCTTTCAGTGTTCGAGCACTTCCCGTAGGAGCAAGTACTTAGTAACCCTAACTCTAATTGAAAACTTGTACGATGGATTTTTCGAACTGAAGTTATTGGAAAGTCAACGAAACTTAGGAAATAAAACAATATGGGATTGCGGTTGTTCAGAGTAAAGAACAAACATTTTGAAGCTATATGTTATTGGTTTCGATTGATTACATGTGTCTTTGATATACTACTGGTGGTAGGTCTCTCATATGTGAGAGGCCATCTGGGTGGGTACCACCGCAGTGTCTATTTCTCCCGTCAAACAGCAGTGTAAACGCACTGTTGTGTTTCGAGTTGAAGGGCATTGTAGCCAGAGTAACTACTGGACATATTGAGACTTAACATCTTATGTCTCAAGATGGCGAGCGCAGTGGAATGCCAAGCATTGCTTTGTGATTCAAGTGTAGTTGTTTGGTTTTGCTACTGTTCATGAGCGGTCGTATCGCTTACCATCAGGCGAACGGCATGCTCGTCTCGCCATTCATAGCAATAAAAAAAAAATATTTTTTTTTTTTTTCTTATGGAAATATGTAAGCCAACAGCTGTCTCGATCATGATTGTTTAAAGTCTATCTTTATATCATAATTTAGGGCGTAAACTACAAATCTAACATGTCTTGTGTGGTCACTTCGCATCACTACATAATATAAAACAAAGTCGCTTTCTCTGTCCCTATGTCCCCTTGTATGCTTAAATCTTTAAAACTACGCAACGGATTTTGATGCGGTTTTTTAATAGATAGAGTGATTCAATAGAAAGGTTTACATGTATAATAACATCCATTAAATAGTGGAGAAATATTGTTATTTTTGAGGTTTCTAATGTGATGTCGTTAATCATCAATTTTTTTCCGCTTACATTGCAAACGCAGGCTGAACCCTACGAGATTTATCAAAATAATGTACTATATATTTGTACACATTGAAAAGGTCTACAGAAAACTCCGCGATGGTATATGTCTATCTCTTATGGATATCCCACAATAACATTTTTTTGTCATTTACTTTTTACGACAAATAATGGCTAATTTTCGAAGCGATTTTAACCAATACAGCATTAATCCTTATCCAATTCTGTATCAGCCCATATCTGTCCCACTGCAGGGCACGGGCCTACTCTACAATCGAGAGTACAATTGAGAGTGGTTAGGCCATATAATCCACCACGCTGGCCTAATGCGGGTTGGCGGATATATAAGATATATATAAGGTATTCCTTATCCAATTAAATAGCTTAAATTAGATCTATATGGCCCTTTACAGCACAAGATTTAAATGAATATTTTCGAAGATATTACGGATTTAAAATTGCTGGACGTAGCCCTTGCGGCGGTACTGGCCGGCCGGGGCGGCGCGGCGGCGGCGTGCCTATATAGGAAGGTTTATATGTATAATAATAATACGTACATATTATTGTACAGAAATCTATTTGTAACCGGGCGAAGCTGGGCCGGGCCGCTAGTATCCTTATGTTTATGACATTCCTTCTAATTTCTCCACCGATAACTTATATTACTACCGTTACTCTGTGAATATCACTGGTTACTAAACCAAATTATCTAAAATACTCATTGCATTTATAATATTTTACTTGTCTTGTTCAAATGATACTGTGATTATGAAATTGTAATTATTTCTAACACGTGTCCTTCTTATAGCTTGCTTAGCAACAGCGGCATTCGATACTTTAAAAGCCATTGTCTAACGATTTATCCATATTTAATGGGCGTTTTGGTCCCCATGTCCAATCAAAATGAATTTACCCTCGTTGGATAGCTTTTTTCAAGAGAAGAAAATAATATTATGGCGACAAACCTGCATGTATTGTCCGTTTAGAAATATAGTCGTCAGAAGTTATTGGATATACACATGTAATAACCGACCGATTCGGTAACTGTGTAATGTGTTGAAGAGGGCTATACCGAGGCTGATATAAAGTGCACATTTTATCAGAAAACCTACCAAGCATGCGTGCATAGATATACGCGTAATTGAATTAATTCGAGATAATTCTACATTAGAGATTAATTGTCATTTAACTGTTTAACTTTCGTTTCCTTTTTTGTATATATGCAAACATAGTGCATACAAACTCACCCCATTTTCGCAAGAGGTAGGCAGTTATGCTACCAGATCACCTACGTTTCCAGGTTTTGATTCCGGGCTGAGCATGAATAGAAAATCCATAAAATGAAATTAAATGAAAATAATATATTGAATTCATTTAGATGATCTACGTCATTTAGAATCAGTAATTTTTTATCTGCCACCTGGTTTAGAAAGCGGTTTTCACGAGGGAATTTAAAATATTCTGCAAATTGAAATTATTCTGCAGTGTTGTTCTTTTCAAAACCAGTTTACAATTTAGTGATTATAACAAATGTTACATTTGATTTATCACAGCAGTTCATTAATTTATAACATTTTAAATCCGAACATGTTTACATTATATTTAATATGGCTGAGTGAAGCAGTCAAACGAACGAAGTATCAGTCATTAAAAGCATTGTTGGTATTTTTGGACTAGACGTACCGCAGAACAGTTTAATACAATTTTAGACTAAAATACTTTACTTCGAAATGCAAGTCCAGATCGCAGAACCACTTTGGGTATTTTTTTGACAAGAGTACTTACTGGAGTATGCAGTGTAAGACTTGGAATATTGTTTAATATGTCAGGAAGAAAAGTCTAACGCCAGTGGGCTCTTGAACGAGAGTGTCCTAGAACTATCTATTTTATGCTCCACAAGGGTTTCGATCACGTACACAGAGAAAATGTCCTTGATAGAAACCTCAGGATTCCTATAGCACTATTCGGATTTGAGGTAAGACGGATACATCATAGAAGTAAAAGGACCGTACGCTGCCACTAAGACTGATGCCTGATTTTATGAACGATGAGAAAAACCCCTTGCACATATTACTTCATCACAGTGATGTATTTATTATAGACTGTGAGATAAGTGACAGTTTGGGCAATATCAAAAAATATGGATATTAATACAATTCATAATATGTATGTGGACTTTTGACTGATTGCAGCAGAAATAATAAAACACTTCCACGTGCCAATTGGAGATGGCCAATACGCAGAAGGTTTTTTACAAAAAATAACTGAAAAAATGTAAATCCCACATTGTACAAATATGTAGAAGAAAAAAGATCAAATAACAGAAGAGCCACTTTTCAGAGATTGGAAGCCAATAATGTGGCCGATTTTGCACGATTAAGTGAACAAGACGTGATATTAATGTATTGGGGACGTATCAGTTAAAACTAGCACCTAAATAACAGTTTAGGTATATCTTATAGAAACTTATAGAGAAGCTGCTATGGAGGATAACTGACGACGGAATTGAAGATGTGTGACTTTTGCGTGCACGCATACAGTAGATACCAAAATGTGTGAGTAAAACTATACTTTAACAATACCAGCCGATATACGTCCCACTGCAAGGCACGCCTCAGCAATCAAAATATCGATCAAGACGTATCAGGCTATAGTCCACGCTAGCCAAGTGCGGATTGGCGAACTTCACATAGACAGAAATTCTAAAATATATCTATGATATTCAGGTTTCCTTTATGATGTTTTACTTCACCGTAAAAATGAATGGTAATTGACTATCACTCTACACATGACTTCGCAAATGCAGGAATGTGCCCTGGAATTATAATAATACCATGCCAAATAAAGAAAAAAATCAATAAAAGTATAATAATATGTACTTAATATGATGAAACAAAAATGTTAAAGTACGATTTCTTCGATTGGACAGTGAATCAGGTCTAGCGCCCTACATATATTTAATCTACACAAAAATACCTTTCCAATAATGTATCACTCATTCCGATTGGAGCTGGTACCAGGTTCCATACATATGTGCCCATTGTCCTTTAATGAAACACCTGTAACCTCAGCACATGTGTCTAAACAATATTGGGAAGTAATAAAGAATAGTTTAATACATAGCATTACAATAGCCCCAGACAACAGGTCGTAACGCCCAGTATTTATGTAAATGAATTAATGCCTCGGCATCCTCGCCTATTGATTTTCATTAAAACGTGGAGGTATCGCGTGTCACGTCCCATAAAAAATTGTTCGTGACTGTCTGCTGTTTTAATTAGGTCATTCTATAAGGTATATAAAACGAATTACAAAATAAAATGAAACACAGACAATCACTTATATCGAATTTAGTGTGAACAACGTTCAGGCAGGTACATCAAAACATTTTTATTGATAATGTTATTACATATTTTGATACAGAATATTATTTTAGTTGCCTAAAATATAATTAGGATATCAAATCGTTAACGGAGATTGCAAATAAAATCAAATTTGGTGTTTGGAAAAACACATTTACAACTTCAGCAATACTAAATCATGTTATTGAAACAGCAACTGGAGAGGAAATACTAAAAGTAAAAACTAAATCAGTGTTTATTGCAAGTTGCAATGCAATACATAATTCAAGATTTATTACATTTCTTACATCAGATTACTAGCAATCAGCAATTTCACAAACCATTACACTTGCCATTGTAAAATTATGCACAACTCCTGATAGCTTGTTAAAACGTTGTACCCATTCAGTGACCATAAAACCTAGTCTGTAGCTGTGACTTTGTAAGTCTATCACAATTATGAGTATCCATTAAAACGATACTAAATCGCAATAAATACAATGTGTTTTAAAATACAGTTAGATATCAATTTGCGAACTGCTGGTCATTATGAATGTTCTAAAAACATAGGTTTATAATTCTTTACATAATGTTAAACACTATTTATACATTAAGATATAGTTTATTTTTTACAATAATTGCACTATACATACAACTTGCTTTCTTTGCAAATTAATTATTCCTTCCAATAGCGCGTCTGCGACTAGACGAAAATTCTTGATGTTTTGACTGAAGCTTTTATTTCGATATATTTTTCTCGATATTAATTACATTTTTTACATAAAAATCACAATCTCCGATACAACTCTAAGACAAATATTTACAGTTACTTTTGTATTTGCTTCATTCGAAATATCACATGCCTTAAAATCAATACTGTTTGTCAGTTTTCACAATAAATTATTCCTTGAATGGTGTATTGTATTGAGTATAATTTAATCGGTATAACAATTTGGGGGAATTAATAACATTGATTACATTGATTTCTTCTTTATTGTATTATGTACATATGTATATGCAAACCATCTACCTATAGTTATCGTTTTAAGAATTGACGTGATTTGCTTTGCGAAAATCGTACAACAGGATTTTATATCTACTTTGAACATAATTGCTATTCAATAATATGCATGTGTTAGAACCATATTATGGAACAGTATTCAATACTTATACAATAATATATTACAATTATAAATTCCTAAAAATCCATTCAACAAAAACACGAATCATTGACTGGTCCCTCATTGACTGCGTCAACAACATTCAATATCACATAATGCTTGCGAGTCCATAAAGCGCTGTGCACTTTGCGAATTATAAATATTTACCTACACAATGTATTCACTACCTAAGGCTGTTGATGTATTTCATTAGATTGAACACCACTATGACGCCCATGATGTCGGTATAGCCGTCGTGGCTCGTGTTTGGCGATGAGTTGCAAAGTTCACTTCGGCAGTAACAGTATCTGAAATTGGAAAATGATTTATTGGCTACGTTGAACGATTGATGATTCTGTTTATTTACTTTGTATTTATGTTATGTATAGTAATGAGTATTGATTGATTTATGATTATAAAAAGATAATCTGGAATAGATAGTAATTAAATGTTTATTGGTCATGTTGATAATAATATTGTTATCTCTTCTAGAACTTAAACAAGAAAAATAATACGTGAATTAGTCTTCAATTTAGAGCAGTCAATCAGAGTTTTTGGAACATTGTTAAATATGCTGTAATTGCTTTGATAACTTCAACTGTCTAGGAATGTATGTATCGTTTTTATTACTAGCGAAATAGAAAAATATACATTTAAAGAATTAGTTTTGGCCCATATTAGCTCCACTACCTACTTTTGATACCCGAATCTAGTTCATTTTGACGTGAACGTTGGCTAGAACGCAATATTACTTATTTCATGTAACACGTCATATTCAAACGAGGTTATGACTCTTGACAACATAATTTCTGACTCGGCGAACGTAACTGGTCCGCAAGAGGTGTGTTTAACTATTTAAGTACAATTTATATGCGATATGGGTAATGGACGGGTTCAAGTTCTTAATTAATATCTGGATAATTTGCGCTACAAAATAAGAGGCATTTTGTATAAAATTATTTTGTGGTAAAGTCATTTATGAATATTATGAATTGGTTATTTTTCAGGAGCAAAAATATACCTTGTAGGTGTAGTCCTTTCTCCTTTGTCGTCAACGTTCTGACAGCCTTCAGGATATGGCTCCAATATTTCCATTTTGGGGGACCATCGTCCATTTTTGTATTCTTGATACTCGTTTTTCTGAGGAGCGCAATCACGCAGCACTCCTTTTATTCTCACTGAAAATTCAAAGAATAACAATATTAATAAAGCAATGTATTTCAAAGGGCTAACAAAGGGTTTTTATGCATCGTAACAAGAAACTGTTATAAATAAATGCACCCAAATGTCACACAAAGCCACCAGCCCACATTTATATACGAGTCTTGTTTTGTAGGTAAAAAATACAATATTTTAATCGATTTGGAAGTCGAATAAATCTGTTGTTTGGATTTTCATGGTATGAGAACAAAATTTAGTTGCATCCAAAAATAAATGTTATTTCGTTTATAAATTCTAGCTTAAATTAAATATGATAACACTTATTTTTTTCCAGGCTCTTTAATCCATAATAATTCGTGTACATGTTTTGAAATGCGACAGATGTCCAATAAAAGTATAAAATATTTATATTTACCTCCGTTCTGAATATCGAGGTAGAACTCCTGCTTCATGCACATGGTGGAGTAGGGACAATCGACGATGAACCTGTCGGAGTGGTCGAAGTGCACGCACAGCCGCTTGGTGGTGTTGTAGTAGTGGCCCGGCTCTGGGTTGATGAGGCACTGGTAGCATCGCAGGGGTTGCACTCCTGGAAACAAAACCATCATTGATTTAAAATTTTTAATAGATCTTTTATACTACTTTCTCTTCACTACTGAATATAATAGATCAATCAATCGCTCAGGATTTTCATAGCGATTTTACAGCATTTCTATTGAGCGACTTCAATCTCAACAATAGCTAGATCGTCACCTCATATACATGTTAAATCTTAGTTTGCAATAGTTTTTGTTAACATTTTCAAGTCCCTGTA
Source organism: Hyles lineata (assembly GCA_030180105.1). Lineage (NCBI taxonomy): Eukaryota > Metazoa > Arthropoda > Insecta > Lepidoptera > Sphingidae > Hyles > Hyles lineata. The sequence continues at coordinate 5,960,778 of JARJEE010000027.1, read as the reverse complement.
CTGACAATGTTTCTATATCATTGTTGCAGCGAACGTTTCTAAAGTTTTTCAGATCATGTCCATTTTGGTGATTAATTCTTTTAGTTTATGTAAGAGGTTTAACCTTGTTGATTTTGTGGTCACTTTACGAGCTCTCCGTCTCTGTAACGTTCATTTTATTGCAAAGGTCGTCGTAGCCAGCGTGACAATGTTTTATTTACATCGACCTAATATGCAGTGTAAATATGTCCCCGAACAGTTTTTGTGTGTTTTTAGTAGTAATAAAATCATGTATTTACTAAGGTTGAATCTATGTCGCTTTAATGTTACTTATGTCAAGTGTTTATATTACATGTATTATATGTATTGTCCATCAACCCGGTGTGGAATCGCGTGTTTGACCCAGTTCCAAGTTCCCATGTGTTGGTGACGTCAACTTTATTGGTGTTTTATAGTTTTAATGTTGATTAATCTTATTATCTAAGATTGGATTCAAACATATCTAATTAATTCCTCAATATTAGTCTAAGAGATCTAGGATGGGACACCTCTGGTCAATATGGGTTATTAGGTTATTTTTGAAACATATTAACGACATTAATATCTACCTATTTAGTAACTTTGTGGTCCACCAACCCGTGTTGAGATAGCGTGATTAATGGAGGGTAAACTCTCAATCGTACAAGAAGTTCTTGCTCAGCAGTGTGACTAATTTGAACTGATAGGTTTAAGTAAGTGACGTATGGGCTATAAATATACTAACGTTAAGCAGGGAGGTGTCGCAAGCTTAAAAGTATTGTACCACAAATATGCGTATAGGATAATTTATCTGTGACTTGACAAGCAGACACTAATGGACCGCAATCTGACGTTTGCCATAATTTGCATACGGCTGGGCCTTGCGTCACTCGTGTGGTTTATGACTCATCAAAATATATTTCGTGTACGGTGTGGTAAACATATTATATTTTAGAGTTTAGACGAAAAAAAATTAAAAGTGTCTATGCTTTTTATTGGCCAATGGATGTATTTATTTACATCCATTAGCCAATATTCTATTATGTATATACACATAGATTTTTTAAATAAGATTTAACGGGATTGTTTAACAATAATATAAGGGAAAGAAATAAATGTTCCTTAGTAATAAGATGGATACATATCTGATTGGATGATGACTACGTTATACCCTTGGATTTTCTGGCATTACACTTCCTAATTGTGGGAACCAAAGTATTATTTAGTAAATCATTTTTAGTCACTAGTCAAATAGCATTATAACCATTGAGATATATGATATCCATGATTATAGCGGTTTTTATTGATTGGTATTAGCCCGCAATATTGATTTAAAATGTATTGTTATTGACCTTTAAAATAATAAGCATGAGTATGTGTTTATTATGTTGTGGCATTGAAACTCGCTCAACTGAACTGTATCAGGAAATTTAACTCAATGCCAAGTTAAACTTTCGTGTAAATACGTTTTACGTATATAGATTTATAAGTATAGTTCCGGTGCCAAATTGATCAAGTTTCTCAAGATTAAGTTAAAAAAGTGGTTCTATAATTTTCCATTACGATTATTGTTAATATAACATTGAAAATCCAATTCACGAACGAAAGAAACTACGACACTTGTGTTTAAAGTAATTGTTATAGAACAAGTGCTACTGGTCTTGCAAACAGACAGTTATTAGTACGGAACTTCGATCAAATATACACTAGAGCATGAGCGCTTAGAAAATGGCACCAAAAAGAGTGCTTTAAGCACTCTTTCGCCTTCAGTCACGCACCGACCGTTGCTTCTAAAACGTCGCATAACTTTAGACAATATTATGTGAAAAGCCACTTTAAGCTCCAGGAATAAGGTGGAATTTGTGTTAATATATTTGGAATATGTGATCTTTTTGGTTTACTTTTTTTCATGTCATGCATCGGTGCCACTTTTTAACAGAACTTTTACAGGGAACTGTGTATCTAGTGTATATTTGATCGAAGGTACGGAAAACCGTAGAAAAAATATACAATTATCTTACATGTATTAGTTAAAACAGCCCCGTCCGGCTTAAAATAATTGATGCACCTCACTTCTACGGACTATCAAGTGAGTGCAGTCACTTTGCTGTTTGTAAATGTATAATTTCTTAATATCAAAAACGTGAGATTTTAACAACATCCTTTCGAAACAGATGTTAACATCGTCTTGACGATCTGGAATTATAAATTCAACAGGTTCAAATTGTCATAAAACAACAATGTAAACATCGGAAATTAATGTTCGCTGAATAATTGATACAATAACAAACTTGTAATATTTGGCTTTTATTTGCCTTTTATAGTATAAAGATTTAAGTTTTATACACACTTCCGTTTTTCGTTCGTAGTTCTTGACGTATTTCCCGCCTAATAAAGTTCATTATCGCAGACTGTATAAAGGAATTAGTCCACAAGTTTGGAGTGCTATCAGTCTTCTACGCAATGCTCAGGTCAATGACTTGGCAACATGGCTGAGTGAAATTTACAGTGACTGTCGACCTCTCTGTATCTTTACATTTATTAGGCGCATCTTATCAACAAAATAATATTTTTGTTTCGGTTTCCTATCGCCATAAATGGTACTTTCGCCAACCCAACAACGGCTAATCCCTATCAATAAGACTCTCGATTGGCGAGGAGGTCCGTGCCCTGCAGAGGGACGTATATGGGCTAGCGCAGGTACTCCTAACCTTTGCAAATCAGTGATAAATGTCACTGGATTCGTCATCATTCATCGTAATTGAGTTCGATGAATCATATTCTGTTGTTTTTATGAATTATTCATAACACTGTAGCAGACTACGGGTATATTGACTCCTACGCTGGTTAGTGCGGTACATGCGCTTTTGTATAGTGTCATTATTAGTAGAACCTTGTCCTCTTTGACCGCTCAATGTCCGCCAATATTCAATAATAATTCATTCGAATATCACAAAATTTGTAGCATTGTTGCTATTGTAAAGGTTTTGGATATCTAGCATAATTTTATTTATATTGTACAATATGTGACTAAACTGTATTTATAAAATCACAGCTTATCTGCTTCATATGGTCGGGTATTGAACTCGTACTTTTTATATGTAACAGTTATGTACGTGCCAAAATGTTAGCTCCCACACTGGAGAATTGTTGGTGTAATTAAATGTTATAATGCTTTGATTATTGTAATGTTTGTTTCGTGTAAATTGTAAAGTATGGTTAAAATTTTGCCCAATAACAATTAATTTATGCACTTGAAGGTGTTAGTGTCTGTTGCGTAATTAATAAATAAAAAATAGTTTTGATACCAGTTTTTAAACTTCATGTTTCATATTATTTACTCATGGCCGAATTATAATATTTTGACTCGTATATTTCATTTTGTTTGAACATCAATCACTAGATCTAGCTGGTCGAGCAACAAATCATTACAAAATATGTTAATACATATAGTTCTGTTATGTATTTTCATTACACCTAGTTATTTCGTAGGACCAGATTATTATGCCGAATTCAAAGAAACGACATACCTCAATCGCTTTACGGACAATAATGTTGCAGCACGCAGAATGGAACGTGAAAATGAAACTACTTCTGATTCGCCGTTAGAACGCACTAGTAGTACTAAAATAGGTAGAAAACAAAGCAGTAAAAATCTATTCAATTCCTCTTCAGCAAGAAAAGGTAATTTAACAGACTCTACGATTATACAAGACATTTTCGGCGATTATGAATATGTATATGACGACGATGACAATAATATTCAAAATCATCAACCTCTGCGTTATGAAATTGAAAACATAACAGAATCTCACACAACAGAACATTACTACAATTCGACAACAAGATACATCGCTGATTTCTATAACATAGAACCAGCAGCAGGGAAGATTGACATTAATGAATACACTACTGCTGGAAGTATACAAAAGAATACAGTGTGGTATGTGCCCGAACAATATCCTTGTTGGGATTTGCCCGTGCTTTATGCTGAACTCGGAAAAAGAAAAAAACCTTCAGAAGTTTTTCTTGTTTATGGTGGTAGTCTAAAAAACGTAATTGATGAAGGAGATTCCGAATTGCCACTACCTAAGACTATTACAATACCTTTAGCACAGACATTGAATAAATGGTGCGCTGTAGAACCTTGCTACGGTGACCATACGTTGTGCGTATTTGCAGAGAAAACAATTTCTGCCATTTGTGACAAGGGTTACTACGTTTCCGTTCCCAACATGGTGGAACAGATAGCTTTGATTAACACTGTAAACTCAATACGTAATCGAGTGGCTAATGGCGTAGATGAAAAATACACACACTTGCCTACTGCTGCCAATATGGAGCAAATGATATACGATTTTGATTTGGAGAAAATGTCAGAAGCATGGCTTCGACAATGCTTGCCAGGCCCAGCGCCTTGTTCGGCTCTTGACAGTAACTATGTGGAGCAACTAGAGTGCACCAAGTATGCCGAGCTTTGTTGTGTTGTTTTGAAAAAAAATAAGAAAATATCTAAATGGTAACATTTGCCTTTTCATATAACAACTGATTTTATGACATTCATGCCTTTACATACTAAAGTATTTATTTTTCAACAGCATACCACAAGCCGAATGTTTTGTACCTCCAATTATCGGATGCATTCATGCTTGGTTTTGGAGTGCTGGTAATAAACTCACCAAAACTGACATCGAATGCGGCCACCCTTCGCCTTCAACTTTTAACACAATCCAATTACTATGGGCCCACACAACTAAAATGGGTTGTGCGTACGGTAAAAGACCCAATGGTGACGTGCGAGTCATTTGTAGTTTCACACCAGGAGCACCTTACTATATAGACACTAAACTTTATTGTGGTCTAATCGCACATAGGGACATAACTGATCGTCTAAATGTAAAAAAAGACATCACAAGTGGAGCATTTTTGTCTCAACTTGGAATACAACTGAAAGCACTAACTAACATTGATGACGATTCGGAAATTATTTTTGCTAATCGTCAGATCTACAATGCGCTACGTAATTCAGATTTAGATAGTTTGACTAAGATTTATCAACAAGGTTGGTTGAGGAATAAAATTCCACATAGAATTAATGAAACTACAGGGGTGATTGCTAGGCTGGTGACAAAGTACACGTTCTATGAAGATACGGAGGCGAGGTGTGATACAGAGGAGCCTGTTTATATAGCAGGTGAGCCAGGTTCTTTGTGTGTGGAAAGAGGTAGAAGGTTCAACGCCCTGTGTTACGATTTTCGCGATCCGACGCCCGGTTACAGATTGGTCGCTGTAGTGGCTCCCGCTGCATTGTTTTCGTTGATATTATTTGATTTATTTAGCGGTGTGATGAGACAAAATAACATCTAATTGCTAGTGCGTACTGCGTACAGTATGGTATACAGCTTTGTTCCGCTATCACTGAGTCACTGTTGGACTCTTGTTGAATTATAGATTTATTTCTTGTAATTTGCACGGGAATTGTGTGCACAGCTATAAATAAACAAATATCAAACACTGATGATTCATGTTTAATGCCTACACACGTGCGACTTAAGTCAAGTGCAAATGGAATAATTTCTAATAATTTGACACGGATGTAACATGTTGTGTTATTATAAGCTTTTGCCTGTATTTGTTTATTACTTTGATAATACAATATATTAGTTTATAAGGGTTTATCTGCTGGGAACGCTCCTCCTCTAAGATTGACAGAAGTTAGATTTTAGCCAACCAGGCCAGCGTAGTGCTGGTCGATAGAAAATTCACATAAACTTGAAGTTATTTTGAAGATGATTTACTACATTACACAATCTATTAATACGTTGTATGTATCGACTTTGAAAATACGAACTTGGTATATTTATGAGTAACCACTTAGGTAACAATATTCAATCGAGTTTCGAATTTATTTTCTTCACGTTGAGAACAATGGGTGGGCGAAACTAAAGTGTCGTTATAAACAGTTGAATTTGTTTCCTATAAATTTGATGTTGTAATATACAAGCCTACATACATTCGATTCTGCTTATCCTTCGACTATTTCTAATGTTAAATAAATTTATCTTCGTCTGATCTTAAAAAATAGTATGGTCATTAACCAATTTCAATTAGTATAATTTGATTAAACACAAACACACTATTGAAGAAGAAGAATTTTCTGCTCTTTATAGATTAGACAATGCAAAATGCAAAATGAGAACAACCAAATTATCTAAAGCAAAAAAAAATTACTAACTTTTTTTAATGCCATATTTTTTATTTTAAAATGATTTGAAATAATGTTGATTTATAATAAATAAAAATATGTTTGTCACCTCTGCAAGTTGAATTTCTATTTATTTTACCTCTCTAACTCAAAATTTATAAGAATAAACCTCAAACTCTTTATGTCGAATCAAAATCCGCCTAAGTCGAAATCCTCCATAAGTTGAAAACTCTATAACTCGAATTTTTTGGCGTCTCCCTTGATGTTCGACTTATAGAGGTTCTACTGTACATTTTGTAAGTGTTATTAAATATTAAAGTTTTACTGGCGTACAATATTATTAGCATTTTTATAGATTATTCTTGATATAATTTATTACCTAATATTTACACAATGCCAAGTGCAAAGTCCTCTTCCTTGTATATTTCTGTCAGCAGGCTTACGCAAGACAGATCATGATAATATTTCCATTACCATACGCAAATCAATATTGAAATCGTTGATCAATTAGCAGACTACTTAGTAATATTTCCTATGACATAGAAGCATAATTACTTGAATGCGATCACGTTGAGTGTAATGTGTAAATATGTACTTGCATCATAATTTATCGACCGTTATATAAGTCACAATGCGGCCACATGCCTCGTCTTAAACAGCAAAAACAGACGTGATGTTGACACGCGCTTCATTCCACGGCCAATCTTAAACATCCTGAAACGATCTAACCCAACAGACTTTGGTATACTTGGTCCAATATCTCGATTTCTTTTGTAATGCCAAGACAAAGTGAATGCAATGCAGTGCATTCTAAATGAAGTACACACCCGAGAAAGAAGGTTATCTTAAAGAGAGATGATTTTTGCCAAAACAGCATTTTTTCCACAGCAACTTGATTTAACTCAAGGACATTTTGTGCAAGGAGAGCGCTTCAGTTAACCTCCTTTCCATCCTCATATTAATTAACAGTCATCTTAATGCCAAAGTATTTAATTAAATTTATCGAAGTAAACAGCTCATTGGAAACTTCAAAGGTATTATAAAATTTTAAGTCAATAATTCAGCGCAAGCTTTAAGCTTCTTCATTAAAATGAGGTAAATATTTTTTTTTCCATAATTATACAAATTTATCTACATTATAATTATCTTTTTATAAAGCAGGTGTGTTGTCATAAATGTAGCAGGATGTATGTTTTGTATTCCACACCATCGATCTAATATTTTTAATTTAAGAATTTATTGATTAAAAACCGTAATTTATTTTCTGATGATGATGGATATAAAAAAATCTAGGGCGCAAATATTTCTTGATAAGTTCCAAATAATAATAGTAAATGTACATATATATTAAGAAGGTTGTTGAAATCTATATATTTATACCGAAATATAAATATGGCATTATGTGTCACTAATTATTTCGTGTTGTTTGTTTGTGTGTATTGTGGGATGGGTATAGTGACAATTGAAAAGTTTTGTAAAACAGTATATTTAGAAATCTTTTTGTTTCTTGATTTATCAACGTGGCCTACCCGACCTAACAGTACCAACCAATGACAAATTAACTACTATAATTGGAATAATAGCGTTATAAATGCATACAAACCTGTCGTTACCACGGACAATATTAATAACAACACTGCCAGCATATATTGTTCCATTTTTGGTAGCTGCATCGTACTTTGTATTTGAGATTATCTTATACACTTCAATATTCACTGGTATCACTGTAACACGAAACACATTCTTTTCTTCTTGATTGACGCCGTCTTTGGATCTGGAAATAAAAACATTATTTTTTTTAAGAAAGTCTTATATTACACAATTTTTCTTAAGCTAAAGGCATATTTTTGTGCTTGCACTTTTATCAATTTACATTAGATCCTGGTCCATGAATGTGACCTTAATAATTGACGACATAAAAACAATTTGAAGAGTAGAATCATCATGTAAAATACTTAATACCATAACACACCTCTGATTGAACAGTGAATATTAAGATTTTTTTTATAATTCATGGTATTTGGTTTTGCTACATCCACAAGCGGTCGTATCGGTTACCATCATGCGAATGGTATGCTCGTCTTGCCATTAATCGCAATAAAAATATTAAAAGACATACATTAGGTTTAGGTTTAAAGAACTTTATTCTCATAAGAAATACATATTTCACTTAAAATGAGATACAAAGAAAATAAAATAAATGTTGCACTTAATTTAGTCTCCGGTACTTTTAGAAATAATATGTAGCTTAAGCCTATTTTTAAAACTATTTACACTTTCGCAGCTTGTAACAGTTTTTGGTAGCTTATTATAGAGCTGTGCACCCTCATACAAAATTGTTTTTTTTCCATAATTGGTTCTTGGCTTAATCAATTCTAGTTGGTTATTATTCCGAAGAGAATATTTGTTGTGTCGTGTCTTAAATTGTAAATTAGATTTAATAGTATTTGTTGTGATTTTCCTTATTGTAACACATGTGTTATATTTGTATAACTGAGATATATCAAGCAATTCAGATTTTTTATAAAGTTCTTTGGTAGGCATTTGGAACGGGTAATGAAATAAAACTTTGATAATTTTATTTTGTGTTCTTTGCAAAGAATTCAAGTTAGTCAATGCTGCTGATCCCCAGATTTCAATTAGGTATTCTAAATGAGATTTTACTAATGAATTATATATAATCATTCGGACGTGCTTTGGTAAACAGTGAGTTATCTTACGAAGTGCTCCTAGTGTAGATATTAATTTAGATTTAATGTACTCAATGTGTGATTTCCATGTCAATTTATCATCTATAATTAAACCTAAGTATTTTTCATTATGTGATTGTTTGATAATTTCTTTTTTTATTGTTAAGTGTTCGAACTCGGGTATATGTTTATTCTTTGCAGATAGAATCATATATGATGTTTTGGATGTGTTAATTGTTAGTAAATTGTGGAGCAACCAATCATTCAGTATGTTTAGATCTTTTTGTGCCTTAGTTAAAATATTATGGATAGATTGATCAAAGTAAAATAGACATGTGTCATCAGCATACAGTGTGAGATATCCAGTTAGTCCTATTTTATTTATATTGTTAACATAAATTAAGAATAACAACGGACCGAGTACAGATCCCTGTGGTATGCCAAAGGAAATACTTTGAGAAGAGCTTGAAAAGTTGTCAATTTTTACAACTTGGCGTCTATTTTGCAAGTAGGATTTAAACATTTTTAGAGCGGTGTCATTTATTCCTATATCGTTTAATTTTATTAGTAATTTTTGGTGACTGACTGTATCAAACGCTTTTTTTAAGTCAATAACAACATTTGGAAATTTGAATAGGCATGATCAATGAGAATATGCAATGTTTTAATTATGTACATAAATCGCAAATTTACATATTGCACACGTTTTCGGAATAATTCAATTACTACTCCTTATGTATGTAATGTTGAGCAATTTATCTCTTTTTGAAAAACTAATCCGTCTATAAATCGTTTTGTTTCTTACTTTTTCTTGATTGTTTCAAATTAATTGGATAAACATATTTTTTATTCGCCAAACATTGTGCCGATGTGACGATCTTTGAGTCTTTCGTGACAAAATTATGACTAAGAAATAAACGTGGTGAATTTATCAAACAATTATTTTAGTAAAACAGGTATTTTTAATCATGATTTAAGTATAGACATACTAGGTAGACTCTAAAAATATATTTTTAGACACCCATCGTTCTTAACAAGCATCGGTCGTCAAGCCGACCTTTCGTCACGCAAATTGTTGTGTATGCGACGAAAATGCGAAGATCGCTGCGATCGAATGTGTCCCACACAGGTAATGCATGGCGACGAACTCGTTCGGTAATATTGCGTTGTGAATTGGCTCGGTCGTGTTATTTTCAAGGTCCCGACACGTTTGTCTGCGGCCTTTCCCCCGGCACGCTCTAGTACTGTCAACCTGATACCATGTGTATCGATTGTTTCTCGATGTCGATGATGATTTAATTTCGATTGTACACGGTCGAAATAGCGTAGCGTTAAACTGATCATGGTTGTAGCGAGTGTTTGTAATATTTTAAATATTACAACATATAAAGATCAAATTGTAATTGATTATATTATTTTGTACTGATAATATCTTTATTAATTTGTATAAAAAAATGATGTTATGTAAAAATATGCGATATAAAGATAAAAATGCGCGTTTATTGATTTTTGCCGATGAAACTTTATGAGTCAAGTTCATGAACTTCAATATAAAGTTTAGGTATTTATATTTGCATATGTGTTACAAGACGATGTAAATATTGAGTCGACGCAGCATGTCGATACTGTGGCAGCTCTCCGTGCAAGTCGCCGGCCGGCTTATGACTGGTTCTTTACAGCTACACTGCTCTTGCGAAAGGACCAAAAAGTAAAAGCATTTGAATAACAATATTATTGTGAAGTTTTTGTATTGTTTTATTTACATTGACACATAATGCCTACATCTATTTGTAACTATCTGTACTGAGCATTATACATTTTGTTTTTTATTTTTCTCTGATATCTAACTCTAAAATAGAGTAAAACGAAGTAATGTATAAAATCTATGCTATTTCATTCACATAGTTAATTATGACGAATTTCGTTGCTGTATTAATAGCGCTCTACTGAATTAATTTAGCACACATTTGTGTACGATAATAATAGACAGTTTTCTATTTTGAACGTTGACATGAATTATGTATTTAGATTTTGTAATGATTAGCTTAATTGGAACTGTTGAACGAGTTTAGTGTTTTGTGCCGAAGAAACCGCTCGAGCCACTAAGACCAAAGCCTAAAGAATTGCAAAACCCACGCTGTTGCGTACATTTTGGCCAAGCATGAAATGAAGTTTGAACGCGTGTCGCCGAGATTATCGTCTGTTTATTTGTTCAGTGCAGTGTTTGATAAGACTAAAAAATACGCATATTTCCATTGCTGAATTCGAGTAGATGGAATATGTTGTTCACGTTAGTAAAGTCCTCTGTAATCTGACTAAATATTATTTAAACTATAAAAGAATACATCGAACCTTCATACTTCAGAAATATTTAAAAATAATCCATAGAGCGTAAAGTGCGCTAACTTACAATAGAAAAAATGCAATATCTCTCAGTGGAACTCAGTTATAGAGGAGTTGCGTGCTGAGTAGTAGGTAGGAGTAGTGGTCGTATATACCTAATTTTATTATTATAAATATTAAATTCCAATCACTCTCATAACTATGGGAAAAAAATACGAAAAAAGAATACATAATAGACGTTTACTTAATTATAAAACTGGAGAAGGTAGAGACGATTATAGCTTTGATCTTTGATAGATGATATATTTCTGACCCATCCAGGACTTTTAAAGAGATTTACCGCATAGCAAGCAATATTAATAGCTAAATTATTCAGTCAGTGGCATTTTATATTTATTGAGTATGCGAATTATTAATAACTTGGTCTTTACAAAACCTTTTACAATTAATTACTACATCGCACGAGTGCCTATCATACTTACAACCATTAAAGGTATCGGAATTCCACTTGTATTAAGGAGGCTCAATATTAACGTTTTTTAACATGGAATGTACCCATCACCATTTAAAGACGGATATCCAGGAATAATTCAAAAATAGGTTACAGACTTACAAAACGAACCAAGTAACTTTTGTTATTATGGATGATTACTGACAATATTTCATCGACGTATTAGTTATATGATCTTCTGTAATCTACACGATCCTGTTAAACTGGTAATGGGCAAGTGTAAAGTCTAATTACACATAATTAGCAGAGATCAGTTCATCGCACTAACACGCGATTTAGATAACGATTGACGTCGTAAGTGATCAGTGTAAACTATTTCTAAATCGATCGTCAATAAGCATTGTACAATGTTGATACATTTGGGTCAACGTTTCATCTTAGTTCGCACTATGATGAAAAATTAAATGGCTTTTTATGCTGTTTTATTAATCCGGTTTTATGGCACTTGCAACATGCGAAAGTTGCGTCAAACATTTTTTAAACTGCCGACAGGTTAAGGATACGCTGTCCACGTTATGAAATCAAGCGTGCCATAAATGTATTCTAACTTAAATAATGCATTGTTTTCTCATTATTATAAATAAGTTTACAGAGGCGTGCAATTACGAGATTCTTTGGTTTTCGCTCAAGGTTAATGTTAATCGTGATATGAAACTGTATAATTTTTATATTATTAAAGATTAAAGAGATTAAAACTTTCAATTCACTAAGATTTCCATAAAATTATTCGTAAGTTCTTACTTTTGGATGTATTTAACTCTTATTATTTTAATGAATCAAAATAAGATTTCTATAATATTAAATTATTAAGTTTTCGTCCCTGGGGGTCTATTAACTTTCCATGAAGTTGGGAGGTATAGTCTCTATCTTTAGTCCTTGGGTAATGTTGGCACTGCACGCATGACACAGTCTTTTATAATGTCTACGGGACTACTACCACAAAAAAATAAAATTAGGTGTATTTTGTTTATTCAATATTTATTTTTATTATATTTTAAATTGGTTGAGAAGCTTCTAGCAGAGAAACTCACCAACCATAATTTTGTGAAATACAACTTGTGTTTATTGAGAGTAATCTGCGACTGTGACGTTTATGAGCATTAGTAATGCCAGTGGTTAGTGGTAACACTATGATTTACACAATACGCTAGACAGTAGACACACTTAAAAACGCAAGGTTTACTTTTAACAAGTATATTATGTAAAACAACTGCCATTTGCTTACTCTTATAAAATCGAGGTTAAATTACAAATCGGATTGTGGGATCAAGTTTATAATGAATAATGCCTAAAGTTCTATGAAATAATTTGTGGTTATAATCGTAATTCATAAGCTTAATACTATTATGAAAAAATAACAAACTGTGTGGTTTATTTCTTTATTATCTAAACAAGCCGATCGCGACGTGTGTCTTTGTAGGGGATGTCTTAAAATAGCCGATGCACTCTATAAAATTGCTGAACTTCAATAGGTTATTAAAAGATCAATATGAACGGTGTATTATTGGTCAGTCTACACTTTGATCTGCATTAAAACGTTAAGTGATAATATGAATAACTAAGATACAAGGTATAATAATTTTAATAATATTTTTGCTACAAAGATACATTATATATTTAGAACTGGTAGAGCTTTACTGTTGTCAGTCATGACTCAACATGAATAGGTAAACTCTTCCGGAACGGTACTACTGTATCACCGAAAATCGACGTGACGCGACAGATTGCCGTATAGCCAATACCCCATTCCTCCTTCCATCCTTTGTCCTTCACGCTTCCTACCCGATTCGATGGCTCGGCAACACATCCGTGATACAAGCGTTATGGATGTTCCTGTGCGGCAGTAATACTTCCATCAGGTGACCTGTATGGTAGATTGTCCGACTTATGCAATAAAAAAAATTGAGATTTCCATCGATTTAGGATGTCAAGTCGGTCCAGTTTTTAAAGGCGTTATGAAGTGTAAAACCATCACTTTTTGGATAAACTTGAATTTTATGTGTTCATTCCTAGGGTCGAACCCAAAATCGATTAGACCACTTTGCATGGAGTCAACGATTTAATAACATGCGGGACTGCCTAATTAAACAAAGGACTTACATAAAGTACCTAATTACTAAGTCATGAAGAACCTGTAAAATTATAATACAAGGATGCCTCGTGAGTTATCGAGTGTAACAATTATTCCAATTGATTCTTAGAATTATTATATTTGAGCTGGAATACTATAAAAAACATGAATTAACAAACGTGCCAGTAATTTCAGTGATTTCTGACTATCACCGTTGAACTTCAATTTATAATCAAAATATCGTTAGGCGGTGGTTAAGGGCCGAAGCTATTTTTTCAACAAGTCTTTAGCAATGATTATTTGATTCACCGACAATAACACTCAAGTTCAGGGCGAATAACCTGTGAATTTCGGCATGTGCATCACAATGTCGACCACAAAAATACAATCGTTGCAACCTCTAGAATGTTCTAATGCAATTCAATGTGCGTTTTATACGTCTTATTTATTCAAGAATTGGTAGTGTGTGGATTAATGAAGTACAAATGTGTTCTATTCCCGTAAGAACATTCTCGCAAAGAGTTTATAACAAAATACATATACATACATTACGTTCTAATAAACGTTATTCTAGTACTTTGTACGCCCGCGTACATCCTTTTTACCAGCCGTCACCATTGCAAATCATACTTACTACTGTATTCATAGCAATTCACCTTCACAGTGTCATATATTAGTTTAGCATTATTTACATTAATATTTTGGCACAAACATTTTCATTTTATATTGGGAATAATTTCAAGAAGAACATACGACTTTTTGTAAAATTAATGAAAATGTATATATGTTTCTGATGCAATATGTATGTCCTAGCTATTCTTCTTATAGATCTGGAAGAGATTTAGGCCTAATATTTAATTCAGTATACTCGCCCAATTCGGGTCGATGATTTAATTATTAGACTCGTTGCTGTGCAGAAACGGCATTTTGCAAATTCGTTGATGCTTTGTTTTGGTTGTGGCATTAGGTCCCAGTGGTGTTCAACACCTAACTGGGAATATAAACAGTAACAATATGGTTTCGGCATCCTGGAATTGCAATGGCGGACCTTGTGTGACGGTGGGCAATCTCCAGGTCCATTTCTTGAAGCATCAAGAGCTTGAAATTTTACTCTCAAAGAAATCTTTATTCTTTCTATATTATAGATTGGAATGAACTTTGATTAACCGATATCAAGGAAATTTGATCTACCAAGTGAGCTAAGATAGTACAATTTATAGCTAACGGTTAAACACTAACTTCAAGAAATAACTAAGTACATTTTTAACAATAATGTTAAGTTGCTTAGGTAAGAGGCTCTATGTGGCTTCTTCTTTGTCGTCTGCATTTAAAATGTATCGCACACTGTATCTTGGTTCGTCATTCCGTATCCGCGGCAAAGCATAGGCTTTCGCCACTTAACTATATCACATACATCGCATTACAAACAATCGTTTAAATAACATTTAATTCTATTAACCAACGCGCCACTTACAGAACACTTCCTAGGAGTTCTTGTGTAGGGAAAAAATCATTGATACATTTTAATAACAATTGCTTAGTGTTGCTTCCTGCTTGATTCAAAATATGCGACGAAGCATGATAAATAACAATGATAGGCTACATATTTCTGAAGTACTTTTCTATGAATCCTAATTTCTATAATGACTAATGAGTATTTCTATTGCCAAATATAGTAAGAAAACCAAATATCACCGGAGCATGTAAAAACTATTCTTGGGTTTAATGAGTTCTTCACTTTAATTTAAAACATAGAAACATTACAAATAAATCTAAGCTTAACAGAAGGCACTTATCACCTGTTTCAATTCGTATAATTTGCACACTCCATTGATAAACTTGAGTTTCCGTTTATTATCGGTGTTTATTTACAAGATTGATGTCATAATGACTCACGCGTTGGTAACAAAAACGTATTTTATAATAAAAGTTTAAGAACGAATAATATTTGTTTTATCTACACATATGAGTACCGGGTAAATAGCGAATGATTGAGTAAAGTGGTACGGGTAGGGATAAAGCTAGAAAGAAATAACATTTTAGGAGGAAGTCGCTTGATACGAGCGTCTTTCCATACTTCAGCATTCTTTGCGAAAGCCCTATGTTGGACCATCAAAATTAGACGTGCAACGGTTAAATATGACGGCGATTTTTTTACTGTACGTAAGATCTAAGAGCTGTCATATGTCTGTCATGTAGAGAGTAGACGTAGAGTAATAACACGGTCGATTAGTTATTGAATATAAGCCACGCGGGTCAAAGTCATGACGCAAATAAACATCGCTTATCTGTGATCTTCTGAGCGTATCAACAGGTTTAGCCAAAGTTTCCGCAGTGTCTAGTGTAATTCAAATATTAATACTTATTCCAAATTGTATTATTGCTTGGAATATCTATTCTTAGTAGCCAAATTAATTATTACGTTCAAGACCAATGTTTTGTACATGGCATGAAAAAAAATGTATAATTTTTATATTTGACTGCAGTTTTTTGTTTGCCTATAATAGCACTAGCATTTAACTATTGCGTTATCACATTGATATAAATAATATAACAAACACACGATTTGGCTATTTATTATTCAAAGGCCACCTCTAACCAGTTGAAGAGATCAAGATTGTTGTCGTTATGTCACCTTATGCAGCAATTAAGGTTGACCGAGTGACGAAAATAATAGTATGTATGTCAATGGCGATGTAAAACGTAGTCGCGTAATGTTATTCATTCATTGTCTTCCCATAAAGGTGACAAAGTATATTCTATGTCTTAGAAGTCAAGCCTAGGATGTTAGGATTTTATCGGCATTTTTACTTTCTAGAGAAGAATCTTTTTTAAACACGTATCAAACATCCTTATTTAAGTAAGTGGATTATACAAGCACTTTTTTATTCTTTTGTTCGTTTAAATAAACTAGAAGTAAAACCTGATTAATTTATGCCACGTGTGATCCTAAATAGTCTTGATTAAATTCGCAACACAATTACTGAGTCTATTGAACGTGCATTATTTAGCATATGTAGTATGCTATTTATATATGTCTCGAATTCATGTTACGATAACAAGAATATTGATCTTATGTGAAGGCTGAAAATTTCTAAAATATAAAAATATTAATGTAATAACGATAAGTTGTAGGATCAGGATTCAACTCACGGTATACATATCAAATTATTCTTTCACAACGGTTCAACGTAAATCGAGTTAATATTTCACCAAAAAATAATGAAATGAATAATATCCAATGCATAAATACGCACCTAAATAAACAATGTCACTTACTGTGTATGTCACATATAAACTTATTCACAGCCGCGTAACAAAATCGCACAACAATTTGAATTATTCCACAAGTAAGCACGTGCAGTGTATACGAGATGTATGAGTGGGGCACACGTGTGCGTCACTCTGCTGCTCAGAACTGACTGAGTTATGGACCGAGAAGCCAATGCCAAGCGGATAGCCGAGCCATTTCTCGCAAGGACTCGCAGAGAAACTTAGGGCGCGGACGCATTGTGCGCGGGTTGCGCTTACGGAAAGTCCTTTTTTAAAATATTTTTAAAAAGACTGCCAGCGATTATTTTCTTTTCTTTTTTTAATATTTTAAGAAATTATTTCATAATCCTGGCATAGTTTATATTGCAACATACAATCTTGTATTGCTATTTACAGTGTTATATTGTCGTTTTTATAATAATAATAGAATATAATAATTAATTAACTGTAATAGAACTAAGGACAACTGTTTGTCTTAAAACAACTGTTGTGTCTTAAAACTATAAGTTATTAATAGAACATACACGTGTGTGAGATACAAGGAAGTGATTTCCCAACAATTATAGTTTTAAAATACGAAATAAAGCCACGTTTACATAACTTGTTTTTTATTTGACACATTAAGCAACGATTTAACAATGAGAAATAGGACAACGCTGTAAGCGGTTTCGTTGATATTCCTATAAGACTTAATTTTTCACTATACCACCTGTTCACACTTTTGTCTTAAAGTATTGCGACATAACTATGATATCTCAAGCGTTCCGGTGTTACAGTTTTAGAAAGCGCACCCCTTACACCCTTCCCCAAGCACTAGAAGGGAAACTAAACAGCTTTAATCTCTTTAATAAAACAAAATATGTATTGTAGGAAAATTTTAATCGTAAACACACCTAATTGATGATGAATTAAGGATTCAAATTGATCACCCTTCTGCAAATTGATCATTTTCCCTTTATATTATTATAAAAAATATTTTCACGATGTATAAAAAACGATATGCGTGAAATGTTAACTATTTGCAAATAAATGCTTATTCAATTGAGTCATCGCTAATTTAAAATACGTAGTACAAGTATCAATCATTCCAAACGAGTTGCTGTGATGTTATCCTTTGTATAAAATATTTTCCTGAACACATTCATAAATATCTTAAATTAAATATTCATAGGATATATTATGTATGTATAAAAAAATAGATAAAACTTATAGTTTTTTGAAGAAATTTAAATACTAATGTGACCTAGGATATTATTAAATCCATACTAATATATAAAGCTAGAGAGTTTGTTTGCTTATTTGTTACCTTTAATCTCATGATAAACAGGTTCGAATTGAAAAAAATAATGTGTTGGATAGATCTCTTTTTTGAGGAATGCTTTAGGCTCTATATAGCCTGTAGTAGTAGTTAAATACGTGGAAATTTTATTCATTTTTCGTGGTCTTATTGAACGGTTCTCTAAATTGATAGTCGGAACATTTTAGCCGCCATTTTGAAAAGTGTATCTGCACCCGGGCGCTTCCGGGCTGGACCGCTAGTGTCAAATAAAATGATATGTCGAACTTATTCCTCGATGAAGACTTACGGCCTCATTCATAAACCTATTTTAGTTATCTTTTTTTTGTCTTTGCTCAAACTAAACTCAAAAGTCGTTCGAAAGGGACAAAACTAACAATCACAAAAATAGATTATAACAGTTCTATGCAGAAGGCCGTAGAGCTTTTCAGAAGTATATTTTATCTACTAATTTCAATGATTTTTTTTAAATCTTGTGCTGTCACAGCCAGTGCCAGGGTCCGCTTTTCTGCTAAATCTTATTCGGCCATTAGCATCCTCAGATGTGAGGGCTCGTATCATCGTAGACAATATCTGACTACCGTTTTTTTGTCTAACTGTATGTCATCTACATCTCCTGTAATTTTCATGCCACGTGGCCACGACATTTTTTTTTTTTGTTGCTATGAATGGCGAGACGAGCATGCCGTTCGCCTGATGGTAAGCGAAATGACCGCTCATGAACAGTAGCAAAACCAAACAACACCTTGAATTACAAAGCAATGCTTGGCATTCCACTGCGCTCGCCATCCTGAGACATAAGATGTTAAGTCTCAATTTGTCCAGTAGTTACTCTGGCTACAAAGCTCTTCAACAAGAAACACAAGAGTGCGTTTACACTGCTGTTTGACGGGAAAAATAGACACTGCGGTGGTACCCACCCAGATGGCCTCTCACATATGAGAGACCTACCACCAGTATTTTAAGCGACATTCCTGGATTTACCCGCTTCATCGCCAAGGCTGCCGCCGCTTGTTACGAATACGCTTCAAGTGCGTAAGATTTATTGATCTTAAAATAAGACCATGAACGGTATGTTTTACAGTATCATTATGCACAGCCTGTTTGTTTCCACTGTTGGATATAGGCCAGTTACTATGCCATTTTTCTTGTTCTCATATCCATGTCTCATATGATAGAATATTAAAATTGGACTTTAAAATGATAATTCAATTCGTGCATGTTTTTTCTTAGGACCTAATGTTGGGTTCTTTCATTCCGTGGGAAATTCTGCTAGCAGACAAGAAGTAGTAGGTACAATGGACTATAAATCAATGAAAACAGATGCATAATACACTACAGTCGTGAAACCTTGGTAGTTTTTAGCATGCCGAGTAAAATCTTGTTTACGAAACATGTTACTAGTTGCTTCATTACGAGGAAATTACGTTTCAGTAATTTTCCTATTGTAAGATCCAATGCTCAATTGGGTGTAGCGATATACACACATAATATGTATCTGTAACTCGAAATTTTAGAGTATCTATAATATAGACTGCGATGATACCTACTTCCAAAACGTAGATTAAAATGGTAGTGCCCGGCCGCCTTTTTCTAAAAAGAAAAATTAAAAAATAGTTTAGTGGCATTGAATTTCGCTCAAACTCGTTTTAGACGAATAATATATAAATATACTTTCAGTTACCAACGGAATTTATAGCATAATTTGTTAAATTATAAGTTCAATTTTCACTAATATAGTGCGTTACCATCATAACCAACCAAAAAGCATCTATGTTTTTGAGAATGCGAATGTATTACAGCGCTCCCTTTATATTATAAAGACTCTAAGCTCAACCTTTAGCTTATAGTTGCAAGTAATGTTGGAGCTAATATATGTAGTTCGTTGGAAGTGTAAAAATCAACTGAAATCAATTTTGCTTATATCAATTATGTTTATATAAGATCTCCTATTATGAATATTTCAATCATTTTAACACAAGTAATAAATTACTTGTGATTTGACACTTTGACATTTGTTTTTCTTCTAAAATCTTCGCCAATATTAACAAAAGATTGCAAATAAATATTTAAAAATCGAAGCAGTTATAATTACTTTATTTCTGGATTAATTGGCGCAGCGTGGATTTCCAAAGCGATTTGCGAAATGCCTAATGGTCGATTGCGTAAATCTCCGTAAGCTTGGGTGATCATGGTGTTCGAGAGTCTTGTAAAAATTACAAAGCCATTACGGGACAATTTGGAAAGATTGCAATTTGCAGTCATTCGTGCCTCCCATAATGTTGTGTATTTATTTGCGTGGCTTAGAAAGGGATATGGATAATAACTCAATGTAACTGTGTTAAAAATACTGTTGTAATTCGGGTGTTATATTTGCAATTTTTATTCTATGTATAATGGCTAACAGTAATACGTGCAAACATTTGTTATTTGATATGATCTCATAGCAATGTGTGGTCAAAAAACAGTATTTTTATGGACGCAGAATTACATGAGATGCAGGTCGTCTCCAGCAGGTTTACCTCAAAATCTTTAGGAACCGTTTGTCTTCATCAGTGCAGATGATTCAGAAATAATTATCTTTTCATTATTATCATACAATTGTTCTCATACCTGACGTCAACTCGTGCGAGAATTACAAACTAACTCTTCACGATTTGCATATTTGCAGTCTCAACCTACATTTACATATATTTGTTTTCATCAGATCAAAATATCAATAAAATGTTAATTAACTCTCTTCCATCTTGTTCAAATGACCTCCGTGACAAATAAGTTGATATGCTATTACCATGAAGTAAGGATATGAAAATCATCACAATACGGTCAAAAATCCCAGTATGAAAAAAATATATGTTTGAATCATGATTAAGTTAGTGCGTGTGAGACCAGTTAGGCGCACGCCCACGTCGCTGACTCACGGCTCACCGAACAACAGCCGCTCGTGTTGCTCGTGTTGCGGCGTCAGGTAAAATGCTATTCTCGGTGCATTTTACTGTGCATACCACTAATTCTCTACAGTCTACACATTGCCGGCGATGTTCATCGAGATATCGATGCTGTTAGATATTAATCATGTGAATAATTTGAAATGTAAACAACCTTACCGTCTGTATGGAATTAGATCTTGAGCAGCGTTAAGATGATTATTTTCTATGCGAAATAAATAAAAATCATGCGAAAATCAAAGGACAGCTGAAATAAACATTATTATTTTCTTAAATAGCATTAGCCAAGGAAAGAAAGGCCTTCCATTGTGAGCTTTGCATCCGTCGTTAATGTTAACGTGCAAGTTAATGTTTATAAAATTCAGTTGGCATGCAAATTGTTGATGTAGCGACACATCCTCATCTCCTCTCAGTCACGAGTCTATAATCATTCAGATGCAACACAATAACCTTTAATTCGCTATAAAGAGAGTGTTCAGTCCTTGTACCTTGTACAGTTATACGGCTCGTATAAACAACTCTTTACGTCCGACTCAGCGCGCTTTGACACTGATCTCGTCATTACACAAATCGTTATCATCCGGTCGATTTTCGCGTCCCGGTCTGCCGTCTGTTCGTGACTATCTACCAATTGAATGCACCGCTACGTGCATCCGTATATAACAGACACAGATTATATGACGATGCCCTTATCTTAGTAAAGGTATATGTAATCAATTTAGGTAGACTATTGTCGATATTTCGCTTTTGAAAAACATCTTTGCGAATAAGAAATGCACGTGGCCTGTAATATATATCTAAAAACTAAGATATGTAAGATTTTTAAGTGTTACGCATATTTAAGTGTGATTCTCCTTTAAGCTTAAGCAAAACCCATCACCGCAGTAGAGTTCATTCCTATTATACCACCTGGAAACTATCCGTTCCCGACCGGTATGTTTCTAGCGATATTTTTTACCACGCACGTGCAAGCTTTGGAATTAACTCCCTGCTTCGGTCTTCACTGAGCGTTATGACATGTTCTTCTTTCAGCGAGTCTTTATGATAATACTCTCCTTACTGTAGACAGCAACCTGGTTGTGTTAGACCCCTGGCACTGTGAAGGTCCATGGGTGGCGGTGATCGTACACCATCAGACGGGCTGCATACTCGTCTGCCTGCAAAAGGCAATAAAAAACTATTAGGGTTACTGATAGGGATTAAACTACGAAGCCTCTTCACATGAACGGCACTAAACACTTTAATTTCTCGAATCCACTCCTAATCAACCATTCGAATAAAATCTTCGCTCTACCTAGCCCGAAGGCGCTCTATGTAATTTCATGACAAAAATTGATGAACCAGACAAACCTATTTCTAAACATGTTCGATAAAGGGCGGCGAGTACCGAAAGGTCACGTTCAAAATAAATATCTTTTTATACCCGAAATGCCATCTTTATTTGATAAAATGTTTATGTGGCTCTAAATATCAATCTTCTAAGCATTCGGTACAGGTAACTACTGTAAATCGTGGACACAACAATTTTGATAGTACCTACTTGTATTAAAACAGAAAGTATAGTAAAAAAAAAAAGGAAAATATCACCGTTAAGAACAAATCTTTTACAATATGTTAATTTCATATGTATTTAACCATTTTTATTCTAATTGATGACACGATTTTCACGGTCACGTTATTTATACTTCCAATGTTCAGGAGGCCCGTCCTTAGTTTTTAAATCAATGATACGTGTTGTGCTCATTCTTCTTAGGCCTTGAAATATCTAGACTCGTCTTACGACAGATTTAGTATCTGGTTTTGAAATTCGACAGTACAATGGTAAATGTCGATACAAAAAAATTGTTATAACTACATCATTTTAGTTTCCTAAATGCGAAGTTGCGTAAAAATATATTAAACTATTGTAAGTAAAGCGCGTGCTCTTTTTTGCAAGTTGTTACAGATTTTTGCCAAAATCCTTTCTTGAGAATTAAAACTATATTATCTTTTTGTGGTTCGCATACGGGTCATTATGTCTGGGTTATTTATTTCGTTATAGGTAGTTTTGACTATTCATGCATAATGTAAAAACTCCCTAAAAGTAAATGTTTTTATTAAGTTTATGTGTATGAATTATCATGTCATAATCTTCACCGCATATAGCATATTATATATTAGCCCCAAAGATTTCGACATCGTCGTGCATCTAACGGCCTCCTGCGATCTTTAGTTGTGTGAAAAATAAATACTGGCTACGCAAACTCATGTATAATAATTGGATTTCACAAAATTTCGAATTGGTGTTTGGGCCACGAATATGTTACATAATATTCAGTTGGCAACCTCTCGAGGAATCATGACATAGTAAATTGTCCTTACTACAAACTTGTCTTTTTTAACTTTTTCAATATATTTTGGTGATTTTACGTTTTTTATATATACAGGGTATATTAAGACTGTCGAAAACGAACTCGGGTTTTAAACCCGTTTTAGTGACATCAGATGAAATGCAATTAAAAAATTTGAAAAAAAAAGCGTCGTATTTTTTGTTATGTTTTTTCTATCGTCGTTTTTAGTTGATAAATGCATTGTTTTTTTCTAAAATAACAGTGTACATCTTTTTATTTTCAAAACGCTTTGGTACACACTGGTTTCAATTATTATTTTAGCAAAAACTATTGATTTAGCACCGAAACACGATGACATTTAAAAAGCCACAAAATAATATTTTCGCGTACCTATGTGAAATTTTTAGTTGCATTGTGTTTGTAGTCACTAAAACTATCACCCGGCTGCGTTTTCGGTAGCAGTCTTGATATACCCGGTATATTATTGCAATAAATGGCGAGACTACCACGCCATTCGCCCAATGGTAAGCGATACGCCGCTCATGGACAGTAGCGAAACCAAACAGCACCAAAAGTTACAAAGCAATGCTTGGCAATCCACTGCGCTCGCCATCCTGAGATATAAGATGTTAAATCTCAACATGTCGAGTAGTTATAACATCTGTATTTTTTAAAATTTGACGGTGCTATACAGTATGCCCTACATAATACAAACCATAGTTCATCATAGTTCTTGTTTCCTACATCCATACCCTGGTTATCTGTATGAAATTCCCTATTGCGGTTTTATCTGAATTATAAATCTGTATGGATTTAGATGAACAGCTTACGGTTTATAAATATTTTTAAGTCTGGCTTTTAAAAAAATACTCGCCTGGTATGCTCTGCTTTAATTAGTCATTTTATAAATATATGTATATTTTATAATATATACTATCAACGTAAATATAAAAGAGATATGAAAAAAGTTGAATCGTAGACCTGGGCCATTTGGTAATGAGTAATGGCATTGACATTGAAGCATGGCCTAGATTGTAATCTCTAATTGGGTGTTTGGAAATCTTTGCTATTATATAGTGTAGAGAGTTAAATGTTTATTCCACGAAGAAATTTATAGTTTGCAAATAATTTGGACGAACTACATAAATTACACTACATCATGTCATTCGTTGTTGATATTACTTTTACTGTTTCTGTTAGTTAGATAAATCAGTAGGCCTGAATCACATCTTTCAGCCTGGTTTAGTATTTTATCTATTAGAAATAGTTATTTTGCGTGAAGATGCGTAAATACGCATCGATTCACATTTTAGCACACGTAACATTATAAACAAAAAAAAAACTAATTTTAGTAGATCTACATAGAAAATCGATTTGAATCAGACTTGATAAAACTTGACTAAATGGTAGATGTCCTTGTACAAGTGTAATCATCGAAAAAAATTTAAGCATCCTTGATTATATGATAAACATTTTGCTGAGATTGTTTTTTTACAATGTAAATCATTTACGATTCAGTCAATATTGTTGATTGGATCCTAGTTTCGAGCCTGCGATGCTCCTATACATACAAATATAATATGTAGCCTATTATGATACAGTGATTAATATAATGTTTGATGTGTCCGTTTCTCCACCTCTGGGGTACAGATTTATTGCTCGATGCCAAATCAGCGTGCGCTATGGCTGCATCGAATATTCTATAACATATTGTGTAACGTGAAAGTGTATTGTTATTTGTAATTCATCAAGCTACATTGATGAGGGCGCGTGTGCCGCGCATTCTGACCGTGGCGGCCGTCGTACACCGTTTATTCATTCCCAAGCCTTAACTTCCCAAAAATTGTAGTTCATTACAAAAACTTCGATGTTTCCAATCATTTTAGTTAGATTGTAAGTATAACTTATAAGAGCGACCTTTATGTATGAGGCATAGTCAATCTATTGGCATTTAGATGATGCTGATAATTATATGACAGAGGTAGAGCAAATTGTTATTATATATTGTGGCTAATAGTTAGTAATTAGTATCAACCCATATACATACTACTACAGGGCACGGGCCTACTCTACAATCGATAGTTTAGCCATGTAGTCCACCGCGCTGGCCTAGTGAGGGTTCACACCATAGAAATTTTGCAAATCGCTATGGTATGCAAGTTTCCTCACGACGTTTTCCTTCACTGATGTAGTGCATGGTGATTGAATATTATTTGGCGTGGGCTTAAAATATTGATGTTGTTAATACCAGGCAAGTAATGATTCCTAATCCTAATTCTTTACTACGCAGTTCAACCTTATAATTTAGACCACATCTATAAACATTACAATATCAAAGCGTCTGGCTCCGCTATGAATGGCAAAACATCAGATAATAGCGCGGAAAAGCCGGTCTATTGTCAGCACACCCCCTTACAGCACGCACAGAACATAATGATGAGCGGCTTAGATGGTTCCGTGACGTGATTGTTTTAGTTAGCTCACGATTACTTAACGTCCGACGAAACGCAGACGTAACTCATTACCATTCCGCTCGCAAATGCGGCACGTATCGAAAATACTCACGTTTGTTTGTACAGAAAAGTATGTTACACATTATTGACTCGATTAATTATTCGAACGTTCTAAATGTACGTGTTATTTCTTACTACCTGGTCTACTTTTCACTATAGTGGAGGATTAATCTATGCAACGAAACGAACTTCGGATGTTCGGACGCCGCACGTAAAACTTCACTAATGTAGGTACCTATACTCCACGAAATGTTGGAATCCTCTAGCGTCCTTCGTAACCATAGATTAAGTTCGGAGAATATTATAGGTATAATAGAGAATAGTACTAATTTTTAGAAGTGGAAAACTTATATCTTACTCCGGACGTCGAACATCCGAACATTCGAAGTTCGTATTGTTTCATAGACTAACCCCCCTGCGTTGATATGGATATCAACAGATGCCGGTTTTAAATTGGTAGTGTTTGTGGATGAGGTTAGGTTTGTGTTTTTAGCAATAACCGGTGTTAGCTCTAAATTTATATTGATTAAAGATGATGTTTGTTAAGGAAAAATAATAGATGTTGTTCTTGCCATGTAGAGGTGTGTATTCAAACTCTACACAGCGGTCTTTACCGCTCTACGTGCGTTTCTGAAGCCTACGTGTATAGAATTTGGCAAAGTACCAGCATGCACGAAATATTGCATGCATAATATATTGACCTACATAAAATGCAGTTAAAACTGGGAACCGAACAAATGTTTAATTACCATTCAATGACATAATAGGTTTAACATAGATTATCTCGCTATGTTTTAGTTTAATTATAGAGCTGTTATGTTTTTTCCTTCAAAAAAACACGTTTTGATTTTGTTTTGTTTAAAAGCTCCTTATTTTGTATGCTGGTTTGTAAGAATTATTTTATTAATACCAATATGCTGGTAGTAGGTCTCTAGTATGTGAAAAGCCGTTTGGGGAGGTACAACCGCAATGCCTATTCCTCCCGCCAATCAGCAGTGTAAATGCATTGTTGTGTTCAGGTATGATGAACATTATAGCAAGAGTAAACTACTGGACACATTGAGCGTTAACATCTTATGTCTCAGGATGGCACGCGCAGTGCAATGTCAAGTATTCCTTTGTAATTCATTGTGTTTTTTGGTTCTTCTACTGTCCATGATCGGTCGTATCGCTTAACATCAGGCGTATGGCATGCTCGTCTCCGCCATTCAATGAAATAAAACAAAAAAGTTACACTCACCACTATACACTATCTAACTTTGGTGATAACTTTAAAATTGCGCTTCCATTTTAAATGAAAAATGTATGGCGTCAACATCATCATACTTATTTTTAAACATTTTTCAATATTATTACGTAATAATATTAGCTCAATTATATTAAAGTTACTCGATGCGGCCGAGCCTATATTTAGAAGATTCAAAATTCTAAGCAAAAGCCAGTAGCCTCATCGTGTCATCTCATATGTTATCTAAATTGCAATACCTAACCATTTTTTATTAAATAGTGTATAATTCGTTGCAGTTGACAGATATAGTGAACGCAATGTCGACACGCGGCGAGCTTCCACTGGAGCTGGCTCTGCGCGGCCGCAGCTCGTCGATAGCGACGACGCTGCTGCAGCACTGCGCCGACGCGGACGCGCGGGGGCCTCGCGGCAGGACGCTGCTGCACCGCGCTATAGACTCGCGAGACGCCTTCTCCGCCAAGTTCCTAGTCACTAATGGCGCAGACCCCAACCTTACCACCAAGTAAGTACCACTCAACTACTTACATCACATCTATATTGTACTTGATCTACGAATGGTTGTTAATCTAGTGCTTGATCAATCGATAAGTTTAGATAATTTGAATACTATGGTATCACTAACGGCGCAGACCCCAACCTTACCACCAAGTAAATACCACTGCTTACATCATCTCTATATTGTGCTTGATGTACGAACATTTTTTAATATGGTGCTTAATCATTTAGTAATTTGAGTAGTATGGTAAAAATATGGCATGCAATATGTCGTGCCAGTTTGAGATTTTGATATTTTTTCTCACATAAATTAATTTCTTTTAAATCCGCTGTGTTCTCGACAAGTATGTAAGTAATATAACAACTTCTACTCATTAGAATGATATCAGATCAGTTAACAAACTGGTTGTTTGGTGCAGTGAGGTGTGTAATCCGAAATGGCGGGAACGTCCGGTTAAGGGAACTACAAATTTTTGTGTCAGGCCTACCGACTCTTGTTTTAATTTAATAAGTTGTTTTCAGAGAGGAAAGTGATACGGCTCTGCATTTAATAGCGTCGCTGACAGCAAGTTCATGTGATGAAGAGACTATGGAACAAATGGCGGAGATCGCGGAAGTGATGATACAGAAAGGCGCAGACATCAACAGGCAAAACAGAAAAGGATTGTGAGTAGAAGTGATTCATGTTACATTCATCATCATGTTCGTCGAATTTATATCTTTTAAATTACTTAGTTGTAGTCAAAGATGCAGATAACGCAAATAATGAAATGGGTCTTATTTAAATTGTTTAATTAGATATTTTTGGTCACTCTAGTGGACCATAAAGCTGGCACTGTAGCGAAGTTGAATGACGGAAAAACCGAGGATTTTACGCCATTGTCTCCTTGTGAACTCAGGAAATAAGTCATCCGTCCGATGGCTTGCATCCGTCCAATACATGAGCGTTTCTATGATTAATCCAGTTTTAAAAGAAAATAAGTAAAGCCTTGGAAATATATGGTAGCAACATGTGGCGACATGTTGAAAGTTAATAGAGGCCGGCTGATGAACAATCTTTGTGATACATATTGAATTTACAATTGCTTATTTGTTTTCTTATAATCGAATAATGAATTACGTAACACATGTATAATATGAAAAAAATCTCTACATACACTTCTAATTGAAAAATACAGGATACGCAACACTTTATAAATAATAAAACGACATGCTAGACCGTTTGACTTGGATGAAAGGTGACAAAACAAGACAGATTTATTTCTCATAAATCTTACATAACTCATAATAGATAAACAAGGAGTTCATGTTACTTTTATATAAACTAACACCCCCACTATATAAAAGTAACAAATAACACAATATAACTAACATGAGGAATAAAATAAATTTAACTTTTAACTATACCAAGTATTTTCATAAATTTATAATGCTTTACCCCACATAAACCTTTAGTCAATAAGTCAGCAGGCATGTTTGCAGTTGGCAAATACTTTGTTTGAATAACATCATTTCTAATTACCTCTCTTATGAAATGATATCGAACATCAATGTGTTTGGTTCGTTTATGCGAATGATAATCATTTGCCAGCTTCAATGCGCTCTGACTATCACAATACAACACAATCTTATTAGAAAAACCTACTATTTCTAATTCTAGATTTTTTAAGTAAATGGCTTCACGACCAGCTTGTGACAAAGCCATATACTCAGCTTCACAACTGCTTAAAGCTACTGTCCTTTGTTTCTTACTCTCCCAAGAAATTGCAGAGCCAGATTTTAGGAAACAAAATCCCGTATATGACCTTCTATCAATGGAATCACTTGCCCAATCACTATCCACGTAACCAACAAGCTCTGCTCTTCCTTTAGAATATTTTAAACAATAGTCTTTTGTTTTTAGTAAATATCTAAGCACTCTTTTTGCATAATTCCAGTGCTTGTGTGTAAAACAATTATTAAATTGGCTCAAATAACTAACCGAATAAGTAATATCAGGCCGTGTCAACACTGACAAATACATCAAGCTACCTATCAATCTTTGATATGGAAATTTACTATCACAAACATTTGATCTTTCAATATTTAATTTAGATTCTATTGGAGTTTCAGCCGTATTACTATCAGACATACCAAACCTTTTCAATAACTGTTCAATATAATGCTGCTGATCTACAGTAATCACATTTAAATCCCTGTCGATTTTAATCCTCATACCTAAGTACTTCTTGACTTGTCCTAGGTTTTTAATTTTAAACTTATGACTCAAAGCTTTAATCAAATAATCTGTTTCAGATTTATCATTTGAAAATATCAAAAAATCATCGACATAAACTCCAACAATAGTTTTCTTGCCATTAACATGATTCTTTATAAAAACACAAGGTTCTAGCTTACTCTTGCTAAATCCCAAATTACATAATGTCTCATCTACTCTTTGGTACCAAGCAAGCGATGATTGCTTCAAACCATAAACAGCCTTTTTTAATTTTAATACTTTATTTGAATCTACACAGGGAAAACCTTCTGGCATATACATGAAAATACTTTCCTTTAGATAACCATTAAGAAAAGCTGTTGTTACATCGAGATGTGTTACATCCATATCTAACTGCACGCTTAAAGCTAGAAGTAACCGCAAAGTAGAGTGTCTTATCACTGGAGAAAAAGTTTCCTGATAGTCCACACCAGCTTTTTGCGTAAAGCCTTTCGCAACTAACCGCGCACGATATCTCACTTTATTTTCACAATCGTATTTCTTTTTTAGCACCCACTTACTTTGCACGACACTAGCATTATTTGGAGCGTCAACAACTTCCCATACTTTGTTGTCAGCAAAAGACTGCATTTCTTCTGCCATGGCCTGTAACCACTGTTGTTTCTCAGGACCATTGATCGCCTCTGCATATGTGATATCCTCATCACTCAGATAGGGATTGGTGCTACACATGTATCCATACCTGTCGGGTTTTTTTCTCTGTCGTTTCGATTTTGTTTCAACAATTGGCACTACAGGTAAATCGTCTGTTTCCAATTGGTGTAGATCTTCCTGTGGAGGCTGCTCTCCACTCTCTGCAGGCTGCACATCCTTATCTGGCACATCCTCATCTTCCACATCAAGATATTCTGATCCATCAGAGCTAGATTTTTCTGAGACTTGACATTTAACAACAGATTCCTCAGATAACTCCCCCACTGAATCTGTGTTCTCTATGCAGACAGTGACTGTGTCTTTCTTGTTTTCTAGTATTATCACATCTCTACTAGTAGTTACTAAGTTTCTTGCAGGATCATACACTCTATATCCTTTGCTTCCATCTGCATAGCCAACTAGAATACATTCTTGGGCTTTCTTGTCCCACTTTCGTCTTTTTTCTTTAGCTATGTGTACCATTACTGTGCTCCCAAAAACTCTCAGATGACTTATATCTGGCTTGATACCATGCCATAGTTCATAAGGTGTTTTTCCTTGCAATAATGACGAACCAGTGCGATTATGCAAATACACTGCTGTATTTGTAGCCTCAGCCCAAAATTTCTTGCTTAACTGTGCGTCGAAAAGCATGCACCTAGCTTTCTCAACTAAGGTTCGGTTCATTCGTTCACATAATCCATTCTGCTCAGGTGTGTATGGGCATGTTGTTTGATGAATTATACCCATTTTCTTTAAATAATCACTAAACTCAGCATTGCAAAATTCTTTTCCATTGTCACTTCTGATAATTCTTATCTTTTTACTTGCCTGAGTTTCAACCAATGCTTTGTATTCTTTGAAACTTTTCAAGGCATCACTTTTATTTCTAAGAAAATAAATATTTGTCATTCTGCTATAATCATCTACAAATAAAATGAAGTATTTAGAACCACCAATAGAATTACACTCCATAGGACCACAGATATCTGTGTGAATAATATTCAACATCTCTGTGCTTCTCCTAGCAACGTGAGTAAAAGGTAATCGAACCTGCTTCCCTTCACAACACACGGTACAGGAAGACTTAGTAATGTTAACTTTCTCTTTTAAAGAAAGTCCGTCAACTGCATTTTGCATTTTATTCAGACACTCACTGTTTATATGTCCTAATCTGCGATGCCAAAGCTCACCTGATATTATTGCTGCTGCAGACATATTTTCTTGGAGTTGTAACTTGTAAACTCCATTTTCTAATAACGCATAAGCGATCAGTGTACCATTTCGACTATATATTTCACAGGCGTTTGTAGTAAATACAACATTATTGCCTTTGTTAATCAATTGACTCACTGATAGTAAGTTAGTTGTCAATTCAGGCACACAAAACACATCTTTTATGTCTACATCATAACTGCAATCATTAGCTAAGGTAGTAGTAATCTTTACATCGCCCGAACATACAATAGGCACTTTTGTTTTGTCGGCTACTATAATAGTCTGACCTTTCTTTTCATAAGAAATATTTGTAAGCCACTGTTTATTTGGCGTCAGATGCACACTGGCTCCAGAATCGATGTACCAATCTTGCTTACTAAAATTCCCGCTTAGGAAAACTACATTGAACGCATGTGGTTGATTACGTTCTTTTCCTCTGGTATTTGACACTTCAGTCGTACATTGCGACTTATAATGCCCTATTTGATTGCATCGATAACATTTAATTTCTTTCTTCGACTTTGTTGACAATGACATTCCATTCTGGCGGCCATTATTATTTTTGAAATTTATAAACTTCCTTGGAGCCGATGACTGCTGCCAGCCTTTACAACCACTGGCCAATGCACTATTCGATTCATCATTTATTCCATTTCCTGTTTCCATGTCAAGGAGCTTACTCTTTATGACGTCAGTTGTAATCTGAATACCCGAATGCTCGATAGCCATTATCATGGGAGCATATTTTTCTGGTAGTCCCGCGAGCAACAATGAACCAATCCACTCGTCGCTTAATTGGAAACCTGTATTACACAACTTTTGTCCTGTCTCAATCATTTGTGTCACATATTCTGTCATGGAACCACAATTTTCTTGTCTTATTGAAATTAAATTTCGAAGTAAGCTTATTCTCCTTGCAAACCCTGAATCGTCAAACAAAGCTCTCAGTTTCTCCCATAATTCTTTGGTTGTAGCAACATTTCTAATGTGCACATACAACGAAGAGTCAATCGTGAGAATCAGCTTCGCTTTTGTTTTTGCATCATCCTCGGCTAACAATCTTACACCTTCCTCTGGTTTGATGCATTTCATCATACCTTCTAGGACTAAGAAATTTTCCGCTGCAAAAACCCATTCGCAATAATTTTCTCTGCCTTTTAATTTTGGCACATTGACAATGTAATTCGCCATTGTTATGTATTCTGCACAATACTGAAGTCGGTACCTAGGCTAGCTCTCTAATTACTCTACTGCGATTTATCTATTCAACGTTTATGTAAAATCACTTTTGAATAATCGCAAGATAATTTGCTAAAACCCTAAAGGCCATAACTGGGCCCGTAACCTAATAAAACGACATGCTAGACCGTTTGACTTGGATGAAAGGTGACAAAACAAGACAGATTTATTTCTCATAAATCTTACATAACTCATAATAGATAAACAAGGAGTTCATGTTACTTTTATATAAACTAACAATAAACACCACAAAAAACAGAAAAAACATAGAAACCTTACAAATAAGTGAACAATTGGCGGTCTTATCGCTATGACCGATCTTTTCCAGGCAGAAAACAGGTTTATAAAATTAATTTTATTCCAGCACTCCGCTCCACCAAGCAGTAATATCAAGAAACCAAAGAATATTCGATCTCTTACTAAAGCAACCGACATTGGACACGAATCTCCGTACACTGACTGACGAGCACCCGCCTTTGTACTACGCGTTAGTCGACGACAGGCGAGCGTCGATCTCCTCCAGCGAAACGTTGGTGATGAACGGTTCCAACCCGTTTGACACCCCTGTGACGAATAAGAACGCGTTTACAGAGGATCCCGTGGAGGGAAAAACGGAAAGTGTCGTTGAAAGAGGATTCGCTGCTAAGCTGTTAGAGAAGGGTTGTCAAGCAAATCCGACTTATTCTAATTCTGGAGACAGCTTGTTGCATATACTGGCTCAGGGATGGTTCGAGGTATGTTAATGTAAAAGGAATAATTGTATTTTTTATAGTGATTATTCATAATGATATCTTCTCATATTCCGTGCAATGGTATGTAAGCTCATTTAAATCGAATTTTTTAACATATTCTTTTATAGCTATCAAACTTTAAAGTATTTATTTGCCGTGCAATATAGTTTTTAGGAAATAAAAAAATGTACACCGCAAACTGACTATAGTAAATATTTGTTGACCAGTGATTTAGTTTGTTTGTAATTTATACATAAGTATCTCGGAGGCTTATAATTTTGATAAATATTTGTGCGTCGATAACCTTTTGCTTCTCAATTTTATCTAAATGTATGTCTTCTGTAAAAATCGTATTTATGTTATTATACCAAAAATATCTAGCCAAGTGTCATCGTCCTGATACACTTTTTTTACGTTTACCAGTACCTACATTATGTAGCTTTAGGAAATACCTTTAAAGATTAGACTCATGCCAAAGGACTAACTTATGCTCGACGATGTTCAAACCGATGCCCAAGATATCTAGTCAAGTGTCATCGTCCTTATACACTTTTTTAATACTTTACCAATATAGTATGGGGTTTTAGAAAATACCTTTATACATCAAGCTCATGTCGAAGGACTAACTTATGTTCGACGATATTCAAACCTATTCCCACGATATCTAGTCAAGTGTCATCGTCGTGCTACGGGGGTTTTAGAAAATACCTCCAAACATAAGGCTCATGTCAAAGGACTAACTTATGTTCGATGATGTTCTAACCTGTTCACCTATACCCAGAAAATACCTTTAAACATCAGGCTCATATCAACAGACTGTTCACCCATTCCCCAGGACTCAGCAGTGTTCCTAGCATCGCACCTGAACGGCGAGGTGAACCACACCAACGAGGCGGGGTTGACAGCACTCCACGCGGCGTGCGCCAACGGACTCGCTCGTCTCACCACCGCGCTGCTAGAGAACGGAGCAAGGCCCAACATGCAGACGGCTTATGGGGAGCAGGAGGATACCGTGTATAGGTAAGATTGAGATTATCTCTTTTTCCGTCTCTTATCTCCATCTCGTGGCAGTCAATAAGAGGTTGCCTTGAGCGATTCGGCCGCCATTTATACTGTACTGTATCAGCCCATATACGTCCCACTGCACGAGTCGAGCACGAGTCTGCTCTACATTTGAGAGTGGTTAGGCCACATAGTCCACCATGCTGGGCTAGTGCGTGTTGGCCGCCATTGTTGCTGTGATGTAACTTAACTTTTTTTACTGTTAAAATTCGATGGTGTACTAAAAATAAAAAAATGACAATTCTGACAGCCTCAGTGGCGCAGTTGGTTAGACGCCGCCTGTGAAACGAGAGGCCGCGGGTTCGATCCCCGCACCGAGAGAAATGTTTGTGCGGCCCACAAATATTTCTTTCGGGTCTGGGTGTTTGTGAGACCGCAAAGTCTCTCGTAGTTTCTGATACCCACGACACAAGACTCGATCTTAGTGTGGGGTCAGGACTATGTATGTGACTGTTGGGTGTTATTTATTATTATAATAAAAAAATAAAATTTTCAACTACTAACATAACCGATTGCCGCTTCCAACCGATTGATGTGACGATCCTTAAGGGAGGCTTATGTTTAGAAATTAATATCCTGTGGCTAAAGCGTAGAGAAAAGAAGAAGATATCAGAGTACATCTGATGCACTACAGTTAGAGTATCCACTTGTAGATAGTGATCCTGGTGGTCGGCACAATTATAAAGGCATGACTGTGATTGTACGCTTACGTGGGTGGATTGGGTTTTCGATAATTGCATTTGGAGGTCGCTATTCGAACGGTTTTAATATCTTACCTTGTACTAAATGAGTCCAAAAATAAAAATGTCAAGTGGTAATTTAAAAAAAAAGCCGTACCATATTTTTATTCTTGATAATTCCATTTAAATTAAATATCATTAAAAGTTGGAAACTTGTTATTGAATTCCATCATTTACTATTGTTAACACCTAGCGCGACCTTTCCGTCCCATAAATTATCAACACAGCGAAAGACAGTAAAAGTAAGAACACACTGTATAAAGCACCACAAAATAACTCAAAATACCAACCAAACACGTCCCAAAGAGATAACAATAGTAAACACCTCCAAGATATTTAACATCCTTCGATCAAGTATACACTAGATTATAAGTAATGGCCTAAAAAACGGCAAGAGAAATAACAGCACAAATAAGCGTGTACTCTTATTTGATTTGGTATGGTCCAAAACATAATAAACCTGAATTTAAAGGAATAAGGTTTATTGTACACTGAAGTCGATTATAATTTAAGACTTTTTGCTGCATCTCGTGATTCGAAATTCAAATGTATAAGTATAAGCAACCTCGGTCGTATTGGCATGTAATTTTGTTCCCTGTATCTAGTATATATTAGATCGGAGTTAACATTCCTCAAAATTATTTTAGACAAACGGCACTACACCTGGCAGTGCTGAACAACCACGAGGGCGCGGTGCTGGCTCTCGTGGAGCACAAGCGGCTGGTGGAGAAGGGAGACCTGCCCGCCACCGACCGCGCCGGCGTCGCGCTCGCGCCCAACCTCAACCTTAAGAACTCCGAGGGCGATACGCCTGTTAGTCTGGCTCTTACTGAAGGTGAGTTCTGATACGTTTTCACGATCTTATTTCCAAATTTTCAGAGAATTGCGATTTTGTTTCCAGGCTTTTCGCCGTTTCCGGTACCCACGCCACGAGACTTTGATTTTACTGTCTGCTTTTAGTTATACTTATTAGATGTCAGAAAAAGAGATCTATACAACTTCTGAAGCTAATAGAAGCATATCAATATTTATAGTGACAAAGAATTGCTAAACAAGGTGAAAGGTCTGCGTTGAAAACCAAGCGACGCCAGAAACCTGTGAATTTTCTGTAAATGTGTTCACAGATCTTAGTAATTGATGCAAGAAGTCTAATTCATATGTGCGATAAGAAACCTAAGATAATTTTATTCGTAGGTCACAAGAACCTAGTGGCTCCGTTGATCGAAGGCGGCGCAGACCCCAACATTCGCAACGGAAAAGGCTTCACTCTGCTACACCAAGCGATCGTCGAGGAAGATTCTAGAACGGCCATATATTTGTTGGATCACGGCGCTGACATGAATGCTCTGTAAGTACCCACAATCGGTAACAGTAACGATATATCTAGTAATTCCTCGATTTCAGATAGTTTCTCCAAAGTACTAGAGGTCAAATATATTCCCTGTCCAATGCCCTTGCTTACTCGTTAACGGCTAATGAAGCTGCTGTGAATTTCAAGACATTATGCTCGTAAGCAGCACGGGAACTTCTTACTTAGTAGAATTATTTCGTCAACAACAACTTCTTGATAAACAACTTAATAGTTTTGGGGTTGTAGCGAATATTCAAGTATTTTTCCAAAATTCTCACAGCACGGAAGCAGGTGAGACACCGTTACAACTCGCGATCCACTGTCGGTTAGGACTGGTGGTGGAAGCTTTGTGCGTCCGTGGCGTGGACATGAGTCGGTTGGACGCTAATGGAGTTCCTCCGTTATGGGCAGCTTTGGATTCTGGACAGGAAGAAGTTGCTAGCGTAAGTTGATACTTAATTTCTTTGTTATACGAGCTAATTTTCGTTAATCAGTTGCTTGATCCAGTTGGCAATATTTATTCTAGATCTTGGTGAGAAACGGCGCAGACGCAGATTGCTGGGGAACTGGGCCTGACGATTGTTTACAAACTTTATTGCACAAGTAAGTTCTCTTAGCAATTTCTGTATCAGCCTATATACGTCCCATTCTACAATCGAGAGGATGATTGATATTGGTTAGGCCATAAAGTCAAGCCCGCTAGCCTACTGCGGGTTGGCGAACTTACCATAGCGATTATTAATATAAATTGTTACAAATCGCTATGGTATGCAGATTTGCTCACGATGGTTTCCTTCACCGTTATCTAATAAAAAAAATGTAATTGCTGTCATCTCTACTTCTCCTATGATTAAGAAGATCAGCTACAGTGATCAGTAAAAACCCTTTAATCATACTATTCTACTGCAGGGCACGGGCCTCTTCTACAAATTCTAGAGGAGGCCCGTGCATTGTAGACTTCAGTCGAGAGCGATATTGAGAGTGGTTAGGCCATATAGTCCAACACGTTAGCCAAAAGCGGGTTGGTGGACTTACATACCATAGAAATTAAATTAATTTTACTGGTGGTAGGTCTCTCATATGTGAGAGGCCATCTGGGTGGGTACCTCCGCAGTGTCTATTTCGCCCGTCAAACAGCAGTGTAAACGTACTGTTGTGTTTCGGGTTGAAGGGCATTGTAGCCAGAGTAGCTACTGGACATATTGAGACTTAACATCTTATGTCTCAGGATGGCGAGCGCAGTGGAATGCCAAGCATTGCTTTGTAATTCAAGGTGTTGTTTGGTTTTGCTACTGTTCATGAGCGGTCGTATCTTACCATCAGGCGAACGGCATGCTCGTCTCGCCATTCATAGTAATAAAAAAAAATCATACATTCAGTGGCTATTCACAATACACAGACCTATGAATTCGCTTAGTGATAAAACGCTGCCGTCAGGGCCATAGACGAGAACAAGGAGAGTCTGGCGACGTTCCTAATCCGCTCGGGCTGCGACGTGGAGTCCCCGCGGCGCGCCGGGCCGGCGGGCGAGGGCGCCGACATCGCCGCAGAGAAGCACACACCGCTGCACCTCTGCTGCACCTGGGGACTCACCGATGTTATACAGGTTGTAGACGTGTATATGTCCAAAATAAAATAAAAATATGAAAAAAAAACAATTGGCTCTTAGGCTTTTAATATCTTGGTTTTTTTCGCAGTTATAAGTGTGTAATTTTTTTTAAAATAATTTTGGTATAGCTTTTAGGTTTTTAGTATATTGTTTTTTTCGCAGTTATACGTATATAGTACCGTGTGCGAGTTATTTGATAAATGATTATATCCAATACTTACGGCCCTTTAAATATTGTATGGCAAAGTTAACATTTTAGTCGTTTTGATCCTTCGAGCCATTCGAGCCAGATTATTATTTTTTAAAGAAATGTTATCCTATGTTTTTTCGAAAGCTGAAGATTCTATATTTGTTCCAGACTCTTCTAGAACACGGTGCTAACATAAACTCCAAGGACGCGGAAGGCAAGACTCCACTCCACATCGCGATAGAGAACCAACATGCAGCCATCATCACACTCCTACTGTCCCAGCCGAATATCGACCTTACTGCGAGAGACAATAAAGGCGTATCGCCGTTTGCAGCCGCGCTCATAGCGAGGAATAATAAGGCGGCGCAGGCTATACTCGAGAAGTATCCTTCGGCTGCTGAACAGGTGAATATTGTTTAGTTAACTGTGATTAATACAAATATAATTGATAGAACATTCTAAAAACTTTTGAAATATAAAAAATATACTGAGGATTAGCAACTATAAAATTTATTAACACGCGCAGTAGGTTATAACAGGTTAATCTGGTTTCTCGGGCAAGAATATCTCTAGGTGGTATATATTCCAAAGGTTTCTCTATTATTTTTTTTCATGACACATATCATTAATATAATGCTTTTTATTTCCGTAATGTAAAACGCTGAGTTTAAAAATCAATCATAAAAATAATTAACGATTCTCCACATAGGTAGACAAGAAAGGCCGCAACTTCCTACACGTGGCGATTCAGACGTGCGACATGGAAAGCGTGATGTTCCTGCTGTCCGTGGAGGTGGACGTGAACTCGCGCGTGCAGGACGCGACGCTGGCGCCGCCACTGCACCTGGCGGCCGCTGCGGGAAACGAGGTGTTGCTACGCAGCTTGCTATTGGCTGGCGCGAGGCCCAATGACAGGGACGCCCACAAGTGAGTTCAAGCGTGCTCTTTATAGGGAAGTGACAAAATCTATCGATATATTATATTGTACCGAAATTATTTTCAGCTAATCATATTTTTAGTGGAAATACAGATTGTTGACATGTTTTAAAAAGAATTCTGCCTTCCTAAAATCTAGAACATTTCTTATAGTTCAGTTCGATAATATTTCGTTTAACTAAATAATATGTACGTGTGCAGACGCACCGCGCTGCACGTGGCGGCGGGCGCGGGGCACGGCGCGATCGTGTCGGCGCTGGTGTCGGGCGGCGCGGAGTACGGCGCGGTGGACGCGGCGGGCGACAACGCGCTGCACGTGGCGGCGCGCGACGGACACGCCGCGGCCGCGCGCGCGCTGCTCGCCGACACGCAGATCGACGCCGCCGCCACCAACCTCAAGGGTACGTCACTACTAACACTCTTTTTTTTTTTTGACGATAGTAATCCTACATTTTTCAAAGAAAGTTGGTATAGATCTCTCTATTGATTTTTATTAATTACACAGGACGAAATCCTTTACACGAGCTGTGCAGGTGTAAAAAGGATAACGCGGCGACAATATGCGAAATATTCCTCGAGTTTATGCCGGACTACCCCATTAACAGGACTGACTTGCAGGTATATTTAATTTAGTATTTTGTTAAATACCTAAGTTTTATTTTTATAACATAGTGATTAATTATTTTGTGTTCGGTAAATAAATAATACGATATATAAAATGAGTGTGTGGTAGCATAGAAATAATTATAATTATAATAAGTATTATGAAAAAATTCGTCCGTCGCTTAGTGAAAAATAAAACAAAACTGATTACGTATAACATATAATGGTAAAAATAATGAGATGTTTTTCAGGGCAACACTCCGTTGTTGCTAGCGTACATGAACGGGCAGGGCGCCATGTGCCGCGTGCTCGTGAAGGCGGGCGCGTGTCTCGCGCAGGAGAACAAGGACGGAGTCTCCATATTCAACTACCAGGTACAGTATTAACAATTAACAAATATACTTTCACATCTGTATCGCCTAGGAGGATAAATGCTTTTATAGCCTAGCAATATTTTGATTGCCAGTCCTCACTAGATGAGGCAATGCAAGGGCAAGAC
Source organism: Hyles lineata (assembly GCA_030180105.1). Lineage (NCBI taxonomy): Eukaryota > Metazoa > Arthropoda > Insecta > Lepidoptera > Sphingidae > Hyles > Hyles lineata. The sequence continues at coordinate 5,919,767 of JARJEE010000027.1, read as the reverse complement.
AGACAGAGAAAAAAAATCCACAAAATTGGATATCACAAATAGCAATATTAAACGAAATTGATTTGAACTAATAACAAATGTTTGTATATCCTACTCGATGTGAACACGACTTGCAAAACGATTCTGATTGTGAATGTGTATCGTATTAACTAGTGGTATGTGTTGACCCGTCTACGAGGTGGACTGATAACTTGGCTAAGGTTGCAGGAAGTCGCTGGGTGCAGGCCGCTTCCAACAAGTCGATGTGGAGATCCTTGGGGTAGGCCTATGTTCAGCAGTGGACTACCTGTGGCTAAAATTATGATGATGTGTAGGTGGCGACAAAGCAGCTGCTGCACAGATTGCTGGACTCGCTGCCGGCCGAGGCGCCGTGGGCCGAGAGCGACCTGTGCCAAGAGTGCGGCACCAAGTTCACGCTCACCATGAGGAAACATCACTGGTAAACGCCAATTGTATTCAATTTGATCCTATACGCTACATGAAGCTGGTTAAAGGTTTATGGCATGGAAGCACAGAACATAATATTTACATTTAGCATCATTAAAAAATGTGAGATCTAAATATTTTAGTGAGCATAATGCAGGATTACCTGTGCCACTCCAGAGACTATAACAAATTTAAAAAAAAAACCTAGATGGCCATTAACAGAAATTCATGGAAATAGGGACAAGAGTTCTTTTCCCAGCAGTGGAACGTTAGAGCATAATAATAATCATATCTTTTCAGTCGTCACTGCGGCAGAATGTTGTGCAACAAATGCTCGAGCCAAGACGTGCCCATACTGAAGTTCGGCATGAACAAGCCGCAGCGAGTGTGTGAGATCTGCTTCAACGTGCTGCAGGTGGGCGCCAGTTAGTAACGCACGGTCGCACTGCAACAGTGATATCGATATACGACTGTGAGGATAACGTCTCCGTCTCTACCACGAACATCTGTCCTATAAGTAATCGATATAGTCCGAAAATAGTAATGCACGCATCAATGTCATACATCGAAAAAACTCTATTTATCGATATAATGTTGTATCGATTACTTATCGATTAATCGATAGAAGTTTGTGCTTAAGACGCAGGATGTTTTTTTATTTAATGTGTAATCGAAAATAAATACAGTACTAAGTAAACAAGTTACAAGTGCTGGACATGATTTTGTATGAAGACTTATGTTTATGTTTCAAGATTGTTATATTTCAAGACGTATGTTATACGACGTATTGAATTCTCTACTAAGACATTTAGTACTACCAAAAAATGTGTTTACTATATTTTGATCCTTTTCATACAAAACCATGTTTGGTTTCATGTTGTTTACACCATAGATTACATGAAAATAGAAGTGGAATAAACCACTAAAAAGCAGTGTTGCAAATTGCAACTTGCAATGAGGCTGGTTTTTATAATACTGCAAACAAGTACACCAGTACCGTATATGTAATTGTTTAATATGGAAAACGGTAGTTTCCATTTTAACCTGGCCTACCATACATCCGTAATAAGCCCGAAATACTTTTTAAATATACATATGTACATCTCGTTTCGGGCTTCAAGAAGTTGCAAATATTCTTTTTACTTAGGTATGATAATTTGAAGATGTCTCAGAAAACAATGTATTAAGTGATGATTATAATTATAATTTTTATTGCTCAGGCGTATATTATGGTAGGTCTAATTTTTACCCTCTCAAATTCATATGAACTTGTAATTATGTATGGTAATTTGAAGTAAAATTTAAGACAACATTTTATACAACTTGCACTTTGCTTACCTATTTCTAGGTATTTCGTTTTTATTGTTGAATATCGTCGTTTAACAAATTCAAATCCACATCGTTTCCAAAAGAAAACATTTCACAGCGTCTGTGGATTATATGCCGGTTCTGTAACAAGAGATTCCGGGTTCGATGCCCTGCTGATAAAAATGTGCAAGTAATAAAGAAAGATATGTTTAGCGTCAGGTATAACACAAAACTCGTACCTACTTAAATAAAAAATCACTCGGAAAGTAAGATACAGGATTATTCAGTTATGTTATCTATCCGTCTATACTGCAAATATCGAATATTCGATTATTTATAAATAAGAAGTATTGTTTGTTAATTGACGATATACGATGAACAATTTATTTTAATTATTATTTTCGAGATTAAATTAGTTCTGCGAGATGAGAATGTAAAATATTGAAGAGTATGTAATGAATCTATGATCACAATTATTCTTTTAATTTCTAAATAATGTTAATGCTTAGTATGTAACCTCCAACCGAGCGCGTCCATTAGGTGTAGGCTTCAAAAATCTAGTGCCTCGTTTGATTTTCTATATACATTATGCCAAAGTATGAGCGTGCTTTTTCTTTATAGCTTTAAATATCCATTATTTCGACGATATTCCACGTCGTTCTGTTCATACAAAGAGGTGTACGCGCAAAATGGCGATATAGCAATAACCAGTGAAGTTTCCCAATAGGAAAACAATTAAAAAAGAGTATTTTGTCGTACACCAACACCAAAAGGCTTGTATCTTTATGTATGTGTGCGTTTTTAATTTTTAAAGTCGATTTCACTATATTATAGTTTTATAGACACGAAATGTATTCCTTTGATAGACTATGATCACACTTGCATTTATTATTTCATTATATTTTATAGTAGGGGAAAATTTGGCTCATGTTGGCAAATACATTCCGAGAATCATTGTTATGGTGTAGTGAACATTGAGAAATTTTATATCCTTTTGACGTTATTTAAGTGCCATTTCAATTGTTTGTGATGTTCCCAGGCTTAAATTCTTATTTTTGAGAGCTGTTTCTATTATGAAATTATTGTTTATGTTCTTTAAAACTTTATATATTTGCTATAATAAAAAGTTACAACATACTGGTGGTTTCATTCTCTTTTCAGTTATAAGCGGCATGGTGAAGATAGTGTTTATTCGTTCGTGTTAATGTGTTTAAACCAATTCGCTTCCCACCCTGCACTTTGATCTACTGTATATACCTAGAAATCTACTACTGCGCCTCCAAGTAGTTTCAATCAAGATTTCGATCTGAGCTGTTTACTAAATCCATTGGAGCACTTCATTCATGTATTGTGGGGTGCTTAACACCACATTCTGTGACTGTGTATATCTTGGGCCTCAAATAACACTCCTCATTGCGAGAATTGCAGGTGTGAGAGTGCAACACAGGCATATTGATTTTGGCAATCTGCCACAACAATGGAGATGCATACTAAACCAATTTAAGGCAGCATATAACAAGAGTACACTCTATTAAATTACTATACTACATCTATGAATAATATTGATTCAATTAAAATTTAGGGTTTTTAAATGTGTTATATCATTAGTGCAACTAAATAAAACACTACAAACCTGTTATGATTTATTTACAAATAAACATTAACATCACCTGATTCATACTGAATGCATAAATAAATTTGCTAATAACTACATTCTGCCATAATTAGAACAAAACTGATTCCTTGTGGGTGGTATTCATTTAACATGGGCAGATGTTAATTAAAATTACTTTAACCTCTTGAATAAGTCTTTGGTGACACATTTGTCTAGAACATGCAGGTAGTCAATGAGTTCCTCCTCGCAGGTCTCAGCAGTATTGGATTTGGAGCCAACACGGTCATTGCACTCCTGGTATTTGCCCCACAAGTTTTGTGCATCAGGTTTCTGGGAGCATTGTTCCTAAAATGAAATATTTAGGATAAATGGCATGACCAATGTGTTACACATTAACACTTATAGTACTCTAATACTAGACACTACTTTTTTATCAACACAAATATATATATATGTACACTAATACTATATCTATATATTGTTTATTTACTTAAACACTGACTTCTCTGAATGCTTAATTTTTCTTAAATCTTCTATTTTCTGAGATAAGGTACTAAGTTTATCCAAGTAATTTACATAAATAAAACAATACTAATTTAACCTATAACTAGGATATGCAAAAAATAATCAAATTAAAATTAAATTGTATAAAGTGAACCTTTATTAAATTTGCAGTCATAGTAATGGTTTCAGGCTTGTACTAGAAGGAAAGCAATATTTTATAAAAGTATAATTCGGGTATTAAATCTACTTCAATGACTTTATTATTTTGAAAAGAAAAATTGCTTGGTCCCTAAAAGGAATAACATAACACATTTATTTATGGCATGTAATAAATAAGAAAATTATCATTCTATGCAGTGGTAGTATACGAACCAGGATGAGTGATCAATTTAAGTCCATAAGTCTTATCAGTATTTATGTTAAGGGTAAATTATTCTTTCTTAGGGAATTCCAAAATTAAAGTATAGTTGGGACTTGAGTTAATTAGGTTTCATACTAAAATTCTTCTGCATTGATTTATAAGCCTTAAGTTTATTTTATTTTTTTGGATGCATTTTTGTTTAACCAATATCTAAAAGTATATAAAACTTATAACCTATTACAGGCCTTTGAGGTTATCAAAAGCTTTTACATAATTAATATGAATATTAAAAGAATTAAGGGTACCCTGAGGGCCGTTTGTGGGTCTACTAATTCTTCTTCTGCGGCTTCTTCTTCATCAGCCTTGACCACGGGAATGAATTTTTCAGCCATTTTTCCTGAAAATACAATATATATCACTTTTCACTGATTCACAACCAATATTATATTAAATATATATCCGTCTATCAAATCAAAATCATTCACTTGATATTGAATTTATAAAAAATATACCTTTACTGATGATGCAACACCTGCTATCACAGAACCACACAGAACAATACAGAACAATACTCGAATAAAAAATCTTCTTCAACGTTCCAAATTAAGATCAATATTTTGATATATTCAGCATTGCCATAGATATTTTAATTAAAGAACCAATGATGTACTTCAATACGTAGTATGAACATAAAAGCGCTGTATATAGCTTAGATCACATTTAACTCTACTTACAAACTTGATTCTATTCTTTGCGCAGAATTATCAAGAAGCCGCAGGATCTATCCCCACATCGAGACAAAAACATAATATGATCTACAGGTATTTGATTCGGGTTTAGGTATTTGCGACACCGAAAGATCTATCGCACAGTTTCTGATACCCACAATATAAGACTCATGTGTGGGATCTTAGTGTGGGATTAGAACGATGTATATGACTTATGGGTGTTTTATTATATTATGATTATGAAGTATAGGTACGTACTTTTTCTTTTATAGTAAATGTTTTTAAATTTTAAATGAAGTCTAAGGTGCTTTCCGTTCATTTCTATCCTGAGCTCTGGATGTCTAAAGAAAGTGTAAAAGACACGAATCTTACGTGTAACTTGTAGCCAGTACGCAGGTGTAGCACCCAGTCCCCAAAAAGGGTGACCGATCGGACCCTTCGTGTTACAGACCGATTGCCGTCACATCCCTACTCTCCAAGGTCTTGGAGCGAGTTATAAACACTCAGCTCCTGAGGTATCTTGAGGATCCCTAGCTGATTAGTGACCGCCAGTACGGCTTCCACCACAGTCGTTCGGCTGGTCTTCTTCTTGTGTACCTCACGCATCGTTGGGCGGAGACTTTGGAGAGTGGGAATGAGGCCTTGACATTGCGAAAGCGTTCGATCGAGTGTGGCTTGGCACCCTTCCGGCGAAGCTATCTGCAGATGGAATTCCTGAGGGACTCTGCAAATGGATTGCCAGCTTTTTGGATGGTCGGAGTATAAAAGTCATGGTGGATGGCTGTTGCTCCGAGACCAAGACCATTAATGCTGGTATTCCACAAGGCTCGGTGCTATCGCCAACACGGGACACCCTTTATATCATAACATGTTGTCTATTGACAGCATGCATTGTTATGCAGATGATAGTACGAGTGACGCGCGGTATATCGGTCAACGGAGCCATGCTCGGGATTCCATTGCGGAAAGACGGTCTCAACTTGTGTTTGAAGTCGAGAGCTCTCTGGGGCGGACCTCCGAATGGGGTGAATTGAACTTGGTTCAATTTAACCCCTCGAAGACACAAGTTTGCGCGTTCACTGCAAAAAAGGACATCTTTGTCATGGCGCCGGTTCTTTTAGGAACATAAATTATTATATTCATTGATTTGTATTAGCAGTAGAGCACCGAGTACTGAATTTATCACTAATAATTATTGCAATGCTAAACATTATAAATTTGGAACCAATATCAGTTTTTTTATATCTGGCAACAAAGTAGTGTAATACAATGACATTACCCAGGTAGGCAACATAACGGAACTAAGTAATGTTCATAAAGTATCTTATTTTTGAATCGTCAGTGATATCACATTTGTGTTAAGAAAATACATACTTTATGGTAAACACTTTACTAATAGTCAATCGAGTGTTTCATTATTCTGATCTCTATGGAATCAAAAATGTCTATACGAGTTACTTGACGATAACATAATATAAATAATATTTTGAGTTATTATGCATCTGAATCAATAAAAAGTAAGTATATTTTTTATCCAAGTCTTCAGCCTCAAACGGGTCGTCACCATGGAGAGAGCTTGCTGAAAAGAATTATGTTATATTTCAATATTGTGCTGTTAAAATTGTGAAGTATTGTTTTAAATATGTTTATCTTAAAGTACAACCGGTATTTTATGCAATATTATGATAAAATTACGTTATAATGTAACCATTTCATGGATAAAGAGGGAATAACAAATTTTGTAACATATTGTTTTCTAAGCGTTTCAGGTTCGTATTTGTTGAAATCACAATTGTATTACCTCCAATATACTCCTTACCAGGCGACAGGACCATTAGACAACAAGCATTGGATAAATTAATTAACAATCTAAAATTGTTGTAAACAGTTGAGGTTATGTTTTATAAAACTTTCATGATATTTTATCTTGCAGAATGAATGGAGGAATGGAGCACAGAACTCCAGGTCACAATGCGGTGCTGCACAAAGCACCTAGAAACTACAAATTGCTCATGGACCCATTCCTTGTAAAGGGAGCAACAAAATTGTACAGATATGATGGATTGGTACCGGGGGATACAACTTATCCCCCAGTTCAATGTAGAGACCCCAGGTCTCAGCTAGCTAGAATATGGAATAGAATGGAACCAGCAGATCTGCCTGTGCCGAGGTAAGAATTCAACAACATTGTTGGAAATCATACCTATTGAGTTCTTTGGTTGAAAGAATGATATATACTGCTGACTTGTGCAGTGGTATATTGATATTTTTATTACCTTTGGGATAGAGTAAAACACAAAAAGTGATTCTTTTTCGGTGGCAAAAGCTTTAAATTGTTGTTTTTTTTGGGAAATCATTTGTCAATTAGACATTTTGTTTTGATGCAAATTTGTCTCTTCTACCTTTTAATTAGTGATAAATCTTCATCATAATCAATATTATAAAATATTTGTGATAATTAGCCATTTTCTGATTAGAAATTAAGACAAAATTAATGTTTTTGGTTATGATGCCTTTGTTTTTATTATAGCTTTACTCACAGTGCTACCAACCTATAAACATAAATTGACATTTTCAGTAAAGGCGGGATTTTTGTAATGCTTGTTTATTTCAGGTTTAAAATAGATAAAAACTATATAGGGATACCTCCCCAGGTAGAAATTACAGTAGCCAATTTGAATGACAATATTGACAAAGCATTTTTAGCCGATATGATGAACAAGGTTGGTCCATATGAGGAATTGACAATATTCTATCATCCGATAACAAACAGGCATTTGGGATTTGCGAGGATAGTGTTTCAAGATGTTAAATATTCGAAACTCTGTGTGGAAAAATACAATGGAAAGTCTGTCATGGGTCAGGTGAGTAATTTATTGATTGTTTTTAAAGATTTTAAACAAAAATTCTCATACTGTACTTACATTTTTCACAACATTGTTGTCTTGTATACCAAAATTACACCAGTTTTTTTAAAGCTACTTGTGATTCCACTTTTTCTATATGAGCAAAGAAAGTTTTTATACTGGATAGTCAACATTTTGGAATATTTTCATTTCAATAGACCTGATAGTAGGTTTAATTGAATCCAAATAGAGTTTGGTCTAGTGACCACTGTACAATCTTGATCCTGAAAGAGGATTCTGTTGCGTACTAGCTTTACCAATTTTTCCATCTTGGTGTAAATACTATAATTGGTATTTGGGCAAATATTATTATCCTTACGTGACCAGAAATTTCACTTACTGAATCAAGCGCAGATTTGTTCCTTGAAATTAGTTTTATGTGAGACAGTGGTACCAAACTGAGCTGATCTGTGTTTACTACAACTATAGCAGCCTACTGTAGCATTCACAGTACACTGTATTCGCAGACAGTTTTTAAACCGGTTTTAGCTATCAAACATTTTGTTGTTTTAACGCAACCTGAATGCAAAAGTATTTACTGTTTAGTGATTAGACAATACTTACTGTTGATATAATTGTAAATACCTACTCATTTTACTTCTCTTACTAGCTGGGTACAGGCCTCCTGTTGTTCACACTAATCTCTCCTAATTTATACTTAGCAAATTCCTTACTGGCATTGAACCCAGGGGCTTGTGCTCTCATTCTGAGTGTTTAACCACTTCTTAGATGCCTCACTGTTTGCATTGATTGACTGATAGCCATTTTGCGTAGTAAAAAAATATACTATATTAAATTGATTTTACACTAGGTGCTGGATGTATTCCATGATGCGTTTGGAAAAAAGTGTCAAGAGCTGTTTGAGAATAAGACGATGGACAAAAAGCCACAGCCTGTCCCAATAATCACCAAACCCATTGTCGAGGATGTTAGGTTACAAAAAGTTGATCCTGCGCTCAGTAAAAGATTGGAAGAGACTAAGATAACAGAAAAGGTGAGTTTTTATTAATTTATTATATAGTATTTGAAAAAAACAAGATATAATTTGATTTATTATTATTAAGTACCTTTGTATGTAAACATATGAAGTTATTTGTTAAGAAATGGAATTGGGATCCCTCTAATAAATTGAGATTCACTAAATGCATTGAGGTCTTGATTGTGTGTTTCTATGCCATCAAATGTTTTTATTTTTGTAAACTTAATCCACTCTTAATAATTTGTTATTTCACCCCTTTCTGTGTTTAATAGCTAAAGTTTCATAGTCCCATAAGTACATACATATTATATACATATACCCAACATAGCATAATCCTGACCCCACACCAAGATCGAGTCATGCTTGTATTGTGGGTATCAGAAACTATGATAGACTTTTCGCTCTCACAAACACCCAGATACCAAAATAAATACTTGAACAGGGATTGAGCCCTCGACTACTCGTTTCACAGCTGGCAACTAAACAACTGCGCCACAGTGGCTATTATAATTTATCAAGACATTTTATGCTTAACTTATTTATCAAAACTCGAACATAGGTAAACAAAATTCACAATGTTATAATGAATACCTACTGGTTACTCAGGTCTCACGATGGCGAGCGCAGTGGAATGCCCAAGTATTGCTTTGTAATTCATGTTGTTGTTTGGTTTTGCTACTGTCCATGACCTGTCGTATCGCTTACCATCAGGCGAATGGCATGAACGTCTCACCATTCAATTAAATAAAAAAATATGTCCTAATCATACCATATTGTCGTAGGAACCATACACCCGGTACAAAGACTTGGAGCATGGTGAGAGCAACTCCCGCTGGTCGGACGAGGAGCGCGAGTACAGGCACCGGCACCGCAGTCGGAGTGAACGGGAGAGGGACAAGGAGAGGGACCGAGATGGACATAGAGATAGGGACAGGGATAGGGAGAGGTAAGAGTGGTTTGGAATATACTGAAGTGTTAAATAAATATATTAACACAGGTTATTATCAGAACTGTGTAACAACGCAGCAAGTAATTTGTGAAACTAGCAAACGCGATGAGCCGATAACTATTTAATATAGGAGGCAAACTATGATTACTCCAATGCAGTTTTATTGTTGAATCTTCAAAAGAAATGCAGCTTTACATGGCTTGAACTTAAAAATTATAAATTCATCTTAAGCATTTACTTGTATACATAATTTTATTATTGTTATATTGGTAACATTTTACATTAATTTATCATATACTGTATCTTTTACAAGCCGACGTTGCAAAAGGAAATGTAGAAGGAAGTATGTATCACTATTTTATATTAGCTTATGAGCTTATACTTACTTTCATTTATATATTTACCTTAATTATTTATTTATTATTGTTATGATGACCACCGCAATGTCTATTTCTCCCACCAAACAGCAGTGTAAATGCACTGTCGTGTTTCGTTCCGAAGGACATTGTAGCCAGAGTAACTACTGGACATATTGAGACTTAACATCTTATGTCTTAGAATGGCGAGCGCAGTGGAATACTAAGCATTGCTTTGTATTTAAAGGTGTTGTTTGTATTTGCTACTGTCCATGCGCTGTCATGTCGCTTAGGTACCGTCAGGCGAACGCCACTCATTACAATAGAATAGACAGCCTCCGTGGCGCAGTTGGTTAGACACCGGCTGTGAAACGAGAGGCCGCGGGTTCGATCCCCGCACCGAAACAAATATTTGTGTGAACCACAGGTATTTGTTTAAGGTTTGGGTGTTTGTGAGACCGTAAAGTCTCTCGTAGTGCCTGATACCCACGATACAAGACTCGATATTAATGTGGAGTCAGGACTTTATGTGTGACTGTTGGGTGTATTTATTTATTATTATTATTTAAAAAAAAACATAATTTAAAGTTATACATCCAATAAGAATGTGACACGGTATATAACCCACGCGCGTTCGGTATCAGACACAGAGAGCGGTACAGCCGAGGCGCCAGTGAGACGAGCGAGGCGGCGTACGCCACGTCGAGCCACGCGTCCGACCTCGCCTACCCGCCGCCCGCCGCCGTGCCCTACGACCCCTACTACCAGCAGAGGTGAGCCGTGCATACATTATCTTTATTTATTTTGGTTATTCAGTCATATTCTCTCTCTCTTTCTCGTTGTCTATGCCATAGAAAATTATTGTTGGATATGTCCAACAATAAGAAAAAATATATAAAATAGATTATTTACGTAAAAACGCGAGGAATTATGGAATGTCGATTATATCTTCATGGTTAAAAAAATACTGTGTTGTTTTTTTGGTTTTATTAAAGTGCTGAAAGATTTTTCATAGTCATCAGTCATCACATAAGCTTTCATAATCACATTCTATTTTATTTATTTAATAGTTTTATAAACACCATTAAATTTGAAAATTAGGTTAAATCATGAAGTGGATTAAATGGATATCAATTAAAAATGTTTTGTTGTTGATTATAGTTACGGTTACGGGTACCCGGCGGGCGCGACGCCGAGCGGCAGCAGCGTGTGGTGGGGCGACTGGCGACACACGCACCACTCGTCGCACCACTCGCACGTGAGTACCTCCCTTATATGCAATAAATGGAACACGCTGTATAAAGCCTAACAACAACACCACACGTTTAAACTTGCTAATATTTTAACACTAATTACTTAAACGCAAGAACACTTTTTGGGTTACTCCACAATTAACAATTGATATGGGAATTATTTCTTGTTGTGTTGTGATTGTTTGGGTAACTACTAACAATGTGAAGCTTCGGCAAAAGCCTCTATCACATGAGTCATTTGTAAATAAGTACTTAGTAGTTAATCCATTATAGCTAATTAAATAGCTTGAAGCCAAGAGTAACTATTCATAGTAGGCAGTGCGTAAAGTCTTCTTAAGCTAAAATTTATATTAATTGTGGCTATAGCTTGTTTTACATCGAGTTGCGTCAAATCCAAAAAGTAGCAAACAAAGTGCGGTAAAAAGTGCGTGCGTGCCAAGATGATCGTATCCTTCAGCGTGCGTATTGGTGTAATAAAACGTGCCAAAGTCAAGGTAGCAATTATTAAACAAAACCATTGCATTAATAGTCAAATAGTATAACAAAAATCACAAAAGCCAGTCAACCTAGGCTGTAGTGTGTGAGGGGCGATAATAAGCGTGGCTTGCGTGCGTTGACGATAGTCGAAGTGCAAGTCGAAGTCGAAGTGCCGCAGCCGGCGCGAGCGCTCGGGCAGCGCGTCGGGCGAGCCGCGCGCGCCCCCAGCGCCGCCCGCCACCCCCGCGCCGCACACCACCCCCGCGCCACTCGCGACACGCCGACACGACCAGGTGCCACCACCACCCGCATACTACAAAACCATACTTCTTGCACTTCACGAACATACCCTGACTTGCATCATATGTATGACATGTTTTAATCGATTTGAGCTCTTCCGTAAACCGTTGGATCAACTTCAAGATACTTGGTTCTATAAATTAAGAATCGCATGAAAATGCAGGGGTTCGATTCACAGTTTGATTTCGATGCGGGAATCGCTATCGCTGACAAATATCGATAAATGTCAAAGTCTCTATTTCGATGAAAGGTTGAATACACCATAGTAGGTGCTCAAATACAACGTAGTCTAATGTTCTATCTAACAAATTGATCAGGGGATAGGGGTTTTGTTGGTGAATTGGAAGATTTATAGTTGCGTGTGCTGCACCAGTGGATGTAATCGGTGTCATGTGTAGTATGATTGTGCTGTCTAACTCTAGCGTTGACGACAAGACTTAGGCGTGACGTAAAGCGAGCCATGAGCGGGCGAATGACGTGAAAAGAATACAATCAATATACTATAAAATATTCAATTATATCAATATTATACACAAACAAAGATTATACCAATTTAAACGATTAATTTTTGTATCGATTTAATCGATTGATGCTATATCGATTTTCCACAATCGAGAATGTGTATTTTTTTTTCAATCTTTTTGAGTAGGTATATATTTGGCGTTCTGTATGGTTAATTGAAGCAGTTCTAAATAATTTATATCAATATATTACTAGCGTTTTCTTTAATGCTCTTGTATAAGATATTTTACATTATGGCGTTTTGTAAATATTGTGTCGAAACGCTAGCTAGTTAGATTTCCACGCTTTAGGTGTGTAGGTGTTTAAATTGTGGTGACAAAAGTAGATTAGTGACTCGATGTGTTCCTTTCAGTTTGTTTTGTACACGGTATTTAAATATAGGATGGATAGAGTTGCCACTGATTTTCTTTTAATTTTCAACTTTCGCCATATTCAAATTGCATGATATAATATAGAACTTTTTATTAAGATTTAAAGGAACGACGGTAAGCGTTATCATAATATTAAGTTTTTTCTATGTTTGTGTGTGCGACATTGCATGTAATATTTCTAACAATTAACCTGCATGTGTGTTTTAATATGTGTGCATTTTAAATAATATTATATGTTAGAGCATGTCGATGAAATATCGATAAAAAATGACTATATTTTGTTTTTTCTAATGTCCTATTATTTATTTACGTTCTAGCCATAAATTATAACTTGAAGTTTTAAAATATTGTAGTCCTGAGTCCAAATTGAAGAATGCGCTATTGCTGACGAGATCAGACTTGGAATGGAATATTACATTCCATCCTCTGAGATCGCCAGTAAGGGCCGTGGACGCTCCTGGTTCAATCGTGCTTGCGCCGATGCTGTCGGTGACAAACAGGCGGCGTATCGCGCTTGGATCAGGGGTCGCGCCATGAAGGATCCGAATGTCAGTTCCCTCAAAAAAGCCTACAACCGTGCCACCAAGGCCTGCAAGAAGGCGTACGTTAGGGCGGATGCCCAGCGCGTTAGCAGGATTGGGCGTGCGTTGGCCGATCACCCAACTAGCAGCCGTGCTTATTGGAGGTTGGCCAGGGCCGTCCAATCTAACTTCTGCCGCCCAGCGTTGCCACCGCTGAGGTACCCAGAAGGGTCGCTGGCCCACAAGCCGCAGGAGAAGGCTGCCTTACTGGCAAATCTCTTTGCGGCTAATTCCCGCCTCGAAGACCGTGGTTCCCAGACGCTGCCCACACTGCCTGATTGCGGTTTCTCAATGGCGGATATTCGCATCAGGCAGTGTGATGTGCGGCGTGAGTTACGGTCTCTCGATGTGCGGAAAGCCAGTGGCCCGGATGGGATACCAGCGGTGGTTTTAAGGGCTTGTGCAGCCGAGTTGTCTCCTGTACTGACTCGCCTCTACCGAGCGTCCTACCGCACAGGTGCTGTGCCGGAATCTTGGAGGGAGGCCAATGTGCAACCAATCCCTAAAAAGGGTGATCGGTCGGACCCTACCAATTACCGCCCTATCGCTATCACCTCAGTGATGTGTAAGGTCATGGAGCGGATCATAAACGCTCAATTGGTCCGCTACCTGGAGGATCACTCGTTGATCAGTGACCGACAATACGGATTCCGTCAAAATCGATCAACGGGTGATCTTCTAGCGTTTGTCCTGCATCGCTGGGGTGAGGCGATTGACCGGCGTGGCGAGGCTCTTGCTGTGAGCCTCGACATTGCCAAGGCGTTTGATAGGGTCTGGCACCGAGGTCTTCTGTCCAAGCTTCCGGCATACGGTCTGCCCGGCAACCTGTGTTCGTGGATTTCCGGCTTTCTGCATGGGCGTAGAATGCGTGTAGTCGTTGACGGACACGCTTCGGCGCTCATGTCGGTAAATGCCGGAGTTCCTCAGGGCTCGGTGTTGTCGCCCACCTTGTTTATTCTGCATATCAATGACATGTTGTCGCTTGGCAACATTCATTGCTATGCAGATGACAGCACGGTTCATGGGCGATACCACTGCGGGCCTCCAGGTTGCCGAGTCGAAACTGTGAAGGGACGCGAAGATCTTGTCATTGAGCTCAACCGGACCTTGGATCTCATTTCTACATGGGGTTCTAGGAATATGGTTGAGTTCAATGCCAAGAAAACCCAGGTGTGTGCGTTCACGTGCAAAAAATCCCCGTTCTCTCCCCTCCCCATTCTTCAGGGTGCTCCCCTCTCAATGCGGAATGACCTAAGTATCCTTGGTGTGGATATCCGCTGTGATCTCAATCCAAGGGACCACATCGAGGGCGTAATAACTGCCACATCACGCAGGGTTGGAGTCCTGAACAGGGTGCGTCGGTTTTTCACGCCCGGTCAGCTTTGTCGCTTATATAAAGCGCAGGTCCGGCCGGGTCTGGAGTACTGCTCGCACCTCTGGGATGGATCCGCCCAGTACCTGCTCGATGCCTTGGATGGATTGCAGCGCCGGGCCATCCGCATTGTCAATGATGCAGACGTTACGAGCAACTTAGAGTCGCTACAACTCCGGAGGGATGTCGCCTCTCTAAGCGTGTTCTACCGCCTGTATCACGGGGAATGCTCTGAGGAATTGTATAACTTGATCCCCTCCTCTCCATTCCTTACCAGAACCACGCGGGCTGGCTTGCGAAGCCATAGCTTGTCGGTCCAAACCATCCCGGCGCGAACCAAACGGTTCTATAATTCTTTTTTGTGCCGCACCGTCAGGCTGTGGAATTGTTTGCCATCTCACGTGTTCCCTCCTTCCTACAATCCTGGGTCCTTCCGCCGTGGTGTGAAGAGGCACCTTAGCAGGCCGGCATAATTGTTTCCATTGGCATGGGACTGCCGTCCGATGCCAATGGATACTCTGCCTGGGCGGCATTTGCGCTTACCATCAGGTGCAATGCCGCCACTATGCCGGGCCATTATAAAAATTACATTTTTAATTGAACATAATTTTGCAATATCTAAAAATACTATGTCAACACTGCACATAATAACTGTGTAAATTTTTAGGCTCTATCTCTTGAGTTTTAAGCTAAACTAGTTTTTCTTGAAATAATATCGAATTCAAGTTATAAGGATGTGGGTAAACAGTCACTATACAAAGTAATATTTATTATAAATATAAATGTGACCGTAGGAGCCATCACTAGAGCCTAAGAGCGCGGAACCGGTGGAGCCTCGGCCACCTGAAGACAGCATCGACAGCAAGGAACCAGATCCCAAACCACCCCCACCCGCTGAAGAACCTAAGAACGTCGATCTTGACACCAGGTGAATTATATCGATAATAATATCAATAGGGTTTCCGAAATTGTATCGATAATTTAGTCGAGTAGAGAGTTATGTATAGGATTGTTGTTAGTCCAGTAATGTGGGGTTAATTTTATAGTAAAAGATAAAATAATATAAGATGGAAGGAGATAAACTAAAAGCGGACGACGACTATGGAAATACAACTAAAATATTAAGCATCGCTATGGAAACCTTAGTGGAGACTTACTCCTAATATCTAATTTCATGTGACAGAGGAAGTAAATATATTTTTTTTGGTTTCAGAATAGCGATGTTACTAAAGGGCGCGAGTGGTGGCGGAGGGCTGGCACCTCCATTTTTGTCATTGGGCATGTCGTCAGAGGAAGAGGATGATGACAGACTACCATCAAAAATACCTGACCTCGACGCTCACAATCCACCCAGTGATGACGAAGGTACGGGAATGTTTTGTAATACTACTCATGTTCTAAATAGCTCTTATATTATTGAGAATTATCATCGATTGTAAACGTATCGGGAACGATGTAATTTTAATGAAAAAAAAAAAGTGGTTTATGTTTTGCTGTGCTATATCGATTTAATTGGTGATACAGATAAAAAACACTGAAGTTAACAATTAACCATATTCACAGAAGTATAATGTTAAATATTTTTATTAATTAGAATATTTGGACATTGTCTCGGTACCACGATTGTTTTATTAGGATAATTTGTATTTTCTAATTAATAACATCGTAATCATCTCTATTCTTTATAATGCTATTTTTCGATAAATTAAAATAATTTTATAACATACTCTGTGTCTATAGTTTCAGGGAGTGAAGACAGGGGGAGTATAATATCGGTGACTCAGAAGACTGAAATAAACCCAGAGCCGCTATCGAACACGCCGTCACCCTTCCTGTCCAGAGAGTTCTATCTCGAATGCCTTAAAGTTACTGTAGAAAAGGTATGTCACAAAACGCAATACGGTTTACTCTTTTAAATTGTTACGCCAATCCATTCATTGATATATATAAGGTCTGTCACAGTTTTCTTTCTGTTATCCTAGGGATGTTTGTAGTAATTGTTATTTTTATCGATAATATCGATAAAAAAATTATTGCAATGTATGGCGAGGCGATCATGCCGTCCGCCTGATGGTAAGCGATACGACCGCTCATGAACAGAAGCAAAACCGAACAAAGCAATGCCTGGCATTCCACTGCGTTCGCCATCCTAGGACACAAGATGTTACGGCTCAATATGTCAAGTTACTCTGGCTACGTCCTTTAAACCGAAACTCAACAGTGCATTTAAACTGCAGTTTGTCGGGAGAAATAGACATTGCGGTGGTACCCAGGCGGCTTCTCACATATGAGACAAATGAAAAAAAATATAATATTGATCTGATGCCAATCGATACTCTGCCTGGACGGCATTTGCGTTTACCATGAGGTGCAGTGCGTTCACTATGCTGGGCCAGAATAAAAAAAAATATTTTATGTACTTAATATTGTTGTAGCGAGCGAAAGAGCAGCGCAAGAAAGTCCCCGCGGTGGATAAGATCGGTTCGGACATCTCGTCGTCGGAGGACGAGCTGCTGACGGGCGAGGAGCCGCGCCGCTCGCCCGCCGCGCCGCCCAACACCGACCGCGACCAGGACAACCTGGATGATGATCAGGTACCTGCATATAGTATGATCAGTGTGTATGTTATTGTCAGTTCATGTAAAAGATGCCATTTATTATACCGAAATGTTTCCGTACGGGAAAATTGTAAGTTGTTCGATTATTGGTTTTTTATAGTAACGAATTTATGCTTAGTTTTTTTAATCCTACTCAAGTTTATGTTTTGAGACGTTATCGAAATTGTGATGTCGCTTTAAGCTGTAGTATCGATACTTCATATTATTACTATGATCCAGGAATACTTACTCTCGATTCCAGACCATAGTTGTAAGAGATTTAAGGCGGAAACATATCCGACTCGGCGGAACGCAAAACGTTTTCAGTCCAATCACATTGTACTACTTTCTATAATCAGAACCACACTAAGAACACGCTACGCAACGTAGCATTGCGTGTTCGTAATGTAGTTCTAGTCATATAAAATAGTATTGTTTAATTTAACTTAACATGTACCGCGTCGGATCGGGTCGCGTGGCTTTTTAGTAGTATATTTTCGCCTTTATTTAAAATCCAATTATAATGTTCCATTTCAGATGTCTCTTTCGTCGTTGTCATCGACGGAGCCGAAGATCGAGGAGCAGGTGCCCGCTGAAGCGTACTACTACCCGCCGCATCCGCACTACTATCAAACCATGTGGCCGCCGGCGGGTAAGCATTTATATCAATACTTCTATACAGGTTTAACCAGTGAAGAACTGAACATTGTCAGTCCAAGTATCAATATGTCTATTATCGATAATATTGTAATTTTAAATTAGTGGCAATCGATAAATTAGAATGGTTCTATCACTATACCTAAATATTTTAGGTATAATGTTGTGAGTAAAATTCATAGAGCGTAGGTTTCCCCCTTTTCTTACGCCTTATCAGTTTACTGGTATCTTAGATTTACGCGAATGTTACACATTGCAATAAAACAATTTTTTCCGGATTTATTTTTTTCCCGACGTTTTGACTACTTTAAATCTTTTGTGGTCGCATGGTCCTTATCAGCTTTTACGAGTTTATTAAATGTTCTGAACCTGGCAGAAAATGTATTAGTGTAATATTGATGGACACAAAGTGATGTTTGTATGTGCGTTGTACGCAGCGTACCCGCCAGCGGCGTACGGTGGCCCGGCGGAGTTGGCGATGGCGTACGGCGGCGGGTTCGCCGCGCCGCCGCTGCTGCCGCACCACTACCAGCCCTACCCCGACACCGCCGAGCCCGCGCAGGTACGCACACATACCACTACATCCCACCACATTCCACCAATAATAAAACATACGACTCCTTGATACATCCAAGTTACGTTAGCAACAGCCCTACCCCGACACAGCCGAGCCCGCGCAGGTACGCACACGCACACCACATACCACCAATAACAAAACATACAACTCTTTGATAAATCCAATTACATATATCCATGCAGCCTCCGTGCCGCAGTTGGTTAGATGTCGGATGTGAAACAAGAGGCCGCGGGTTCGATCCCCGCATCGGGTCTGGGTGTTTGTAAGACCGCAAAGTCTCTCGTAGTTCTTGATACCCACGACACAAGAATCGATCTTAATGTGAGGTCAGGAGTATGTATATGACTGTTGGGTGTATTTATTGTTATTATTATTTAATTTACGTTAGTAAACCAACAACCAACAGTTTAACAGCCCTACCTGATACCGTCGAGTCCGCACAGGTAAATCTCGGCCTGGGGTGTAATTGCCAAAAACACACACACACAATCATGTATGGCATAATAAATTTATAAAATAAAATTTCAGACTAATTGTTAAATGACCCAATTGTTTCAGGAGGTGGACAACCCCTACTATCCGACAATAAACAGCGTGATAGAGCGAGTGACTGCCGAGTTGAAGATGATCCTGAAGAAGGACTTCAACAAGAAGATGATAGAGAACACGGCGTTCAAGAGTTTCGAGGTGTGGTGGGACGAGCAGAGCCGCAAGATGCGCCAGACAGCCAAGCCCAAGGAGGACAACAACCAACCGCTGCAGGTATATATAATTACTATAGTTGTAGATGTAAAGTACTGGAGATTTTTACGTCTGATGGAATCATTAATGATAATTAGTGATAATGTCTAGTATGATAATGTAATGTAACAAAACCTATGTTTTCTTCAGGATATCTCCAACAAGAAAGAAGAGGCGGTGGACTCAATAAAGTCGATAATGGAGTCGCGAGAGTTAGGTCTAGATCTGGGTGGGTACGGCGTAGGGATCGGTCTAGGTCTGAGAGCAGCTATACCTAAGATGCCCAGCTTCAGGAAAAAGAGAAAGATACCGTCCCCCGTGCTAATGGATGATGACTCTTCCAAGAGGCTAAGTGACCAGGTAAGTTCCTTAATATATTACAGAATATTTAATGTCTTCATATCGATAAAAATGACTATCGATATCAACAAATCTCCCCAATGAAATAGATTTTTTCAAGCAATATTATACACCAGTTTGTATGTAGATAATTAAGGCTTACAAAGTAAATGAGAAAAAAATTGTTTCGCATGCGTTTATCCCCCATTTGATTAAGATGTAGATATGTTCGTTGAATAATTAACTCATTGGCTCATTTATAATATAAGACTATTCCCTTTCGTATTAAAACGTATTGTACGTTATTCAGGAGGAAATGGTGCAGAATTCCGACGAAGAGAAGGAGGTCCCGACGAGTCCGCGCAGTAGGACAACTGGTTCCTACTTGTCGAGGAGTAGGCGGCGACAGTCTAGCAGCTCTTCCAGGTCAGCTATACATATATACTTTATATACAACAATATGAAACAGTTTATTGTAGCTTATTGACTTTTCAATTATTTACTTATAAAAAAATAATGTAATGTTAGGAAATTTTCTTGACATATTTGATTACATAATAGTATAGAATCTGTTAGGATAAGATGTAAAAGTCATATTGAATCTATTTCTCTTCAGCCACAGGAAGTCCACAAAATAGAATGTATTCAGAAAAAAATCTTTGAATACCAAAATAACAGAATGATATATACAGACAGAGAGCTTGGGCAATAAAAGTAGTAATGAAAGTATCCAGCGTTATTGAAGATCTCTGTATTTCAGGTCATCGTCATCGTCGTCGAGTCGTTCGTCGTCGGAGGAGTCGGAGGCGGAGGCGGAGCGCAAAGGGCCCGCGCCGCGGATATACTCCGACACAGACGACGACTCCGAACTCGACGAGGCTGAGGTAACGCACATTACTTACTGCCTTATTATAGGCTATGGCAGTTAATATTAATTTCAGGATTCGTGAACCTGATCTCTGATGTCGGTGTTGTATTGAACTAAATATCGTTGCTTCTATACCCACTGTTTGGATGTCAGTTCCGATCGAGGACAAACTTTTGACTATACGAATAAACTTGTTCATAAGCAAAACCCCTGAACATACCTATACAATCTACAAACATTGGTGGTGCCAGTTAGACGTAAGCTTCGTGTTCCACTTAAGTCTTCGATATTTGCCCAGCCCAATATGTTTGATTTATGAGGTGCTAAGTTAGGTCCAATTTATTAGTAGTTACTGTTGTTGTACCCAGCCCAAATACCAAAGTTGGACAAAAGCCTTATTTTTATTACCTGTATTAAACACCATAATTTCATGCCCAGTTCAAGGTGGTGTCAAACAAGGAGCGTCTGCGGCGGGTGTACTCGTCGTCGGACAGCGAGGAGGAGAGCCGGCTGCGGGAGAAGACGCCCATCCCGCCGGTGGAGGCGTCCGACACGGAGGAGCCGGGGGAGGGCGAGGAGGGGGAGGTGCGGGAGGGCAGGGGGGAGAGGGAGGAGAGGCTCGGCTCGCCCATCCTGTCGCCCGAGGAGCCGCGCGACCTGCTGCTCGACAGGGTCTACTCCGACTCAGACGAGGAGCGAGAGTATCAGGTAACACGTCCTACACAATCACATAACCCTGTACTAGTGTCTTCTTCTTTTTGTATATTTTCATTATGTTACTCAAAAAACTATGAATAATTAATAATTAAAAAGCCAAGATACGGCGACTTGGTTTCGAATCCTAAAGGCCACGAAACACCTTGATATTTTCGGAGACATGCATGAATTATAAATCAATTCGTATGAACTTTGATGGTGAAGGAAAACGATGTTAAAAGTCTTGCATAGTCTAGAGATTTAAATAAGGTTTCACTGGTGTGGTTAGTCTGCCACCCTACGTGGTGTACAATGGTATAGATTCTTATATCGGACTCGTGATTATAAAAGAATAATATTATGTTTCGCTTTTTGGACAAATGTTGAAGGAAAACATCATGAGGAAACTTGCATACTATAGGGATTTGTAAGGATTTCTATGATATATAAAGTCTGCTAACCCGCAATCGTACTCGCAATTGTAGAGAAGAACCGTGCCCTGCAATGGGACGTATATAGGCTGATATAGGAGTTTTGGACAATTAATGATAGTTGATATATCAACCAGTTCAAATTACCATATAGTGCTATATTGATCAACAATTTCCATGTGCAGGAGAGGCGAAGGCGCAACACAGAGTATATGGAGCAGATCGAGAGGGAGTTCTTAGAAGAGCAGAGGAAAAAGATGGAGGTGGATACACAACCGCAGCCAGACAAACCGCCTGACGAGAGGTATATACACAACTATTTTCTTTCTAATTCTGACGAAAGAGCAAACGACTGTTACGAGCGTAAATTATTACTGCCTTCCATTAATATATACAGCACTTGGATACATATTAATATAGACGCTATACTGGCCTTTCATAATGAGACGGAAATCATGAAAGGAAAGAAAAAACCCAGGGGACGAGAGTTATTGAACCTCTAGTTATCTCGTCGAACGTATCACAACAATCAAATGTTATGGTGTCCAACAACAGCTGGTACAAATCTTAACAACCAAAAATGTTATTAACGAAGTCGATAGTACATAGGCGATAGCTTAAAAAACAATTGCTCATTAACGATATAATATTCCAGCAAACCCGAAAGCAAACCAGACGACGCCAGAAGTAGTCCGGTGAAGAACCACGTGAAATCTCCAGAGAAGAAGCTAGACACAGAAGTAGAAGATGGTGAGATCACTTCGGAAGAGGAGTCGTTGAAGACGCGGCGGAAGAAGGAGCGGCGGTCTAAGAAGAGTGAGAAGAGACAGCGGATCGTGTCCGTTAGCGATCATAGCAATAACGAGACTACGGTCAGCGTTAATGGTGTTAAGGAGGTATGTTTTGGTGTTTCTTTAGTTACAATATTTGTTATCAAAGTCCCAATTAAATGCCAGTAATTTACTATGTGTCGTTTTAGACTTTCTGGCCTAACCACTCTCAATCGTACTCTCCATTGTGGAGGAGGTTTGTGCCCTGTAATGGGACGTTTATGGGCTGATGCAGTACAATGTTAGTAGCCTACATATTTGTATCGGACTAAAGATATTTTATTTGCCGTTGGATAATATGGGCATTCAAAAGCTTTCAAATCACAATGTTTTTACTGATAGCGCGCGAGTTGAATGCAGAGCTTAGGAATGCGGTAGTGCGGTGATCTAATTATTGATGGCCATAGTGGGTATATCGATAATTTTTACATTGTTTTAAGTTTGTCACTTAAAACTAGATAAACATAATTAAAAAAATAAACAATATAGTAAATATCACACATTTTCAATAAGTAATTATTTTACACACTAAAATCAAATAAAACAAATTATTTATTCACAATTTTCGCTATTTCTCGTGCTTGGCCACGAATAAAATTCGTTATTTTTAACATAATTGATGGACAATTTGTCATAATGAATTATTAAAAAAATTAATAACAACACGGGCTATAATATGTTGAGTATCGTAACAA
Organism: Hyles lineata; assembly: GCA_030180105.1. Taxonomy (NCBI): domain Eukaryota; kingdom Metazoa; phylum Arthropoda; class Insecta; order Lepidoptera; family Sphingidae; genus Hyles; species Hyles lineata. The sequence continues at coordinate 5,896,328 of JARJEE010000027.1, read as the reverse complement.
GCGTACGATAACTCGGGAAGCACTGCACTTAGCTGCAGGCCCAGGAGGGGACACGTGCGGACGGCGGAGGGAGATGCTCCCGCTCTTTACCTCAGGCCCCGACTGCATTCAACTCGCGCGCTATCAGTATATAGAATGGGAATACGTAATAGGATTGATCCCATCGATATTTTCAAAGGTTAAGTAATTTACCTCGCTCATCGCTGTATATTAGCGAGATGGCGTAAATTATGATTTCTTGCATTAAGAGTATGATAATATACATGGATTGGAATAAGCCAACCAGATATGGGTCAACTTGTAATGATGTACATGATATCAAACAGCACTCAAAATCAAATAAATAATTATTATAGTGTATATATTATAGTATATATCCTAAAAAAGAGGCTGATATATTTATTTATTTATTATTTATTAATCTTTATTGTACACTGATTTATTATAACAACACAATGGGAGAAACTAAAAAACAATAGTACAAAATTATTAAATGATGTTCTCAATATGTAAATTGCTTGTGCAGGCGAGCAGCGCGCAGTCGGAGACGTGGTCGCCGCAGTCGCAGGCGTCGCAAGCGTCGCAGGCGTCGCAGGTGGCGCTCGACCACTCCTACTGCCGCCCGCCGCCCGCGCACGCGCCCACGCCGCCCGCCAACCATCTGCAGCACGACCACGGTACACGTTATATACACGCTTACATACTATGTACATCTGTATACAATCTACTGGTGCAACTCTAACATCGATGACCTTTTCAAGAGATCGTCCATTCATAAATTGTGAATATTGGCTATACTAATTAGTAACAGTGCATTTCTAATATCGATATCCTCCAAGTACTAATAAGATTCCAATGAAACTCATCAATAAAAGTAATGAATTTAATCTATGATTTTTTGGTCAATAATAAAACTTAAATGATGTTAAATCTTATATTATTATCGTATGAGATCCAAGCGGAAAATAATCAACTCAAAAATGTATTATAGGTTACACGTGGATGGCCGAGCCGGAAAGCGCGTCACCAGTGGAAGAACCGCCGCTCAAGAAGGAAACGAAGCGACCGTACAAGAGGAAACACGAGACAAAGAAACTAGCCGAAATACAAAACAAGTTAGTGTTCTTATATTGCTAGCAAATAATCAAATGTTAGTATTTGTGCTAGTATTTATGTAGTAACACCAACCTAAAAATAATTTGATCCTTCGAGCCGGATCGTACTTAGCGCAGTGTATACAGATAAAGTCTTCGTAGCTTTTAGGTTTATCTGTATTATTTGGTGACGTAGCAAAACTCTTAAAACTATGACGCTTAAACATGTAGTGCTCATATAAAAACTTTTTTTACAGGTTGTACCCTAGCTCTGTCGACTATGTATCGTCGGGTGCTGGTGCGATATTCAAACCGCGAGACATGATGGCTGAGATGACGGTGATGTACTCGTTCCTGACGCGCGGCATCGACCGCGAGGACGCGCAGTTCCTGCGGCGCGCGTACGAGGCGCTACTGGCCGAGGACGCGCACGGATACTGGCTCAACGACACGCACTGGGTCGATCACCCGCCCACTGATCTGTGTTATGACCCGCCCAGAAAGAAGTCTAAGAGGCATAATAATATTTATGAGGATCTGCAGGTCGGTGCCTTATTTATTAATACTATTTTCTAATATTACTAGATACAAAGTTATTTATCTTTTATATTGAAACAAATATGCATGATAATTTATAAATATTAAATGAATATAACATGTTCGCCTCCATGAACAAAAATAAACAGCTAAAACTTGAAAACCAAGCCACTTGTACGGTAGTGGTACAACAATCAAGGATGATGATCGTTATCCGAGTCAATAGTAAAATTGATCAGCAATTATTTTTGTATGTTGCAATACCTATATTTTTTGAAAACGCTTTATAATATAGAAGTTATATAAAACAACTACAGGCCCATAGCCATTACCTCTTTGCTCTCGAAGACAATGGAATCCATTGTCAACAGTCAACTCCTTGGGTACCTTGAAGATCATCAGCTATTAAGTGACCGTCAATACGGTTTCCGTAGGGGCCGCTCAGCTGGTGATCTTCTCGTGTACCTAACGCATAGATGGTCAAAGGCGATCGAGAGTAAGGGGGAGGCGCTGGCCGTTAGTCTGGATGTAGCGAAGGCCTTTGATAGGGTCTGGCACAGAGCGCTTCTGTCGAAGCTTCCTTCCTACGGGCTTCCCGAGAAATTGTGCAAATGGCTAGCCAGCTTTCTAGCGGACCGGAGCATCAAGGTCGCTGTCGACGGTGCATGCTCGGATTTCAAGTCCGTGAACGCTGGTGTCCCGCAAGGCTGTGTGCTATCTCCCACGCTATTTCTTCTGCATATTAATGATATGCTGCAAATTAGCGGCATACATTGCTATGCGGATGACAGTACGGGTGATGCCTTATATACCGGCCGAGCCAATATTTCTCGGGAAAACGTCTACGAGTGTCGAAACAAACTTGTGTCTGAAGTCGAGTCCTTTCTATCCAAAGTCTCGGATTGGGGCCGACACAACTTGGTCGAATTTAACGCCTCAAAAACACAAGTTTGCGCGTTTACCGCTAAAAAAACGCCTTTCGTCGTATCACCTCAGTTCCAGGGCACTCCCCTAATTGCCACAGCCAGTATCGGAATTCTTGGTGTCGAGATATCGAGTGACGTTCAATTCCGCGGTCACCTGGAAAGTAAGGCCAAATTGGCCTCAAAGAAGCTCGGTGTGCTCAACAGATCGAGGCGATATTTCACGTCGGGTCAACGGATGCAACTGTATAAGGCGCAAGTCCGGCCCCACGTGGAATATTGCTCCCATCTTTGGGCTGGGGCACCCCAGTACCAGCTTCTTCCTTTCGACCGCATTCAACGTCGGGCTGCTCGAATCATTGACGACCAGGCTCTCTCCGACCGGCTCGATCCTTTGGCTTTGCGTAGAGATGTAGCTTCGCTCTGCATTCTCTACCGCATTTACCACGGGGAGTGTTCTCGTGAATTGTTCGGACTTGTCCCTGCTGCTGAGTTCCGCTACCGTACTACACGTCAAACCTCCAAATACCACCCACATCACCTTGGAGGTTGGAAATCCACCACAGTACGTTTTTCCCGGCACTTTCTCCCACGTACTACAAATCTGTGGAACCAGTTGCCAGCGGGATCATTCCCGGACAGATACGACTTGGCGACCTTCAAAAAACGAGCGTATTCCCACCTCAAAGGCCGGCAACGCATCTCCATGCCCTTTGGTGTTGCAGATGTCCATGGGCAGCGGTGTTCACTTACCATCAGGTGAACCGCGTGCTCGTTTGCCCCCTATAACATAAAAAAAAAAAAAAAACACTTTTTTTTTGAAACGGATGAATATGAGTAAATAAATAAATAGTTCATCCAACAGTCCCCTACATAGTCTTGACTCCACACTAAGATCGAGTCTTGTGTATCGGGTGCTACAAGACACGAAATCAAAGCTTGTGGTTGACACACAAATTTGTATCGATGTGGCGAGCAAACCCGTGACCTCTCGTTTCTCAGCCAGTGTCTAACCAACTGAGCCAGTTGTCGAATACAACACTCAAAAAACGATAAAATTAATCGACATCCATAATCGATACATTATCCCAACGTACAAATCTGCAGGGTCATTCAAGCGGTTCGGCGCGCACGGAGGGCTACTACAAGATGGACGCGCGCATCAAGGCGAAGTACAAATACCACCACGGCCGCGCCAACGCCGCCGCGCTGCACGCGCCGCCCGACGACAAGAAGGCGTCCAAGATGCAGCTGCTCTCCCGCGAGGCGCGCTCCAACCAGAGGAGGCTGCTCACTGCATTCGGTACGTGCGCTACCTCGCGTGCTGTACTTTTCTTTATCTGATGATATCTAATAAACCTTATTATATACATTTTTAAACTGAAAAGATGTAGTGTCTCCCATGTACAACGCGATCCGGATAGAGCAGTGGTTCTCAACCAGTGGTCCACAGACCACTGGTGGTCCTTGGAACCATCCCCAGTGGTCCTCGGAGCTATCGTGAGGCTGAAAAAAACTTCAAACAACTGGGTGGTCAATGCTTAGACAGAAATGTTGTCATATGGAATCACTGAGATAAAGTATTCAGCAACGCGAGATGGTTGGCATCTCTCACCGGCCGATACAAATATGCAGGCCTTATAAAACTCGCTGTCTACGGTGGTCGTTATCTGAGCGTATACTGTTCGTATCCTACCATCAGCAGAGACATAAAATAATACTAACAAAAACCCATGATTATATAGTGTTTGCGTTGACTTATCTGTTTTATATGTTTCTTATTTATAGGCACGGACACCGACTCAGATTTGCTGAAATTCAACCAGCTGAAATTCAGAAAGAAGCAACTGAAGTTCGCCAAGTCTGGCATCCACGACTGGGGCTTGTTTGCTCAGGTAATTACAACTTTTTGGAATCGAGTATTTACCAATATGCAAGTGTTCTTATTGTTCAAAAAGACATGTTATTATTGATACTTGCTATCGTTTAATAAAATAAGAACAAAGCAGAATGTTAAACATCCCAAATGTGAAATGAGAAGCCATGGGTTCCATAGAGGCACAACCTATTGAGACCCAAAAATATTTGATTCGGATATAAGTGTTGAGAGACATGATAATCTCCCCTAGTTTCTGATACCTACGATACACGAGTAGTTTCTATGCCTGTGACTATTGAACGCAGTTATTGATAACAATTGTCCTGTATTGACAGCCAATTTTTTTTTAGCATTTTAAGTTTTAGGCTATAATTAATCTCCTTTTTATAATTTAATTGTATTGTGTGGTGCTAAAAAATATTATTATTAAAGAGTTATTATTGTATTGTAAACAGGAGCCGATAGCTGCGGACGAGATGGTGATCGAGTACGTGGGGCAGATGATCCGGCCGATAGTGGCGGACGTGCGCGAGGCTCACTACGAGGCCACCGGCATCGGCAGCTCGTACCTGTTCCGCATCGACCTGGACACCATCATCGACGCCACCAAGTGCGGCAACCTGGCGCGGTTCATCAACCACAGCTGCAACGTTAGTATGCGAACATGTCGATGGTCCCTACGTAAACTATCGAAACTGTAAATTCGCTACATTACATTACACATTTGAAGTCAATCTATTTTATTTGATAGAATACTTAACAATTGAATTAATAAAATTGCTATATAATTTAATATAATTATAAACCTTTATCTCTACTTGCAATTGAAAAAATGTTTTTTTTTTTTTAATTTCGATAGTATACGTAGGGACCGTCAATTTACAATTTTTACATACTGGACATTGAGTCGATACTAATACTTTGATAAATATTTTCATTAATGTATCGAGTATTGGTGTTGTTTGACCGAAGTTCGTGTAGTTTCTGGCGTGCACCACAAAAGAACTGTATATTTTTACTTTCATCTTTCACTGATAGTTATTCATTTTTTTTTAATTGGTACGTTTGGAATAATATGCTTGTTTAGTCAAAACACCACGAGCAAGTCCAATGCTCAACAGCGGCGTTAAAAGTTCTAAGTTATAAATGAGTGCAATATTCCGTCATAAATATTATTTTATATTCTGCCTTCACAAGTGTATTTTGTTTGTTACAGCCGAACTGCTACGCGAAGATAATAACAATAGAATCGCAAAAGAAGATCGTGATATACTCGAAGCAGCCGATCGGCGTGGACGAAGAGATCACGTACGACTACAAGTTCCCGCTCGAAGACGAGAAGATCCCGTGCCTGTGCGGCGCGCCGCAGTGCCGCGGCTTCCTCAACTAAACCTACCAACTGCCACCACATGCTCCACACACAAGGCGCCCTACAAGTTATTTGGCTCCCGATATATGGTTCGTTTTCTTCCTACTCAGATTGCAGTCTGATTAAAGTATTCCGTGCTCCGTTTGCCTGCAGACAAATTTTTAACATTGTACATTTCTAATCAATTCATATTACCTTAAAAACAATTTAACTCTGCTCAGTTAAAAAAGATCTGTAAAGACTGCTTTTGGTCTTTCACAACTAAGTCAATGAGATCGAACGTTAGTTCGTGTTGTGCGTGAGCCTCTATAAGTAACTTTATTTGAGTGAATATTATTGGCTTCTGTCTGATTGTTTGCTTCATAGAATCTCCGGAATACGTGTACATACAGTAAGATTTGCGGTTACCCTAAATTAAAACAAAGTATATTAAAGATATGAGAAATGGAATTTAGTGTATATTAATAATAATTATATTAGTGTCAAAAATTGTGTTCCTAAGTAAGTCATTGAGAAATTGATATACAATATATATTATCTCGGATAAAACTGATTTTTAGATTGGCAACAACTTGTGTATAGACTTTTTGGATGGGTGGGATTTTTGGCCCGTAATGTAAGGACCGGAAAGATAAATGCAGTGCGTAAGTGATGTATTGGCTTACTCCCTCTGTACTAAAGGTTGTATCGATGGACTGTGAAAATTGTCGTAAGCAAGCCTGCGTTCTATTAGTAATGTCATAAACGGCGTCTAGTGTGTAAGTGGTTTGTAAAAACTGCCTCAAATTAGAAAGTTTGTCTCTTATTGTAAAAAGATGCGTGTTTGTGTGAATCTGATAGTATCGTTTTGTATTTAATGCGACCCAGTGCAACTCTAAATGTAATTATTAACTTTTTGTATTATATTATGATATTGATTTGACTGAGTCTTAAAGATATGAATCACTAGACATAGAATGTCGAGGATAACGAGCTGTATAATTATTTGTGCTGTATATTATTTGTGTATAAAGATCTCTGCCGCCACGCCACAGCCACTCTTGCGTAGTACACTTGTCAAGTACACCCGTATGTTATCAATTTGATTTCGTAACAATTTTGCAAATGTGTTTTGTTTCGTGTGTGAAAATTGTTTTATAATAATAAACAATTTCATTTAAAAATTAGTAATAAACGAATGGTAGATATGCTCGCGGTCTGTCGAAATTCCACTTCACAATATGTTATGTAAAATGTATAAGTTTGTAAATAAAATATTCCAACAATTTATGTATTTTTTTACTGTCACTAAACCTTTTATTAATTTATATTGGTTCAGCTCATTTTAAATCATTCTTAGATACCTATACCAATAAAAAGTACCACTCATCTTAAGTCAAATATTTTTTTGGTGTTGGATGTCATATTACGATAACCACCGTAATTTGCAGGCGTGTGATGTTACTTATTTATTAACAAAATGATGGTTCCATGCGCCTTTGTCCTGGTATAAATATTTCTTGATCCCGCTCAACACCATATATTCGTTTTTTATACGTGCACGACAAGCCGACTCTAATGCACTCGAAGATGGTTGCAACCCGAATATAGTTAGATATCCATTCACGAGCAACAGAAAGTCGGTACTATAAAGCGTTACAAAAATTAAACGTCTCTGCAAAAAATACTAGGAGTGCATAAAAGGGTAGAAGTAAATTAATGTGCACAATGCACAAAGACAGAGCGAGATACTGCACGCATTTTGTCTCGCTTAAACGTCACGCCCACCAGGCAACGTATCTAGCCAATCATAAGCAGGTACACACTGATACACCTCCACTTACGTCATAGCCTAGTACTGATGGAAGGTTCGTAAGACTTAATATGAATGAAGTGAATTTCCGGGAGCTTGGTAATTGATAAAACACCCCAAGAGCAAGATAGTAAGTGCATTCCGTCTCGCTTCAATGCCACGCCCACTCAGTAGTATAACTTGCCAATCACAAGCAGGTATACGCCGATACCTCTTCGCTGATATTATAGCCTAGTACCAAAAGAAGGTTTGCAAGATCGACACGCCACTATCGTGTCATTTAAAATATTGAAGTACCTTCATTAAAACAAGTAATTTTTGTCTTTATTTTTACTTCGCTCAAAGGTGCACCATTAGTTTAAATTAATGATAAATGAGCATTATAGTGCTAATTATTTCTGTGGCCTGGTGCTAATAGGGCCAATATTAATAATCATTATTTTCAGTAATGAGCGTTATAACAATGGATCAGCATTCATAGTTATTATTTAGGTGTTATATTGTAGTATTGCAAAAATATTTTACTGGCATTGGCCTTTTTACGTAGTAACTTTTCAATGATTGTTAATACACTAACGCCCTTTTAGCACAAAAAAATATCATACTTTTACACTTAACTGGCATTACAATCTCGTTTCGTACAAAAACGTACATTGGCCCTTTTAGCACCAGGCCACATATTTTGTTATTTTAATTGAATTCGTTAATCATAAGTGATTAAATAAAAGTAACGAATAAATTGGTCATGTTCAAATTAGCAATGATTGGCCAGTTAAACTACATTGTTGATTGGCTAACACTGCCTATCACTTGGGTGTCTAGTGTAAGTGTTACTGATAAAAAACCTACTTAACGATCGATGATGCTAACAAGATTTAACACGTTGACTGTGGAACATGTGCGGAGATACGTTAGATTTTCTAGTTTTTTTTTGGTAATGGGTGTATGCAAAATGTTATATATTTTCAAGAAAAATAACATTATGCAATAAAACAACTGTCATACAAATATATATTATTATTATTATATCACATAACAAACATTAATTAAAATTACTTAATACAACAAAATAATACAAACTAAGTCACATCAAATCACAGGGAAAATTCTTTGTAATGTTGACTATTAAACCACATAATTCAGAAACCAATATGACTAATTAGATAAAACAGCTGCTGCATTAGATATTTTTGAAATCACTCACCAAATATTAATATTAAATGTGACATACTTTTAAGTAACATGGTGATGGAATTTAGCTTCACACAATAAAATTAAAAATACAATTTAGTCTTACGAACAAAAATAAATAAAATACCTATACTACATAAGTGGGCACATACATAGTAAATTATATTTTATACCAAGTATACACTTACACGAATTGTTAAGGCACCATATAAAATACTTTACCTACCGTAAATAGCGGTATTACATTAAAACATTAGAAAAATATACCATTAAAGTACAAATCAGTTGTATTTCTAAAGTCATGACTATTGAGCGTTTTTCAGGTACAGTATGACTACCTGTGATTATTACTAGTTATATAAGCTCACATATTAATAAATTACTCGTACATTAATATACAAATATGAGTTTTGTAAGTACATAGTCATTCAAGTAAAATGTAAAATGTATTTTTCAATAAACACGGAACAAATTAATTTTAGATTATATCAAATTGGAAAGTTTTGGCCGAGATCGAAGGTAATAAAACCATGGTGGAATTTAATGAACTTTACATCAGTCACATGGGTAATTTTTAGATTCATTTAAATCGGACTTGGCGTGCGAACATTTCACCACAAACATCTGCCGTACATTTGGACGAGTTCGTGGTTCTTTCCTCACTTTCTGTGGAATCAGAATCGAATTCAGAATTAGTGGCGGGTGACCTTCTACCAGTGGATGATCGTTTTAAACCCACTTCTGTAGTAAGAATCTCTTTGATTACGTCATCAGCGCTCTGTTCTTTGCGGTTTTTGAGGCGCAATTGCCTTGCTTTCTTTCTTATATCTGCCAGAAAACCAGTAGCAGCTTCTATGCTTTCCTGGGACACGTCTTGAGGGGATACGTCTGACATAGACCGCGCCAAATCCGATGAAGATCCTTTTGTATCTGATATGGTGTCCAGAGATTCGACTGATGCGCCAATGCTCCTGAACGCAGTCAAACCCTCTACAATAGACACTTCGTAACCTTCATCGGTTTTTGTTCGTATTATGATTCCATTTGGTGCAGTACCTAATAATTCAGGTCCTTGCAACTTCAAGTTGAATATTTGTGGTGAGTTGCAACAATCTGTTTCAGTTGACGTTAATGAAGTTGTATCACACGTACACGGCGGCGCTTTATAAACATCTTCGCTTATGTAGAGTATCGTTAATTTTTCTTCTCCAACTAAATACAAAAATGGGTTGACGAATTCCCAAGCGTGTATTGCTGAGCTCCATTTAGGATCTTCATTCCGCGTGCGTTTTCCGTTTTCGTCAACAAACACTCCACATTCGGCGTAACAGAGGAGTATTTCGAGTGGCTTATCTTTAATCAGAAGAATCGCTTTAGGTGGAGAGTGTTTCTTGGCTGCTGCGGCGACTGTCAACTCGTCCATGCCGAAGGATTCTAATGCACCGGATGGTAGGTTTATTTTGAGAGGTTTTTCTCCAGCCACGTACAGGCATTTAGTGGTGAGTAGGAGGGAGCTCGGCGGGCGGTCCACAGTCAAGGAACGGAATATTTTGAACTCGGAGGCGGCGGCGTCAAAACGCAGCAAGAACACGCGACGGCCGCTCGCTACAGCTACACATGGGCCTTCCGTGGCTTCAGTCGCTAAAGCCTGGAAGTAAAAACAAATGTATTTTAATTAATGTAGCCAGAAATAATGGGTATTTGTTAGGAACAATCAATTTTAATAATTATTATTTTAATCATACTCATACCAACAGTTTGCTTCTTATTCATGTAATCTAGTTTGAATAGCAGTACCACAACAATAATGAAGAGTATACAGGGTGATATTGTAACATGGTACTTAATTTAACCCACATGTTTCTCATCCGTGAACATAAAAAAGACTTGGTATCTATAGGGTTTGATCAAAAGCCTTGAAACCTAAAATCGCGATTTTTGACAAAACTATCAGGCAGTTTTTGTTCAAACTTGATACAGTGTTACCTGGGGTTGTTGTGGTTGTGGTTTAAATTAAATACCATATGTCGTTATCAACTTGTTTAGTAGTTATCGGGAGATGGCTGGTTGTGATATTATACACTCATTGTAATACACGCGATATGTCATACCTTGACGATGTGCGGAGTGTTATCATCGGGCAGCTCGATGCGTGCGACATTAGCGGCGGGGTGCAGATGGCTGGCGCGGCGCAGCGCGGAGGCGAGCGGCAGCAGCGGCGCGTGCGCCAGCACTCCGCCGCACACCAGCACCACGCGCCCGCACGCCACGCCCGCGCACGACACGCCGTGCTCGTCTAGTGTGTCTGGAGGCGAACCCTCCCACGTTATGTCGATGCTACTGCGCAGCGAGTGTAGCCCGTCGCTGCACCCTGTGTACATATGAGTGTATTACTGAGACAATTATATCACAAAATTAATTAAATAAAATTGTTATTTATTATTAATCATGTTCTTTCTTTTAAATGATTACGAAATTCTTGAATGAAGCCCTTTTTATATTTTACTTAGAGTACGATGATAGTAGTATAAACGCACCACCTATAGATTCATTTTACTTTCAAGTGTTTTGGATACGAATATTCATAACTGCATTACACCAATTAGTTGGTTAATAGTACATACAATTTAGGATGTTCAATTTAAAGCTAAACTGTAAAACGTTTACTGATTGTTTACAATACTTTTTGGTTTTTTAGCGTTATTTCCCATGCTAAAAACGAACTTGATATATGAGAGGAGAGAGAGATGATATATGAGAGGTCGATGTTATAATATAACATATAGGTGTGCATACCTATAGCGACGACGCTGGGCGCGACGTAGAGCGCGCAGTGCGGCGTTGCGGTCAGGCTGGCGAGCGCGGGCGCGGCGTACCCGCGCGGGGCGGCGGGCGCGGCGGCGAGGCGCGACACCCACGCCGAGCGCGCGCCGATGGAACTGCACACCGCCACCGCCTCCGAGCCGCGCGGACTGCTCTCTAACTTTATCTGCAAATACATACACTTATTATACTGCCCTTTCTTCCTCCTTCTTTTGTATCCACCCAAAGGTTGTCTGGTAGAGATATCTTGTTAGCGACAAGACCGCCTTTTGTACTTTTTATAGATTTTTTTAATGTTACGTATTTTTTGTGTACAATAAAGATTAAACAAATAAATATAATGCGTGTTTTTTCACCTTTATATTACTTAAGGAATATTGGATTGAAATTATCGACGTCTAAAAAAAATGTACCCCATGAAATTCAGGACTAAAGCACTATCATCATCATTATCTCAGCCACAGGAAGTCCACTGCTGAATATAAGCCTCCCCCAAGGATCTCCACATCGACATGTTGGAAGCGACCTGTATCCAACGACTTCCTGCAACCTTAGCCAGGTCGTCCGTCCACCTTGTAGGCGGGCATCCGACATTTCGCATGCCTAAAGAACTATACAATTACTTAAAACATATACATTTCCAACAATTTTCATACTTACATAATGTTCATCCAACATAATCTTGATATATTATATTTATTTTTTATAGAACCACCATAAAACATTGGATTGTAAATACTGACCCCAAAAGCTCTGTTAGCCTCGTTCTGCGGCAAGTTCTTTGGCTCAGCAGTGTGCAGTTTGGCGCGCAGTTCTTTGTCACCACTAGTGAGAATAAGAACTCCGTCGGTACAGCTGCCACGCATACGTTCACGGAAACCGTCGGGCCTGCAACATTTTTTTTTTGTTATCAAATAAATGTTATGCACATAACTCACGCTTGTACATTTTTGAGTCTCTGGGCAAAAATGTCAGTACTTAATGTTCTGAAAAAATATACACTTTATTATTTATTAAAATACACTTACCAAACAATTTGTAGGGAATTCTCATCGACTGCATCAGGTACGTCTATACTTTGAAATCTGTAAAAATGATGTTTGAAATTAATTCTCTTTCTCTCTCTTTCTTTGTAGCCACAGGAAGTTCACTGACGAACATAGACATCTAATTAATTGTTCACTGCAATAAAATTATACCTTACAATCGAATCACGAATGTGTAAATTCCTATATTAAAATACGACAGGTATGTAGATCACTTGGTCAACTTTGCTTATTTTAAGTTTCATGTGTTTGTCCAAGCTTTACCAGGTAGTAGAGAAACTATGTGAATATATAGGTTGTTCAATATATGCTTACCCATTAGCTATTTGTTTAGGTTTCTCTCTTCTGGGCGTTGGTGGGCAGCTGCTGTGAACAAATAAAATAGCTATTATTGTCATTGTGATTTGATGACGCCTTCGCGCTTTAAAAAAATATTTTTGATAAACTATAATTTAGATCAAACAATTACAATATTACAAGGAGTATAAGTTGCATAAGTATAATATTTGAAAAAAATCAACATAGGTATATTACATCACATAGATGATGTAATCACACATACCTGTTATCTCCTCCGAGATTATTTACGGATAGTTTTGCTCGAAGTTTCTCAACTTCTTCACGAAGTTCCCTGTAATTAAATACAAATTTATTATATAAATACATAAAACTTTTATGATGACTATGATGAATCAATTATTTATCAATATCTTGTACTGTATCAGCCCATACCCATATAGATATATCAATCGAGAGTACGTTTGAGAGGGGTTAGGCCATATAGACCACCACGCTGGCCTAGTGCGGGTTGGCGGATTTTACATACCATAGAAATTTACAAATCATTAAGGCAGGTTTCCTCACAATGTTTTCTTTCACCGTTACAACATAATGAGTAATAACATAGCAAAGATTATTTAAAATATAGTATCAAACCTGTTAGCACGTCGAAGCGGCGGTGAGGTGGCGTTCCTGCGTCCCGAGCGACCGAACAATTTATTGCTCAGTGAACACTTCTTGCGGTTTGCCTCTTCCACTTTGGCCTGTCGTGAAAATAAGTATTTTATTCAAGCTAATATACAAAAATAATCGCATGGATCGGTGTACGTTTGTATTGGTAAAATATTTTAACACACTTTATGGTAAGTGATGAGTTTTCCCCACACTAAGCAAGCCTTCGTCTATAAATAGAAGGAGAAAAACTAGCTAACAAATATTCTATTTTAATTACCAGCTTTAAACTGTGTCATAAAATTATTATTTATATTACCCATCAATCAACAATAAGAAATGATAGAACATGTATTGTATTGTGGTTCAGATTGAAAGACATTGTACCCAGAGTAACTACTGGACATGCTGAGACTTAAAATCTTGTATCTGAGGATGGCGAGCCCAGTGGAATGCCAAGCATTGCTTTGTAATTCAAGGTGTTGTTTGGTTTTGCTACTGTTTATGAGCGGTCGTATCGCATACCATCAGGAGAACGGCATGCTCGTCTCGCCGTTCATTGCAATAATAATTTAAAACAATGTATATAATAGTAACATAGTTTAAAGACACATACCTGCAGGAAGTCGATGAGTTTAGTCTGTTGCCTGAGCGTGGCGTCTGCCTTGGCTTCCCGCGTGCGCCACCACGCGGACGCCGCCTCCGCCGCCTCGCGAGCTGCCGCCAACTCCTCCTGTAACGTAAAATTTATTTTAAATTGTTCTACTGAATATTTTCTTTTTATATGTGTGTATAAATTTAGGCTAGGAATTTTCTGTTTACTAAAAATATCAATAAAATTGTTACATTTGATATTAATTAGTAGTGGTAAATATCTTAAGACATGTTTATACAATTTTTATGATTTTTTTTATATCCTTTTCAGCACCATACGTAGAACTAGTGACATACAAAAATAACATAATAAAGTAGTGTAATATTAGAAAAATTATGAAAATGTATTGTTGTTACTGTTGCAGACCAGTGTTATTTTACCCTTCTTTGTCTATTTATTTTTAAGTTCTTTACGATAATTATTGGTATAAATGTGTATAATATGAGTGGTGGTGTATTGCATGTGTGTGTGACCTGCATGTCGGCGAGTTGCGCCTGCAGCGCGAGCGCGTGGTGGTGGTGGTGGTGCGCGCGCGTGCGCAGTGCGGCGCACTCCTCCATGAGGTCTGCGGTGCGTCGCGCGGCGCTGTGCAGTGCTGCGTCGCGCGCGGCTCGCTCGCTCTCCAGCGCGGACACCGCCGTCTCCAGCTCCGACACGCGCGCGCTGCGACTCTCCAGACGATCCTACACACGCCAAACAGACATAAGGCATAAATTCATAATATTGCCCCATATTACACAAAGCAATAATTGATTTTTTAATGTAACCATGATTCTTTTGTAGTAGTAAAGAAACCTTTATGTAGGTCGGCATAAAGGTGTTGTATGATAGTCCATAATTGTCAGTCGTTAATCGATATTCTATCTGGAAAGCAATGCATATTTCAACTGTTGTCATGGAGTGACATTACCGAGGCAAATTATAAAATAAATTACATTATATGCCATATCAATCGAACTTCTAATGGTGGAGGAGGAGCATCCCTTGCAGTGGGACGTGTATTACCGTGATGCTATATGCGATCAGCGGTTCCTGAGATTAGCGTGTCCAAACAAACAAACAAACTCTTCAGGTTTATAATATGAGTATAGGTTGTGTGCGTACCTGCAGCAGTTGCAGCTGCGCGTGCGCATGGTCGGCGCGGTCGCGCGCGTGGCTGTGGCCCAGCGCCGCCGCGTCCGCCGCCGCGCCGCGCTCGGCCGCCGCGCGCTCCGCCTCCGCCAGCCGCGCGCGGCAGCTCTCCAACTCAGTGCGCATGCGCTGCACCTCGCTCTGTACGTACATACACATACACTTCTTACAGCATATCGTTACCTTGGGGATGTGTTGAAGAGAAAAATATTTCTAATAACACCCCCTTCACAATGAAACCGAGTGATATAAGGACTCGTTAATAGAATATGTAAATGTTTCATATTTTTAACTGAAATGAACATCAATGAAGAGAACTATAATTCTATAATATTAATATTTATTTTCTAGACTTCTACTGGCTGTATGAATGCCATTTTACTTTATGGAATTTACAATTTAGAAAGAAAGAAAGAGAAAGAAAATACATTTATTATTGCAATTTAAATGCATAGTTTTACCTCGAGATCTTTGTTTTTGACTTCATGGATGTCTGTGAGTCTTTCCAAATCTGTCAACTGCTCCTCCAGCAAACTGCACGCTTCTTGTAACGCTTTGTTGTTCTGAAAACAATCAAAACGGGATATGCTTATTAATAATCATAATTATGTTGGTACCATGTCATTGATAGCCAAAAATAGTTACATTTATACATATAAAGATGAATTAAGATAAGTCTTATTTTACGTCTCAACAAAAAAAAAACTGCACTTTAGACATTAGAAAACCATTGCTATCATTATAACAGTAAACATTTTTACAATTATCTGAACACATAAGTGACGGAAGTACCACCGCGAAGTGTTGCGCGCACGACGAGATCACAGCATCCGTGGCTCGGCACCTGCCGTGCAGGAGATCCGACACTAGCGCCATGCGCACGCGCACGCCCCACCCGCGCCCGCCCGAGTAACCCACCCCGCAGCGAAGGAACAACGGCTTCGGACGTAGCGGAGGCTTGTCCGACATCTTACGCCTAAAGCGGCTTGATGTGCACGCGTTCATTTTACTACATAAGCTGTCGCGTGCATTGAGATATTATACTGAAAGAACTGTATCAGTCCACAATCACGAAACAATGAGCACGACAATCGAGACTATAACTGAGAGTCTGATAGAGAAAGATCAGGTCTTAATCCAACATGCTGGACTAGTATGACGTTGATTATAGAGGACAACACAAACAAAATGTGTAGTGGTACTGCTATTTGTTTCTGCCCTTGATGCTCTTACGCAGTCACGCTATGTTCCTTATCGCAGCTTCAAGTGGTAGTAATGGAAGATGCGCAGAGGGCACAGATTGAGTTCGCGTTGTTCATACCAGTATAATACCTCAATGGTCTCATATAACTTAATTTCAATATTTTTTTATTCCGCACTGTATTTCATATATTTGTTTATATAAAAATTGCAGATAACGGAATTCACAGTGGCACGTGTTAATAGCCGACGAAACACTGAACGACTAAGCCATATCCATGAAGTGCTATGTCTTTACAATAGTGTTTATATTATTGTATGAAAACAAACATTCCTTATTGTGTTGTCAACAGTATGTGATCTCATATTATGACAAACAATGCTCGTTATTTGGATATAGACCGATGATGTGTTTGTAAGCATAATACACTAAATATACTCAGGAAATAATATAAGAATGCTGCTAATGTCATATACTTACTAAAATTAAATAAGCACTTGCTGAGGTTAAAGTTAACAACTTTAACCGTTCTTCATCCTTTGAACCACATTTAATCTTCACAAAAATTCAAACAACCATACATATTACATTTGGAATACTGATTGATGCCTGAGAAAAGGTGGTAACTCTTCATATCACATTGGTACATTTAGCATTATTTGTATACAATGTCTGTTTTAATGACACGTCGTTTAATATAACCAATGCCTTTATAATTACAGGTATTGCCGCTACTCATTTCCAGAGCTTTCTTAAGCTTAACACTCGTCCAACAGCATTGAGTTTGTAGACGACTGTGATTACCATCAGGTGGACTGTATGCTCATCTACTTAAGTAATAAAATAAATGTATTTATTTATTTAATGCTTTATATACATCAATTGTATAAAGGCGAACTTAATGCCTGAGGCATTCTCTGCCAGTCAACCTTTGTGTGGTGCAGAGAGAGAGAGCATGGTAGGCGAATAAAATAAATAAAATATTTGAACGTCAATTAATATAACTATATACATACACACATACATTTATATACATATGTAGTAATGTAATAATGTAGTGTAATATTATACCTCTGTGAGTTCGTCGTTGTTCTGCCTGACTCGGTGCAGTTCGTCCCTGAGTTGCGCTCGCTCGCGGCTGGACAGTTCCTCTTGTTCTTCCGCGTGCATGCGCCGCTTCTCGCTGTACTGCAGCTCGCTCTTCAACTTGCGGATGTCGTTGCGGGACCTGAATATTATCGATAATTTTTATTTGTATTCGTATTTTATCGATATAAAGCCGGCACTCAGTATAAGACAAAGGTATTATATTAAATTGTAGCTTTAATATTTTTTGAATATTTGTAAATAAAAGACAACTGAAATTATTTCAAAACAATTATTTTACAGTTGATGTATATCTTTTCTAAATAGATTGTAGTGTCAATGTCGTATGATTTTAAACACACAAGATTTCGTAAAAAAAGCAATTCATTAATGAATGACTCAACATAAAATAGAATAAAAAAATGAACATCACACACCTGTCAACCTCAGCCTGAGTCACTTCGTGCACCTTCTTGAGTTTATCGAGCTGTTCCTTCATCCTCTCCGCCTCCCTACTGGCGTGTTCGTGTTGAGGACGCAACGCGGTGACCTCCGCCTGTAGAGCGCCCGCCTTCTGCTCCGCCGCCTTGCGAGCTTCTACTGCCGAGTTCAGTCTCTCCTCCAAGCGCTTCAGATCGCGGGCTGCTGACTTGGCCTCCACTGATAGCTCGTTGTATTCGCGTTCCTAGAAAAATTGTTTATAATAAACATTCGAAACTTATTGACGTATTTTGACTTTAACTAAGACGCACTTGCACGAAATGTTTTGTGCGCATTTAGCTACAGAGTTGTTTAGTGCCGTATTGTAAATTAATTTGGGATTGATTTACCTTCCTCCACCGTGCCAAATTAGCCGCTCTTGTCTCCTGGCGCAGAGTTGCAATTTCTTCTGCTCGCGCCTGTTAAATATTATATATTTTAATTTAACGGTTAAAATGCAGCATTATAAACTGTACTGATTAGATTTCATTGCAAGTTATTCAAATACTTATTGCAAACAAGATTAGGATTATAATTACATTGTACCTGCATTATTACTGATTTTTCAAAATCTTTCTTAATCAAAACCATAAAATAGTATCCAAAAGTAACCTGCAACTGCGCCTCAGCTCGTTCAAGCTGTTCCTTGAGCAAGTTGAGCTGTGCGTTGAAGGCGCTGGCAGCCACGGCCGCGTCGGCCAGGCTCTCCGTATCACTGTGAGTGTCCCGAGGAGTCTCCGAACTCTCCCGTCCCTCCGACACAGTATTCAGTACCCTCGCATCTCCTGAGGGCCCGGCTGCGTCACAATGAGTAGTGGTGTCGGGAGCGCTGCCAATAGACTTCCTAGGAGACGTGCCAGTGGACTTCCTAGGAGATGTGCCAGTGGACTTCCTGGTGGTGCCAGTTGATGTACTAGTGGCAGCTTGTTGCTCATCCAGCGCCGCGCAGCGAGGACAGCTGCGCCTCTCCAGGGCTGTCACTTCACGCTCCAGTTGTCGGACCAACTGCTCTAGAGTGTTCACCTGGATATAAGAAAGTGTGGCTGTTGTATTTTATTTGGAATTTATTATTTTTATGATGTTAATCAATAATAAATGAAGGTTCAATTAATTTGGAGATGTCAAGGGGCATCTTTGGAGTGCATAAGAAATTGTTAGACTATGAAACATTACTAGATCAAAACTGTGATGCGTTTTGGTGCAGACTGTGAAATATGGTTTTTACTAATTTTATTTTATTTTATTTGTTTACATAATACGATCCACTTCTACTGGTAGATAGTTCGTTGTTTTGGCCTGGCAGCCAAATAACAAAACATATTGGCAATATACCAATTCAAAGCTAGCCCCATCCAATACAGGATGACTGTTACATAATGTATGTAATGTAATGATGTGCAAGACGGTCCGTAGTCCGTACCTTCTCCCGGTGCCTTGCGTCCTCCTGCAGCGCGCTGGCGGCGCGAGTCTCGGCGTCGTGCAGGCGCTCGTTGAGCCTGGCCTCGGTGCGCACGCACTGCTCCTCCAGCGCCGACTCGCGCCGCACCGCCTCCTCCACGCCGCGCTCCAGCTCCTGACACACACATGTATAAATATTACAATGCTAAATTTAAAAAAAAATCAACTAACAACAAAAACTTCTTGACACTGCTTTAACTAAACTTTATTTTCTTTATAAAGGTTGTTAGTTACAACCACAGTAATTATTATGCAAGAATTCCATAACTGATACCCGGAACGCGACACAACTGGTTTTTTTTTACAGATATTTTAACAATACTATATCACAATATAAGGATAATATACATAGAACTATAAATATTACCTGCACTTGAGCCAGTAATGTGGACGTCCGGAAGCGCTCTTGAGCCAACTGCTGTTGCACTTCTTTCAACTGCTCCGAAGATGTGTCGGCCACGCGTTGCCTCTCCCCTAATGACTCCTGAGGAATCAAAACACATTATTAACTTATATTCAAATAAATTAATAAAACATGCGTATTAATCAATTTTTACATTTAATTATAAAATCAAGAAACATTGCACACACTCTGTCATCTAGATCAAATTTTATTTTCAACTATTCAAAAATAGCCACATGGTCCTTCGAGCCGGACATGAAGTGTCAACTGACGGATTCTTAATTTTGCCTTAATTTATTCATTTATTTAGAGCGTCAATAAAATAAATTTATGTAGAGTCAATTTCAATATTATTCATATATATTATTTAAATAAATATATTTCATTTCAAATACATTTCATTTCGTTTCAAAATAACATAGCAAATCCAACCCCTACGAAAGCTATATAAAGAACTTACTCTAGTTGTAGCTAATTCCCTTGTAGCCTTATCGAGCTCGTCCTGTAGCGTGCGGTTCTCTTCTTCGATAGTTGCGAGTCGCTTCTCGAGAAGTTCCCTGGCACGAACCTCGCGCGCTACATTCGCCTCTGCGTTGGCGAGGCGCACGCTCGCCTCTCGCACCTCGGCCTCAGTACCGTTTAGTGTTTGACGACGCAACGCACGCTCCTTGGCAACCGTGTCCTGTGAAATAGATGTAATGATACTTATGCCAAAATGTACATTGAATAGATGACTTGCATTGATATACTAATTACACAAATCTACAGAACTATAACTACAGTGATACATTAAACGAAATAATCGTTATAAGCTTGGTATTCGGCATATACGGCGACATGTAATATTCAGCGTACCGGCATTTGGAAAACATTATATCAAGATCAACATGTATATGAACTTAACTCATACTATATCCACATATAAACATTTTAGACACTATACAACTATTCTACTCAAAAATATTGTAACTACGTCTAGTACGTGTCGCCACTCACAATGGCGCGTACGTTGATTTCTGTTAGTCTTCTGTGACGCAAATCCCGAACATGTTCTATTATTTCCTGACATCGACAACAAACTAATTTCAATAAGATATCAAAAATATTTCTATAATTGTCGATTAATTAAAGATGATACACATACATAATCGTGGAAATGTTAAATACCCATACAAGTATCAATTTCTGAAGAAAACAGCTGCCAATAATTCACAAGATGAAAGATATTACATTAAAAAAATTGACATTATTTTGAAGAAAGGGGTAGAATAGGACACGGTGTGAGTATTACTGACATTCCAGCATTGTCACAAACTAAACAAAACTCCAAAATAAAACATATTGAACGTCCATCTGTACATAAAATTAGTATCCAAGATGGCAGATTGTGAGGAAACTGAAGCATAAAAATGCTGTACCTTGTAGTGTTGATGCTGGGTCCTTTGCGCATCAGCACTAGCCACGGCCCTGGCGCACTCGGCCTGCAGGTCTTGCACCCTGGCTTCAAGCCGGCGCATGTCCTCCCGCATGGCGTCGCGCTCGGCCTGCAGCGCCGCCACCTCGGCGCGCGCCTCGCGGGCGGCGATGTTGTTCCGCTCAGCTATACCAGCGCTCAACTCCTGGTTACTGCGCTGTAGGACCATGCGTTCTTCTTTCTCCACTTCCACTTGACGCTCTAGACGCCTGGGTATTCAATTTTGTGTAAGTTATTATTTCTACATTTTATGTAACTGTAACTGCTTTAAGTAACTGTAATGTACAGTATATACATCCCACTGCAAGGCACGAACCTCCTCTACCACCGAGAATGCGATTGATGGATTAGGCCGTATATTCCATCACGCTGGCGTGGTGCGGGGTGGTAATAATTTATGTTGTTGGAAAGTATGTTTGTAATTTAAAAGTAGTGATGGTGGTAGGTCTCTCATATGTGAGAAATCACCTGGGTAGATACAGCCGGAATGTCTATTTCTATGGTCAAACATCAGTGTAAATGCACTGTTTTGTTTCGGTTTGAAGGACATTGTAGCCAGAGTAACTACTGGACATATTGATACTTAACATCTTACGTCTCAGGATGGCAAGCGCAGTGGAATACCAAGCATTGCTTTGTAATTCAAGGTATTGTTGAGTTTTGCTTCTGTTCATGAGCGGTCGTATCGCTTACCATCAGGCGAACGACATACCCGTCCCGCCATTTTGCTCAATAAAAATGAGTTAATACTTGTTCTGCAGAGTGAGCGCGGTGATATCGGCCTGCAGGCGCACGCGTTGCCTCTCCGCCTCGGCCTCTAGTTCTCGGCGCGTGCGCTCCACGGCGGCGCTGCTGGCCGCCTCGGCCGCCGCCACCTGCCCCTGCAGCGACGCGATCTCGCGGCTGCGCATCGTCGCCAACTTCTCCATCGACCTGAACAAAGTAATAACACTTTAATAAATTATAGTTTAAAACACGCTTTAATAAACGATCCAACTAAAAAGTAAAAAAAGTGCTTACAATTACTTATCCTCCAGCACCCCACGCTTTGTAACCATAAAATGTATGTATTTTACTCCATTTTGTAATCTTAAACTCATTATCGTTTTTTATTTTTTACTTTTTATGAAACTAATGGAGCCGCTCTTATAATGTATCATCCCTTTACGAAGGAAATAAGATAATTTATTCCAATTTTTTTATTGCATTTGTCAAAAGGTATTGTATATCCATCATATATCAATACATCTACACACATGTACATCATAATCCACAATCAATCAAACAAACAAAGAATTTTGTAACTACATTCAAAATGAAACAAGTTCGAACCTTTTTAAATCTAGAATCGGGAGTAAAACAAAAAAAATATGATAACAAAACGAGAGTATAGTTTTAATATGCAACAAACATACGAGTATATAAATAACTAGCTGTCGGGCCCGGCTTCGCCCGGGTGCAGATAGTTTTTGAGTCCAATCCACATCAAGAACATATTATTTCGCGTGTCTACTAACTATATTTCCCGCGTGCCGTCGACTATATTTCCCTTCCGTAGGAGAGGACATCCCGTACCAACAATTTGAATTTGAAAGAGTAGAAAATATGTATATTTGGTTTCCTGACTCATCCCACGGGAACACTACATTTTTCGGGATAAAAAGTAGCCTATGTGTTAATCCAGGGTGTCAGCTATCACTATACCAAATTTCATCAAAATCTGATGAGCCGTTTTTTCATGAAAGAGTAACAAACATCCATACATCCATACTTACAAATTACAAACTTTCACCTTTATAATATAGTAAGGATTAAAGTGAGCGCGTATAAATGAGATGGTAAGATAAGAAAATAACACTTCCACTCTTTGTTTTGAAATACTATTATTGCCTTGATACTTTAATACTGTTTTAACATAAATGTTTAATTTTAATCCTATTTACGCAAAAAAACAGCTAAAGTCAAGTATTCAAGCACCGCATTATGAGGCTGCAGTCGCACTAAAGCGGAGCAAAGCAAATATAAATACACATGAAATTCGCTTCAGTGAAAATGTGCCCTTACAATATGATTTTTGAAACCTAGTATTTATTTTCGAATTAGAATGTGTCCATACGTTAGTAGTATAGATACACAAGAAGTAATTATGTACAATGCTTGATTTTTACCTTAAATTATAACACGCAAATGTAGAATTATCTTGAAACATGACTATCAAAATAATTATTCATACAAAAGTAAAATAAACATAACATTCAATTTAGTTTCAAAGTATTGTGTAAAGGCACTAGACATTAGTAATTGCATGCACATATAAGGCGTTCCTTTCGAGTGTGTAATGATTTATAAAATCAAGGCAGAATATTTCGCAATACTAACTTGAATGTGGCCAAGTCTATAGCGGTGCAGTCGTGCGACGCGTTGAACCCGCCGGTACTGTCGTCGGTGTCTTCCGCCGCTACATACGAGTAACCTATGATCAAAAATTAACTTAATTAGTTATTCATTATAATAATCTCCAGTTTTGGAATGTCTACTATGGAATATAAAGTGGTTGAGCCATAACAATTGTCTTGGACGACAGTAGGAATGGGCCAACTTGACTAGATGGCAACATAATGAAAATGAACGTGACCCAATTTTCTTTCTTTATTTGTGGCCAGAAATCACACACAGTCGTTTATGGGATATGGGATATGGTTACTTTCAGGATTGTTGTGTTGGGTCGATTGCGGTGCAGTCAGAAGCATTGGTCAATTTACTAAATGACCCACTCGAGTACATTGTGATGAGTTATTTCCCTGTGTATAGGCACTATACTCTAAATTATAAATAAATAAAATAATAAAAAATACACCCAGCAGTCACATACATAGTCCTAACCTCACACTAAGATCCAGTCTTGTGTAGTAGGAACTACGAGATACTTTTCGGTGTCACCAACACCCAGACCCGAAAAAAATACCTGTGGTTCACACAAATATTAATTTCAGTGCGGGGATCGAACCCGCAGCCTCTCGTGTCACAGCTGGCTTCTAACCAAATACGTCACGGAGGCTGTCAATATGTAAGGGTCCGTACCGACGAAGGGCAGTTGTCCGGCGAAGGGCGGGCGCGTGCGGAAGGGCGTGGCGCTGGCGGGCGGGGAGGCACGCGGCGGCGCCTGCAGCCACGACGCGTCCGCCGCGCCGCGCACCAGCGGCACCCACGGCGGCACCTGCACAAACACGCACACATACACTTCATACGTACGCACGCACGCACGCACGTACGCACGCACGCGCGCCCGCACGCTCGTACGCACGCACGCACGCATACAAACACGCAAAGTAAATTATTTATTTATTTAATTCTTTATTGTACACAATAAAAAAGAATAACAGTTTAGAGACAATACAAAACAATAAAACACTAATGGCAAATTAATACACATATGAGATTAAATCCGTAAAAAATAGTTTTATTTCAACCCGTAAAGTTTTCGATTTATTTTCTTTTACACATCTACAATAATCAAAATCAGAATTTTAATATTCCATCACAAACATTGGTGGAAGAAGGAACATTAGTGTACGTGTGCGTTTAGTTACTCATAACCAAGGTGTGTAAAGCCTCGTAAGGTATCTTTAAATCCAAATATTAATCGTTTTTCTTAGCCACAACTCAACATAAATATCCCCTCGAAATGTTCATAGTAATCTTTTATAGATTGCCTAGAACGAACGAAAAGCACTATACACAATTCCCGAATAATTTTCCCGTTACATAACTATGAATTACCTGGTCTCTGATCGTGTGCACGGCGATATGCGCTAGAGCCTGATGCTGCAGCGTGTCGAGGTAGGAGTAGCGTCGCGCGGGCTGCACTCGTAGCAGGCCGCCCACGAGCGAGCGCCACGCCGCGGACGGCCCGTGCGGCTCCGGGTCGAACGGGGGTTCCGCTGCCGGGTCCCGCTCGTATCTGCACGTCATATCACATTGCTTTACATATACTGATGGCTTTTGTCCCAGAATGGGTAGGCAAATGTGCCAGGTCACCAATATTCCGCCTTGTATGATTCGTTCTACAATGTGATATGGGGCGAGCCTATCGTCATATCAGGCACAAATGAATGACTCCGGGCTGGTAACGAATAGAAAAATCCTGAATATGTCCCCTATGAGTTCAGCTTTGTAATTGTAATAATTATAGTACAACTACTACCCAGGCAGTTACTTTGAACAAAGTGTAAGGGTTAATGAATTTGAAGCGGCGCAAAAACAATCGACGGTCCAGCCGTATGGTTTAGGAGTAGTGCGTTGGTATACTATGTTTAACACAATGGGCCTATGAAAGTTATTAAAACAAGCGACGGCATATCTTTTCATCATGTAAATAATAAAATTGATGTAAGTGTAAAATACCAATTCCTTAAAATATTTATGCAAAAAGTCTCAATGTGTGTGCAAGTTTGCAAATGCTAGGTCTTTGTTATCATGATTGAGAAAAAATCAGAATGTATTAAATACGCACGCCTAAACAAATTAATAATAACTTACTTCTGTATGTTGCTTAAGATCTCGATCATAGAATCCTCATCTCCTTTGGAAAAGGGACGCTTCAGTGTCACCAGCTCGAACGCGACGACGCCGAGAGACCAGTAGTCACAGGCCGACTAAATCATAACAATATGCTATAAATACTTATAACAACGTAGAAAAATACAAATTCAATATGTGTTTGTGTATTATCTACATTGTCCAATATATCTACATATTAGTGTTCAAAACACCTTCACTCTTCAGTGCATTGTGTGAATAAATTATCAAAATATCAATTTGTTAGTGGTGTTATTATTTACAATTTGTATGCTAAATACATCCACATTGTTATCTAACTACACATTTTCATACTACAGTAAATTATTTTCAAAGTAAATTGAAATGCATTCTCTTCAATCTAGACAAATGCTTATTAATGTTATTGAATATCAATTTATATTATCGAAATCTAGGTTTAACATCTCATTGTTATTATCAATTGCTTGTTATGGGCCTCAACTATGATATCATTTTCCTTCCACATGCCCTTATACCAGAATAGTGTCAGATTAATAAAAAATATATATATAATTTACCAGTCCGCGTAAGCCTAATAACCCTTCTGTGAATGCTCACATAATGATATATTTTTCGAAAATCACACACACAACCTAATGGTTTTCATAACAGTTTATAAGCTTTGAAGTAGAAATTTTTGTCTTTGTAATTAAGTACTAGATGTGACTTTTTTCATACATTTAACAATTAACTACACTGGCTAAAATATTATATGTATCAACAAGATACTACAAAAATAATTAATAAGTCTGTGCATATCACTAAAAGTGCTAGTGCTTAAAACACACATCTGTATAACAGAATACTAATAAAAAAAAAATACTCATAAAAATCATCAGTATTTCATGCCACTATTAAATTGTGCACACATCAACCGTGCAATTAATCTGTGTGTAATTGTGTAATACATAGATGTAAGAATAATAATAATATTTATTTATTTATTTCTCTCATACAGAAAAAGGGTCCAAACATGTTAAAAAGTACATATTGTATGTGAGACTGGTATCTGATATAGGCAAGGCCTGTGTTTCAGATCACCAGGATGTTCAGTAATGAGCATAATAATAGTGAGCATAGTGTTTAGTAAAGCACAAGCGCATGCGAACCACCCACAATGGCCTGTGTAACAACGCGGCCACAATACTGGAGACAGACAGAGTGGCGCGCGGCGCAGTGTGCGGCGGCTAGTAGCTCGGGCGCCACGTAGTCCGCCGTGGCCGCCGGCGCAGCGCCCGCCCCGCCAGACAGCCGCCCCACCGAACCCAGGTCGCCCAGCTTCACGTGCCCGCATCTGGACACACGGGCCTCGTCATATAGGGTATTGAGGATGGGTACTTTAATTACTGGCCAATGCTTTCTTACACATACACTAATATACTTTCAGATTCATTTCTAATAATTAGGGCTACTTCTTTAAGTGTTAGCTCCATTCAGATGCCATTGGCTACTCTATTAAGTATTTTAGTTTTTATTTATTAGGATCTACAACAAAAATACGCATGACTAGCTTTTATAATAATACTGTCGCATTTTAAACATTTCATATAGCTTACTTTCAAACTGAACCTATTGCAAAAAGAACCATTGGAATCCTACTCAATTTTAAGGAGTTATACTCTGCAGGTCTGGAGATATTCATCGCTCTTCACAATTTTTTATGGGAATAAATGACAATTATCCCGCACCAAATACAAAAGAAATAATTGAAATCAGGTCAAATCTTCCGAAGATATTAAGTATTCATATTTATATTTATTACCCCTCTCTTCACCCCCAACCCTTCTTCTCTGCCTCCAAAGAACCATTGGAATGCTACTCATTTTTGAGGAGTGCTACTCTTTAGATCTGTAGATATTAATCAGATCTTCACCAATTTTTTATGCGACAAAATGGCAACTACTTTAAACCAAACTAAAGAAGAATCACGTAAATCGGATCATAAATCTCAGCGTAATCAGTGTACATACATAAAAAAACCAATCAAATTGATAAGCTCCTCCTTTGAAGTCGCTTAATAAATAAGTATTAGTATTATCAGAATAAATACAAATAATAAATGTGTGGCTTACCGATCAAGCAGTATATTATGTGGTTTGATGTCTCTGTGCACATATCCCATTCCATGCAGTGCTTTGAGCGCGTGTGCCACTTCAGCCACATAGAACGCAGCATCTCTCTCTGACAGTGGATGGTTACGGCGAGCCAACAGTCCAGCCAAGTCACCCCCATAGCAAAGTTCCATAACTAAGTACAAGTTGTTGCTGTCCTGATATCATACAGACAAAAAAAATATATATTTCTACCTTCCTGACAAATAAAGCTGTTTTTTTCTCTGGCTTTCTTTCTTCATACTAATTTTGTAGTTATGGATAAAACCAAATCAATCTACAATACATTGCATAACAGATGGGTCCTACTGAGACACATTAAGGAATTTAATTGTACCTGAAATGCATACTGCAGCCTCGGCAACCATGGGGTGGCAGCTGAGGCAAGGACATCTCTTTCATCTTCAACAGATGTTATTTCTTGCTTCCGAGCCTGTTCCTTACGAATTACTTTCAATGCATACACATCACTTGTCTGTTTTTCTCGTACCATCTATAAAATATAAAACATAAATATAGCAAGGACTTATTGAGGATTACTTTAGTGTATCCTTAGAGTAGCCGTCCAAGCGAATTTGATTTCAAATAAAAAATGTAACATTGGTTAGACACTATATTATGTTGATTTTGTAATACTTGTATTAATTGTTTTTTGCTTTCATCAGCCACAGGAAGTTATATGTGTAAATATTTTTGGTGTATTATAAAATTATAAAAAGAATATTGCAATAAAACAGAACTTAAGTAAACAAGGAATTATTAAGTAATTAATTAATAGCAGAGATGGCAATAACACCCAGCTGTTTCAATGATTTTATTAATAATTTGTTTGATTCTTCTAATTTCTGGATCATTTATCAAAACACATTTTACTATTGCTGAAATTATATTTTACTTACATGTACTTCTCCAAAATGTCCTCTACCAATTGAGTGTAATACTTCGAAGTCCGAATAACACACTCTGGTACGGCGCAGCTCTGCCAAAGTGCTGCGGTCTAAAAGACAATGTTTGTAAACGAGGTTTTAATATATACATGATCATTTCGATTACTGCTCTACTGCTATGGACATAGGAAGTTCAATGCTGAATAAAGACATCCCTCATGGATATTCTGCAACAATCTGTTGGAAACTGCCTGCATACTTTTAGTTTAATTAGTTAACTGACAGAGAATACAAATATCTATTCAACATGACTGCTTCTCAATTAATTTATTGTATTCATCGATTTTCACCTATAAGACGATCGTTTTTAAGTTACACGTTTAACCTAAAACTGACGATAGCTATTATCATGGTAACAGAATTTAGTGACTATCGTCCTAAGATTACGAAGCGGACTGTTAAGGAGCCACCTATTCAGGGACTTCCAACATCTTACTTTGATTGCTGACTACATGTAAGAACACGATAAATATGGCAAATAAAGATTACTTACATTTGTCGACGAAAGCTCGAACAAGTTCGTCAGTCTTTTTAACGGGATCATCGTTACATTCGTCGTACAAAACAGTCAAAGCATCCAATAACGCCTCGCGATCCAATGTCCTTTTACTGAATTTACTCGTACCACTTGTAACTTTGCCCAATATTTGACGATTTAACCTAGTTATCCGCACAGCAATAGCTTCCTTAGACGGCTCCATCTTGGTAATTAATTTTGCACCAAATTATCACTAGGAATCCATAGTTTCTTGTCTTCTTTTTGTTTATTTTGCATCAACACCTTTGCAATGTAACCGTTAAAATTTCGAAAATCGAATGAACGGCGGTATCCTGTATGGTTACAGTTGACAGTGACGTGTGTGTGTTGTAAATGTAAAAAAATATTATTTTGGTGTTACTGCCATCTTGTGTCGAATAGCATAACTTTATATTTATAAAACAGCCTATCAAAACCATTCTTATTCTTAAACGTGACGAAATATGTTTTATTTACTTACTTCTAATAAACAGTAATAACTCTAATTCAAATAGAAACTCATCATTAATTATCCGTTAATCAATTTATTTTACATAATAGACAGTCGATTATTTTTTCTCATCCCTATAGCATCTGATTCTGACAGGCGCAATCTCGCTCTCAAGTATTGCTCTCAAGTCGGAGTCTCAAATCTCAATGCTGCTCATCTCAATGCTGTCAATAGAATAGACCACTAATTCTTAGTGCAATAGTCAATAGTAGCGCTCAGCAGTGAAATGCTTAAAGTGCTTTTGGTTTTGCGTTGTAACGATATCTATTTTAATGAAAATTTGATTTATAAAAACGGTTTCTATTACTTATAGGGAAATGGAATTAAAGAAGCACGTATTCACGGCGTTGGAAAAAAAATGTTTTATAGATATCATAAAAAAATATAGCAAAATAATTGAAAATAAAAACACGGATAGTGCGACACTGAGAATAAAAAATCAAGCGTGGGATAAACTGACTACAGAGTTTAACGCCAGTCCTTTTGCAACGAGTCAGGTAAACTGTATCATCGCAATATTATTTCCTCAGTATTTCATCTAATTACCCTAGCGTATGCGCTAATAATATTGCAAATATCCTTCGTGGGAATATACTCCTTCTCGAACTTTTCAATGGGGAAATCCTCACATTTTAACAGTGTAATGAATAAATGCTGTAGTTAAATATACATTTATTTTGTATTTAATTTTCAGGCAACACATAGACAGCTCCGTCGACTATGGATGAATTTGAAACAACGGCAGCGTGAGGCAATGAGGAAAAAGCGTGAACACAGATTAATAATTGGAGGAGGGCCACCAGTTATTAGTTACACCAATATCAATGACAATATCTCTACGGCCACTACAGCTTTAAGAGCAGAAATAGACACTGTTATCAATTCCAATTCAATTGCAGGTATTTATTAAACTGTAGATATGGATCTGATTACAATTTGTAGTATCTATATTTAAATATTTATTGTTATTTTTACCAGCCACCGAGCCTGTGGTTGAATCACAAGCAAATATTCCAGAAGCACCATTAATTCTAAAGAAAGAATCAGAACTATTCAACCACACCGAAGTAGAACCAATATTCCCAACAAAGTTGACTATTCCAAACAATCAACCCTCATCCCAAACTCGTACATCTACTAACATGTATGCTGGAGTAAATATTAAGGAGCTAGAGCATCAGGACAAACAAAAGAAAGCTGATGAAAAACATCAGCTGGAAATGTTAATCCTTCGTGAACAGTTTAGAGAAGCTAAGGCAAAGGCCGACCTAGCTGAGATTATATTGAAGCGGAATCAGAATTGAAAGGGTATTTATGTATTTCTCGTGCATAAAACTAAATGGTACGTTTTATTAACTAGTCAATATGCATATGCTATAAAAATATTTCCGTATATTATGTATTTCAAGTGACATATAATGTTTCAAATAAGTTTTTACGTCATTCTATCAAGCAGTATTATTTAAAGTTCTAAAGAGATACAGTAATATTTGAAAAAATTATATTTCAGATTGAATTTCAAAATACTTGAAACAGTTTTTTTACAAGATTTGCTTATATATTTATATTATAGTTACTAAACTGACTAAGCATTTGTAATTAGAGTTTGACTTTGCGATGTGAAATTACCACTACCTTGAGGTCCCCACTCCAGCAAAAAGGCTTTCCCTGCTGCACAGTCTACAAGTGATGAGGTGTAAATCTACCAGCGGCCTGTAGAATGAGGTATGTAAATATTTTTACTGCAAACTGTTTCATTCATGGTGGATGGAATGAAAAAGAATTGCTAATTGAAATAAATGTTTATATTTCACGCCTCAATGTTTTACTTTAATAGTTAATGGTAATTTCACTACTCTCTACTCACTACTATCCTATTTAATGTCGAGCATGTCTTGGCTGAGGGTTTACTCTATGCTCCAACATGAAGTCCAGACGTTCACGTCCATAAGTTGTAAGTATTCTTTTTTTCTAATTCAATACTATTCTTTAAGACACTTAATATTTATTTCAAACTTAGTGTAAGATTACGACGTACGATACAGGATTCGAACATTTTGTAAAGTAGTAGCCTTACTACTTTACAAAATGTATAATGTAATGTATAATGTATATTCGTACAGTTTTACGTGCGAAGTTCGAACATTCGTCGTCGTGTCGGAGTACAGAGTAACCTTTGCTATGTAGTTATGATGTACAATAAAGATCCGAATGTTTTTTGCTGAGTAGATACATTCATATCGTTATGGACGTATAACCTTCGAACGTTTGGACGTTGTTTCGGGGCATAGAATAATTTCCTAAATCCGGATAAATCTGAGAATAGCTATGGAGCTGTACGAGTACGTATAATACGTTTGGTATGGACCAAACGTATCTCTACTAGAGCTTGATTTATTATAGGATAAGACACCTGATATGTTAGAATAGGGCAAATTAACCTAGTGTTACGAATCGATTTTGAAAATGGAAAAGCATTTTCAGACAATTTCAAAAGACTCTTGAGATATACCGGCTGATGACGTGTTGATCACGTGAGCTCAAGTAACTGCAAAAGATATGGTGTAGTTCTTACACAACTTCTGTTTTTAGTTATGAATACTTTCTTAAATAAAACAATCTCTGAGAACGGACTATTAATAATCTTAAATTCTTTCGATGTCCTTGGAATACTCACTTATAAAAAGGGAATATAGTTTATTTGATGACAACAGAAATCTGTATTTATAGCTCCTTAAAGTTATTGTTTGTTCTGATACGCCCCGTTGCGTAGTTGGTTAGGCACCGGAAGTGAAACGAGAGGCCGCGGGTTCGATTCTTACACTTAGACAAATGTTGGTGTGCTCCACAATTATTTGTTTCATATCTTTGTGTTTGTGAGACTGAAAAGTCTCTCGAAGTTTGTGATACACACGACACAAGACTTGTATCTATCTATAGTGTGGGGTCAGACTGTGTTCTACTGCTGGTTGTATTTTTATTATCACGCTACATGTAATTAAAGTAATCCAAACATGAGGATGGTACGGCAAAAATGCTCAAATATTTTAAGTAGACGTGACGTAATATAAAAATATTGTAATACAAGTATAAATATTTAGATGTAGATACGGAAAGGCCATTAATTTTTATAAGATTAAAATATATATTTACGGTTCTCATACAAAAATAGTGGGTTCATAGGTTATTTATTCGCATTGGTTTCAATCTCATAAGAATAATTAATAATTTTTGAAAGTTTATTTATTAACTAAAAACCCATCATTCGAAATATATAAAGAAATTATTAAAACATTATTTCAATATGTATTGGACCTTGCGAAAAAAAATGGTTTTAAAATGTTTGATTTAATTACACGCGTGGAGTTTTAGGTTTTCCCGCAATAACTGTTTTTTTTCTAATTATTTTAACTCTAATGTTGTAGGCTAAGCAAATCAATCAAAACAATAATTGACTATATAAACTTTTATTTGTGTGCAACCTGGGTAATTTTTCTTTTGTATTTGTAATGACAATTTCTATTACGCGGTATTTTTGTCGACTTAAAAAAGGAGATTCATCCTTTAAGTATCTGGTAGGTTTTGGATATACACAGTAGGTATGTATACAGATTTATAGCATCTGAACACGCAATCCTAAGCTTTCTACTCTCAGGGCTCAGATGGATGTGTATATGGGCGCATATCAGTATATAATGATTATATTATCCTACTGGTGGCGACACCTGTTGACGATTTATGTAAACTTGTATGGAATTGGGTTTATAGCAAGTAATTTCTGTAAAATAAATAATTTGGATTTATGTTTCAAATATTGAAATATAATTAAGATTAATTATATAGTAATTAAAATGACTGGTTTTAAAGGAAACTGCGATTCCGGTAACCGTTGCTATGGTGATGATAATAATAATGTCGGTTTGGAAAATAGTTCACTTTTGTCTTAGCATCCTTGTGAAAATAAACTAAGTGATCTTCTGTGTGTATTTTCATTGAAATGGAGATTAAATATGTAAATCTGAGAATATCTCCGACAGCAGCGGTGGGATAATAGCCACAAAAGACCTCAGGATTTTTGGATAGCGTGACCTTCACTATAAAACAAGTGATGGAGCTCTTGAATTGCATTGCGAAGACTGCTGCGGCAAGCGCTATGAAAGCAAGCTGTGACTTCTACCTACCACCGTTCAACCCTGATGAGAGATCGCATGATATCAGGGACTGGTGTGCTAATGTGGACGAAACTACACACACCACATAAAAATCCAATGAAGGTCATTCTGCAGTTGCGAGGGCGAGCCAAGGCATGGGCCGACACGCGCTAAATTCGTGGTTGCTACATTCAACCATGGTGGAGTAAATGGAGGAAGAGTTAATCCATTGGAAAATTATATCAATGAAATATGTTACTTAACTATTTGTTTTGTATAACTCACTTAATTGGTTTTGCTGGTCACTTGTATGTCCCATCAAAAGTGTAGCGCATTTACAAATTCTTATATAATACTAAACAAAATTTAATGTTATCTTGTACAAATAAAACTTGTGTGAAGTTTTTTGTGCTGCAGAAAACTCATATAGCGTGAGCTTTTATACAAATATTATTTTAATTTTAATAAAACATGTCCTGTTTTGTAGATATGTTTGCAATCGAGAAGCGGTATGTTGATGACTGTGTGACGTATAGCAAAGACGCAGCTAAACCAGGGATCAAGCGAGCACATACGCCGAATATGCTACGACGGCGTGGACGCTTTTCAAGAAAGTTTGACCGAAAGCTGCCGACACCGAGGTGGTAGAGGCACTGATCACAGGTTAACCTGAGTTTGTTCGATCTGAGTTGTTGCGAAATACCCTGTCTCACTCTCTAAATTAGTTTCGGTTCTTAAAACGTTCCAGAAACGTAAAAAATACAAATAATGAAAGTAGTTATTATAATGACAATATGAAACCTCGTGTTAGATCCTTCAGAATATCAAGTCACATGATTTAATTGTAATATGCCGGGTCATATTTTGTTTCAAAACTGCAAAGAGAAATCCCTCTAAGCTTACCATTGTCTCGTCAAAGTCAAATAGCAATTCCAGTTTTCTTGGCACTTGTAATAGTGTTAATATTATTTGATGTTATCACTAACATCATAAGGGTCATTTAGAGAAAATTGTTACCGTCGTCATACTGACGAACGTAACGTTTCAAATAAAACTATTAACCTTTGTTCATCTATTAAACCCAGTACTATTGATGTTTTTATTGGGAATAATAAACAGTATAACTTTTTGATACTGATGCCGATTGTTCCTTAATTCGAGAGTCAAAAGATTATCTAAGCCTCAAGATCAAGCATCTTGGCTGTGGTTGAAATTGATAGTATTAACTTAAGAGTTCGATTTTTATGTACTTAGGTGACAGTGAAACTCTGCTTGATATCTTGATAGGGTTGATTCTTTTAAAACTACTCGGCCTTAGCGTGACTCTTAGTGAAGACAATTTATCTATTAATCGTAATTTTATTGTTAATGTTCTTTTACATCTTGTATTGAATTAGGTACTGACCTTATCCCGTTTCCTTTATGAACCAAATTGAAAATTAGTCAAAGCCCGGTATTATAATTTATGACTTCTGGTTCTTTATCAAACAAAAGTGTAATTCAGTTCTAGCTAGTATTGTTGAATAGTTGTATAGTGATTCGATTCCCAAAACGATTGCAGATACTTATGTTATATTTCAGGATAGATTATTGCAACGTAAAGTACAAATAAATAAGACAAACAAATAAATAATAGTTCCACGTAACTATAGATTTAATCTTATATCTCATTACCACGATATTGGTATTAGTTTCCTAGTATGACCAGATTAGTTAAAATAAATTGCAGAAAACTGCGTTATGTGTAGAATAAGAAAAGGTGTAACGGGTGTTAGGCAGTTGTCCTACATCCTATTGATAAAATAGCTATACTTTTCCATACTGTTCATGCAGATATAACTGAGAGAATAAACGGACGACGCAGTATCTGAATATTATCCTGTTGTATTTGTGGATGGCATTATTAAATATTTTCATATGATTGTTTAGTGACCGATATGGCATCCAATATCATGATCTAGCAACGGGAGCTACTAGGGCCAACGGACAGGTTGGACGGTTAATGAAGGTTATAAAAGATAACATGTCTTATAGAACTTAATAGGCATTGGGACGCGGTTTTACAAGAATTACAAGTAGCTTTAAATTTCAGTTTCAAAGAGTACAGGTTAGAGTCGTATGGAATTACTATTCGGAAAATGATGTTTCCCACTTGCCATTAAAATATTATAAATTGATGATTGCTCGCTTAATAAAGGATGGACGAGCGGTCCCTTAAAGATAAAATATGTTTCGATACGGGTAAAGTCAAAATCCATTATTTTAAGGTCGGTGATTTTATATTATTGCGCCGCCATTTACGCCATACTACTAAGTTAGGTTCTAAATTTGAAGGTCCAATGGAAAGTTTAGAAGTATTACCGAATGATCGATACTGAACAAGCATACAAATTCGATGGGTCATCAGGAAAATATTTTATTTTAAGACATCACCTTACGTCCCGCTCCTACAGCTCAATCAGACCCTTTTAATGATTCCGACAACTCAGACGAATCGACCGTATGGGCAGTGGAATTATCAGATATCGATTTACATGGAGGTGCTTTTGTACTAATAATGTTGAAACTATGTAAAGGCATTGTGTTGAAACCTCTTGTAATGTTGAAAGTATGTAAAGGCATTGTTTTAAAATAACTGATTCATGATATTTTTATAAATATTTATGCAAAGAAAAAAAAAAAAAAGAAAATTTATTTATTAATGATTTATTTGTGTTCGTGTGTGTCTTAAATTTATATATCTCCTTTACCCTATCCAATATCCTTCCTTAAACGCTGGCTGGCTACCATGCGTATCCTTGATCCTGGTCTGTTTGGCTAGATCCCAGGATGGGTGATGCCTTTAGTGTCCCAGGTGGGATGCTTGATTTGGGTTTTTTGGGTCCCAGGTGGGATGCTTGATTTGTTTTTTTGTTTTGGGTCCCAGGTGGGATGCCATGTGGGTGTTTTGGGTCCCAGGTGGGATGCCTTATGTTGGGCTAGATCCCAGGATGGGTGATGCCTTTTGTTTGGTTTTACGGTATTATGGTAATATGGTACGGTAATATGGTATGGTAATATGGTACGGTAATATGGTATGGTAATATGGTACGGTAATATGGTAATGTGGTAATGTGGTAATATGGTAATGTGGTAATATGGTAATGTGGTAATATGGTATTATGGTAACATGATAATATGGTTATATGGTATTATGGTGTTACGGAGAAAAACAAATAATGATTTTAGTAAATTGACCAAAACCAAGCCCATTGAGTGTGACTCGCTGGATCTACTCAGAAATGGGTCGCGTCGCGTAGTTCCAGTGGTAATGTAAGCCCACTGAGTTTGTTTCGCCGGGTCTTCTCAGGAGGGTCGCGTTGGATCCGGTGGTAACAATAAAGCGCTACGCACCGTTGAAATAATACTCATGGTCCTTTGATTAATTTAATTTGAGTAACGTAAATTTTTGTG
The DNA here is from genome assembly GCA_030180105.1 of Hyles lineata. Lineage (NCBI taxonomy): Eukaryota > Metazoa > Arthropoda > Insecta > Lepidoptera > Sphingidae > Hyles > Hyles lineata. Next base: position 5,858,546 of record JARJEE010000027.1, on the reverse strand, counting down.
TTTCTTTGAAAAATAAATTACCATAAAGTAGTAACTGATACTTTAAATAAAATACGGATAAAAGCTAAATAAATAAATAAAACTAATAAATAAAAATTAAATAATTATATCGTAAGGTAAAGCAGCGCAAGGGACGCGCTGGAGTCAGTATGGCCGTATGGGCGCATATCAGTATATAATGATTATATTATCCTACTGGTGGCGACACCTGTTGACGATTTATGTAAACTTGTATGGAATTGGGTTTATAGCAAGTAATTTCTGTAAAATAAATAATTTGGATTTATGTTTCAAATATTGAAATATAATTAAGATTAATTATATAGTAATTAAAATGACTGGTTTTAAAGGAAACTGCGATTCCGGTAACCGTTGCTATGGTGATGATAATAATAATGTCGGTTTGGAAAATAGTTCACTTTTGTCTTAGCATCCTTGTGAAAATAAACTAAGTGATCTTCTGTGTGTATTTTCATTGAAATGGAGATTAAATATGTAAATCTGAGAATATCTCCGACATGTATCATTCTCTAGAAAAATGATAGTTGGCAGAGCAAAAATTGAGTAGTAAGTAGTTTTAATTAATGCAACATAAATAAAAAAGAAACAATAATAATTTTAATGAATTTTAATTAATGCAACAGAAATAAAAAAGAGACAATAATAATTTTAATAAATTGAAATGAATGCAACAGAAATAAAAAAAGAAACAAGAATAATTTTAATAAATTAAACCGATTTCAAAATTGTCATAAAAAAGAGAACAAAAAATTGAATCTTTTAATGAATATACAATACCTAAATAATTATATATAAACAATTTTTTTGAGCTTCTTGGCATCGTTTATTTTTGGGACGTTTATTTTATGGGACTAGCGGTTTTTCCCGTATAATTCATACCGTGATGTTATATAGCTTATAGTCGCCCTAGCTGGCACAGACCTCAAAAAATTGTTGGCATATTTAGGTATTCTAGTTTTATTAAAAGTTTAGTTTTATTTCTCTTTTTATTACAATTTTAAAGTCGGTTTAATTTTCCTAAATACCTAATTAAAAAAGAGATAATGCGTAATTCGTAGGTATAACATGATAAGAAGATACGGTGTAGATATATGAAATGTGCCCAAATAAGGACATACTTACATTTTTCATCTGAAAGTACAAAACCATTACCTCCATTAAGTCCCGACTTAACGTAAATAAATGAAAAGGCGCTATATTAAATGTCATGCTCTTATTCCAAATTGGTAACGGTAAAACTGCAACAAAAAGCTGAAAATTTGTAACTATCCTTCTAACTAATATAACTTTTTTATTTTTAGTACGATGTTCATAGATGAAGGTTAATTACTGTAGTTTCTGGGTACATTTTCGACAAATCTATTCCACAGGTTGTAAAAAAACTTAAATAGTAGCAACAAGGACGTGTGACCGAATTATTTAAAAGTCTAGCATGCATCAGGCCCACGTGTTATAGCTTAAGTTAGCAAAGGTTTATCACTTTGTTTTTTTGTTCATTTATTGGATACAAAGGAAAATTATATATAAATCATAACATTAGCAACATCAATAAAACCACTAAAGTTTATACCAGAGCTGAGACGAGTTAACAACAGCACAGAAATACTTAATAATTAATTTATTAAAATTATCGATCTTACAATTAACATAATACAGCCATATTGACATGTTACGTTATTGATAGCTTAGATATAAATTTTTCAACTTAAATTTTATATATTCGACGGTGTGATATTAACTTAACTCATGGTAGGCAAATTATTAATAAGTCGGGGAACTATGCAGGTAGCTGTCCTCACTCCGTATGCTATTATCTGCACCCGTTGTACAAAGCCGGTTATGAGCCACTGCACGTGTGAATGCAGGGTGTTTAATGGAAAATAATAATAATAATTTTATATATAATAGAATGGTTTTAACTACCAGTTACCTCGGCAACATTTTTGCAAGATACCTACAGTACCAGTGTCTTTAACCAGACCGTCCCATAGTGCAGCGCTGTAAAAACGTTTTCGAGGTAACGGGCAGTTAAAACCACTGAATATCAAATTGATAATTAAAATAGCGTTGTACCCCCCACCGCCCCCCTATCTTTTATTGACACTCGAATGAAAAAACTAAGATTACGATGTCCTTTGCATTCTTTTGTTTCTGGTGCCTAGGAGGTTGCTCTATAAAAACGATACGAACTTCGAAAGTTCGGATGTTCGACATCCGGAGTAAGATTTAAGTTTTCCACTTCTAAAAATCAATACTATTCTCCATTATACTTATTACGGCGTCCGTACATTCGAAGTTCGTATCGTTTTTTTGTAGTAACCTCCCTACCCCTAATGTCAGTAATATCAAGAAAATCTTATACAAAATGATTTTAATATCCGTGTCGCTCACATTACAATGCCTTAAGGTACCTACTTACCTGCCCTTCAGCCGACGCATGAAGGTAGTAGGTACACTAGGTCGGAGCAACGACATGTTTATGAATTTGCAGCAGGTAGAAATTGTTTAAACTGACTGAGGCTTTTTTGATCTCCCGCCGGCTATGTTATTGGATAAACCCCAAACCTATATTGCATATAAGAAACAAAATCAACTACATAGTAGGTTTGTAGAAGTACCTATAGAATCAAGAGCTTAAAAAGAAAACCTAATCGATAACATAAAAAGATACTGAGTAAATACGAGTATTTAAAATTCCTATAAAAACTAATTTTGATCTTTGAGACTTTGTATAACATACCTAGTGTAAGTAAATCAACTGCATCATTGTTTGTTCTGGCTCCTTCACACTATGCCGGCTGCACGGCCGGTGGTTATGCTGCAAACCAGTCCGGCGCGGGTGTATGAACTTTGAGCCGTCGGTTATTTTGCTTGAACGAGCTATCTTTTTTCTTTTGAATCTTTTCGTAATTATAATTAAGATCAAGGTCGCAATGGCAAAAAAAGTATTAAGGTAAATAACATCGCATAAAGACTTACATTTTGTGAAGCCAGCTGTAAAACACCACGGATCAAATCATTATTACATTTTTAATGGGACCTAATATGTGACAACTTGATTCTACAGGAATAGGTTGGCAAAATCGCCGGAAAGCGTGCAAATTCCTCCTAATTCATTTTTTTGCCCATTTTTTTGCCGCTGGCATACCCGCGCGTCATAGTGTGTAAGAGCCTTTCGATAAGTCTGTGTAAATAACATCGAAGCACCATCGTTTGCTTCGTTTCGTTTGGATTTGCTAATTCGTTACAAGAATTTATAGAGATTCAAAGGTTCTATTGATTCATTCTGGGGTCAAGAAGATCATAGCGGTTTATTATTAATTTTATAGCCAACTGACAAAACGTTTACATTGTTTTCCCCTCGAACGACTTTAAACATGAGTTAAAGCGTGATATTTAATATATTTTCCTGAAATAAGCATTGTTCTACACCACATCTATAGTTAACACTTTTGTTTGTAGTACAGACACTGTATCTACTTCCAGTTTTTTACTTTTCCGGTAATGTTCTTCCCGATAATGCGAAGTTCATCCCTATAGGCTATAGTATAAGTTTTTATTTTAATCTTAGCGCAAATAAGCGGTTCTAATCTTTGAGCATACTTCACAATATGAATAGCCAAGTAAAGCTAACTGTGAAATATCAAATGGCTAATAAAGCTAGCTGGATTAGCTGATTAAATTCATCTCACTTATGTATGTTTAAAGATTTTTTTATTCTGCTTCACTTTTTTTACGATTAGAAAAGCTAATTATAGTTCCTTTGTTAGTGCTGGAAGGGTATTTCGGCGTCACCGACCTTCCAGCTTGGCGCGCGGAAAGTAATGCAGAACTGTGTCCCTAACACAAAAATCCTATGCCGACATACCGACCAAAACCCCCGGTGAAACTCTAGGCGCCTATCAGGATGACTGCGGTTCCTGCTAGGCGGACGCACCCGGTCTTATTCCGCCACCAATCCGATTTGGAGACACATCATGGTCCCGACAAGACTACAGGAATTCTTACGCTCCTTGTCACGGGGCAAGTATTTCACTCACCATTGGGTGCATGGTAGTCACTCCACCGGGCTAGTATAAACTAACGAATAAAATTGAATGTAGTATTATCAAGTGCTCAGCACACATGAACCGCGCAAAATACATTGCACGGCAATATTTTTATAATTAATCAACATTATGCTAAAGCGTCATCATTAAGCACATACCGATGTAAAGGCGCGTTATAATCAGCATAAAAAAAAACATAGCATTTAGTCTAAGATTATAGTTTTTAGTAATACTTGTAAAGAATGATTAGACATTACAATATGTAGTGTATACATCTTGCTGTTTGACTGCCTCGGTGGCGCAGATGTGTGGTAGGATTGCAAAGGTCTCGGGTTCGAATCCCGGATCGGGCCAAGTGATATTGGATTTTTCTATTAATTATTTGCCCGTAGGTAAAAATTTGCCCGATATGGCGATAGGCTCGCCCCCATCACATTGTGGGACAGAATCACAGAACATACAAGACGAAACGTGGGTCTCCTGGTAGCACATCTGTCTACCCCTGAGCCTACGCCTGATCTAAGGCGTGAGATTTTGTATGTACATATATGTATATGCTAAGGGATGTAAATAGAAATTTCGGCAATGTATATTACCACTAAACCTAAACAGCCAACCGTCTTTTACCAAATGGCTTAGTAAGATAATATCAATCGTTTGTCATCTGCCTTATTTTTTTTTACTAACATATCTAGCGAATGGCTATTATCTCACAGAATAAAAACTTTACAGTAACGAAACGCAACAGTCGTTTAGTGACTGAGGCTACCACATAGGCACTGAAAATCAAATGTTAGGATTAAAAAAAAAAACGCATAGAATAATCAGTAAAGAAACATTAATAAATTGACGTAGGTACTAGCAACGTATACATTTGTTTTTTGTGAGCAGATTTCTGAATCGATTGATAAATTACCTTTGGAATTCCTATTTTTAAACAGGTTTTCTATTTTAACAATGCTATATAGGTCATTTACTCTAAAACAAATAGGTATTATACTAAACGTTATTGCTCCGCACCCACTATTTGGACATTTCTATCGCGCTCAAGTAACATTAAGTAGGTAACATAAAACGCTAAACTCAAATTACCGATAAACAAGATATGTACACAGATATTATATACTGTACAGTAAAGGAGACTGTCCCACCCCCACACCCAACACTGCAACTCCTGTAAGCCAGGATCAACAGTGGCACGCAATTTAATGACACCGAGCATTGAAGCTCGGCGAGTCTCCGGGTATGTCTAGCTTGTCGTTAAACCGCAACGAAAGTTAATAGGAGGAGTTGGAAATAAATTATTGTCCACTTCCCTCAGTGCAAAGCGGTCGACAAAAGAATGAACTAAAGAGGTAAATAACCTCGCAAAAAGACTTACAGACAGAGAAGCCAGCTGTAAAGCACCACGGATCAAATCATTAAATTTTAATGGGAATTACCTATGTGAACTGTTAAACTTGATTCCAGTAAAAGGTATGGCAAAAAGGCCGGAAAGCACGGAAGTTCTTCCTAGTCCGGTATATCTATTATAGTACTGTACAGTATCGGTACGTACAAAATTATTAATTTAGACTTAATTTTAAAGCAATTTATAATTAATATGAAGTTCAAACCGTAATAGCCCAGCGCTTTTAAAATGGAAAAATATATGGAAAATTTTCATAATTAAGGAGTAGACTTAATTATTATTACTAATAACGCTAGAAATATAACAGTCTATTTAATTGTTATCGCTTTACCGTAGTGGTGACTACGAGATAGAGACGATTTTACGTGTTTAATAAACAAGTTCGTAAATAAAACTGGATTGTAGAGTGAAATATAAAATAGATCTATTTTTTTTTCATATGTTACTATTTATTTCTCATAAGGAATAATTCATTTTAATATTATACGTACAACATTTTTAAAAAGTTAGTGTCAACCATTTGGTTAGACAATTATGCACCATTGTGAACATATCCTACGCTCTTTACGTTTGCGATCGCCACGCTTGTTTATAAAAGGTGCTGAGCTCGAATCGCTCGCAGTTTTGTCCTTACTCAGCCGGAGTACGCAATCGATTTGAAATTAGAACGTTTCTTTTTTTAAACCATAGACACGTATGAATTTTATCGTGGTGTAAAATGGCGTTTTTGCAAGGACCATCTTTGAAACAAGCTGAGGTGATACTGCAGGAGCTTGGCGAAGGTCCTGGAGACCTGGAGCGAGGAGTGAGGGACCTTCAGAGTATGCTGGCTGCATCACCGCACCTGCCGCAACCTGAGGCATTTGGTACGTCATATTATTTATTTTTCATGGTATATAAATTGTATCTAAGGTAAATTTATCAGCGCATACTTGGTATTAAGCAATATTTTTCAAATAAAATGAAATAATAGCGAATTTAAGCGGTTTTTTTTTCTATTTATTTTAGGGGAGTTTTTTCAATATTGAAAATGTCACCCCTTTGAATTGAAGCGTTCAAAAAGTAATATTTGATTTGTATTATAATTTTTTTGTTTTCAAGAAACAAATTTAAAAAAATAAATACCCGTACCCGTTACGTGAAAAACGCAGTTCTCATAGAGTAAACCCCTAGTAACCCACCACTGTACGCTCTTTGCCATGTCCATTTATTTATGTGAATGTTTTTACTTTATAAACCTGTAAAGATATTAATTTTAAATTCTAGGGAATTCTTTTCATAATTAATACTAGTATATTTAAAAACGATCTTTAATGTCCTTGTGCTATGATATAATGGTAGAAAATCCATTTCCAAGATTAATTTTAAATATGCAAATTGGAGTTACGTGCATAATTCATTATGAATTTTTAACACGCAATGCCAATAAATGTTTTTAAATTACACATTTTCAAATTGAACAAAAATTTTTTTTTTTCAATTCTGTATTAACGGGACTATGAATTATTCTTTCAATTAATATCATAATAAAACAAATTGCGTATCTTGCACTCACATTATTTTGGGAGAAATAATGCCTGTTATGATTTTCGTAACAGGTATAATTTTTTAAATCAACTAAGTAATTTATCAAATACTAATAAAATAAATTACTTAGTGCAATTAATAGGCAACAACATGCCTTGTTGTTGCAATCAGAAAGAACTTAGTGTCAGAATCTACGCTAGCTTAGCTATACCTATTTCTTATTTTTGCATTGATAATATACGTAGTTAACTTGTTTTTAAGCACAATTGTGAATGTTCAGATCATCGTGGTATTTTATCAATTAAAAGATTTCCGTCACTTTTGATGAATGTCAACGAACTGTACCTACACACATAATAGATATTATAAATAGCGAGGTTGTGTATAAATTATGTAATTTGGCCGCAGACCCACACGAAACAAAGGTCAAAATACTTTAATATAAATTGCAAATAAAAGAACATTAAGAATGGAATAAATCTATTATTTACGGACTTTATCGCGGATATAATTTAATTTTTTAACTTTCCGACGCGACCTTTCGATTACTTTACAATTTTCGTGATCACGGGGAAGACTGGAATTAAAATAATGACATACTCCATGATTTAAAATAATAATAGCATCAGCTATCTTTCTATACACAGCGCCCCACGACAATGCCACATCAATAAGTGAAGCTGCAGAGTTTGTTTGAATGCTCAAATGTCAGAAACTACAGGTTCAAATAAAAAATATATTTTAATGTTGGACAAGTCCATTCATCGAGGCTATAAGGTAGGTACTTACTTCTTCTTCCAGGAAACTTAGTGTACGGACTATTACAGAATATAAATCTAATAATATCGTTAATGTCATACATTATAATATAAAAGCTCTAATTGAAACTTTAAAATATTTTTTATTCATATCTAATATTTACTTCGTCAGTCAGGATGGCAACAGAGGGAAGGGGATCACCTTGTGATCACAGCAATACCAGATTTATAATTTGAACTTGACAGCTTTGGAAATTAAATTAATTAACTTCCTATTTCCTATACCATTTAGGGTACTGTTAGCAATAAAACAACCTACGCTATTTTTAAGTCTAGGTTTGATAATAATTAATATGCAATAAAGCGAGCTTGCGTGAGACTTCTGTTTTCGCATGCTATATAGTCTGACTGGCAGAGAATGCCTCAGTCATTAAGTCCGCCTTTATACTGTATTTGTATAAAAAGTGTAATAAAATAAATAAAATAGTCCATGCCATTTAGCTGCTTGCATTCAGAGGTTCTTTTTTGCGTAGGTCCGACGAGGTAGGTTACCGGTCATCTGAGGGTAGGTAAGTGATATTCTCGTGCATGACACGGGTGAATAACCTCGTGTAGAATGCCATCGGGAGGATACAAAAATATAGACAAACATTTAATAGGTATCTCATTTTCAAAACATTGCGGATACACTAAAATAAAAAGAATAAAAACGAAATATAATACTTAATTTAAGGATAAAATAAAAAAGGCTACGATACAATTTGGATAGGGCAAAGAATCAAAGATATCATGATTTATTGCAAAGATTATGAAAAATCATGCGATTTACGTTAGTCATTCTTCTCGCTCGAACAGGATTATCCTGAACGACATTATATATCGAAGATAATAACAAATACAGGTTGTTTGGGCAACCTCAGTGTGTTAGTGAAAGGTCATTGCTTTGGCATTTTTCTGCGGGCATATGTAAAATATTTTGCGATCAACAATTTTTTTATCTGGATTTAGTAGGACCAAAATACCCTGCAAGTTTGTTCTAATTATCATTATTTTTTGTACATACATATATTTATTTATGTATTTAATCCTTTATGACACAAAAAGATACAATAAAGAAGTTACACAATAATACAATAGCAATAAAAATACAAGTTGAATCTTTTTAAAATAAATTTAGCAATCTACGACTAGAATTTATTGTACAAATCTCAATCGAAGGCTTTTTTTTAATGTGAATGATTATAAATAAGCTCTATTCACTCTTTTTTTTCTCCGATATATTTTTAGAGCAGTCATTAGTAACACGGATCTTATTAATATAATAGCAACTATTAATAGTCATTATGTAATCGAACGACACGATCGAATGGAATATTTCAAATAAAAACAACTGTTATTGTTTACAAACAATATTGAAAATACGTTTGTAATATACGCCTAAAATCTGATATAACAAATTAATCATAGTAGGAAACAGACGTATATTTGAATTTTAACTGCGAATAACGAAGCAGTTGCGAATATTAATTATCAAAATATTATTGTAACACAATGTAGCATGAGCAACTTAATTTAAATGCTAGACTAGTCGAATTATCTTTTTTAATACTGTATCATTTTATTTCAATAACGAGAATAACGTTACAAAATTAGCAATAGCCAAAAATATCACAGTTGATGTGCGAATTTATCAGTTTAATCTTGATTTAAAGCTCTATAATTTATATAAAAATGCAATATTTATGAATATATTCCCTTCCTTGATGCTTTATGAATTAATTAACATTATTATTGTGTAAGAACCTGCGTGTCGTATTACATATATAATATACATAACAAATCACGCCTTTTCCCAGAAGGGTCAGGCAGATATGCAACCAGTACACCTACGTTTCCCCTTATGTGTTCCGTCCCACGACGTGATGGGGGCACCCTATCGCCATATCGGGCACAAATTCTTCGGACTGATAATTAATAGAAAATTCCGATAACACTTTTCCCGACCTAGGATTCAAACCCGAGACAGTTTTGCAATCATACCGTAGTACAACTGCACCACATAGACAATCTACTTATCAGATTATATATATTATTATATACCTGTGAGTATTACGTAGGTACCAACCAGAGGACAACTCAAATTCATTGAAGCGAAAGGAAGATTGTGGGACTGAGTAAAAGGACGGAGAAAGAAACAGAATAGTGGTCTATGTATCGTTTTGTAATAGGTAAAATCAAAGAACTAGGTATCTTGAGTTAGGCCGTAATGGTTACATCTTTGAAGTTACATCTACATTATTACCTACACTTCCGTGGTTCACTTATATAAGTAGTTACAAAATTATAAAGCGCGTTTGCCCTATGAGATGTTTATCATTTATTGAGCATCATTTAACAACTATCCAAACATTAGGCATGCCATAAAATAAAAACAAACTAATGAGATACTTAAAGTCAATAATAAAACTATATTGACATTTAAAATGTATGTGACGGTGCATTAATATTACATCAGGGAACTATGGTGTAGTGTTGAACAAACAACACTCATATTGTGTGAGCAGAATATTTTATACGTCCGTATTATTAATCTTAAAACAATTTAAACTACCCCTGAAAGTTGGAACAATCTTGATACTTTGTATAAAAAGAAAGCTGTTAAACTGCTCTTTCGGCAACCAGGTGACGCTGAAAGAATTATGCCATATAATATTGGCAACTATAAAGTACATTATGGGTGGCACCGAATATCAAATTAGGAGCACCCTGATCTTCCATGTGATACATAGCCAGTAATACACATGAACCGTACGCCTCTTTTTAAACATCAATATGGGTAGTAGTCGGTAGATGGGAACGCTGCATAAATATCATGTAGAGTATCGATAGCGCTGTTAGTTTGTTAATGATTAGCTCGTGATTCACAAAAATATTCTGAAATCTAAAAGAATTGCATATTCAGGAAGGTACACTAAAACAAAAACTACGTGAAGTGTTAGTCACCAAAGCTTTTTTGATACCTAAGGATTAAAATCATCAGTCAACTCATACTAGGTCAGAATACAACAATAGGAATTAGGAAGGTTGTCAGTTAAACATATCCCTAGGGCCCGAATGTGCTTGAGATCAATGCAATTATAATAATTGACCGTGGACTCGCGGACAAAGGATGCATAATAGATTTGCATTTGAAAAGAAGCCGTGATGCATAGATAAAAACTAATTAATCATAGCTGAAATATATACAAATTTATGTGCATATGGGCTACCGGCTATGTAACACCTATTATACTCGTATTATTATACAACTGTTTTATATGACTAAACAGATGTCCATCTCCTGAGTACATGTATGAACCTAGATTTCGTAATGTAGTATTGACTTTTATTCCACAATGTCGTATCTACGCTACTTTGTACATAGAGAGGCAACAATAAACAAGGGGGCTGTGTACATTCAGGAGCTCTTATTTACATAGATATACATTCATGCATCAATGATTTTTAAGACATATAACTGATGTAAATTGAGAATAAAATAAATGTTTTATATAATTGGTGCCGAAGATATAATTATAAAAACAATTAAGCAAATTAACATTCCTATTCGGTAAATTCCGTATTCACGACATAAATAAACAAATTAACACCGGGCAATCGCTGACGAGTGGAGCCTATTGCAGCTTGATCCAATTTCCTATTCCGCCCGCACATACAAGAGCCATGTTTGCAATTGCAACATTCTCAGTGAGGCAGACCCTGCGACATACAGCTCAATAAGTATTCCACACTCGAACGGCTTTCGTAAGTAACCGCTGTTGGAAATTATAACACGTGGAGGAAATCTTATTGGCTGGATAGACTGTTAATCATGTGTTCCTTGCCAAGTCTAATAGATTTGATATACTCGACCAGATAAGAATGTGTTGGTTAGTAGGTACGTGTGATCTTTGTTTAGTGTCCGTAAAAGTAAAGCATTTAATTTAATTAGCTGGGGAATTTTCTTGATGCGATTTTTTCGACATAACATAACGTACATCAAGTTTAGTACGATGTGCTTACGTTTTACATAGCAAATTTGGGATTTTTCCAGTTACCTTTTTAAACCGAGGATTTGTATCTACATAATGTATCTGTATAGGCAGAAATAAAGTTTGTGATTAAAATATTCAAAGATCAGTGACCATTACTGATGGTAGGTCTGTCATATGTGAGAGGCCATCTGGGTAGGCACCACTGCAATGTCTATTTCTCCCGTCAAACACGTTGTGTTTCAGATTGAACTTGAGACTTAACATCTTATGTCTCAGGATGGCGAGCGCTGTGGAATGCCAAGCATTGCTTTCTAATTCAAAATATTTGGTTTTGCTACTGTTTATGAGCGGTCGTATCGCTTTCCACCAGACGAATTTCAAACAAAAGAAGTCTCAACCGGTCTAGTATACAACGTCATCAACCGAAATCGAAAAATATATATTTGGTATATTTGCATATCAATGAAATAAAAACATATGCTTAAGTAGTCTGTGGTTAATTTATATACTTGCCTAAATAGACTAACGAAAAACAGGTTTAATCAACGGTAGTTTGAACCTTGTTTTGATAACCGTTAGACTGGAAATTCTTATTATTTTCCCTCATAGAGATCAGTAGACAGAACGGAAATATGCAAACACCATGCAAACACTTAGAAAAAGTTGAAGGTATGATCAAAGTTACCTGATGCAACTGACGGGAAAAGCTTACTTTTACAAGTAGACATGTACCTTCATGATATTTTGAAATGGGAGATAAAAAAACTAACGGTATAAATATAATAAGTAATTACCTATACGCATTAGAAATACACAAGATATTTTTAAGTATAACTAACGTCACGACGTTCTAATCAGATAATCATTTATTTACTGGAAAATTTTAATAGCATTTACGACTTCGGCATTAATTTATTCAATGACTAACCCACTTAAACATTCATTTGTTTAGATGGTACAGTTAAACCGACATTTATATCGTCTGCCGCATATGAGAAACGAAAACAAATGGCATAATTTACCTCAACCATTGTGTTGGACAATAGCACTTCTACACGCTTCCTCACGAGCCTACGCTCTATGCATTTTAATTCTAGCTTTATACGAACTCGTAAAATTACGTGAATATCTACGACAATGCCTTGACCAAGTTGGCGAAATAATTGTAAATTAATTGCCCAACAGCATACACTCAAGGTGCCTAACTGGGACTTAGGTTATTTAAATAATCTGGGAATAAGGAAGTATTAATTGAAGACATTGTTCTGTTGACAGGAGCACGTAGAAACAATTCGCATAATAGCTGTAGCAAATAGATTAATTAAAATCGTTTGCATATAGTTACATAATAAACACAAATGTCAAGTATGTAAACTTGTCTATATAATGCATTCCCATGCCATGTTCGATGTAAGGAAATCAGTGATCTTTGACAAAGTTGGCTAATAGAGCAATTCTTTTTTGTAACGTCAAAAGTGAGGACCTGTTATTTAGTAATTATCTATTAATAATATTATTCCAAATAACATACCGAGAGTCTAGATGGCAGTTTTCAAGATGTCAATTTGACTTCACATATAGCCTCCTAGAGCTCAAGCGCCTTCGAAATAGGTACCCATAATCGAGTTCATAAATGCACCAACGTTTATTTGGGTCATAATGACTACGAGTGCAAAAAATCTCTGGGCGCTAGGACGATAGTGAAAAAGTATAGTTTAAATCAAGTTTAAAGTTGAATAATTACAATGATTTCAATTACTACACATTACAAATTCGCACCAATGTGACCTACTTAAATTAAACAACACCTGATTGATTACTCGTCAATTTATTAAGTATCTTATTGTGTTGTTTTTAACACTTATATATTTAGTGGCAATAAAGATAGACTGTTTACAAGGGTATTGCGACTCGTGAGTTTATTTCTCAGTATGAATAAAACGCTATTTTAGCTATTTTTTATTTCCATGACTTTTGTATATGCTTTCACAAGTAGTAATTGTCTTAAATATTGTTTATGTGTATTACGTATATAAGATACACAAAATGTATGCGAATAATTTTCCATAATAATTAAGCAATATAAAACATTTAAACGACTAGAGTTTTCCATAACATACATTACGTGTTTTTTGACCATTAAATCTACAAAGTGGAACTAACAAACACTGTCTGGGTAGAACAATGGTCAAGATTACTGATTAAAATAAATGTAAAGATGAATAAAATGATAAGTTTATGTAATAATTATATTTTATTCTAATTTTGAATAATTAATCATTTAAAAAAAAATATGTATAACTGCAGCTAAATAGCACAGGTTTGCTACTCAAGTCCATTACTATTAAAACGAGAATGCAACAATAGATTGATTGCGACAGGTTTATCATAAAGAGAACTGATATTACTGGATATACCTGCTTTCGAAATTATGTCGATATTAATTATGTTGCACATGAATTCTTTGGCTGCAATGAATACCCTTTTATTATAAAGACTCTAAGGTATAAAAGAGTTTAAATTATTATTTTAGCAAAAACTATGGTTTTACCACCCAAAAATAATGATATTTAAAAAATCATAAAAAAATGTCGCGTTTTTTTGCGAAATTTTTAGTTACATTGTATTTGTAGTCCCTAAAATACCACTCAGCTTTGTTTTCTATAGCAGTCTTGATAGACCCAGTATGTATAAATTATGGCCGTTTAAATTTAAGAATCCAAAATATAATATAATTACAAATAACATTGGTAGGTATAAAAATATCTCTCCAGAATCCGGTGTTACAAAAACTTAAAACCATCACATATATATTTTTTTAATCAATATACCATTATTTTTAAAAGGTTTCTTTTTTAGTGTTCAAAAAACCAATACCCGCCTTACATTTTCAAATCCTTTGGTTTTATGATTCTTTTTTGGGTCTCAAAAAAGGCCAAGATATGTTTTTTCAAAACATGTCATAAACAGGATTATTTTTGTCTTTTTTTATAAATGTATTTTTATGGTTCCTAAGATTTTTTTTATAATTTATTTAATTTTTTCAAACGGAAAAAAGGATCAACGTGGGGTATTTTATATTTTTTTGTTTTATTTAGCAGTACCTTAATTTTCTTTTTGCATAAATATCTTCATTTGAAAACAAATATTTAAGTTGAATGTTAAAGCTAAAATAATTATTATCAAAATATAACGGTATGCACCAATTATTGCAATGTCAAATATCAATTTATTTTCATTCGACAATTACGTTTGGTGCGGACATGACACAAATTCATTTCTGATTGAATAGAACGTTGCGTGTTGCATAATTACGTGCCTAATATTGACCTAAATTTTCTTCAGCTCTAACAAAGGCAACCAAAGATTCGAAACTTTCAATGGTCAGTATTTATTTGTAGCATATTGTGAAATGTGTTCAGATATGAACATCGACTACACAATAGAAATTGAGCATTCTCTAGGGACGAAAACGCAGAGTGGGCACTTTAGGGTAAAATCTAGCAATGGCCAAATCATTGAAATTAGATACAGCCACAAGGTTGACGTAAGGGTGTGTGCCAGATTTGGTCTAAAGTTTTAAAATGGAAATCTTTAAAAGTGGATTACAAGTGATACTTCTGTGGCCGTAAATAATAAAGCATTGAAGTTTTAATGCCAGCAGAGCGTTCAAAATTGTAATTCATTTGGTTGTATTTTAATGCCTCTGCCTCATAAATGTTCTTCACATTAGGAAATCAATGAGTAATTAAATAATGACGCTATAATAATTAAGCAAATCAGCACCAAATATGATTGAATAAAAACATATTTACCGTCTCCGATTATCCCATCAAAAACAAATAATTTACTTTAAATATTTTAATAAACTTTAAAATAATTTATATACACTACCAAATGTTTGATATCTCATAGTAGCTCATTATAGCTTAATCTATATATAAAATAAATTTGTAACGAATCGATATCTGATTACCCCAAAACTCGCTATATGCGTCAGGATAAAATCTTTCATGACAAACTGATGATGCCATGTTAAAATTAATTTTGAGAAGAAAATCAGCGTAGTGTGAAATTATGTATATTATAAATTGTGCTTACAATTATTAAATTATATTGTATACTAATATCATTTTTGTTCCATAGATCGTTGCCTGCTGGAGCTGTTCGTGAGAGGATGCCGCATGGACCTAGACAGAGCCAGGTCTAAGCTCGAAGCCTTCTGTCTGGCGAGAGTTCGGCATAGTGATTTGTACGAACACCGCTCTCTGACCGAACCACCGCTTAATGACGTCTGCAAGTTCATGTACGTATTTCACAATTATAAGTGTATTTTGGTAAAGCTGAACCTCTAATTCTACTAATTTAAATATTTTCTACAATGGGAAGGATTCTCAGCAATAAAACATAATTGTACCTAAAGATTGATATGCGAATTCATTTTATATACTTTAGCTTGCTGGTGTTCTAAATTATTGAATCAGTTATCAGTTCTCGTCATAACACGAATATTTATACTATTTTAGCTAGTCGCACGTCATAAAATATGTAAAGTAGATATTTGACGCAAATTAAATTCAAAATAAAATATAATGCACATCAATATTATTTACATATTTTATTCAGGTGGTTCACCTATAAATATATGACTTTCAATTTACAATATCACATATACAATAGCCCGGGAAGGTTACTGACAGATTATGGTAATTAATGATCTGTAGCAAATCTAATTTTAGCCTAATTGATTGCATTCAAGTTTATACGTTTCGTCTGATGCTGTAGTCTGATGCTCTGGTTGAACAGGTCATTAAATGTCAACATAACAACGCATTCACAAAAACATTGAATTCTATTATATTTTTCTAAAGATTCAAGGTGACACGTCTGCATTTTATTTCATATTTGTGTAAATCACTTAATTTGCAAGGGCGGCGATCCGATTCAATAGTCCGTTCCTTGACCACGAAAGTTGTCAAGTAATCGAATTTTAAAAATCCGGCGATAAGACCACCAACTCTACTCTTCGTAAAATATTAGTATGCTTTTTGTTCTTTTTTTGTGTGCAGTAAAAAATAAAAAAAATAATAAATACCTGATACATCCAACATAAATTAATTTGATCCTCTAAATATACAACAACAAGTACCAAATATTATTGTGTATTTTTTGCATTGGAGGACTTTTTTTTTTTTTTATAATACAGTACCTGCTTAAGGCCCAGTCTGCATTCTATCCGGTTATGTAGGGTCAAGGACAATGTGCAATGGACACCTGTAAACCATCGGTCTTACTGGCTGCTTATTGAGGGATAAATCCTAGTCTGATGCCAATGCGTAGTATTAAATGTTGCTTGGGTTCATAAGCAGATCCTAACAATGTGAAGGCTGAAATTCTGGTGACATCGAGATACACCTATCGGCTATCGCTTTTTCCGAGATAACCGGAAAGAAACTGAAGCTTAACATATTTCAGGGTGCTCTCCATCCCCTTCATCAAACCTCTATTTATCAATACTTTGTTTAGGAATATCTACTAATATCTATCTGCAATTGTTTGTCATTTTTGCTATTTCTTTCTATAGGGATATCGCTACGCTTCCCAAGCTGACGGATGATGGATTGCGGGTGACAATCTTTAGAATAAAAGCTGGCTACCCCGAGAGTTCTGCGGATGTGAGCGCGACGGTACGCGCCATACTCCTCATCAGTGATGCTCGTATGAGAGACGAGAGCCTCATTACTGGCGATGTCTTCATTTACGAGGTTTGTGATTAATAATAACGACGGCTCCAAAGTTATCTGTATAACTTTGGAGCTAATTTCAACGCAACAAATACTGATTACACCAGAAACAATCCTTGCCTCAAGCAAATATATTTCCTCGTGAAGAGCGATAATATCCTGAAATGCTCTAGTTGTTATGGATATCGGAATAATGCACTGCTTATTTCCTGGCATACGTCCGATTTAAAAACTAAAGATCCATATTTCGCTCAATGCGACCATTTGTTTGAATTTCCGTCCGACTAAATCTAATAATATGTATATAGATTGAACTATTTTTTGATATGCGGATATATTGAAATACTCTCGTGCATATTATGTACATGTAAAGTTATTCTAATTTGACGCATAAACACAATATTACGTCAAGCTTGAACCAGTTTAATTAGCATTAATTACGAGAATTTCGATTTTACCCAACTCGTAGCAGGGTCAAGGCTCAACCTTGGATTGAACGTTCAGGTTTCACAAGGGCGAGGTTCCCTGGTGCCCCGTGTGGCGGCCGCTGCCAGTGCCATCAGGAGAGGCATCCAGCTGGCCCAGGCCGCCTATCCTCAGAGGCTGAAGAGGATCCACGTCGTCGGAGCACCACCATTCCTCGCCTCCTCACTTCAACTAATGCGCAGCTGCGTTAACGAGAAAATTAGAAGAAGGGTGTGTTATATTTACTAATATTTACTAATTGATGAAATAGCCGTCCATAATTGACTGCAAATATTTGCCTCGTGTCTGGCTGTGGTGAAAGCATGCTATTCATATAAATAATCTGGACAAATTGTGCACGCGACTAAGTCATTTCTAGAATTTCAAGGCTTTTTAAACTAAATATTTAAATGACAAAACTGAAAATACATACGGAGTTTTTGAGATACTGATAGTAACCCACAAATGAGATTTGTCTATTTTTGAAATATACCAATTTAAGGATTATTTTGCAGAAGAACTAGGTACTAGTAATAGCAGTTAACGTGCTTTGACGTCATCTCCAAACTCTGATGTGGATTTTATTTATATTTACATTAATTATTACAATGTCTATGTCAAGCAGTGGCCTTCCTTTACAACCATACTTATATAATTTTATGACGCCATAAGGCCATCATCATATTTACTATCATAATAGATTTTGTTGCCATTTCCTTTAGGTTTGATTTTAAGTTGTTGGTTCTAGTTGAGTATTTGATAAATTACTTAGGTAAATAAAACCATATATCTTACGCATACAATACACTATATCCATACATGTATGGTGAAATTAGATACTCTATGCAAAATCATAGAACAGACTTTTTAAAAACCTTTCGGTGTGGAATTCATGACTATGCTAATTTATCGCAAAGTAATTTTCCAATTAGAATTTTGTACACGATATGGCGATAGGCTCGCCCCCTGTGACCTATCACATCATATTCATGGGACGAAACACACAAGGCGAAACAGGGGTGAACTGGTTTCTACCCGCACCTCTGCCTACCCCTTGTGGGAAAAAGGCGTTACTTTATGTATGTAATTTTCAAATATAATATAAAAAATAAATATATATCAATATTTATTTAATCTTCCTGGTATAATATTCGTATTCGCTTTAATAGCAAAAACTATCCTCGATGATTGAAATCCCTCAGAGTCGCAAGTGTATTGTAGTAGTAGTAGTGTAGTGCGTTTAGGGTTCAGACTAAATCTGGCACGATTTTGCGAATTATTTTGTTAATCATAATTCCGACTCACTACCAGTAAGGGATAGGGATGCTAAAAAGTAAAAACATCTTAATCTTACACAATCTTTCTCAATGTTTACACTATTAGTATTGTCTGCCTTATTCACTATGTACTTGTAATGTCCTTAGTCTGAATCTACTATTAGATAACAGAAAGCAAAGGTAACATCGTAATTTCCTTTCATTAGAATACAATGGATATAAATCCTTACTGAAAGCCTTGAGTAACGACTACTTTATATTTATTTCCATTAATGGCGAGACGAGCATGTCATTCGCCTGATGGTAAGCAAGATAACCGCTCCTGAACAGTAGCTAAACCAATTAACACCATGAATTACAAAACAATGCTGAGCATTCCACTGCGCTCTCCTTCTTGAGATATAAGATGTTAGGTCTCAGCATGTCCAGTGGTTACTCGGGATACAATATCCTTCAACGGAACACAACGTAAAGTTATAAAGTACTACTTCGATCAATAACATCGATAGCCGCGTGATAATCGTTACCGTTAAAACAATTAGGGGAAGGCCGGGCAAAGTGGATACCTTAAGGTTTTTAAGGTTATAGCAGAAAAGGTATATAATACAAAATCAAAATAATTACCAGAAACCAGTCTTTATTTATTGCTCGTACAAATACGGACATCAGTTACCATTAATATTTAAGCAATAATCAACTACAATTAAAATTTAAAAAAGTACGAAAGTATTCGCTTTGCCCGGTACCCCGGGTAAAGCGGATACAGTTATTGGGCAAAGTGAATACCCATATTCAATCTCTGATAACATAAAAATAACTTTGATTAACTGAAAACAAAAAAAACTTTACCTATACAAGGTTTGCCTATACAAGGTCGCATAAGCTAAACCATACTTTTTAGCTGTGCTTTTTATTTATTCTCCAACTCTGCACAAATCAATAGCAGTTTGCATAGCATTTTCATCCCACATCCCTTGCTTAGATTTTTTTTATATTTATTCACCACCTGACACAAATAAAATACATGTTTAGATAATAAGTCACCAATGAGAAATGGCAGTCAAAGTAAATAGAGCAAAGTGGACCATATCCACTTTGCCCTATTCACTTTGCCCGACTAGGTCATTTTTGAGGTTAACACTATTTATACAGAAACTAATAATTTCTGCTTTTCTGTTAAATATACCATATAAAACTAATTTGATATGCTACCAAATCAAGACATTCCTATAAATCAAAAACTAGTAATACAGAAGAATTGATCAATGTACTTACCGCGTAAAATCAATCTTTTATTTACGAAAACACAAATCTCCACTTCGCGGATGGGACGCGACGCGGCCCCTCGCTTTTATGTTTGCCGCGTATTAAACCAAGATGGCCAAACCACAGAATACTAACAGAAGTCAAGCTTGTGTATGTACTTCACTTTTATTGCCACACTCACACTACGCTCGGCGTTCGCGCCAGGGCTGTTAACTCTGGCTTATGCGAAAACAAGTATCGTGGTAATAGCACTCGCATTGTTTGATTAATTATTAAAATACAATATAAAAATACAATATAAAAAAACAATATGTAACAAAATAAATAAATTTTAATTTTATTTACATAGTCGTTGAGAATGTGTATATCATAATCTAAGATTTTTTTATCGTTTTTGTATAATATTGTGTATTTTATTAAAGAAATTTATATTCAATTATTATAATCCGAAGTTTTATATACAAGTGTAATAACTTTTATTCATTTGCTCATTCTTTGCACAAAAAATATCACTAGATGCGTGTCCGAAACGAGTGACACTCGCGCTCGCAGTGGTTTCGACTGGTTTCAAATATCGTGTCGGTGAACGCCGTCTATGTGTGCGTTGGTTTAGCGCGCTTTGTATGGAGCTTGACTTCTGTTAGTATTCTGTGGCCAAACGTAACAGTGGTGGCGTGTTGAATGAAAAAATAATAATTTAGGAATAGTGGGGAGTATTCGCTTTGCCCGGGGTATTCACTTTACCCGGCCTTCCCCTAAATTATTAAACTCTAAAAATATCTAGCAGGTCCTTTATATTACAACCCGTACTAATATTAGATTTTTATGCGATCTATAATAATTAAATAGCGACCAATTATCTGTGATTAGATTGTTTGTTATTGAGCCATGATTTGAATAATGTCCAACAATCTATTTCCTTGTGGCCTAGAAAAGCCGAATAAGTTTCTATGGCACTCTCGTAAAACTTGATGTCCCTACAACGTCTGTGTATCGATCCAATATAAATGATGACTGAGGAAGTTTGTCGAAGGTCTGTGTTGCTTAGTGTCCATAGAGTTTTGATTAAAGGCACGATTTAATTTTGTCTTTTTTTACTGACTTAAAAAACCGCTGAAAGGTGCCATCGCTTTTCTAAAATTTCCTTTCTTTCTTTCACAGTACTATTTACACGCCAAAGTGGACGAGCTATTGGAGCACATTTCGACCAGTGTGCTGCCCAAGGACTGGGGCGGTGATGAGGAATCTATAGACGTGCTCTGTAGGAAGTGGAGGCAGCGCGTCGACGAGAGTCGCGAGTTCCTCCGCAACCTCAACGAGCTGTGCCGAGCCGTTCCCGCGCAAATGTCTGACGCAGAAATCTACGGCACCATGGGCTCGTTCAGAAAACTAGACATTGACTAACCGTTTAGCAAATCAACCAATCACAGCAAAGCCCGGCCAACAAACCCGCTCTGTGATTGGCTAAAATAGTTAGAATAATCTACGGGATTTGAATATCGAAGGTAATCCAACATTACCAAAGAGCAATGAGATGAGATCTCGTCGAATAGCCAGTGCACTGACTGGAATTGAAAGTGAAAAGGTTATGCCTAAACTATTGGATTGGATTCTTAATTTTGTACTACCAACACATTTACAGTTGGAATAGATATAGTTTAAGGATAAACATGTGATATGACATTGATTGTATTAGTTGTAAGTAGGTTTAAAAGACATGTAGGGTAGTGGCGATGTAGGTACTTAATGTTAATTTTATAATAGTAAGATACGTATAAATATGCTTCTCAATATCACATATTGTTTTATTCAAACCAACCATGATAAGACGTGTTTAAGTTACTCCCGTTTTATAGTTTCGTATTCCCTCACCTCGTCCCATGAGGGGCGATATTTTTTGCTATTGAAAATACTATACATGCCGAGTCTGTATGCAATAAATATCAGACAGTAACCAAGGACTCAATTGAATACAAGGTCTGAATCTTTATGAACATTGGTTAATATTACGCATGGTGATTTAAACACTAACACCCATATTCACGGACAGTCTTCAAACCTATTTTTTTATTATCCAATGTTTTGTCTTCTTCACTCAAACCGTACTCAAAATCTTTCGAAAGGGACAAAACATTCTACCACTAAAATAGGTTTCAAAACTAAATACGAATAAGGCAAGACTGGATGCATAAACCAGCGGACCGGGTTCTGTGGCATACCTTGGGAAAGGCCTATATCAGGGGACGACGGGCTAATGATGATGAATGAATTCGTAACTATCCGCCGTGGTTATAATCTAGGTATAGAATAATCCCTGATAGTCATCCAATTCACAATAATTGTCTCTTTCGCCTCGCAATATGTAAACAATAGCCAGTAACAAAATTAATAGATATGTTTTCACACAGTAAGCTCATTATGACGAGGATAAATTACTGCATAACTAGTTACTCGTTGATACTATGGAGATTCTATAATACCAGTTTCCTTACCTTTATCACAAATGAGTGATTTGCATACCTTTATTATTGATAGGAAAAAGGAATTTTGATACAATAATTGAGACGCACAAATGGAGTTCGGATATAGGCGTTTAAAGATTCAACAGTTAATAATAATAGTCTCAATAAAATAATTCAGGGTTATCCTTCTATCTATCATTATATCCATATGAGACGCTGTTATTTCCTGCTTAGTCGTCTCTATTTTCTTGGGTTTTAGCAGTCCCGAATATTAAAACTTTGGTTCTCATATCTTCCTTGACCAAATCAGCCAACGATTGCGAACATTACGAATGGACGTAATGGTCGTTATGAGAAAGTCTTATATGGATAAGACATTCGCGCTCACACACTGACCACTGGAACTCCTGTCAGCCAAGATTGACTGTGGCACTCAAAGAATTGACCCCGAACTCCGATGTCATCTCAGCGTGGGGTCACATAATAGATGTGACTGTTGAGTGTATTTATTTACATTAAAACCGGACTATTTTAATAGCCATAAAACATGTTGTTTATGGTTTATAGTCGAAGTTCAGTGTGTCACTAATAGCTTCACAGCTAGTTGTTATGAAGGTATACTTTAACGGTTATGGCTCTACACCTTGTTATTTATTAATAGCACTTTTCAATACATGTGCATTTTATAACAAGGTTTCGAATCTTTTTTCACTTTAGTCTATTTATTTGTTAAAAAAATAACACATATTAAACACTATAATAAAAACACTTTTTAATCGACCTCAAAAAAGGAGATTATTTTGGTGTGTACATGTATGTATGTAATTTTATCATAATAAAACAATTTTTAGGTATGTTAGTATATACTAGTTTCTGAACACTACTAAACCAGTTTCTGAACACGTGTACCAAATTTCATAAATGTGTGTATATTTGTGTTTTGGGTAATTGTTATCGATCACAACTCCACTGTAGCCATTTTCGGGCACGGCGTGTCCACGGCACTTTACAAGCGTGAAACTTCTGGTAATCGCAGCTGAAAATCAATTACTTACTCGTCTACTAGAACGTCTTAGAATCGAAAATGTAGTGGAATGATAGAATCAATTACCTGTTCAATGCGTAGGTTTTCATGAAGGTTCATTGCACAGACAGCTTCAGCATCCAGTGTCAAGAAGAAGAAAAGAAGATACTTTGGCAGGCCCTTACCTTCAAATGAATAAAGATACTAGGTATACTATTTACAGCCTCCGTGGCGAAGTTGGTTAGACACCGAATGAGAAACGAGAGGCCGCGGGTTCGATATCCGCACTGGGACAAATGTTTGTTAAGCCCACGAGCACAGGAATATCTGGGATCACAGCATGAGAGCACAGAAATATCGAGAATTTCTGGGCCCATAAGTATCTATGTATTTGTTGATCTGGGCGTTTGTGAGACCGAAAAGTCTGTCGTAGTATCTGATATCCACGAAACAAGACTTAATTTATCTTAATGTGGGATTAGGACTATGTATGTGACTGGTGGAAGTATTTATTTATAATTATTTCGCGATATCTCTTAAAATGCTCCAAGAATTACCTAACTATTCATTTTCAGTGGATGGTTGGGTTTACAAGTACCTCTGCCAAGAATGCAAATGTGAGCTTATTTATGCAAGTATAAAATATATGATTATATGAACATTCCCTATGATAATTACTTATATGGCAAATAATAATAGAGCTACTATGGACAACGTCCGTAGTTTTAAAGTCATACAGGTAATTTAAAAATGTCGTCATAAGGAATGACTAATGCAAGTCTAGGTGGCAATCGTACTTGTTTAGTAAAACTAGATATTTAACAAGCCTGTGCCTGTGTTCTAGTTAATCTGCACAGTCATGAGGTTGAAAGTCTGTGGATGCGCAATACAATACCTACTCGTGCTATTAAATGTGGAGAAATAATATGGTTTGGTCCACAACAAAGCCAATTATTACTTGATGTAATGTTAGTAATGATAAAAAAAATCTCGTGACAGTACGACAAGTATCATTTTATGTGATTTATGCAACTCAGAGTTAAATACGGGTAAACCTTGTTAAAACTTTAAATAAGAACACAAAAAAAAATCACAATTTTAAGTCATAACGTTGAAATAGTTTTGCTTAATTATAATTGAACAGTATTGACATCGGTTTTCCTACTAGAATTGAGCATTTAACTATAACCACGGTAATGGATATCATTACCGTGCTATAACGGAGTAAATGATGGAAAACGGAGTAAAAACTAAATATCGTGTTGCATATTACCTTCTGCCTAATCTTAAATATCTGAAATAATCAAATTAACGATCGCAGATGATCTAATGACAAAATCCCCAAGGATGGTTTTATATGCCGTGACGAAAGATAATTGATGTTAAAAATGCAATCAAAAAAATATATCCCAAATTAGACTTTGATCGATGATATCATACAAAATCTTAAAAATGTTTTGCTTAATAAATATTTTGCTATAGTTAATACATTCATTGCTATATACGCGTTTCCACGAAATGCTCCCAAACTATTATATGTAAAAGATATCAAATGAATTAGATGTTCTTCTTTTGGTGTCTATCGTTTTTTGTTGTTTTTATTTTTAATTTAATTTCTAGCGTCGTATTACTTATTTCGCCCGGACTTCAAGTTCAATGACATCGCCTTTCCAAAATACAAAACACACCTGCTTATGAACTAAATGCTGAGGTCCTGTTAGTTCCATTTCTACGTCTAAGCCACTAACAGATTGTAATGGAAAATGGCAAAGAGAAAGCCGCAGATTCAACATGACATTTGGGGTCATTAAATTTAGAATGTAATAGAATGCATTACACCAAGTGCTACGTCTGATATTTCAATTATTAAGTTCGTAATTTAAAAAATTCCTAGTACTGTGAAACGTGAGCTCAGTGTACAGTAAATAATCTGATATTTTCGGTTTAAATACTTAATGGCACGGGCCTCCCTTACTCCAAAGGAGTTAGGCCATTAAGTCCAGCACGCTGGCCTAGTGCGGTTTGGCGGACTTTATACAGCATATAAATTCTTACAAATAGCTAAATCGCTATGGTATGCAGATTTCCCCATGGTGGTTTCCTACTCCGTATGCTGCTACTAGTGTATCAGCAACTCTACAATCGATTACTACGATTAAGAGGAGTAATTGACACACACATGACTCCGAAAACTCAGAGGGTGCTGAACCCGCGACCGCATTGAACATGTGGGCAGACGGGTCTGATTCTTTACCAACAGACCATGTATACCGAGGCAAAACAACCATAACAAGACATACTAAATAATGCCGAAAACGATTGACGCATTTAAATACATTGGGATTTCCTTAGTATCAATAAAATATATACGATTTAATTATATCATAAGATGAACGTAAAAACCTTACTTATATAAAAACTATATTATAAAGGTGAAAGTTTGTAAGTATGGATGTATGGATGTTTGTTACTCTTTCATGAAAAAACGGCTCATCAGATTTTGATGAAATTTGGTATAGTGATAGCTGACACCCTGGATTAACACATAGGCTACTTTTTATCCTTACTATCCTTACTATATTATAAAGGTGAAAGTTTGTAAGTATGGATGTATGGATGTTTGTTACTCTTTCATGAAAAAACGGCTCATCAGATTTTGATGAAATTTGGTATAGTGATAGCTGACACCCTGGATTAACACATAGGCTACTTTTTATCCCGAAAAATGTAGTGTTCCCGTGGGATGAGTCAGGAAACCAAATATACATATTTTCTACTCTTTCAAATTTGGTATAGTGATAGCTGACACCCTGGATTAACACATAGGCTACTTTTTATCCCGAAAAATGTAGTGTTCCCGTGGGATGAGTCAGGAAACCAAATATACATATTTTCTACTCTTTCAAATTCAAATTGTTGGCACGGGATGTCCTCTCCTACGGAAGGGAAATATAGTCGACGGCACGCGGGAAATATAGTTAGTAGACACGCGAAATAATATGTTCTTGATGTGGATTGGACTCAAAAACTATCTGCACCCGGGCGAAGCCGGGCCCGACAGCTAGTATAAAAATAAAATAACAACATTTCTCATACGTCGGTTAATTTCCGTCTATAGTTCCAGAAATAAAACAAAATCTCAATAATATTATTTTAGAAAAAAATACGGTCTTTATCTACTCGTACGCAGTTCTAACATATTCGAATGATATATTTTATCCAATACATATTTATTTTTCTGCATAAAACTTTGTAAAATAAGTTAGTAAGGTTTATAGACTGAAATTATGATTATTGAGGAGTAAAAATTATTTTGAACTTATAGTAAAAACATAACGAAGACTCTTGTATATAAAAAATTATTACATCTCGTAGGTGAAAGTACCCACACCAAAGTAAATATAGGTAGGTAATTTGATCCATCCATGGTTTTTTTAAAATCATAATGTGAACGTAACATCTCGTAATTATCAATTCTGTAGCCCATAGTACTAAATAGATAGATGTCCGATTTACTGCCCTTTTACTTAGGTTCTACTGGTATATCACATTCGCTTTACCAGCTTTCATGTCAATTTTGTGCGTTTTTATCTTATAACTATAATTAAAATCAGTAGACATTAAGGATCCATAAAATCACTTATACGTTGATTAAGTATGGAACATATAGGTAACATATTATTCGTACTTACCAAAAAGGCCACTCAGTTTTATAGCTTATGTACCAGATGGAACAGTTATATCATAGATATCTTCCAGACACAAACGAGGAAATACAAAACCACATAAGCAGTGTAAAAACCCATAAAATCATGATAATCTATTAAAATAGGATTTTGCTGCAGTCTATAAACTCCAAATATCTTAACTTCCTGATTATTTAAATAGCAAAGTAGGTAGGTAAGTAAACGAAACAAGCAAATTCGTTTCCTTTAAATATCTATATTACTGCCCTCTGTTGTTAAATAGATAAATATTACTCCTGTTGGCAAGTAGTAGAACTGCCCAGGGGGAAATATTAGATTACATTCTCGGATTATCATAAAAGTGAAATTTGTTTAAGTTTTGTCCAAACTTCATTATCTCAACTATATAGGATTATTCATGGTAAACATAGTAATTAATGCTGTAATATATAGGCATAAGTATTATTAAAAGCGGCATTTTTTAATTTGTTTTGTTAAATTCACATAACTATACGATGGTCTTAAAATATGAATATCCCAGATGTAAAGTTCTGTTGACATGAGTTGTCAACATTTGGCAAGTTACGTGGCTTTGAACAGAAAAACAAGCATAGGTTCCCGTTTTTCGTAGTAAAAAGGCGATTTAAGTGAAACATATATAAATATTTGTGAAAATGGAGTGTAGTTGGAAATCATTATGCGTTCTCACATTAGTAGTGTGCAGTATAATCAACACAGTACAGAGCTACACAATAACAGTGGACGCTCATGCCGAAGAGTGCTTTTTCGAAATCGTTGAAGCAGACACTAAAATGGGTAAGTCTGTGAACATTACTATGTAAAGTTGGATGTACAAGAGGTTCTCTAGTCGTGGATAATACAAATTGTTATTTTTCACTACCTAACCTAATAATTTTTGGTTGTTTCATATGTTACAAAAAGTATCACTTTCTATTTAGAGTTAAACATACTAAAGTTATAATTATACAGAAAATGGGTCTTTCGAGTGTACATGAGCCGTTGCTGTAATCTTATTGGAAAATAAGTTAGCAACAACTGAATAAAGCAACTATAACTTACACGAATTGTTTAATACTTTACAGTTGACAATTAGATTCACTTGTTAATAGATTAATTAACATTCCCATTTTGTTACAGGTTTATCATTTGAAATAGCAGAAGGTGGTTTCTTAGATATAGATTTGTCAATCCGTGGTCCCGATGGTGCCTTCATACACAAGGCTGAGAGAGAGTCTTCCGGCATCTACACATTCTCAGCACCAACCTCAGGGAAATACACATACTGCTTTAGCAATAAAATGTCCACAATGACACCAAAGGTAACATTTTGTTTATTGTGTCAACTGTCCCACAGTAGTACTATTGATTTAAAAAAGACTTATAAACATATTGTTTATCAGACACTACAAATGGCATAGCAAAAATATACAATATTGTGTTTGTTATTTATTTGTTTGAATTTTGCTAAAATTAGATCCCACTATATTCATTGCTTTTACACTTTATAAAATAACAATTTAATGGTTGATTAAATAAATATATCAGAACAAAAATATCTTAAATAAATAACACCCAACAGTCACATACTTTGTAATAAGGTTTCCTATTTGTTAAATCTACCAGATAAACCAGATAAACTGTAAATTGAATAAAAAGCATATTGTAATTTAAGTATTCATTATTATACTTTTGTGTTTAGGTTGTGATGTTCAACTTGGAAATTGGTGAGTCTCAAGCCAAAACAGGTGAAAAGGATGAGGCCGATCACAACAAACTAGAGGACATGATTAAAGAACTCGGCACAACCCTCAAGACTGTAAAACATGAACAGGAATATATGCAGGTATGTATAATACACAAGGAACATTAATATGATTACTGTCTTGGTTTACTTCACTCAAATTAAATACATTGATAATGTCAAGTAAATTTTAACAATAACACTACTTAGACTGGGTTGGACTGCATCGAATAAAAATAAATGTAGGAGAGGAGGTCACACAAGGATAACAATATGTTCATTCTGATGAAAAAAAACACAAAAATTAGTTAAAAGCTGCTGAATATTGACCAATTACATGTATATTTATTTTCTCACAACCTCTTCAGTCTTCACCCACCCCTTCTTCTCTGCCTCATTATAATTTAAATTTAACACAACCTATTGCAAAGAGAAGCATTAGAATCCTTCTCAATTTTGAGGAGATCCACTCTCTAGGTCTGAAGATATTCATCAGGTCTCCCCAATTTTTTATGGGACCACCTGTAAAATATACCCTTTAAAACAAAAAAAAAAGAATTTTCCAAATTGGTTTATACATCTTTGAGTAAAAAAAGATTCCGACAAATTAAGAACCTCCTCCTTTTTTGGAGTTGGTTAATAAGCATGGAACCCTAAGAATAAATAACTTTCTTCGACAGGTCCGCGACCGCATCCACCGCGCAATAAACGAGAGCACCAACTCTCGCGTCGTCATGTGGTCCATTTTCGAGGCTTCAGTTCTCCTTATCATGACCTTCGGCCAGGTGTACTACCTGAAGAGGTTCTTCGAAGTGCAACGCGTCGTGTAACAAACACGCTGTGTGCTATACGATTGTATTGTATTTGATTGGGACATTACGTATTGTAAATTGTGAAAATCAACTATACAATGCAATGACTGTGTTTTTAGGTAAGTGTTGATTTTAAATTCAATAGGACACACATTTTCTGTAAAAATTATTAGATGACAATTATATGATGAATTTTCTTCAACACTTGCGTTTAAATACAGTCTGGATAGAGGTGACTCGCTCCCAACATTTCATAGCCGTTATTTATTTTTCTATTGTATGACAAACATCACAATTTTTGAATTAGAATCTGTTTATATGAAATACATGACGTACTTACTTATACCCGTTTGTGTAAAGTTTTCATATTACATGCATCAAAAATTAAAAAACATGCCAAATTCTTCTGTTCATGTTGTAACTAATTGAGTCGTAATTTTAAATTCTTTCATCAACCTACCAATTTTTTGCATTGAAGAGACAAATAAAAAACCAAATATTACGACTCCGAATATAGTATCCTAATTAGAAAACTAACAATTAGAAAAGCATTTGTGAAATCATGTGTCGTCATTTGTATATTATCATGTAATTTAACGATTATTACAGCCATTTCATAGAAAAACTATAAATAATGTGATTACGTTTGGTGTATCCTGTATGTGCTTGTAGATCAAATTATATTCATGCATAATTCTGTGGGAGCGGGATGTGTGTCGATCTGAGTGTGCATGATGAGTGTTAAGAGTTTAATGAAATAAATTAATATTGTTTGTAAATCATTATTTTTATTACATTACTATCCTTAATACGAGCTTGCTATTATGTACGTTTATCATTTGAGACAAAAATATGTTATGATTCACGAAGGAGTTAATATTTCCGATATGGCAAATGTCTCGGCTCTTATCAAATCTTGAAACAAAAGCCCAATATTATCTAAAGGAAAATGTGATGATTCCTTTCTCGTTATACCGGGGAAGGCGGAAAAAGCTATGCTTGTAGCACTGGCCTTCGAACTACCCTAACACGATGCGAATGAAGCGGCCGGACTGGTCCCCAACAACACCTACGCCAGAATACCGATTAAAAACTGCTCGGTGACCGTCATTTGCATTATGGTCTCACTAGACATCTCAGAGCGAGAGGCGCCCAGATTTACATCTGCGCAACTGCCTGGTGTAAAACCATCCTTTTATTAGAAGGAGCACGGATCCACGCCACAGCCACAGGCTCTGTCGCTATAGTAGGGGGCGCACTAGCGCAGTGTGCCCAGCGACCCCACTGACCCCTTTTAGTCTTCTCTTATAAATTATTAACTGTGATTATTAAGTCAACTGCAGAGCAAACACGGGTAACACATAAAACTATAATTAAAAACAAATATCACAACAACAGATATTTATTCAAAGAAACCATCACCGTACACAACCATAATGGGAAACAATAAAATAAGGAACATGGAAAACTGGGATGTCATTAAAATTTCAGATCTCTTTTTAAATACATTTTATAAACAACTACCAACAAACCAGCCTTTTATGGAGACAATACTCCAAAATTAAAAGAATTAGATTCACAATTACCATAGAAATCATATTATTTAAGTCTTTGAATTGTGGCAAGATTTTATCACTTTTTTAAAGTGCTTTTGTTTTATACACGAGATTCTAATCAGATATATAGATATAATGTTTATAAAACAAAACTTATACAAATTATTGTTGTGCAATAATTGACATTATACCATTATACAGGGTGAAATTGACTTAAGGTATATATAATCCACATATTCCTTATCACCCCAAGTGAGTTTTGTTTGCCGAAAATCGTGATTTTAGTTTTTCCCGATTTCGGCCATCCCATATAGAGTATATTTACCGCTTAGCTAAACTTCGTTTTGGTTCGGAAACTTACCTGAGCGGTAAAAAGACTAGTACTGATAAGGGTCTTTTCAAAAACAGAAACATTTTTTTGGCAAATCTACGTAGTTCTTTTTCGAACCAGGTACAATGTTACTGGGAATGGTAAGGAAAATGTAGTTGAAATTAAATACAGTATATAAATATCACCCTGTGTAAAAAAGCTCTGAGGCTTTAAGTACAGTCTAAAAAAGAAGCTTAAGCCTATGCGCAATTTGTGCTTCCACACAACCGTACAACTATGAAACCTCTCGATATTGGCTTAAACAAACATTGTCAATACACGAAAAGGATATGCGCAATTTCGATCAACAAAATATAGTGTATCTTAAAACAAAAATGTATTAAATTATAAACAGATATTTTCAGTAATAATTATTGAAAATTCAAATGCTAAATATTTGTGAATTCTATAATCTAATCACTACTAAATTATATTGTCCTTACACATAAAACATTTATTATTACCTGAAACACGTTTGGAATTTGGTACTTCTAAAATTTCATCATTTCAAGATTTGGACCCAATAATAGAAATATAAGGCATTTTCCCTTTCATCCAATATATATAAAGAAGCTTTTAGCACCTTTTGCTTCGTCAACGCCACAAAATACAGAAAAATCACTTACACATCTATGACGGTATTCAAAAAAAAAAAAAATTGAAAAAGTACAACCTAATAAAATATGGTAATTGGGAGATGTGGTGACACAGAGCACAGTGTAAATTGGTCAGTTTTTGAAAAAAATGAAAGCTACTCAGCTCAATAGGAGACAGTTACTGTCTGTCACAATTCATCACTTGTGCTTGTTTAACAATTTAATAGTAGGTACCGTTCATCATTATATTTACAACATGTAATATAATTAATACGCATTCTGGTAGTATGTTTAGAATAACCTACTGGATCGAACTCAACACTTTTTGCAATGCAAGGTATGCATTGCAAAAAGTGTTAGGAATTTGAAAAATCAATAAGTTCATTTTTTTGTTGAAATATTTTTTTAGTCCTATTAATTTTAAGGCATCAGCGTCTAGACTTAAGGTTCATATTAGTTCGATTGTAATGTTTCATTGGTTTTTCACCTGTGCAAAATAATTTTGACATCGATTTCGTAGCTTATTCTAACCACACCACCAAGAAGTGCGTATATAGTTATTGTTAATGTTGTATATGGTAGTATAATTCACTGTGCGCTGAGGTCGAGTCGTCCGGTGATGAGCGCGGGCACGACGGCGCCGGCGGGGAGGCGTGGCGTGCTGTCGGTAGCTCCCGGCAACTCCAGCAGCACGCTCGCACCACACGCGCTCAGCAGACGACTGCTGCACTGTATATGCACAATACAAATTAAATATAAAAATTGAATGCACTGGTGGTAGGCCTCTCACATGTGAGAGATCTCCTGGGTAGGTACCACCGCGATGTCTATTTCTCTCGCCAAACAGCAGTGTAAATGCACTGTTGTGTTTCGGTGTGAAGGACATTGTAGCCAAAGTAACTACTGGACATATTGAGATTTTACACCTTATGTCTCAGAATGGCGAGCGCAGTGGAATGCCAAGCATTGGAGCGGTCGTATCGCTTCCCATCACCTGACTGGCATGCTTGCCTCGCCATTCATTGCAATAAAATGAAATAAACAAGAAAATATATACCTGATTCCCGAGCAGCTTGGCGGCGGGTAGTTCATCATTAGACAGCAGTATCTCGGCGCGCGCGTACTCCGGGCGCGGGTCGAGCGTGACGGCGTGCGCCAGGCGCGCGCGCAGGCGGGGCCACGCGCACGCACGCCCCGTGCTCGCGCGCAGCGCACGCACCACGAATAGCAGGCAGCACACGTACGCTGATACTGGGTTACCTGCACAAAACAATTGTTTATCAATCAACTGGAGGTCCGGCCCGGCTTCGGTATTACCAAAATGGCGGCCAAATCCGACTACCAATTTAGAATATCAGAGGAAAGGGTCCCTCAGATATCGGTTACGAAAACCAAAAAAGTCTAATTCTGAACATCAATTTAGAATATCGGAGCAAATAAACCATTAAATATCGATATTGAAACCAATCGGATCACGAAAATCGAGTAAAATTCCCTGTTAGCTAGATTTTTCAGTACTGCTTCCCTCCTATAGGTCATAGCGTGATGATATATAGCCTATGGTATTCCTAGATAAATGACCTATCCAACACAAAAATATTTTTTCAATTCGAACCAGTAGTTCTTGAGATTAGAGGTAGCAAACAAACAAACTCTTCAGCTTTATAAATTATTCGACAGCCTCCGTGGCCCAGTTGGTTATATACCAGCTGTGAAATAATAGCTGCGAGTTCGATTCCTCCACAGAGACAAATATTTGTGAGCTCTACAATTATTTGTGTCGGGTCTGAGTGTTTGTGAGACCGAAGTCTCTCGTAGTTACTGATACCCACGACACAAAACTTAAATGATCTAAGTGTGGGGTCAACACTATGTATGTTTGACTGTTGGGTGTATATTTAATTGAAATTTGAAATGATGATAACTGAAAAGCCACATCAGTATTTGTTTTTGAAGATACAAAAATCGTTGTTTCATTTTTAATAAAACCTAAAAACATACATGTATAGATAGCGCGCGAGTTGAATGCAGTCGGGGCCTGAGGTAAAGAGCGGGAGCATCTCCCCCCGCCGTTCGCACGTGTCCCCTCCCGGGCCTGCAGCTTAGTGCAGTGCTTCCCGAGCTATCGTACGCTTGTTACGATACTCAACATATTATAGTCCGTGTTATTATTTGTTTGTTTAATAATTCGTGATAACTGATCGTCCATCAAATTCTGTTAGAAATAACGAGTCTTTTTTCGTCGCCAAGCACGATAAATAGCGAAAATTGTGAATGAATAATTTGTTTTATTTGATTTTGGTGTGTAAAATAAAAACTTATAAAAAAATGTGTGATATTTATTATCTTGTTTAATTTTTATATTATGTTTACCTAGTGACAAGTAACAAACTGAAAGCAATGTAAAAAATATCGATATACCCATTGTGGCCATCAATAATTAGATCACAGCACTACCCGCATTCCTAAGCTCTGCATTCAACTCGCGCGCTATCAGTATCTCTCAAAAACAAATTCCCCCAACACTTCACTACGTTTGTTCCATGCAATTTTGCTATCATAAACCTGCACATAAACAATATCTGACGTACCTGGTAAAGCGAATATGAACTTGGTCTTTCCTTCAAACTCGCAGGTAGCGAATGTACTAGGTTTTCCTGGCTTCATGCGCACGCGGCCAAAGTGTAATTTTGCACCGAAATCCTAAAACATAATATTCATATTTGAGCATAATATTGTAGAACTAGCAATTTTCATAGACAAGAGTAGTGGTATATTGGATCACTGTTATTAGTTAAAATATTGTTATTAAATAAATGCTTTCTTTTTTAGCTTTAAAATTAATAATATGGCTTCCTCCTCTCTCCTAAAATGTTGCCGTGCCCAACAGGGTCCACATTGTACCTTTTATAAAATGTTAACATCTTTATAACATGTGGTGTGCAATAAAGATATTGAGTATTGAGTATTGAGTATTTAGCACTTTTTCCAACCACAATGGTTTGGACATGTCATCAAATGAAATTATGATTAGAAGGTGTACTTTGTGCCCTATAGAGATAGATTCTAGCAAGTGTATAGGTATAAGTATACCTTAAAAAACCGAGCGTATTCCCATCTTAAAGGCCGGCAACGCATCGCCATGTCCTATGGTGTTGCAGATTTTCGTGGGCGGCGGTGATCACTTAAGGTACCTTTAGACTATAACAATTACACAGTACACTTAGTTTATACGTCGAAGTGTCCCTGTATGAACACAAGTGTCTCTGATTGCAAATATTATTGTGACACGATAATGAGTGTAGCATCAGGCGCTGTGTGAACACGTTGTGTCCAAGTGTACTAGTGTAAACAGTACAGACATTTATGTCAGGTTTTATGTCGTAGTCTAAACGTACCATTAGCATCAGGTATGCTCGTTTGCCCCCTATAACATAGAATATACAGTAGTCAGTAGTACGTACATTAATGAGCACAGGTTTGAGCAGATCCTTCTCGCCCATGGAGACGCCGCCGGTGCACACGAGCACGTCGGCCTGGGCCAGCGCGGCGGAGATGCTCGCCACCAGCTGCTCGGGAGAATCACGCGCGATGCCGCAGTCTATGCTCTCGTACCCGTGCTCTCTGATTAAACATACATACATACATACATAAACTCACGTCTTTTTTCCAGAAGGAGTAAGCAGAGGTGCCAGGACACCCACATTTCGCCTTATATGTTCCGTCCCACGAGGTGGTGAGACTATCGCCATATCGGGCACAAATTCCTGACTCTAGGCTGATAATGATTGGAAAAATCCAATATCACTTTGCCCAACCCGGGATTCGAACCCGAGACCTCAGCTTTGTGAGCGTACCGTAGTACAACTACGCCACCGAGGCAGTCAGAAACATTATAACGTCCAATTTCAATAATACCAGCGGACTTAACACCTGAGGACTTTTCTCCCAGTCAAGCTTAATAATGCAGACAGACGGAGGCAGGTGTATATTACGTTGATCTAATAAAGGATAACGAGGAATAAAGGTCCGAAGACAGAGGTGGATACTGGCCGCTATTTATAGGTTAATTTTGGTATATGATTCAGCTATAAACTTCATGGTGAATAATATAAATTGCAATCACTTCTCGTTAAGGTGGTTTGGTCACACCTTAAGAATAACTTAGAAACCTATGTTTATCTAAAAAGCGCTGACTTGACGTGAAAGTGAAGTAAAAAGATTAATTATTGCTTATGTTATTATCCGCGCCCACATTAGTATTTATTAATCACATAAATATTTTAAAAGACGCTATATAAGCAGTTAACAGACTCGCTTGATAACTTTTAATATGATGAAACGTCACGTGTCTACAGTGGGAACTACAACTGTGCATGTATGTTTACTTATTTACTATTTACTACTCTAATATATAAAGCTAAAGAATTCATGATGTTACCTAAGCAGCGCCTTCAACATCGCTCTGTTAGAGTCTCGGATATGCGCCGGCCGAAGCTTCGACTCCGACGGCTCTTGCAGTTCATTGCCAGTTGATAACAGCGCCACCTAGATTATAAAATCATAACTTACTGATAATAATCCACAATATTGCAAAATAAACTTCATAAGTGGAATGTACTTGTCTTTCTCCAATGAATTCAAAAAAATATTTGTAAAAAAAGCGAAAGTTCCAAGTACTTTAAGTTAAGGTTTTTTTTTCAGCTTCCTAATATATTACCTTAGGACTGACTCGCACTGTGATGGTTTGGTAGCCGGCGCCAGCTAAAACGCCTATTTTTGCAGCATCCAACGTTTCACCTGTAACAAATCACAAAATAAAAACATAGAATTTATTTGCATTATTATTTTAGCCAAAAAATAATACCGTTTTAATATGATGTCAAATTGAGCCATTAGTAGTCATTTTCAATACTTGTAGTATTATTACAAGTAATCTGTAGTATTATCTGATAAACTACTAACCACGCACTAAAACGGTGAAGGAAAACATCGTGAGGAAACCTGCATACCATAGCGGTTTCTAAGAATTTCTATGGTATATAAGTCCGCCAACCCGCACTAGGCCAGCGTCGTGCACTATATGGCCTAACCACTCTTAATCGTACTGTCGATTGTAGAGTAGGCCCGTGCCCTGCAGTGGGACGTATATGGGTTGATTCAGATCTGATAAGCTTATTTTAAAATCTACGTTCAGTTAAAACTGCCTCGGTGACGTAGTTATAATACGTTACGATAACGAAGCTGAGTTCTCGGGTTCGAATCCCGGGTTGGGAGAAGTGATTTGGCTTGCCCTATAGATTTTGCTATTTATCAGCACGCATTTAGGCTCGCCCCCTGTCACATCGTGGGACGGAACACACAAGGCGAAATGTGGGTGTCCTGTTTGCACCTCTGCCTACCCTTTTGGGGGAAAAGGCGCGAGTTTATGTATGTATGTTAAAAGTCATTTCCTACATTATTGGTATTGTGTAAATATATTAATTTACCTCTATCAACAAGTGTAGCGCCCATGGGTATGTCGAAGCCGACGGGCCGCACGTCTTGGTCGGGTTGCGGAGCCTTCAGAATCTCTACTTGCAACTCTGTCTGGCCGTCTTCCGTAGCTGATACTAACTTTGTGTCTTCCACCTGCAAATATAAAGAGCGTTTGAAGTTGCTGACAATGAGTTACGGATGGCAATACCATATCTATATACTGATCTTATATTGTCAGAAACTTTTCAGACATAAAACAAATATTAGTTGCCTGCACAACTTGTTGTCTCAATTTAAGGACATAGAAACCGCAGGCCAGATAAGTCATCTTATATCCTATTATTATATGGGATCGGTAACTATGAATTTTAGGATTTATAATTTTACGACTGATCAATCTGCCTGACATCGATCGGGAGTGGGATTGAATTGGGAGTGGAATTTTCAGTCTACGACGCTGGGCTACTTATTTGAATAGACTTGGCGATAGTTTTTATGGTATTTATGGATATTGTAAAGTACCTGCACGAAGTGATGTGTAATTTTCTGAAAAATTCTATATTTCGGAAAAAAATCCAAACGAAAAATTTCAATTTTAAGTAAAGTTTTCATGAGCCAACAGTACCTGCACGACACAATCGGCCCCAGCTGGTAACGCGGCGCCCGTGTTTATCCGCACGCACTCGCCCATAGACAAGGGCACTGTGGGCGCGTCTCCCGCCGTAATCGCCGCCCGTACACGACGCACTCCCACACCGTCCGTACTTATGCATGCGTATCCTGGCGAACGAGAAGGTAGTTGTTTTACCTACCAATCGGTATAGTCACCAGTCATGTGTCCCATCCCATGGCCCATGGGTGTCGGAAACCAAGTAAAACCGTTTTGGTCTGACAACTCACAAACACGGCGCTACAGAGGCAGCCAAAGTTATACTTGTAGACACTTGTCGTGAATGTCGTTCAATAAAAATCCTTGACACATGGGCCCACATCAAAATTATTAGTTATCTAGGGTGTTTTAGATTCTACAAGCACCTGGATTCAGACAAACTGAATCTAAACGTGAATCGAACACAAGACCTCTGATGCTAAGGAAAACTCATTAGCCGCTGTGCCGAGTGCCACGTCGCTAAACTCTCATTCATCGTCAACCGCTCGTTATTTCTTACGCATTACGTATTTTTTTACTATATAAATTACTGTGTTTTTGCCGCAATCGGTCAAAATCCGAGATTTTTTTGTCTGATCAACAAGTACTTATGATTTCCGGGTCTGTGCTAATGCACCGATGTGGAATATGACTATAATATGTTTCTTTCGGCGTTCGGTTTATCAATAAAATAATTCTACGTTCTAAACATTTTCAAATATTAGCTAGCTATTTTTTAAACGACTAATAATTTTACGGGACTGAAGTCTATAAAATTCATTGTCGCGCTTAAATTCATATCAATTGCCAGTTGCAAAACAATTCCCAATAACACTTGCGTAAACAAGGTATGGAACATATTGCAGCTGGATATTTTATTCTTTACTATCACAAAATCATATACGAATGTGTGGGTATTAACGATGTTTGCAGGCCCAATTATTTAAAAGAAAACAATACTTATCAGGTGAATGTCACCTTTAATGGCTAAAATAATGAGAAGATAAAATGCACATCAGAGTAAAGCAGCACATCGCAAACCCACACAACATGCACGGTAAAAGATAAAAAGGGTACTTAAAAACAGGTTAAAAAGAGAGTGCACGTATTGGACACACTTAGTTACAGTTAGACTAAGCCAAAGAAGTTATTGTACTAGAACACAAAACGACTAAACAGAAACCAGAAGCGCAAAAAATAACACTCTTACTACTACATACGGTTGATTGGTTCAGCTAGTAAAAAATAGGGCATTCATGCCAAAAGTGGGTTTGATTCCTATGAGAATAAATATTTAAATACATACATACATAAACTCACGCCTTTTTCCCAGAAGGGGTAGGCAGAAGTGCCGGGACACCCACATTTCGTCTTGTATGTTCCGTCCCACGATGGGATAAGTGGCGAGCCTTTCGCCATATCGGGCACAAATTCCTGACTCTGGGCTGATAATGAATAGAAAAATCCAATATCATTTTGCCCAACCCAGGATTCGAACCCGAGACCTCAACTTTGTAACCGTACCCTAGTACAACTACGCCACCAAGGCAGTGAATATTTAAATGGTATAAAATTTTCGGATCCAAGAAATAAAAAAAAATATTTCTTTTATTTACTCACACATTCATCAAAATGGAATATTAACATCTTACATGTCATTACAATATCAATAACTTTTACCCACATGTTTCTATATTATTACATATTATTTTATAGTGCATTTGTGAGTATCCTATTGATGTGAAAAGATAACAATAAGGTAAATAAATATACCTTACAAAAGTTAAGTAAAATTATAAATTAAATAAGATTTTTAATAATTAAATGCAAATGAAATGAAGTTGGCTACATAAATGTGTATAACTTACCGCCTGTATGAAGAATTAAAAAAGACTATGTCTAAGTTTCACACTCACCGTCTTTAACAGAAGCAGGGAATGGTGGCATTGGTTCCTTGGCATACAGGGTTTGTGCCACAACTTTCCCTAGACCTTCTTCCAATGTAACTATTTCCAAACGCTCAGTCCATTGCGCCATTACTTCGTCAACTATTTTCCATGCATCAGCCATCTCAAGCATTGGATATGGAGATTCTCTGGGCCTCAACGCCACTTTACTGACATCTACACTACTGCGGTGAGGGCATACATGACTAAATTGCATAGAGTCATGTATTGTTCTAACTTCTGACATTTCATTAGTAATTAGGGCAATTGCATGTGATAATACTGGCTTAACTACTTCAAAACATTCAATCACAGCTTTTTTACTACCAGGAAAGTTGATTATCAAAGTTTTATCTCTAATACCGGCTACTGATCTGGATAGCATGGCCATGGGAGTTTTCTTCAAGCTCTCTATAGCAATTGCAATAGTAATAGCAGGAACTTCTTTATGGATGACAGCTTTTGTTGCTTCCGGGGTAACATCTCTGATGCCAAATCCTGTTCCACCCGTTGTTAATATTAAATCTAAGTTACTGTCACAAAAGTATTTAAGCTCACGTTCTATAATTTCTTTTTCATCTGGGATTATAATTGTGTGTAAATTTGCCTCTGGGAACAACTGTTTGACAAAGTCCGCAAGAGTTGGGCCTGAAGTATCCTTAGAATTGTCTTTGAAGCAGGTATCACTGATCGTGATCACTGCTACTGCCTTCACCATTGTTTCGACCCTAATACGAAAAAATATTAATTACTTCAACTTATTGAAAATAAATTAAATTATAATAAATTCAAACAATAATGAACAATTGAATTAAGTAACATAAATGTATCTACATTTAATTAATTCAAGGTGAAAAAAAACAAACAAGGTGCCAATTATAAACACAGGTAAATATAACATACTTACTTTATACGCGACAAAATTGAACACGCAAAATTCAAATTGTATGCCACTTACTGAGTCACACTTCGCCAGCCGAATGAAATGCGACTATTGTAGTCACGCAAATATTACTCCAGTCATACGCCGTGAATTATAATTGTATCAACTTCATTACATCACACTGATAAGCGGTAGGTATAAAAATAACAACAAAATTGATAAGAGATGGGCTGCCGGTGTGCGCTTGTCATTTGTTTTAATTTTTATCTATGCGTGGATTGACGTAAGCAAATTGATGGATTGATTTGACAGATTTGCAAGGACACCAACTGTGCGGAACTTGGAAGCGTTCATTTAATTGAATATTGATAAATAACATATCAATTAAATCAATTTGATTGCATATTGTGATAATTCCACTATTTCCTAATAATAATGATAACATCAATTGGTTAACTAAAGACAAATTATTTGTTCTTACTTAAACATGTTGCGATCAAGTTATCTGATTGTTGTAAATATTAATTTCCTGTAGTTCTTAATACATTAATAAGAAATAACTTGTTTGTATCATTTTAAAAATAATAATAATAAAAATATGTTTATAACATATCCTCAATATTGTAAAGGATGACGAGTTCACGAAATAAAACAATAAACTAAATGAAATATTTTAATAAATTAAAAAGACATAATTCAATCGCTTCATAAAACAACATAATTTCACACATACTCCCTCTGACTTATTTCTACATAACTAATGTTCTATATCTGTCATTTAAAGTTTTAATAACATTTTGTTCGAGTTGCAGCGTAGTACACGCGCTCATTAACCGCTGGAACGGCTGATATTGCTGCAATGCTTGTGAGTTTCCAATTATCACAAGCTTGTGTTTCGCCCGCGTTACACTTACGGCTAAACGACGTTGATCATTTAATACTTCTCCTTCCTGAAAAAGAATATTTTTTTGTAAATAAAAGCCGGTAAAGCTTATGTGTGTAAATAAGAACAAGATAATAAATATTTTTGAGTGTAATTAGAACTAAATTCTATAGCACTAACGACTCTAACGTAGGACACGTTTAGCAAAGGACTTCCTAGGGCTGAAGGGAGAAAGAGATAACAAAATCCAGATTTTTAAATGCAATCTTTTTATCGCAAGGGGCAAAAATTTAGGTAGTTTGTAAAACATTAAACAATATTTATAGTGTAATATCAAAAATATATTTTATACAATTATGAAGGGGGGATAATTGAAAGTAAAGAATCAAGGCGATAAAATACGCCATAAAATTATTTAAAAAGATAGAGATGTCGCTACTCGTATTTGCCTCTAACAGGATATACAACACACCTTAATTTTTCTATCTTCTGTGTTTCTTTTCGTACACGAGTATATGATGACAGATTTGTCTCTGCCTTGGAACTGATCGACGGTGCTGACCTCTACCGCGTGTTGTGTGAGCGAGCGGCGCAGGAGCGACACTTGATCGCGAAACGGCGCTATTACGCCAATATCACAGTCCTTCACACCACCCTGTATAAGATGTATTTATTATTATGTCATGTAAGCAACAATGTGTATATTTAAATTAATGTCGATACATCCGCCTATAATTTTTTTTATATTTAATTACTATTGCATTTTTTGTTATTAATAATGCACTTATTTTCACAATAAATAATGTATTTTTTATTAACTTTAATCTTCATTACCCACCTCTTTTAATACCTCCACTAAGGCAAGTACTACATATACTTCTTGTTTATTTATGCATGATTTGATATTATTTTCCCCGTCATCATTACTCAAATTTGTATCCATATTTAAAAATAATGCTGCATACTTTGATTCTGGACTGCATACTTTTTTTAGCCAGTCATCTTTGGATTTCAATTTCTGTAAAAAAAAAATACGTTACGAGTTTTGCCACGTAATCGTGTAATCTAATTTTCTTGTGAATTAAATATATGTTTCTATCTCATTAAATGTTAAACGACACTGGACACTTGTTAAAAATAATTATCTGGTACTACATATC
Source organism: Hyles lineata (assembly GCA_030180105.1). Lineage (NCBI taxonomy): Eukaryota > Metazoa > Arthropoda > Insecta > Lepidoptera > Sphingidae > Hyles > Hyles lineata. Next base: position 5,814,727 of record JARJEE010000027.1, on the reverse strand, counting down.
AAAAATTATGTTTAACTGTTATAATTTAATGGCTTGTTTACCAAAAATAAAACAATATGCATATCTATTTTTTTGTTTGTTTGCAAAGGGATTATTATTTTGCATACCTCCACATCGACATTAAGTGTGGCTTGTGCAATAGTTTCGTTGGCACATTTCAGCCGGTTGTTATATGCCACTACATTAGCTATGTCTGCCAACGGTTGGTTCATGCGATACTGCAGTTTAATTGTAGATGTCGCTTCTTCCCTCATCAGTCTATGGAACAGACTTTCCTCCATTCCTAGGCGCCTGGGATGAAATTGATTAATTATATTATATAATGTTATGTAGTATAAGAGATCATTGTGGATTTTTATTTATCAGTCAATTTGATGCAGTAGGAAATACAAATATTTTTGATAGTCACAAATATTTCTAATCACTCAGTCAATCATATAATACTCGTATATCTACACAAGTTTTTTGGATGTGGGAATAATTACAATAAGTACAATTTATTGATATACACCGCCAAGACCCAACACAAATATTTAATGATGAAATGAAATGAGATTCGAAAATCTACCAATAATAGACTTTACAATAATAGGGTATTTGAAAATAATCGATTTTCCGTATTATTTTCGTACCAACATAAATACCATTATAATTAAACATTTCTGCAAATGACTATTAAAATAGCTTGCAACTTGAGGCAAATAATATTTATTGAATTAAGAGAATGATGAGAGTGTAGTGGGAACATCTTGCCGTCTCCTTCACACACCCACACTGAAATGCATTTTAAGCCTAGTGACTTCGTTTTGTTTTGCCTCCCTTTTGTTTTACTCCCACTACAAGATTTAAAACTTTCTAACTTGTTAAATAAAATGGATTTACAAAATTATTTGTTTGTTATATTATTGTCTATGGATTAACTTTTGATAAATACAATTTTATAAAATCTAGTCATATACCCTATATTTAGATATGACCTGCGAATATATCACAAATTATTTTTCTTTTACCATACTTACCATATTTTTGGTGGACTAGGTGTCATAATAATGTCTTGTGTTATACTGATTAGCGTCCAGATTAATTGTTAGCAGCATGCAAATTAGATTTGTTAATAAAGTTTATTATACTTAGAATAGAATAAGTTTGATTGTACATTAAATTTGGAATGTTATATATTTATATATTTTTATATAGTTATATATTTTTTAAGTTTAATATGTCGACATATTTTTACACATATAATAAATTATCGATATTTTTCGTCCCAATCATCGATATTTACGAGATATTAAATTTCATCAATGTAGGCATTGCTGTAATTACTACAAGCGTGACAATATTTCAACATTCTTTGTAACGCACGAAATTTTCAATCCTGAAGAAAATCAATAAAAACAAACGTCTATTTATTTTACCTTGCATTTCGATGTCTCACGACAGGCGGCAACTGTTCCGGGTCTCCGACTAGCACGAACCTTTTCGCCGCGAACAGAGGTCGTAACACTGTACTTTGCAATACCTGGACAAAGTAATATCAAATCAGTAAACAACAAGATATAATTATCAACTAACTTAAAATATATTCATTTAGTTATTTGAAGTTTTAAATTATTTTTCCTGTTTATTCTTTTGGTTGAAGATAATTCAATAATTGGTAGATAATTTAGATTTTGATGGCGGGAATTGCTACAGTTATGATAGAGTCACGTGTGTTGTTATGTTATGTTGGTTACCTGCGTGGCTTCGTCGACGATGCAGACGTCGAACACGTTCCTGGCGAGCAGGGCGTGCGCGGCGCCCAAGCAAGTCACGCCCACCACTTCCTACAGGGAAATCAACATCTCCTTATTCATTTCATTACAATGTATGTGTGTGTTTATTTTAAATAACATAGATTAATTTTTTTAAGGGCCAGTTTCACCAATTCCTGATAAAGTCCCTGTGTGATTGCTACGATGCCTGTCACGGGAGAGGGGAGCAGTAAAAAGCGAGTACAAGTGGCTGAGAGATAGAAATGGTGGTCAATTCTCATTAATCGAACCAAAATCATTTTAAAGTATTTATATTTTTCAATAAACTGTATTGGCGCTTGGAATTAGAGCCGCGGCTTCACATCCAAAGAGCCGCAGTTTGCCGACCCCCTGTCCTAGTTAATAACTTAGCATGCTAATTTCAAAACCGACTAGTTAGTAGTTACTACGCAAAGATTATACTGTTGATATAATTCTTAAACACATACCATAGAATCATAGAGTTTAGTAAGTTCCTCAGTAGTGGTACATTTTTCAAGAAGAGTCTGTTCACTGCATCTTAGTAAAGACGAAGCGATGCGAGCCGATGAACCGAGTCGAATTATACGAATAGATTCTGGCAACCTAAAAACAAACAATCGTTTACAATATTTAGTACCTATACTTCGCACCTCTTACTGAATAGTACTAAAGAGAAATTAAAAGCTAGAGAACACTTTAAAAAGTAACAAAGCAAATTAATCCTTATTTCAACATCACAATGCACATATCCCTAACGGGTAACCAACGCAGTTGTAAGTCCATTGAAATATATCCAGGATGTTGTAGACATAAGGATTAATTTACTATGTTTAAATCACAATTTCTTTGCTCTATCATGAACCTATTCTTACAGTATTACATCTGTCTACAAACAGTACTTTCTGTAAAAATATATTTATTTGCAACTTAACAATATAACTTCTATTTTACGATTACCTGTGTTTGTTGATAAAATATTCACATTCAGAGGCGGCTCATCCGAAAGAGCGCTGGTGCAGTGCACTCCCACAAAAATTACATACGTAGCTAATTTAATAATTTATATATATTTATAATACATAAGATCCTTACATTACATTCTTTATATCTTACTATGCCTATAAAAATAAATACCTATATAGGTACATGTAGCGTCAATTTGTAACGAGTGGAGCGCCAGCGATTGCGCTCCTATGAAACGAAGTTTAGTACGACTCTTAGTACTGTATTCAATGCGTGCGAAAGAGAGCATCGATCCGGGCTGACGCGTGAAACAAAAGATATCGTATGAGAAATAAGCGTAATCTGGAGCGCCGCTCACGCGTCACTCAGGAACGCGAATTACTACTCGTACGGCGCAAGACCGTCTCAATGTATTATCACTACATTTTTTAAATACATAGAGTGATTTAATAGGAAGGTTTACATGTATAATAACATCCATTAAATAGTGGAGAAATATTGTTATTTTTGAGGTTTCTAATGTGATGTCGTTAATTATCAATTTTTTTCCGCTTACATTGCAAACGCAGGCTGGACCCTACGAGATTTATCAAAATAATGTACTAATTATTTGTACACATTGAAAAGGTCTACAGAAAACTCCGCGATGGTATATGTCTATCTCTTATGGATATACCACAATAACATTTTTTTGTCATTTACTTTTTACGACAAATAATGGCTAATTTTCGAAGCGATTTTAACCAATACAGCATTAATCCTTATCCAATTAAATAGCTTAAATACATTGTTGATTTAATATAGATCTATATGGTCCTTTACAGCACAAGATTTCAATGAATATTTTCGAAGATATTACAGATTTAAAATTGCGGGACGTAGCGCTTGCGGCGGTACTGGCCGGCCGGGGCGGCGCACGGTGGGTCGAAACGGCAATTTTTGTGACATAGGATTTTTTTTCGAATTTTCCAATTTTTTTTCACGCCAACGTTTTGATATTATCATTTCTTACACTATTCATTCTTTACATTTTTTTGCTTAACCCTATAATTTCGGCTAAGAAAAATATTTTAGGTTTTTAATGTATGGAACGCACTATAAAAACCTAAATTTCTACGAAGTCCTGCTAGATCCTCTGTTGAAACCTCTTTTTTATGAACCCTGATCTGTTCTTCTATACTTGTACACTTCGAACGTCTGCATCGACCTGCAACTTTTCCAGTTATGCGTTTCGAAAGATATGATAAAATTCAATATTTTTCAATCGTTTATTACAATTATTTTCATTAAATTTGACACAAATAAAATAAAATTATGTAATAAATTAACATATATCAAGGCAAACTTGTATATGTGCTGTGCTAGATTTTAAAAAAACACATATTTTGGAAAAAAGTAAAAATTTAATTAAAAAAAATAGAATAAGAAAGGCTAGTATAAGTCTTAAATACTTATATACTGATCCCTATCACTACTGTTATGTAGATCTTCTAAAAGACTCTCTACATTAACAAATTCTTGGTCTTCTGGTTACTGATCACTATCACTACTGTTATGTAGATCTTCTAAAAGACTCTCTATATTAACAAATTTTTCGTCTTCTGGTTTTGTTGGCAAATTCAGAAGCTCTTTAGCTTTTACTGAGAGAACCATAAGATGTTTTTTGTCAAGCGTGATCTAACACTTGTGATCTTTGGATCAGATAACAAATGGAGATTATGTAAGATGTCCTAATTCAAAGATATCCTATTAACTATTAACTAATTGATATAGTGAAACAAAGAGTAGGCACCACTAATGATGGTAATACAACTCTTAAGTTTTTTTTAAATACAGCTCTAACAGCGCGTATCACTGGCATTAACGAGCAATTGACAGATAAGAAGATAAGAAGAAGCCGCAGAAGCACAGAATAAAGACTTTCGAAAATACAGGGAAAATCATTCCCGAGTTAATAGGATATCTTTGAATTAGGACATCTTCTGTATCAGCCCATATACGTCCCACTGCAGGGCACGGGCCTACTCTACAATCGACAGTACGATTGAGAGTGGTTAGGCCATATAGTCCACCACGCTGGCCTAGTGCGGGTTGGCACCACCGTTATAGTGCGTGGTGATTGACTATCAATACACACATGACTCCGAAAAGTCAGAGGTGTGCCCTGGGATTTGAACCCGCGACCACCGTGAACAGGTTGGCAGCCGCGTCTGGTCCGTTTACCAACAGGCCACCACGCACACAGGACATCTTACATAATCTCCATTTGTTATCTGATCCAAAGATCACAAGTTTTAGATCACGCTTGACAAAAAACATGTTATGGTTCTCTCAGTAAAAGCTAAAGAGCTTCTGAATTTGCCAACAAAACCAGAAGACGAAAAATTTGTTAATATAGAGAGTCTTTTAGAAGATCTACATAACAGTAGTGATAGTGATCAGTAACCAGAAGACCAAGAATTTGTTAATGTAGAGAGTCTTTTAGAAGATCTACATAACAGTAGTGATAGGGATCAGTATATAAGTATTTAAGACTTATACTAGCCTTTCTTATTCTATTTTTTTTAATTACATTTTTACTTTTTTCCAAAATATGTTTTTTTTTTTAAATCTAGCACAGCACATATACAAGTTTGCCTTGATATAGGTTAATTTATTACATAATTTTATTTTATTTGTGTCAAATTTAATGAAAATAATTGTAATAAACGATTGAAAAATATTGAATTTTATCATATCTTTCGAAACGCATAACTGGAAAAGTTGCAGGTCGATGCAGACGTTCGAAGTGTACAAGTATAGAAGAACAGATCAGGGTTCATAAAAAAGAGGTTTCAACAGAGGATCTAGCAGGACTTCGTAGAAATTTAGGTTTTTATAGTGCGTTCCATACATTAAAAACCTAAAATATTTTTTTTAACCGAAATTATAGGGTTAAGCAAAAAAATGCAAAGAATGAATAGTGTAAGAAATGATAATATCAAAACTTTGGCGTGAAAAAAAATTGGAAAATCCAAAAAAAAAATCCTATGTCACAAAAATAGCCGTTTCGACCCACCGTGCGGCGGCAGCGTGCCTATATAGGAAGGTTTATATGTATAATAATAATACGTACATATTATTATACAGAAATCTATTTGTACCCGGGCCGCTAGTGTATGATAAGCATAGAAAAACGCTTAATTAATTCCATTTCTGATTTTCACAAGAAAGTAATAGATATCTTCGCACGCCAAAAATACCGGCGAATGGTTTTTGTATACAAATAAAATAAATAGTAAGCCCTAGTTTTCAATTATGTTTTTGTGAACCCCCATCAAAAAATTTCACGAGCCGCCTCTGTTCACATTGAATTTGATAGCCTTCGTGGCACAGGCGGTTAGACGCCGCCTGTGAAACAAGAGGCCGCGGGTTCGATCCCCGCACTGAGAGAAATGTTTATGCGGCCCACAAATATTTCTTTGGGGTCTGGGTGTTTGTGAGACCGAAAAGTCTCTCGTAGTTCCTGATAACCACGACACAAGATTCAATCTTAGTGTGGGGTTAAGACTATGTATGTGACTGTGTTATTTATTTATTGAATACCTACGTTAAAATATATAAAAGTAATTATTCACCTGCTAAGTACAGTGTCGACTGCAGAATGAGTATGTGCTGTTACGAGCACTCGCTGTTTCAATTTGACTAGCATTTGTATTAGGACACTTATCGTCTGAGTTTTACCTGAAAGTTCAATAATGGTTTGGATTTATTTCATTAAATATTTATTGTATACACAATAAAAACGATATACAGAACCACGGCGGTCTTATCGCTTAATGCAATGTCTTACAGACAACCGTAGGATGGATTTAAAAGAAGGAGAAAGAGAAAGAGGGCAGTGTAAAAAAAGTATTAGATCATGTTTCTACTATAACAAAGATTATTTAAGGTCGCTGAGTCTATAAGAGGTGAATGTGGTTTTTAGGGAGACCTATGTTCAGTAGTGAGTTTATTTTGGAGCAATCCTAATATAATATATTAAAAAAAATATTAAATTTCATATTTCGGTAATCTATAAAATACCTACCAGTTCCGGGCAATCCTTGCAAGAGGGCGTAGTCTCGAGCCGCCAATACTTTCAACACGGCCCTCTGTTGCTCTATGTTGAGTGAGCGCATGAGCTTAGTGCCCAGCCGGCCCACTTCCCGAGGCAGCTTTGTATCAAACTCCGGCGGTTCTTTGTCTATTATTAGTCTAAAAAATATCACTGAAGTTATATAGAGTAAGTATGAGTTATTTGATAAGCTAAATGGTATAATTGAGAAGAAAGTAATTTATCTTTCTGAGTCAATTTTTAATAATCATAGTCAAAGTGTAATAAATTTTCCCTTCTAGTTTACATATGCAACAGCAAGATCGAATAAAAAGAAAATTACAATATGAAAGAGTCTTTACATCAATCCTTTATTTAAAAAATATTCAAATAGTATATAACGATGGTTTTACTGAAGTATATAATACTATAATATTTTTTTGATCTCTTACCTTCTCAATCTCTCGGCTCGTTCGCTATCTTCCATAAGTACCCCTAGATTGGTCAAATTCTGTACAACGGTTGCGTACGATTCGTAGGTATCGATATGGTACTTTGTGTCTTTACTCAATCGACGACTTAGATCACTAAAAATAAAATAACAATATTAAAAAAAACATATAGTCGAATTGAGAACCTTCTCCTTTTTCTGAAGTCGATTAAAACTTAATCAAAATCGTCAATAATTGAGTCATAAGAATAATTTTATTAATAGTCTATCTTAAACGTACTATAAAGGACATTATAGTAACAGTTTGAACCCAACAAAATTTAAAAAAATTGACAAAAATCTTTGATATGTTCAGATTATCATCTATATATATAAAAGAGGAAGGTGACTGACTGACTGACGTATCAACGCACAGCCGAAACTGCTGGAGCTAAGAACGTGAAATTTTACACAGGGGTTCCTATTGTGACGTAGGTGAGCACTAAGAAGGGATTTTTGGAAATTCAACCCCTAAGGGGGTGAAAAGGGTAAAAAACTGTTGTATGGAAAATCGAAACCGTTAGAGTTACAATTGTCAAACTTGGCACTTTAGTTAGTCATTTAAAATGGAATTTAACTATATACTTTGTTTCACTAAAATTAGCCCTAAAGGGGTTAAAATAGGGGTTGAAGTGTTGCGAGACTAGAGCGATATAATGACTATCTAATCAACGCACAGCCGAAACTACTGGAGAACGTGAAATTTTAGACAGGGATTCCTATTGTGGCATAGGATAGCACTAAGAAAGGATTTATGGATATTCAACCCCTAAGGAGGTGAAAATGGTAAAAAACGGTTGTATAAAAAATCGAGACCGTTAAAGCCATAGTTGTCAAACTTTGCCCTTTCGTAAATCAATCAAAAACCAAAATAACTGCATACTTTATTTTTCTAAAATTAACCCTACAGAGGGTAAAATAAGGGTTGAAATTTTGTAGAACCGAACTGTCACATCAACGTACAACCGAAACTACTGAACTTAGGAACTTGAAATTTTACACGGGACTTCCTATCATAATGTAGAGCAGTGCTAATGAAGGATTTACTGAAATTCAATCCCTAAAGGAGTGAAAAGGGTGAAATTGTGTTGTATGGAAAAACGAACCGTGAAATTATAAACAAAAATATTTTTTTACTTTTTTGTCTTACATTAGCCTCAAAGGGCTTAAAATAAGGGTTGTGATTTTGTATACAAAATCGAAACCGCTGTTGTTGGTACGAAAATTCGTATTTCAGCTACCTATTATAAACACAAGATATTGGCATGCACTAATTTTGGAAAAATGGCACGAAGGGGATGAAATTTTATAAAAAGTATTTAGGGTTCCGTGGGTACAAAATAACCCTTAAAACTTGAGCTTGAAGGTATAATTCAAGAACTGGATAGGGAAAGCAATATTTTAAGTTTTACTAATTTTGTATGTTGAGTTGAGTTGAGTACGTTCATGAGTGTAAGAGTTTCACATTTACGATCAGGGAAAAGGAAGGAATGGATGGAAGGTTGTGTTGGAATATCAGGCATAAACAACTTTCATTTTAAATATCCATTAATGGGTTTCGCGCAAATAATACTCATAAGTAAAATTGTGCGTAGTCCCGGGATTATAAATTTTAGAGGGAGGAATTTATTATGTTTAATAGTATTTACTTATTATAGATAAATAATGACCAATTGCGAGGTTTTGGCTTTTTATGTTTTAAGTGGAGTTAAAGCGGGGAATCGTTGTTGATAAAGTAAGTAATATATATAGCCACATGATTTGCCCAACAGGATGCTCACTAATAAATAGTGACGTAATTCGGAGTTTTAGAATTTTCTTAGTTTTAGGGGAGAAATGAGGACGTAATATAAAACATATTGTAAATAAAGTTAATAACGCAGACGAAGTTGCGGGCAAAAGCTAGTACAAAATATAGTAAATGCGACAAACTAAGTACATGTTTATAAGTTTAAATGAATGCTATAATTAGTTAATAGGGTATTTGACTAATTTTCAATAATGGTTTTAAACTATCCTGTATCGCATATTAAGCTCACTACATTGATATTTCCGGAATATTTTACTGCATTATGAAGAAAAACAATGATAAAATTTAAATTTCCAAAAGTGCGCCAATAACGCTGTTTTTAATGATGGCGCTGGTTGTTTGAGATATGACGTCACAGCGCAGTGAACTTTACTAATACTATAGCGACGAAGCCTCTGTTATTAGTTTTCTTCATTATTATTAAATATAGTGGTGTATAAATGGTGTGTGGTGTCACAATGCACAAATACGAGTATAAAAGGTACAAAAAACTGTTTCAATTCCAACGAATCCAAAAAGACGTAAACTGTAGATAAAATATAGTTTATTTCTGAACCAACAAGCAATGGAACAATAAAAATGTTGTCATATAAACTGCAGTAGTTGTAACTGTGTCGCAGTTATTAGGCCCTCCTTATAACATTAGCTTTCATAGGTTTCATAAATAAGACGGTTAAGTTAACGTGATAAAATAATGTAACTGTGGTTAGACCTAGCTCGGGGAGACCCGAAAAGCATTTCATCCCATGAGCACGTTTTTATGTGTGAAGATCATTTCGATGTAAATATTAATTAACGAAGACATATATTCTCAATGTAACTAAAATTATTTGTTTTCATTAAAATAATCGCATCGTCTCCATAGGATTCCCTTGCAGATTTGTGAAACAAAATTATATTTCTAAGTGTTTTTCAACATAATATAAAATAAAATTATTTTATAAATAAATACTGTTACTTACAGTGCTGTTTTTAATTTTTTAAGTTCCGCAGCATATTAATCAGCGTTATTTTTAAAGAAATGTGCAACCAACAACGCATCTCTAGCTTCGGTAGCTTGCTGCTATCAACTGGTACAAAATTTTACTCCATTCTGAGACTCGCCCACGGAATGGCTTAATAAGTCTAAAGATTTCTTAGATAAGGTCTGAAAACTATTCCAGAAAAATCGCGAACTTCAACCAAATTTGACTTAGATCTATAATCACAAGCCCCAACTACTTCCTACAATGAATTAACAAAGCTTTTTACTGCGCGATGACGTCACGAGAGCTGCAACCAATCACAGAGCGTTCCGGTCACAGAGAAAATGTATTTTTTTAATCAATTTTATTTCGTGTATTTTACAAAAAATAAACTTAATTTAGTTCAAATTATCGTGAAATATGCTATTCTATGCTATTATCTTGCCGGATGACCACAATTCGTAGTATATTTTCAATATTGTCAAATAGCCTATTACTAGTGTTTGTCACACAGTGTAAATCTGTGGAGTACAGTGTAAATCTACTATAAAAAATATATATTTTTACCGTTCTAGTAGTATGTGCATCTCTCCATCTTTTGCCAGCATTACAACTCCTGCCGCGATCCACGGTCGCTTGTCTAAGCTCACTATTGAAAATTCACCTTCTTGTGGACCTTTTGATTTTTTACCATTTTCAGATTTGCAATTTTCTGTAACGATTGTTTCGTTTATATTAAACTGATTTTTTTACCATCCCTTTTCCTTAGTTGTTTTTTTCTTACTATAACAACACCGAAAATCTAGTGAATGGTATGTGGTAATATCCTGGTCGGCAACCATCGGAAGTGGATCGTCGGAAGACCCAAAAATTACAATTTACAACATTTCAAGAGCCACATTTTTTCTGACGGCTGTTACGACGCCTGTCACGGGGGAGGGGTGCGGTAAATAGCGGGGACAAGTGACTGAGAGGTAGAAATGGTGCTGGATCCTCATTAATCGATTCAAAATTATTTTTTAGTATTTTTTTTTAAATATATTGTATTTGCGATTGGAATTGAAGAGCCGCATGTGGCTCGCGAGCTCAGAAAATGTGTGTATTTATTGTAATTTTTACCTGCATGTACAAATATATGTAAATATCGGTCGGCTGAAGATTTGACTTGTTTTAATGTTAAATTAGCTGCACAGGTGCCCCGCTTTTGTCTGTAAAAGAAAATAAGATTTCTATAAATGTCAAAAGTATCAAATACTAAGTTATCTAATGTTTTAAAGGTGATTGGCACTAGCATACCTCTGAGTTCTCAACAAGGATTTTTAGGAAAGAAGACCTAAATAAAAGGACAAAAAGAAACCTCACATATCTTCGAAATTCTTGTAGGTAATCCAGAGAGAAGTAGTCCAGCATACTTAACATGATATTGCAGATTTATACTACGCAGTCCTCTTCATTATCTACATTATAAGCCTTATTCATAGACAGTAAATTTAAACATATTTTAGTTATCAAATGTATAGTCTTCGTCGCTCAAACTGAATTCAAAATATACACTGTTAGATTTCTACACAGAAATAATATAAAGAAACACAGGTTTAGGCCAATAATACAATTTGTAGTCTGATCAACAAGAAGAATAACAATCCAATAATTACAATTTAGCACTTGACACAATGTTTATCTTCGACTGACCACGTATGCAACACAGAAGTCGGGTTAGGCACCATCTATCAAACATGATCATCATCATCATCATCATATCAGCCACAGGAAGTCCACTGCTGAACATAGGCCTCCCCCAATGATCTCCACAATGACCTGTTGGAAGCGGCCTGCATCCAGCGACTTCCTGCGACCTTAGTCAGATCGTCCGTCCACCTTGTAGGCGGGCGTCCGACACTTCGCTTGCCTGTACGTGGCCTCCACTCGAGAACCTTTCGGCCCCAACGGCCATCGGTTCTACGAGCTATGTGCCCGGCCCACTGCCACTTCAAACATGATACTTTTTCTATATTTTACCTCTTCTCCGCACTATCGGTCCACAGGGCGTGCAAGGGAGCAGCTCTCACTTGTTCCCTCTCTTCCATCTTGAGGAGGGCGGTCCAGTGCAGAAAATATTTGATATGCGTCGCCGTCAAATGACCTAGCGCTTCGTCGCGTAGCTTGTATAGTGGATGTGACTCTGACACACTCGGCCCGTCTGTATGCCTAGAAAAAAAATACAGTATTGTGAAATCTTCTTCTCTTCAGCTCCAGGAAGTCCACTGCTGAACATAGGCCTCCCCCAAGGACGACATGTTGGAAGCGGTCTGCACCCAGCGACTTCCTGCAACCTTAGCCAGGTCGTCTGTCCACCTTGTAGGCGGGCGTCCGACATTGCGTTTGCGTGTACTTAGAAATGAATACTCAATAGACTTAGAAATAGACTCAATTCATGCTGATGACAGGTTACTAGAGAGTAGAGACCATAGTATACAGTGTTGGCGAACATGAACAATGCTCTACGAAAGTATGTCACTTTTCAGTCTACAATCTGTTTCGAGAAAACTGCATTGTGCCGACAATAAACATTTTGAGTCTTTAATTCGACTGCATTGCTATCAGTAAAATAATGCATTTAAGAATACACTTCTTGCATTTAATATTAAAGTAACAATATTTATAAAATCCTTATATAAACTATGACTTACCAAAGATGTAAGGAGCAGAGAGTCAGATAGGCACACTTGCTACAGGCGTTGTGATAGTTCACCGGCTCGGGCAGCTTCTGTTGCAGCAACACCGCCGCGTCCTCTATATCCGTTACTTCATCTGCAAATAAAACGATATGTGACAGCCTCCGTGGCGCAGTTGGCTGGACGCCGGCTGTGATACGAGAGGCCGTGGGTTCGATCCACACCCCGAGACAAATGCTTGTGAGATCCACAAGTATTTGTTTCAAGTCTGGATGTTTCTAATATCGAAGTCTATTGTAGTTCCTGTTATTCCCGATGCAGGACTCGATCTTAGTCTTGGGCCAGGACTATGTATGTGACTGATGTAGTATTTATTTATTTACACTAGTGAACAAATACTTTTAAACTAAATATACTTTAAAACGTTTGATGAAAAATAATAAGAAAAGAAGTAATGTAAAAAGTAAATACTTAAAGGTGTTTGATTAAAAATAATGTAGTAGTGTTAAAATTCGTGTAGTACCTGGACACACATCTCCCGGCCCCGGCGCGAGGTACTGCACGAGTTGGTTCCGCAGCATCATTAAGTCTCGACGCTCTGGGTACCCACAACTCACTTCTTTTAGCTCCACATTGTCTCTGTAAGTATTTGTGGTTTTAATTACTACGTAAAGGTGAAATCACACTATAGTATTCCGTCTTACGCATATAGTAAAGAAGCGGCCATAAATACTAGAGAAAAATGTCTTAGACCGATCTGAATAATGGATTCTTTTGTTGTGTGCACACTATCAGTCATACGCTTAAGACGTGACTACAGACTACATAGAAAGAACCTTGTATGTTCCATTGTCTTGATTGGTCAGTTGGCCACTTACTTACCGCTCTTTACTCTATGCGTAAGACGGAATACTACAGTATGATTTCACCTTTAGATGTTATTAAATCATCATCGTCAATCACCAGTTCCTAATAAAGTCCCTGATAGCTATCTGGCACTGATCTGTCAGATAAAATTCGAAATTTGATAATCGCAAAAGTACTGAATTTTGCATTTCGCTTTATATGTTTCGTCCCACGAGATGATGGGGGCGGGGGGGGAGGGGGGGCTATCGCCATGTCGGGCAAAAAACCCTAACTGATAATGAATAAAAAAATGCAATATCACTTTGCCCGACCCGGAATTAGAATCCGAGATCCCAACTCGACAGTAATACTATACGTATTATATTATTACGTATGTTAGTTTACACTAATATAGTAAATAATTAATTACTTTAAATAGAGCAGTAGTCCTTGTTGCACAGCGGTAGTGGGGTCCTGATTACGTTGCAGACTGAGCATCATGCCGTACATGACCAGCTGGCCTCGGTGCTCCGCGGACATGGACGCCTTGCCACTCTTCAACTCTAGAGGGACTATCGACTTTTGAGATCCTGAAATTAAACGATGAAGAAAAGCATGTTACAGTTACTTACCTCAAAAGATTTTTAGACCATCTACGCAAAAATTACTTATAAAAAAGAGGCTTATAAAAGAGCAAAAAAGGGGGGAAGATGAAGATAATTAATGCTTCTGAGGGAATAGCGTACTTTATGAAAAGTAAAAAAAATAATTTTACGAGTGAAAATAACGAGTGCGCTCGCTCGCGCCACATCCTATCATTGACTCTTGAAATGCGCTCCGCCAATCGGAGCGCGGTACGGTATTCACGAGAGAAACTCATTGACGTGATGGTAGGGCGCAATAGGATGATGCCCAAAGATTAAAATAATGCTATACGAAAATGATGGCGCCGGCGCACGAGAGGTTTTAGTAATAATTAACTATTCAAATGATGTAACAATTAGTTAAAAAATATTCCCATTTTAATTTTTACCATTCCATGTCCCAGAATATCTCAACAAAAATGCAATTGAAAATTGTGCTCTTATTAAACATACCTTTTCTGTCGTGTATAGTAACTTGTAGAGTAGCATCAATTTTCCCCTTCAAACCCAATTGTGGACAGCAGAGATTCTCTTCAATATCCAACACTTTATCTATGTGACCATTCCATTTTTCCTTGTCATATTTCTTATGCTAAAAATATTTTAAATTAAATATTAAGTATTTTAAGGTCATAATTATGCCTCTATTATAGAATGTGTGACGAGTATGTGTTAGAGCCACGCTGTCATCTGTTATGATTAAGCATCAACGGGCAGTCTCGTCCGGGGCGGTACCACTGCCTCTCAGGAGATGAACACGAAGCTATAGATTTGCTGTCGTATTCCCTTCAGTGAGTGAGATTACTGGATCCCCAGTACCCCTTCCTTCTTCCCATCCATTTTCCTTCCTGCTCCCCTTACAATTTAATGCATCCATGATCCAAACGTCGTGGATGTTCATGGACGGCAGTGAACACTTACCATCAGGTGCTCAGTTTGCTTGTGAGCCAGAAACGAAATAAATAAAAAAAATTATATTTAATATAATTACCGCAGCATTTGTTGGCTTCGGATCCACATAAACTTGTATAAAATTGGCTAGAGGTTGCAAATACAACTGCATGTTATTCCGAGTCTCCTCCTCGGTCAAACCAGCATCATATAACATTGATATGGACTCTTTAATTATACTATCCGCCTCTTTGCTTATCATGTCTATACTCTTAATGTTATTTGTCAGGACTTTTTGCACCAACTCATGAATTAGGATTCCTATGGTCATCTGAAACGAAAGTAATGCTTATAATTTACATATTAATATTTTCTTATGATATTTTTGTTTGCAAAGAACAATATTGGGAAATAATTGTGTTTTCTGGCAAATATGTATTTTATGATAGAATAAACAGACTTCTTTGGAATTAAACCAATTAAGTTTCAAACAAAATATACTATAAACTTACAGCCATATTAGCAGAATCAATTCCTTTCCACCTCTCTTGCAGTATTGCTTTTCTCTTACAAAATACCCCGGCGACTACGCTAGTACTAGACACTAGGTGGTCTGGTCGCAGTACTAATAACCCAGAGCTGTTGGTCACACAATACTGTCCTGCAGCATTGCGGGTTGCATAAACACTTATTGTGTCACCTCTTTCTATAGGTGTATGGAACCTGTAGACACATAAGACAAGTTATAAATTGATTTTATGGCTAAATTTATTTTCAATCTGACCAATCAAATAACTAAAAAACTACACCCAACAGTCACAAACATAGTTCTGACCGCACATTAAGAATGAGTCTTGTGTCGTGGGTATCAGAAAATACGCGATACTTTTCGGTCTCACAAACACCAAGACCAAAAAGAAAGACCTGTAGATCAGACAAATATTTGTCTCAGTGCGGGGATCGAACTCGCGACTTCCATGTTTCACAGTCGGCGTCTAACCAGCATCTCCACAGAGGCTGCCATAATTAAATAGAGATTATTATGAAATAATCTTACTGATTTAAGGCAATGCAATGTTGTACAAGGATGATTTAACAGTCATTGTTGATCCAACAACATATAACCCAAAATTAATGATGGTAGGTCTCTCATATGTGAGAGGCCATCTGGGTGGGTACCACCGCAGTGTCTATTTCTCCCGTCAAACAGCAGTGTAAACGCACTGTTGTGTTTCGGGTTGAAGGGCATTGTAGCCAGAGTAACTACTGGACATATTGAGACTTAACATCTTATGTCTCAGGGTGGCGAGCGCAGTAGAATGCCAAGCATTGCTTTGTAATTCAAGGTGTTGTTTGGTTTTGCTACTGTTCATGAGCGGTCGTAATGCTTACCATCAGGCGAACGGCATGCTCGTCTCGCCATTTACAGCAATTAAAAAAAAAAAATAATTAAATGAACAATCTACATGATAATATAAAATCTATATTCTACATACAAACTTTTATATTGATATACAGAAAACTCTATGTAGTCTTTATATAGGCATAGATCATATTTTTTGCAACTTTATGATGGTTGCAATGGTTTAATATATTTTTTTAATAACTATAACAGACATGTAATACTAAAACCAAGAGAATACATACCATATGCCCTCTACAAAACATGTGCATTTATTATTGTCAGCATTCTTGAGTCTCAGTTCAAGTTTAATGGGATGATGTTTTACATCCAGCACCTCACATCTTTGCATGGTGCCAAGATCTAAATCTTCTTGAAATTCCTGAAATTTAATCATCTATATTTTATATACAGGGTATATCAAGACTGCTATTGAAAACGAAGACAAGTGGTAGTTTTAGTGACTACAGACAAAAGAAATAAAATCATCAAGTAATTAATAAATCTAATTAATTTGTTTTTTGTTAAACCAACTCTATAATTCTGGATCTTAAATTTACCAGTTTTTTTTTTTACCTCTTCAATGTCATCAATTTGCCACTCATCGCCAAATTCATCACCCAAATCATTTTCACTGAAATTCAATGCTTTTACAGTAGAACCACGTTTTGATGGTGAAAAATACTCTGTCAATGCTCTTTGATCAGGTGGAGTTAGTTTGTTGGGTGAACAGTATGATCCTGCAATAATAAATTATCCTGAAGTATCAGTGCATTTTGGTTTTACTACATAGACAAAGAAATTTTATGCATAATATACAGCTGCACATTTTTTGCAAAAATATACATAAAGTACAGAAATATTGTGTATAGACACTTATTTCAAAATAACTAAGTAAATAAACACCACAAATGTAAATAAAACTTTACCAAGTTTTGGACTCTTCTTTGGTGTTCGATTACTTTTCTTGTCCAAGCTTCTGGGACTTTTTGGTACATGATTTTTAATTGGTGATATCTTCACAGGAGTTTTTGGTTTGTCATTGCTAGATGGTATACCATTTCCATTCTCAAAATCATCTTTTTTGGCAACTCCGTTTATTATTTCTGTATTTTCAGTATGTAAGGGTAATAATGGTGACCTGCATTTTCTTGCAGTATTTTGTCCATCAAATTCAAAATCATCATCGAAATTTAAATCATCATCAAATATCTTGACTGGGGATTTCTTTTTGTTGCAATTTTCTTTTGTGGGAGACCTTTTACATGCCAGTAGGTTTTCATTTTCTTGTGATAAATTAGGTATTTCGTGCAGATCTGTTTTTACTTTCTTGGGAGTGTTACCGTATAAGTTTATCGTCTTGAAATTCGATTCCTTTTCTTTGGTATTGCCTGCTATGTCTTGGGATAAAGCCTTTCTTTTGATTGCCTTTTCTGAACACGTTTGTTGCGATTGCGCCGGTGTATTTGTTTTAAAGAATTGCGTGATTGGTTTTTGATTGTGCGCCGCGCCTTGCGCCTAAAATGTAACGATAATTAGCAAATAATTTGGCATAAATATAAAAACGTCGTATTGATTGTATACATACCTTTTTCAAACTTAGAGCTTTCGGCATATTTAATAGATTTCATTACGCTTAATTAAATCAGCATATTCTAGGACTCTTTATTTAAAAATTACTGGTAAAAAACAAAGTTATTGAACAATTAACACATCTCCCGCGCTTTGCATATTTATTGACATTTCACAGATGTCGATAGTCAAATGACATTGAATGTCATGCAAATTTAATTTCCGAACGTACATTGATATTCTTTATTTTTCTTAATAATGAGCTTTTAATCGCTCGTCAGTGACCAAAATTATTAATGTTTTTAACGTCTTAGAAATAATCGAAACTTTTAATCTCTCAATAGAAGAAATCTAATGTCTTGCTCTTCATTGATCTTTGTCTTTTTAAGTGGATTCTAAGAGAAGAATAGATCACATTCTGAGTTTCTTTAGTCTGAGTAGCAGACGCTAGCAACCGAGGAACTTATACTCTAACCACAGACCAAGTCTAACGTTCCTTGCTATATAGCAGCAGCAGATGAGTCTATGTAGCGAAAAAAAAAGTCTAGCTATTTTTTTCCATGATTTTTTTCTGTTCAAACTTCAAATGTCAGTCAATATTTTATTTAGTCTGTGTCCTGTGGTGTTTACGTAGACGGAGAAACTAATAGACGGAGTCACATGTTCTATCCCTTTTACACAAAACGAAAGAGATTTATACATAACGTTCATGTAAGAAAGAGATGCAAGCTTTTGTAGCCTGTCCTTATCGGCGTAACCGCTTGACTCCAGGAAATTTGACGTTTTGGAGGCAAATATTTACATTATTTGGGGTGGCCAGCGGTCCGACGGTTGATATTCCCTAAAACAAAAGATATTAAAGATTTAAATTGCATATTAAAAACAAACCTCATTAATTATCTTTTATTTTTTAAACTTTTTCCTTATATGTATTGAACTGTATATAGTTGCGCAGTAGATATTGTTTTTGAAATAAAACTTTTATTTACGGATTTTATCGCGGATTTGGTTTAAGTTTTGCTTTTTTTAACTTCTCCATGCGACGTTTCGATTACTTTACAAATTTCGTGGTCACGGGGCGGACTAGATATTATTTTGTTATTAACTTTTATTACAATAGTTTTTATTTTCAGAACTAGCTATTTACTTAAATTATGTTTATGTTATACAGTGTTTTTATTAGTTCTGGGTGATGGCTGGTGACCCAGGCATGTATGTGCACTGTAGTTCCACTCAAAGTTAAAATATCGATATTTAAGCAATTATATTTTTTTAAAGAGCGGTCAGAGTTTCCCGATACCTTAGGAAAAACGTGTCAACCTGGCCACACTCCCACAAATATCGCTATCTCATACTAGGTTACGCGGTGGCTACCCCTGTGGGTGTTTATTTTCATGCACGAATTGAATTGAGGTTATATCTCGTGTATTCAATCAAAACTTGTACATTAATATTAAATGAATTAATTTCCTGATTGAGAATGGCCAGACGTCCTGAACACCAAGCTCCACCTGAAGTTGTAAGTTAATGAATATATAATTAGCTAAAAAAAAACCTTAAAGTGTTCAGGTTCATTATTGTTAATTTTATTTCTAGTTCTACAATGAGGACGAGGCAAGAAAATACACACAAAAGTATGTATTGTCCTTCACTAATATTGTCTAAAATTACCTAATAATTTGATAACACTTATTCCATTTTTTAAACTGAACTCTGTTTTTCGTTTTGTAGCTCTAGAATTATAGAAATCCAGGGTCAGATGACAGAAAGATGTATAGAGCTTCTATTACTGCCTGAAGATTCCCCCTGCTTACTTTTAGATATAGGTTGTGGCTCTGGCCTGTCTGGAACAGTATTGGAAGAAAATGGTCATATGTGGATTGGAATGGACATATCAAGAGCTATGCTAGGTATTTGTTATGGATTAACTGTATAATATATGAAATAATATCTAGAATTAATAATATAATAATAAAATTTCAAAATGTACAAATAACTTTCATCTCAAATATATTCACCAATTGTTTTGAAGCCATAGTATACAAACAAATATCTTTTATGTATCAAATATTGCCTCATGAAATATTTACCCTTTTGCCGGTCAGATGTTGCACTAGAAAGAGAAACAGAAGGTGATCTAGTCCTGGCTGATATGGGAGAGGGTGTTCCATTCAGAGCTGGTTGTTTTGATGGTGCAGTCTCCGTGTCAGCTATACAATGGTTATTCAATGCAGACAAGAAATGGCACAATCCAGTAAAAAGACTTAACAAATTCTTCACTACACTGTATGCATCATTGGTATGTTTTATACAATGATTTTGTGAAATGAAATTCTTAATTTGTTTTTAAGTTTTAACAACAGATCATAATTAATTTTAATTAAACAAAGCTAAAAGATAATTTATAACTTTTCTTACATTTATTTATTATTTTAGTTGATATAAATATAAAGCACAACTAACAAGGAGTTTAATTTTTCCAGTCCAGATCTGCAAGAGCAGTATTTCAGTTCTACCCTGAAAATGAGAACCAATTAGATCTTTTAACATCACAAGCAATGAAAGCTGGTTTCTATGGTGGTGTTGTTATTGATTACCCTAATTCAGCAAAAGCAAAGAAATTCTTCTTAGTGTTAATGACTGGAGGATCTGCACCACTTCCACAAGCTTTAGGTAAGTTATATTGATTTAATTTTATGAATAAACTTTTGTATATTTTACAATGCATATTTGAGGTACCAGTTCCTCAAAAGTCAATTCTCAAACAAAATTTCAGAGTATGAAACAACTCCTAACAGAAATACGAGTCAGGTAATAGTTCAGTCAGTGTTTTTTTTATGTGATCTGATGATGATGAGTATGAACGAAATTTCAGAGTATGAAATAATTCCCAACAGAAACACGAGTTAGGTATTAGTTCAGTTAGTGCTTTTTTCATATGATTTTTTTTTTTCAGTAGGTGTTAACTCCCTGTCAGTTTATGAATTTCGTTTTTAGAGTATTCCACTTATTAAATGGTTAAATCCATAATATTGTTACATGTAACATTTTATTAAAGGTACTGAAGAAGCAGATAATAGTCTGCAAGTTAAATATGCAAAAAGAGAAGCAACCAGAGGCGCAAGGGGTAAACCACTGAAGAACACAAGGGCTTGGATTATAGAGAAAAAAGAAAGGAGAAGAAAACAAGGCAAAGATACTAAACCAGACACAAAATTCACTGGCAGGAAAAGGAGTGGCAGATTCTAAACAACTTTTGTATAATAACTTATTACCTAAAACCTATATTAACAATGTTATTGTTACACAAACAATAAATACAATATATGATTATAAGTCTCTATGAGTGACACCCAACCTCCTTAACCTGTATATGTTTAAGAAAATGTAAAGGTAGCTACTATCAGTACATTAAACCGATTCATTTTTCTGCTTCAATATTAAAAACAATATATCTATAATAATTAATATATTCACTATACTAATATACCTATCTATTTTTGTTCATAATAAAGAAATAGAACATTACAGCATATATATCACTTATTTTTTAAGTAAAATTGATACACTGTTACTGTCTTTTCACAACATATTTCCACACTGTATCAACACCATGACCAATAGTTTCCACTGGCACCATATTAGGCAAAGGAAACCTACAAGCCACCACTAAAGTGTCATTATTTGATTCTTTTAATAGTTTCTTTTCAAATTCACCCATCATTTGTTCCACACCAAAAATAACTACATTATTATATGGCTTTAAATCGAAAGTCCACAGGTTTTTGCGATAAAACTTAGCGCCTCTATATTCTGGGTTAAATAAAGCTTTTATCCTCGAATAATATACAAGCCAGGCGTTGAGTTCCACTCCATCGGCTTTAAAGCCTAATTTAGCAGCTGTAAATACTATTCTCCCATCACCGGAGCCGACGTCTAGAAGTCTGCCAGTACGGCCCACTAAAGCCTTAGATACTCCTGCAAGTTGCTCAGTCGTTGCGGGCACGTAAGGCAAACACATCTTCCTCAGAGCTGGCGATACAAATGGTATACATATTGTACTAACACCAACGGCTAAGCCACCAGTTGTATAAATTAAAGTTTTTCCTATGGGCGATAATTTTGAGGTTTTATTTGGTTTCGAGGTTTCTAGCAATTCCAATTCCATTTTTCTCTTATTTTATCATAAGTAAAACATGAAGAGGTTAGTTACAATCTTAGCTTACAATTTTTTATAGATATGACAGCACAGAATAACAATAAAGTATGACAGAAAACAGCTGACTAGCACTTTTAATATTACCGAAGCCAAAGGAATAAAATTCGTACAGCCGCGCCGCCTCTATGTTGCACAGAATTTAAAATACTTTCATTTTTGTACAAGTAAACAGTACGGCAGTAAGCGCAGGTTATTTATTACCTGAGAGTACCTAAGTGTAAATTGGTCCACGTCGAGTATGTGACACTAGTTATATAATAGGAGTCGAGCCTTACGCCCGCCACATGGACGTAATATATAAACTTACGTCCATGGCCCGCCATATCGACATTAAGTCCTCAAAATGGTTCTCACAGACTAAGAAGTAAATTAAGTTCCTGACTCCTATATTGCTTCTCTCTAAATCCGTAAAACATCGATTTAAAAAATCGATATTTCTCCGACAAGCTTTGGCACTTTGGCACTATTCTTTGGTTCCATGCGTTCCACTTGACGAACACAACACCCAAGCTAACGTCCGCGATTATTCACATTCCACTTGTTCTTGAGCGTCTTGATCGCAAACCTTATTGGAACGGGTCATGGGGCGTTTTGAAAGTTGAATTAGATGAGAAATTAGAAAAAAACAAAGATTCAATTGCTTGTTTGTGTGAATGTTTTGTCACTATTCGAACGACTTTAAAATCAGTTTGAGCGAAAGGGATAAAACATTAGATTACTAAAATAAGTTTTAAAACTGTCAATGAATAAGGGCGAAAGCACTTATATCCTAAGTTTATAAGTACAAAAAATATTAGGAATTATTATTTTTATTGAAAAAAAAAAATATTTACGTTCGAATAAAACCAAAGTTATTCCAGAAAATAGTAATTATAAAAAGTTTTCAGTTTTGAGCGCTGTGACCGCCAAGTGGAACGCAGCCATTCTATGTTTATGTCATCAATTGTCAAATGTCAGTTATTCGTCTATGTGTTCGTCTGTGAAAAGCACCGGTGAAACTTCTGCATTGTCGCAATATCATCAATTTTTAGTTTAATTTACTTATTAGCAATCATTAGCAATGACCGCGTTCGAAGAGTTCGGCGTTCTCGCCGAGCTTGGGAAGGCGACCGAAGAAATGGATTGGACATTGCCAACAGATGTGCAGGCCGAAGCCATACCTCTTATTTTGGGTGGTGGAGACGTGCTGATGGCCGCAGAGACCGGCAGCGGTAAGACGGGAGCGTTTTGTTTGCCGATTTTACAAATCGTGTGGGAGACGTTAAAGGACATGCAGGAGGGGAAGACTTCGAAGGTTATACAGCAAGTGGCGACAGAGTGGACAATGTCGTTCTTTGATAGAACGGAGGCGCTGGCGGTGACGCCCGACGGTCTGCGGTGCCAGTCACGCGATCAGAAGGCGTGGCACGGCTGCAGGGGCACTAAGGGTGTGCACACCAAGGGAGCGTATTACTATGAGGCAACTGTTACTGATGAGGGATTGTGCCGAGTAGGATGGTCTACACAGTCGGTAAGTTTCTCTGGAATATATTTCTTCATTAATTAAATTGCTATGATTCATTATGTTTTCTATAAGTTTCTATCTGAGATTTCATAACATTTTGTAAGTGTGTATAAAAATAAACCTTTTTAATAACAGTCTTAGGCATAAAATACTTATTACTTGCCAAACACAATAGATGAATTTAATTGAATTTAACACGTCATGAAATTAACAAAAATACAAGAAATATCTGTTCACTGCATATCTACATTGGTGGTCTATAGTAAATTGCACTATTGTACATTGTACATGCTACAGTAACTAAAAGTATTATAATTCAATTACATTTTATGCGAGGTATATTCGTATTGTGACAAAAAACCAAGCAGAGTGGTAGTTTAAGTGACTACAGACACAATACAACAAAAAATTTGGCTAAAAAAAAAAACAATTATTTTTGTGATGTTTTAAATATCATTGCATTTGGGTAGTAAATCCATAGTTTTACTCTTGCATACCATAGTGTCTTTAAAATTAAAAGGGTTTAAATTATTTTAGGAAAAACTTTGTACTTGTAAAATTTTTAGTTGCATTGTGTCTGAAGTCACTACAAACTGGCTTTGTTTTCGGTCACAGTCTGCATGTACTGCATATAAAATATTCCTATTAATTCATAAAAAAAACCATAGGCAAAACTGGACCTTGGCACTGACAGACTTGGTTTTGGTTTTGGAGGCACTGGCAAGAAATCTAATTCCAAACAATTTGATGACTATGGCACAGCTTATGGAATGAATGATGTAATCGGTAAGTCACAAATATTTATCACAAACAAAGAGATAAAGAAATCAGTTGTTAATATTTTTGTGTAATCATTTTTAAATGATCAAATTATTATCTTTATGTTGTGAATATTGAATTTTATATGTATAATATGATTTTTTTTATGATTGTAACTTGCATGCCCATATAAGAAATATCTTATTGGAAAATGCTATCAAATTTGTATTTAATAACAATGATGAGGTAATATACATATTTACAATTTTGCCTACATTTAGTTTTGTTAAGCAAGCAGCTGAAAAATGCTAGGTCCTTATTCCAACTAATGCAGATAGACTGTGCCCTGCCCTTATATGGACTCATACAGAGTATAATAATACCGTTTTCTAGGATGCATGCTGAATTTAAATAGTGGAGAGATCCGTTACTCAAAGAATGGAGAAGATCTTGGTGTGGCGTTCAAACTAGACCAGTCCAGGCGTGCAGACTGCTACTTTCCGGCAGTTGTGTTGAAAAATGCAGAGATGAGTTTCAACTTCGGTACCACACCTTTCAAGGTAAGGTTATTTTAAAGATTTATCCTGCTTTCATAAAAACATTTTGCAATAGGCATTTATTTAAAAAAAAATTAAATTGAATATATTGCATAATATTGTTTGTCTATTTCTTTTGCTCTCTTTTCTCTTATGTAAATGAGACCACCGATTTAACCTATTTTGGTATGGTTTTAATTTTTTTCCTGGTGTGCAATAAAGAATATAAGTAAATAAATATTTGTTAAACTGTTTTTTGCTTTTTTGGGTGTATATGAAGTTTTATATCCATTGAAAAAAATATCTTCCTCTTTTAGTCTATGAGTATGTTTATGAATCATACATTATATACTATATAGAAATGAAAATATACCTTTTAATTTTACTTCTAGTATTCACCACCTAGTGGTTATATGGCCTTGTGCCAAGCACCCAAGGAGAATGTAAAGCAGAATGCAGTTGGAGCTGGTGCACCAACAGAAACTAAACCAGTGAACAATGCACCACAGGCCATCATCATTGAGGTAATAACTTACAATGTTTTGTTTGGAGTGAAAAATATGTATTTGGTATTATGTAGTTGATGATAATACCGATGATCATAAAATAAAATCAGAAACCCAATAAATTGTTTGTACTACAAGATGAACGAAATCGAACATGATGTAGGATGTAGTTTGTTCAGCCATAGAATATTCAAAACTACGCCAATCTGTTGTTTACCAAGTGATGGCATATCAAATAATGCTTCATTTTTGGCACTCACAATTTAATAATTATATGTTAACTGTTTTAATATGGTAGAGCTACGCTGTTGTCAGTATTAACTCAACATGAATGGGCAGGCTCGTCCGGGGCGGTACCATTGTCTCACAGGAGATAGACGTGACGCGACAGCTTTGCTGTAGCGTTTCATTCGTTGTGTGAGATTGCCAGATGCTCAATAGATATACCTTTCCTCTTCCCATCCTTTTTCCCCCCCCGTTCTTCCGATTTGATTGTCCGGCAACACATCCACGATCCAAGCGTTGTGGATGTCTATGATTAGTGTGATCTTACCATAAAATAAACAATTACTTCTAGCCATCTCGCGAGTTGGCAGAACAGACTTGCACACAAATAACGAAGTTCAAGAAATACCTGGAGAACCCTCAAGTCCGCGAGCTGCTGGTGGTGGGCGGCATCAACGTCAAGGATCAGATCAATCAGTTAAATGCCGGGGTTGATATTGTGGTGGGCACACCAGGACGACTTGAAGATCTTATACAGGGAGGTTAGACATCACACGTTTTTATATCTTTATGCTAATTTGGTTAATGGTCGCTAATCTGATGGTATATTCTTACCATCGGATTAGTATTATGTATAGTCCTCTTTCGCTAATAGATAAAAACATGGCCGATTGTCCGAAAGCGGATTTACAGTGGCAGTTAGTTTCTATTGCGAATTTCAAATCTGTTATAGCAGTGGCCACTGCACACATTACATTGTTTGAGTACCTATATGTAACTATAATTAATGCATAATGCACATATTATACAATTGTCTTACAAAAATGGCATATGTTGTGAGGCAATGACTACCCACAGATTCGCTTTGTCAGTTGGTCGCCAAGTTATACTTAAAATATTTTTATAGACATTCCTTTCCTTCTATTTGGCGCTATCTCAGCCGTTGCTGGGATCCGCCTTTCTGTTGAGTCTCTTCCATTTCGCCCGTTCTTTGTCATCCTCAATACGGCAACATCTGGCGAGACGAGCATGCCTGATGGTAACCAATACGACTGCTCATGAACAGTAGCAAAACCAAACAACACCTTGCATTACAAAGCAATGCTTGGTATTGCTTGGTATGGGTTTAGTGGAATCACTGCACTCACAATCCTGAGACATAAAATGTTAAGTCTCAATTAATCCAGTAGTTACTTTGACTACAATAACCTGCAATCCAAAACACAACAGTGCATTTACGGTTCTGATTGGAGAAGTAGACATTGCGGTGGTACCTATCCAGGCGGCCTCTCACATATGAGAGACCTACCACTTTAGAATTATATATCTATTAAAAATTTGTAACTTAAGAAATTTTATATTTATGGAAGATACATCGAGAAGAACGAAGTGTGCATCTTTCTGTCTTTCACGCGACAATAAGTCCTTCTCTAAGGGTCGATGGAGATAGTAATTTTGAGCCAATATATGATTAAAAGCTTTGGATAATGTCACTTTAATTCTAATGGTGCGAAATGTAATTGAATGGTGACAGAGCGATAATCTTCTGCCGCACAAATTTGCACTGCGATAACCTGGAGTGTGCATGTTCACTTTAATTCTAAAGGTGCGATATGTTTATTATCTCGTGCTTAGGGTACTTGGCGCTGACGCACTGTCGTTTCTTCGTGCTGGACGAGGCGGACGGGCTGCTGAAGGCGGGCTACGGCGACCTCATCGAGCGCCTGCACCGCCAGATACCCAAGATCACCTCCGACGGTCGCCGCCTGCAGATGGTCGTCTGTTCCGCCACGCTACACGCCTTCGAAGTCAAGAAGATGGCGGTAACGACAATACTAATTATTTATTATAAAAAAATCCATATCGCACTCCGGATGCAACACTGTCAATTATGCAAAAATGTATTGTATTGTATTGTAAAAGTTGATATTCCAATATAAGCTATTCATCTTATCGTCCGGAAAATTTAATAGTGTATTGTGTATGTGACATTAACGTTATATACGAGATTTATCATTAAAAACTACAAACTACCCCATAAACAACATCAGTACAAGATGTCCCCAAAACACATATTAACTAAATCACCCTACACTTAAAAGTGCAACGACATGTCAATACTCAGGCGCGCGAGACTTTGCGCCTATTTATCGGTATTATTACTCTAAATATTACCATATAACATTTTGATTTATTTAGAATTTTAGTGTGTTAGGATCATTTAAGTAAATGTAGTTGTCGCTAAGTTGTTAAGATTTACATTATTATTATCATAACGTACCTACTACCTTAGAAAAAGCTGCATATGTTTTTATTTAAACGTTTTAATAAAGTCGAGAATGGACGACTTCGCTGTCGAAGGTCACGGATTCTTGCATGATTAGGAAGTCTGAACTTACCATTATCGAGTAGCCCCGGATAAGTCGTTAAAATAGTTCTTTTGCTGGGAACTCGTGGATTCATCATTCATGATACCATTCCTACGCAAAGACTGCAGATGTTCTGGATCTGCATACATCCTTCTTGCATGACCCAAGTTTTCATTGGATCGAACATAGCATGTCATTATTGTCACATACTCACTGTTCGTGTAATCACTCATTTTGACCGCAAGAAACTAACCAATAACCAAAATAATTTCATACAACGTCACTCGGTACCGAATTTCGCATGACTGAGGAAGTGTGGTAAGATCTCTGAAAGGTGTCGGCGGTGCGGGAGCGGGCGGCGCGGCGCGGCGGCACGCTTTGTACTTGCGCTTGCGGCGGCGCAGCGGTGATGGCGGCGCGATCAAAGGATTTCATTACTTAGATTTAGAAGTTTCTACTCGAATTAATATTGTATAAAGTAGGGTAACAATAATGTGTATTTATGAAGATTTTTTTTATTTATGTCATCTTTCTCTAAACAACGTCGTTTTATGAATAACTTATTCTAAATTAGTAACTAGTAGTGGTAAATTAATTTTACACTACATAAACAAAAACATAAAAAAATTAAAATAAGTATGCCAAAGTGTTCTAAATCATGTACTTGCCATGCACAATTTTTTTCGTGACGATAAGCGATTCCACCCAGTATATCATACTTTTATACAATGTCTAAGTTTCAAATGCTTTTCTTGAAATCTATTTTTGCATAAGTGACAGTGTCACACCGGGGATGCGATATTTATTTACACTGCAATCTTATTATTATACTCTTCGAATTTCTCGGAA
Source organism: Hyles lineata (assembly GCA_030180105.1). Lineage (NCBI taxonomy): Eukaryota > Metazoa > Arthropoda > Insecta > Lepidoptera > Sphingidae > Hyles > Hyles lineata. The sequence continues at coordinate 5,785,652 of JARJEE010000027.1, read as the reverse complement.
TTTCTTATAATTAGCCGTCGACAAAAAAATTCAGGAAAGGCTCAAGTGGTAAAAATACTAAAAGTAGGGTATTAGTATCTAACATCTTACGTGTCCATTTTTACATACATACATAAACTCACCCCTGTTTCCCAGAAGGGGTAGGCAGAGGTAAATTTTTCTTAGATACTAAAAACATCCTATTTTTATAGGTTTGACAAAATTCAACTCGGACTGAATATTGTGTCCTTACAAAAAGCATTTAAAATTGTTTTGTAGGAGAAGCTGATGCACTTCCCGACATGGGTGGACCTGAAGGGCGAGGACGCCGTGCCCGAGACGGTGCACCACGTGGTCGTCAACGTTGACCCGCAGAAGGACCGCCTGTGGGAGACGGTCCGCAAGTCAGTACACGCTCTATTTTACAGCCTTTTTTGACAGCCTCCGTGGCGCAGTTGGTTAGACGACGCCTGTGAAACGAGAGATCGCGGGTTCGATCCCCGCACAGAGAGAAATATTTGTGCAGCCCACAAATATTTCTTCCGGGTCTGAGTGTTTGTGAGACCGAAAAGTCTCTCGTAGTTCCTGATACCCACGACACAAGACTCGATCTTAGTTTGGGATCAGGACTATGTATGTGACTGTTGGGTGTTATTTATTTATTTATTTATATACAATCTAACACTACGTGTTATTTTATGGCTTTTGATTTTATGTAAGACTATGGACCCTCGAAACTTTTTGAGTCCATTTCAGATCAATAACATATTTTTGTTGTTGTGTTTTATATTTAAACTCAATGGGACTGTCGTCCACGATACTGCTTGTCCCGCCCGTTATATCCCGTTCTGTCCCGTCTCATCCTATGCCAGTAGCCAATAATGCAATCCTGTCCTCTAGTATATTGTCTAAGTCTATTGAATTAAATGGAATTTATTATGCTACTTGGGATCTTCTTTTTGTATTGGCATATATATTTAAGCATGTTCTTTGATTATGGTTAGGCACCAGCAGACTGACGGCGTGCATGCCAAAGACAACATTCGCAGCGGCAACATGACTCCTGAGACACTGTCGGAGGCTGTTAAGATCCTCAAGGGAGAATACTGCATCCGCGCAATCAGGGAACACAAGATGGACAGGTATGGATATGCACATGTATTTTAGGTCACTTTGACTGAAATAAATGTATTATTTACGGATTTTATCGCGGATTTGGTTTAGTTTTAAAATTTTTTAACTTTTTTCGACGTTTCAATCACTTTACAGTTATCATGGTCACGGGCCGGACTCTAATAGGTAACTTTAATTCTAAAGTTGCGAAATGTAATGTTGAATGTTGGCAGGGCGATAATATTCTGCCGCACCAAGCTAGACTGCGACAACCTGGAGCGGTACATGAAGTCGTTCGGCAACGAGTTCTCGTGCGTGTGCCTGCACGGCGACCGCAAGCCGGCCGAGCGCAAGGCCAACCTCGACAAGTTCAAGCAGGCGCAGGTCAAGTTCCTCATATGCACCGACGTCGCCGCCAGGGGCATCGATATCTCCGGCTTGCCGTTCAGTCAGTATCTCAAAATAATAAGAAAAATATATATATATATATACATATATTGCATTGCATCTCGATAGACGAGCATGCAATTCACCTGATGGTAAGCGATACGCCGGTCATGGATAGTACAAGAACCAAAATACGCCATTAATAATAAGCTTGGCATTTCACTGCATTTGGCCATCCTGAGACACAAAAAATATGAATTTACCACCCAAATAAAATGATATTTAAAAAATCACAAGAAAAAAATGGACGCGTTTCTTTGCGAAAATTTTAGTTGCTTTGTGTTTGTAGTCACAAAAACTACCACCCGGCTTCGTTTTCAGTAGTAATAGTCTTGATATACACTGTATTTAATGTACAATGCGTTTGATTGTAGTGATCAACGTAACTCTACCCGATGAGAAGTCGAACTACGTGCACCGGATCGGTCGTGTCGGCCGAGCTGAGCGCATGGGGCTCGCCATCAGTCTCGTCGCCACTGTGCCCGAGAAGGTAACTGCTATTCATTTTATTCGATTTTTTTATTCGATCGAGCCCAGTAGGCGTGCCATAGGAGAGGCCTATGTCCATCAGTGGACGCGGATGGACTAATGATGATTAATTTAATTTACTTTCTAATATAAATTACGAACTATCCAACCCACTGTTTCCCAAAGTTGACTTGGCTCCGACAAAATGTATCAAATTCGGCTCATCTTTTGCCAGTAAAAGGGGAATAAAAGAGAGAGAAAAAAATAATAATTATCAAGAGAAGATGGATACGAAGCAAGAGACGAGATCTACAAATGTATTTTGGCCCAGTTGAGACCAAAGGTCTCTCGTATATCCTAATAGTTACGTTATTCAATATCTTGCTATGGTATCAGGACTATGTGTTTGATTGTTATACATTTATTATACAAAAACCTTGCTTTGAAGAGCGCTAGGGACTATGTGTGTAAACGTTAAGATTTTTAAAAATGTTAATACCTAAATTATTTTTGTTTAAAAATTTGTTACTGAAATTAACTGCATTGTTTGTACAGGTGTGGTACCATGGCGAGTGGTGTTCCTCCCGCGGCCGTAACTGCTGGAACACTAACTTGATCGACGACAGGCCAAAGGGATGCTGCATGTGGTACAATGAACCCCAGGTAATGACAAAATCAGTTGACTTTTTATAGTGACTACATACTTTTACTGCTGTTAGGTCTCTCATAATATGCAAGAGACCGCCTGGTGGTAGATACCACTGCAGTGTATATTTCTCCCGCCGAACAGCAGTATAAATGCACTGTTGTGTTTCGGTTTGAAGGACATTGTAGCCAAAGCAACTACTGGACATATTGAGACTTAACATCCCATATTTTAGGATGGCGAGCGCAGTGGAATGCCAAGCATTGCTTTGTAATTCAAGGTGTTGCTTGGTTTTACTACTGTTCATTAGCCGTCGTATTGCTCACCATCACGCGAACGGCACGCTCGGCTCGCCATTCATTGCAATAATAAAAAAAGTGATTTGTCCTGGTCCAATAGGCTACAGAGAAAATCGTTGAATAAAGCCTTTGTACAGCAGTCGACATCGTATTACTGATGATGATTATTTAATTTTTAAGTTTACTTCGACATTCAACTCCACATTGTATCTGCCTCAGATTTTAAGCGAATTTAGGTTTGTTATTCATGTACTCTCATATAAAATTAATTTGCCATATTTCAGTACTTGGCGGACATAGAAGACCACCTGAACATAACGATCCAGCAGATCGAGACCGACATGAAGGTGCCAAGCAACGAGTTTGACGGCAAAGTTGTTTACGGACAAAAGAGGAAGCAAGTTGGATCCGGATACCAGGTTAGCTTTTTTACAGCAAAATACATTTAATTCAGTTATTGGAAACGATGATGGTATATTTTTTTGGGTGCGACACAAATACATACCCCCTTTCGGCCTCCCCCGGGGTACCGCTTTTCTTTATTAAACCAACACAAATGGCGCAGTTCCAAGTGGGGTGTTATTGTCGTACTGGTAGATAGTTCATTATTGTGGCGCCAATTTTAAGCTGTTACTTATCTTCTTTTGGTAGAATTGGTGTAGCATATAATCAGTTGCAAATACAATGTCATACTTAAAGAAATCGTTGTTGACAGGACCATGTGAGCCAGATGGCGCCAGTAGTAAAGTCGCTTCAGGAGCTGGAATCTCAGGCGCAGCTCTACTATCTCAAGATTCATCACAACGTTACTATCGCATAAAACTATTTATATTGTAATTATTTATACTGATGTATTGCTTCTGATGATTAACAGACTGAATTGAAATTGTTTTTCATTTGTATTGTAATAAACTTTACCAAATTTATGTTAATGCTGTTGAATTAAAAAAAAAACATATGGAAGTTCATTTTTTATATTTCACTCAATTCTCAATCTCTACGGATTATTTAAGGGCAGTGTGTAGCGGCCCTATATTTTCAAAATAAATTATTAAGTCTCATAACACCGCTACATAGGAAAATAGCCGTTAACAATACTGTTATAATGATTCCAATCGATTGCATCACTTCATATTTCACAAGGAATATAAAACATTTTCACTATATTTTCGTTCTGAAACACAACATCTTATAAAAATAGATATCTTTCATATAAAAATGTTCGTATTTATTGGCTACATCTATCATAAACCAAAACCGGCGTCATTGTGTAATATGAAGAGACTATTGAGATTTAAAACTGATCGGCCACTGCAGTTCACTTCGTGTTCCGTGGCTTATGCATTGTGGGAAATGTAAATTACTGTATGTCACTGTACATGTATGCCTCCTACAGTAAAACACATTTCGACATACACATTGCAGTGGGAGCAGCCATCTAATACAACAATTACTTAGCATTTAATTAAATAATGGCTTATTGGTCTATAATTATATTAAGTTCTATCAACAATATAAGCACTAAAACAAATAATTCAGCCTATATTGAAGGCGTTGGTGCAAAACTATAAAATTACATTTGTTTTATTACATAACATCTCACCTTTTATCTGTTACTGGATAAAGGTAAAAACGATTTGGCGACATCTAATGCGTGGCTTCCAATCAATTGACAATAAGATTATCAAACAGGTATGCTAAAATTGGTCATGTAAAAGCTGCAAATTATTATAAACAATATTTAATATCAACAGAGTTAAAAATATCATCCTGAGTGCAATCTATATGCTAAACAATGTCAAACAGCAAGAATTAAGTTGTACACAAATTAGACTAATTTTAAGGGAACTATCGAAATACAGAATCACAAGACATGACAGGATGACATTTACAAAATACATATTTACGTGAATTCAAGTAGAAATACAATTAATCTAGCCCTAAAAAGGGTCTTCACAATACCTAACTAATCCATCTATAGTGCAACTGAGTAAAATGTTAGCCACTACGACAGCGGTAAACCGAGCCAAATAGTGACATTGGTTAGGAAGTTACAAAATGTTAGTCATACACAGGGAATAGGAACTACGAAAGCAATGTTTAATTGTAGAGATAATAAATTTGGCTGGACCTGATACTGTGGAATAATGGCAAGGAAGCGACAAGATTACATCAAAATGTTGGTTGCAAAAATATCTAGGAAAGTCCGAAGGATTTAAAGGTTTAGATAGGTGATGCCGAATGGCGGTAAAATGTTATAAATTATAGCTAGTTAATAGGTTCTAGATCCAGCCACATTTTAAGTATGTTAACATTCAAGTGCACGATCGGTACTATAAAACTACTCAAGGCGCGCCAGTCTTCATCTCATCATCATAAACAGCTAACAAAATTGTCTATGACCCTCGACCTAAGGTCTACTAATTAAAACCTTTAATTACATTCCGAAATCAGTTCACAGGCATATTGTGAAAACCTCAATGGTACTAGTAAACAACGTGGCTCGAGAAATGAAATTGTATGCTTTAAAGATATAGCATTTTGATCACACGTGCATGCTATGTGTGTAACTTTAGTAAACATGGGAAATTGTTTTTACTCTCGAGTACTGTCAGCCCAAAAATAACGATAATTATAAAAAGTGTAATGGAAGTGTCTCGTGGTCTACTTTGGCATAAAGACTGGCACACTTTACATAACATGTTTAATTTAAAAATTAATAATTACTCTTTTGGTGAATACGGCTATCCCACCAGCATCACAACTTACTTTACAAATTATGCTAAGATATATATTATAAAAATTCTAGATATACAAAATTTCCTTCTATATTTTGAAATTCATAATTTTTTCGCGCGTTCTCGATCAGTTTTGTAGTTAAAATTATCTTCATGATTTATCATTAACTTTCACAATCGATTTTTCGGTCCTTTACAGCTTAGCTGTACTATCAACATATCGATTAAGAAGTTTTTATTGAAATGAGAACGCGCGAGTACATTAAAATTCATTCTCCTTCCTACCCTTCATATCCGTTTCTCGTATTGTGATGTTTCATGTGTCCCAATTGTGATCACCAAATACGGACATTCCTTACAATACCTTTCAACATTACGCTCCACATTACAAAGGAAAATGCTAGGAGATCTAAATTTTACGGGTTAGCAATATAGATGCAGTATCGTAAAAATGCATAGCTAATATTATGGACGTTCATAATCTCCACAAACGAACAATAAGGCATTACTCCTTATCTACGATAATGTCAATATGCCCACCATTTTATAAATAATTTCTGATTAAATTTTATTCGACTTCAAATGTAAAGTTCGTTTGCCGAAAAATATAAAAAAACTTTTTTCTCAAAATTACTAGAATGAATGGTTTTGTTGACAATGATTTGATGAAATAATTTATAAATTTAATATTTAGTATCGGTGGGCCGATTTCTACTTAACATGGTGGATATACATCGTGATTTAATAGGGCAGGGCCCCGCCATTTTTTTAATTTACTCTTCCATTTAAAAAAATAATGATATAGTCTAATTTCACTAAAACCACTTATTCCAAAGATGTGATAATGAAATAATGACCTTTATTCTCAACTTTGGGACATAATATTTAGGACTTAACAAAATATCATTAACACGGTGAGCAACACTTACAACCTCGCGTCTTTCTCAATACACTTAACGTTAAAATAAACCTATTTTAAATACGTAAACTATTCGAGTTTGTGTCGTGACTTCGATGAGTCATTGCTGTTGCATTTAGCGACATATCGATAACATTTTGGACGATCACAAAACGCATCACTATTGCAAGACTCACAAACAAAATATATTTTTAGATGTTCACACTATCCATTTATATTATATGCATTGGCTTGATCTTAGAGCTTTTAAGCGTAGAGCAACACTTTAAAGTCGATATAATGTTAATATTACGCATAAATTGTTTTCTTCAGCATATTATGCAACGTTGTTAGGTAAAGGCCGGAAACATTCCAATAAAACGCCATGCGACCCGACCCGACGCGACGTGTGTTAAGTCAAATCAAATCATACTATTTTAGACTACCAGAACCACGCTATTAATACACGATGCTCCGTTACGTAGCGTGTTCGTAGTGTGGTTCTGGCCATGTAATATAAATAATACAATCTGATTCGACTTAACACGTATTGCGTCGCATCGGTACGAGTGGCGATTCAACAGTATGTTTCTACCACAATTGTCTACCTCCAAAAAGGTTTGACTGTCAACATCAATGTTGGATATTTTGTACATTTTATCAGCTTCTCTGGCTTGACCTGATGTTCAATATTCTACAATCACCTTCTTAAAGACCCTTTAATGAAACTCTCCTTGCTGTTTATTCCAACAGCAGAGTGAAAAAGAAGGATCGTCATACAGTCTTTATATTTTTATGTAGCCCCATACTGGTAGCTTAAGTTTCCCTACACCATTATCATATTCGACGTCATTTTCAGTTTAATTTATCACTGAGACGAGGCAATTACAATCGCCTTCAAGTCACAATTCGAGAATTACTATTAAACTTTCGAATACTGATACGCATACAAATACTACATTTGTATACAAAAGTCAATACAAAAACTTGCATTTACGTCGAGGAAGCGCCCGCCGGGCTGGATCACTCTAAACGTGGCAACTGTTTGATACGAACGAAACAACTGTCAGTAACGACGAAACGCGTCTTAAATCAGTCATAAGAAAAAAATTGAATTCACCAACGCCCCAATAAACAGTCGAGCAAAATAATCTGCTAACCGTTTAAAGCGTACATCAAACAGTCCTCAGTCTTGTTTCAACACTCATTAGGAATATTTATGTATTTCGAGTGGTATAAGGCAGTTAAACCGTGAACCGTCCACTCGGCAAATATCAATATTAGTGTTAGGCCACCTTTGTCTCGATACTTAACAGTACAATACATAAACGTTCGATTCTCAAACAGAAAACTTTTGTAACAAACAAACTTCATAATCACTATTACTAAATTAATAAATAATTTTTAGTAGTCCAATTGAGATTTCTGGAGGAGTACCTGCAACAATAAAAATATTTTATAAAAAAAGGCAAATAAATGTAATCTAATCTTTGATTTTATACACAGTTACATGAAGCGCCCCTATCGACATTGCTTATATCCTAAATAAGATTGAGAATATTTTTTGCTACCCCGCTCCCTCAGTCTTGTATAGACACCCTATCCGGCTAATACCGCCACAATATATAAATAAATAGGGATGATGATTGGCAGTTAGTAAGTATTAAGTAATTATCCATGTCTTAGGAAGACTTTCCGCCCTGTTAATGTCACTATTTTAATGCAGAATTGAAATAAAGATGATGCTATAATAGTATTGTTTGTGAAAACAAGTGTGAAGCGCACTACACACCAAATTACAAATTGTAACAGTGGGCTATGTCGCCGGGACGGCAATTTGGTGTGTAGTGTGCTATTGTAACTTACAATTCCAATATATACCCGGCCTTGCCCGTGTTGCCCGCGACAAATTGGCATGACGAAGACGCGAGCACTCACTTTTTATAAAGTCAAAATTCATAAAAATATTCCTCGTGTAATGTCGAGCCGCTGAATATCGCCACCTTTGCAATAAAGGCGGGCGGGGCAGAGACTAGTGTGTAAAGCGCTTTAGAGAGTAGAGAGAAGAGAGTTGGAGCTGGCCCTGCTACTGCAGAAGTAGCAGTTCACCATCAGGCGGACCGCTAGCTTTTCTGCCTACAAAGGCAATAAAAAAAAGCCTCACCCAGGTCAGAAGGCGAGCCAGGGGTGGTGCTGCAGCGACTCGCGCGAGCGGTCGCCGTAGTCGTAGGTGAGCTCGTCGCCCGGCGCGATGTCGTGCGCCGCCAGCAGCACGAGGCGCGGCCCGTCCACCCACACCGCCTTCGTCACCAGGTTGCCGCTGCGCGAGTGGTTCACCAGCCGCCCCAGCCGCCCGGACTCCGCCGTCGCGTCGATACTGCAATACAAACATATCATTACAGTATTTTAACCAAAACACTTACATTCTAATTAATAAGAAATGGAACATATACATTATTACTGTTATTTCTAAAATTTTAACAATTAAAGACATTTATATATTTATCAGTACAAAATAAAAAAAACTAGTTAACAAATTAACAACAAAGTAAAAGTAAATATAGTAGTTTTAGGTAACAAAAATTGAAATAAATTAAAATAATCAGAAACTTAATAATATCTATAAACACTTATCATCTACAAAATGCAGTAATTACAATCTTAGGAATTATTAAAAAAACTAATCATAGATGAGTACACAAGATATGGTTTGTCATGGAAGAGGTCTAGATCTGCGTGGTAAGCGAGCATCGAGTTGAGTAGCGCGACGGCGCGACGCGTGCGCACCCCGCGCGGTATTGCGAACACTTTTCTATGTCTACGCGGACCCTCACCTCCAGTCAGAAATCGAGCCGGAATACAAGTCAAACCCACTTGCTCCAATGCTGTCGGATTGTCCACCTTGTTGATGAGAAGATGGTAGTAGTGAACTAAAAGTATTTGCTTACGCCTATACTCTAGAGTGTTTAGCCCCACCATTCCAGTTATAAACAATGATGGATATAAATAGGGGTAGTACCCATACATTCTCTTGTACATGTATCTGCAAAATTTCTTTTGAACACGTTCAACTGTAAGTGTGTATGTACTTTGGTAAGGTAAATACACTCAACAGTCAACAGCCAACACATGTCTATTTCTATGGCCCTGGTAATTGGTATGCTCATAATTCGGAAGTTCAGGAGTACTAGGAAATCCCCACCATCTTGAAAGAAGTCAAACGCTACTCCGATAACGAGAATCGACTATCATTACATCCAAACACGATGACTCGTGAGCTCTTGCAACCAAATCCATTTAAGACTCAAGAGAGCAGATGTGCTGACGAACTAAGGGGAGATGGAGTAGAGTCTCTATCTCGCTAAATCCCAACCTCATACAACCTACCTGATTGTGCACAACAGTGCTTTTACACTGGTGTTTGGCGGGAGATATAGACATGTTTTTTTATTTATATAACACATGCGACCGCGAGGCGAGAAACACAACAGTGTTTCAGATTGAATAACATTGTAGCTAGAGTAACTACTGGACATATTGAGGCTTAACATCACATGTCTCAGGCTGGAGTGCGCAGTGGAATACCAAGCATTGCTTTGTAATTCAAGGTGTTGTTTGGTTTTGCTACTGTTCATGAGCAATTGTATTGCTTACCATCAAGCAGATGGCATGCTTGTCTCGCAATTCATTGCAATAAAATAAAACACTCTCATACACCAGTGTTATGGGTATCGGAATCAACATGATACTTTTCAGTGTCCCAAACATCCGAACTAGGAACATATGCTTATGAACATGAGACAATCCAGAAAAAGAGAAGAAGAAAAAGACCATCATGATTTCTATTGAAAGAGATTATGTCTTATTCCATCATGCTGACTTATTATGGATTGGTAGGTTTTGCAAAAAGTAGAAGTATGCACCTTTTGGATTAATGCTATGTCTGAATTTTATGCTGTTTAAAAACAATTTAACTATATGCTTGGAAATTAGGAATGTACAACTGTACCTCAATCATTTCAACAAACACATGTAACATAATTTCAATGCCTAATCTCTGAAGTACTGGCATTGTGTAATTGGCAATTGTTACAGTTTATATGACATCACATATTGAATTAGATTATGATGAAACATGAATCATCTTTATGTACAACCATTAGATTAGTCAGCAGCACTTATCCAATTATAATATAAATTACTTAAAATTTATTGAAAATATACAACCTATAAATCATGGAACATTAAATAATTGTAAATGGATGAAGTAAATAAATAATGTTTTCACCAAACAAGCCGATGATGCCTGGTTCACCCACATAAACAGGCTAGATGATGTCAAGTTTTTATAGCTTACCATTTCCAGCCAGACAGATTGCAATTCTTATTTATATTATTGCTGTTCTTAGCCATTTTCATGATGTTGTTTTAGCATTAAAGTGAATATGGTATGCATTACATAATTGCATGTTCCTTTAAGCAATTTGATGGTTCATTTTGTATTCATATTACTTTTAACAATGTTCAAAGTAAATTAAATCGTATCTGATGGTAAGAACAGTATCTTTAACATTACGCCACCTTCTTTGTAAATTATTTTTTTAAAAGTAAATTATTTGTGTTTAACATTCATTATGGCTTGCTTCAAAAGCACAAGAAATCATAATGAGAAAACCTTCATACTTGACACTTCTCTCTGAGATTTTCAAAAATATAAGAAATCCTACTGCCTGAAAGTTCTCCTCAAGTTCCACACCCGAAAGGCAAAAAATCGTAAAATTTGAACTAAATAGTATACAAACTCGTGGAAAAGGGATCCACCAATCCATGTAAGACTGTATGAAATGAAACTCACCAATACTGTTGATCGCCGTGCCTGAAGTAGTACATGTAGCAGCCGGCTTCCGGGTCCTGCGCGTACGCATGCTCCCGCTCGCGCGCCTCGGCCACGCCCACCAGCTCGCCCGCGTACTCCACCACGAACTGGCCGCGGCCGAACGGACGCGTCGCGATCACGCCACGCCCCTTGCCGTCGAAGTACGCCACCTGCTCGCGTACGTACCACACTTGTATTATAATGTTTACATGCTTAGTACTGGAGTGGGACACAGATTTCTGTGATGTATAATAACGTCGAAGTGCCAATAACACCTAACTGACATTATATACATTCTTATTGTCCATCCCAAGTTAGTCGGTAAGAGATTCCCTCGAGCGATACGAACGCCTTTTGTACTACTATTTAATATAATCTTCTATTATTTACTTCACTTAGCGTACAATAAAGGATATGGTCAAACCTGCGGCCTCTCGTTTCACAGCCGGCGGCTTACCAGCTGCGCCATGGATAATTTTATTATAATAACTTTTTTATTTATGCATGAAATTTAAAATTACTACTTATCACCTAGCAAAACACTTGTGCGTATTATAAGTGGATTGTCGTGTTTTTAGCTATACTCATAGATAACCATGTAAATGTTGCATTTTTTACCCGTATTATCTGGTAACTATGGTGCCTGGTATAATTATTTTAATAGAATATTTCAACATCATATTAAGAATGTATGATACAGAGCGTTTCCAACAGGTTGTATCTTAGGCGTGCAAGTTACCATGCTTAAGAAAATATATACATCGCGTATTAGTAATGCATTATGCGATGTATATATTTTCTTTGAGCGTCATAGCGAGAACTATCTAAGATCTATATCTTTGTGGAATTCTATAGCATATCTCATCATTCTAGCGTCTGAGATCAAGACTGCTTTTACAAGTGACTTGAAGGAAAACGTTGAGTTTATTAGATATATGAAAAAAAACCGCGTGCGAATGCTAGTTCTTAAAAAAGGCATTAATTTAAATACCAGTTATGTAACGATAATAAAATTGCTATGAACTAGACGAGTAAATCTAAGAAATGAAAACAAATAAATACTGGACAGCAAGCTCAGTTAGCGACTGCAAGTTATCAATATTACTCAATAGCGAGATAATTTTAACCGGCGACCTTGTCTAGCATCCAGTTGCACTGATACGCCGGTGCAAGTACTTGTTATCGCGTCTTATACTCGGCTGGAAACTGTCGAGCTGTTATCTAGACGAAATCTCATCCATTACGCGACCGTGAGTGTCTACCGGTAGCAATATTCCACTGATATTATCTCTAGATCTAGTTATTTTATTATGTCCATTGGAATGTTTGGTCTCAACACCCACATCCAGAACTAATATTTGCGTATGACATAATCGCTTCATCTGATGCGTGTATCGACCCCGCGACCGTCCAATTTCACCGGCTACTCGCCCGCTATACCATGAAGGTCGCCAAACATTGTTATTGTAAACAATATTTAAAACCATATATGTACTTGTTTATCCTGTATTTATTCCTCTAACTATAGTGGGCGATTTAGATATATTTTTAAGATTTTTAAACAAGTTACCTGCAATCCATCCTCTCTCTGTTCTCTCACAGCCCTTTCGAGATCCCTCATTTTCTCCGCCATAACACATTTGGAAGTCTTTCTAACACTACGCCTAACTGGGAAGTACTCTGTTAGCTTGTGGTTCGTGCCGTTGGCAACTTTGGCTTCTATTTTGACAGTCTTTTCCGCGGGTGGTGGCGAAGGGGGCTCAATCTTCGCTTTGAGCTCATCTTTGAAGTACTCCGTGAGCTTGTGGCTCTCGGCGGCGCGCGCGGTGGCCCGGGCCGCTCGGGACCGCAGCGCGTGGCCGTTCGTCATATTTGTGATTCCGTTACTCGTCTTCAACGGCTTAGATCTCTGCTCGGCTTTCTTCAATGGCGGTTCTGTGTCGAGCTCCTCATTCTCAGTCTTTGGCTGCACGCTGGCTATGATTCTAAAAATAAATAAAAATCATGTCGTAGTTGATAGCGTGACCCGTTTCGTTATCACATGACCACACATTTAGCATGCACACACTTTCAATTATGTTAACACATATATTTTGTTACATTCCACTCAGAAAACGTATAATCATTATACTTTTTTCGGAGCCAAACGCAAATATACATACTTATAATATTGATTAATAATTAGTAAAAAAAGTAAACGAAAAGTCTTTAGCAATAAACACACAACACGTACACAGCTAATAACAAAACTCAAAGTAAGTTACTGTTACAAAGTTCTAGTGAGCTACCTGCGCTTTCTATAGTTGCGCACCGGCCTGACTGGCTGGTCCTCACAGAGCTCAATGCGATGTGGAGTCTTCACGCCCTCCTGGGCAGCCATCAGGCTACTGGCTGAAAACCACAATCGTCTCCCTATAATTACTCTATTATTGTATCTATCAATATAAACTCTAAATACCAACCTACGTCCAACCAAGATCAAAGATTATAAAATTATTTTTCTTTTGTATCTATCCTCTAGTACACAATAGGTACTGAAAAATGTAATCAGAATGAGCGCATGTTAGCGGATGCGCGCGAGGGTACCGCAAACAGTGACTAGTCCAATGTGACGTAAACATGCGCTAAGAGTTATGACGCAGATTTTTCATTAAGTAATTACAGAATTCCATTACACACTCACGAGTTATCCTCGTCAGTGAGTGCCCACGTCATAAAATTGTAATAATCGCTGGAAAAATGGCGGGAAACCAGTATCTAATGCGTGTTTGGCCATTCACAGGTTCCGATGTTATAATTTGTAATAATTAACATATTCTTATCGGCAACTAATATTGATGCTGCAGATTTACTGTGGTTATAATGCTGCTCAAGGTGAAATGAAGTATGAAGGAAAGCGCACATTTATCATTTATATATCTAATATACAGTTGGGCGTAAATCTTAAAGTATTTACAATAGTGTAAATATACAATAAATAGTTTTTACATAAGTATTACTCATAAAACGCACTAGCATTAGAAGATAAAGGAGAATGTCCATTTTACTATGAAACTTAGTATCGGTGCGAACATATTTATGTACCTCGATGAAACCTTTTTTGAGTAGGGAAAAATTTTTTTTTTTTCAATAAATATAAACATAATTGCTCCCTAGCTCTGGAGTTTTTTAAAAAATGAACTTGAAGTCCAATAAAAATATTTTTTGTATGTGGCTCTGTGAAAAGAATATAAAATGTGATGATAATTACTATATTGTATAAAAATCCGTCACCCGGGATAAAACAGAAAAAGGTTCAAGGACAAACCATAAAAGTGCTATAATGAATTTTAAGCAGTATCAGTATTGGGATCAACAATATGTTTTACCAAGACTATGAATAGACACTCTCCTTTAAAATATCAATGATGAAGACTGTTAGTTTGAAACACAAAGTTGACAAAGAAGAAAAGCAATATTACAAACTCGTAGTGTTTTCCCAATCTTTGAATAGAACATGTTTAAGTTGCTAAACACCATGTGACATTTAAAAGTTAAAAGAGGGTTGGGTTTGAAATTGCATATTGATGCAAAAATATACATCTTTATGCATTTTTATCACTTGAAAGTATACTTTGTAAATAAATTAATTTTATAATTGCTGTTAGTTTGGAGTACTTGTTATTCTGTTCAGTAATACTAAACATCAGTACCAGTACACGGCATTGAATTTACATTGCTGTATGGAGGGAAAAATAGACACTACGGTGGTACCTACCTGGCAGTCGCTCACATAAGAGAGACCTACCACCAGTAAATGATTATATGAGTGTGAACTGAAGTGGAACAGAATAATAATTAATTACAGCTAGGGGAAGCAGGTTCGGGCTAGTATTATAAAATAGAATATTTTTTGTAACACAGTATTAAAAGAGAAATTACCAGCATATTAATGTGAATCTAATAACAATAATTTTAAGTAGCAATAGGCATTGCATAAATTAATTAGTCAAAACTTTATTATTTACCTCAATGATCTTTAAAAATATGTTAATATAAGCTCCATTTTAAAATACAGCGTGTTATTAATTAAATAATTAATTAAAAATTTATGAAACTATTATTTGGATTATATAATACAGATTTTACATCTCTGCACTTTTGACTTAATTTATTATTGCAGTTGCTGTATTTAATGATTACCTACTACTTTCTTATGTTAAAATGTCCTCCTCTCACCTTTAAATGTGAAGTAATAGAATCTAAAACTATAATTATTATTGTTTTGAAAATCTTAATGGGATCATTAGATATAGATGAACCATAAAATGATTATATAACATTTAATAATGTTCATTAATGTGTTTATACAGTGATTAGGACAAACATTAATGTCATTAGGAACATCAATGAAAAACATCTCTGCACATTGTGCTTTCGAGGGAACCCAGTGAAGCGAGAGGAAAGGAGAGGTTACTGCATAGGTTTTTTTTATTTCACTGAATGGCGAGACCACCGTGCCGTTCGCCTGATGGTAAGCAATACGACTGCTCATAAACAGTAGCAAAACCAAACAACACCTTGATGTTAAGTGTCAATATGTCCAGTAGTTACTCTGGCTACAATGTCCTTCTATCCGAAATACAACAGTTCATTTACACTGCTGTTTGGCGGGAGAAAAAGACATTGCGGTGGTACTTACCAAGGCGACCTCTCACTTATGAGAGACCTACCACCAGTGAAAAGTTGTGACAGAAACAGAAGGGGGTATTATACACCATTAATTTTTGTTACAAAGATTTTGTTTGCGGTGTCCCCTCTAGTATAATATCTCAATGTTAAGGAAATCATTTCCTGCAGAAATGTAAATTTTAAGTTTAACACATAATTTAAAAAAAACAGATTATACTTTTAATTTTTACGAGATTTATATAGATAACTATTATAGTGAATACACAAGTGCAGTATCTCTTAACAAAAGTATCACTATACTTATAAGTGCAGAGGCAATTATATGGAGATGAACACCATTAAATAATATATTTTTTCCACCATTCAAATTATTTTATTGGTGGAAAATATATGTGGATATGTTTTCTTAACGGTTGAAGTAATGTTTAGTAAATTGTTAGCTTGTTAATTGTGATTGAGTCGGGAGAAATGAATTTTTTTTTTAATTTATATATGCCAGTGATATATTATTTTAATTGCATTGTTTTGCATTAGAATGTTCTTCTGTTCTTTAATGGAATAAAAGTTTTACAATTATTGGTTGTTTTAATATAAATTTGATTTTAAGGAATAAAATAAACATAAAAAATGACACTGTTCTTCAGAAATATTGATTTAAATTTAACAAAAATTTCATAAACAATAAGAATGCTTTGCTTATTTAACTGATAAGAAATACTATGGTACCTAATTATTTTAATGTTAGTTTTAATTTAATTCATATTGATGCTAATTTCACATTTTTGCTAGTTTTATTCAAATTTAATATTTAATTTATGAGCAATTGTTTCTGATTGTGTATATGCATACTATGTTGTGAATGCTGTTCATACATATAAAACATATGTATTAATTTTTAATTATTGATAAGTCCACTGTATAATGTAAACTTGCTGTTGGTATTTCTTGATAATAAAATAAAAAATATATAAGATATTCCTTGGAGCTGAGATACTAAATGGATTTCCAATAAGAGAAAAATTATTATGGTTATAATGCATTGGTTACAAATCATCATCATCCTCAAGAAAAACATTAAAACATACAATATATACTTATGAAATTTGGCACACTGGTATATATCTACATTTTTAATTATTATTACAATGAATGAATATTACATACATAAAGGTTGAATGGGTAATCACACAATTTGAAGGTGATTAAAAATACTGGATTTGTAGTTATAATCAACTGATTTGGTTATGAACTGGGGGACAAATAAGCCAAATGTATTTTTAAAATTCATTATAAAAATGGAGGCCCATATGTTCAGTGATGATCATTATCATTTCAGCGATAGGAAATCCACTGCTGATCATGGGTCTCCACAAATTTACTAAAATAAATCATGATATTGGCAATTAAATAAAATTATTTAATATGAAAAAAGCTACTAAGCATAAAATTTTGTGTGACTACAATCCCATTTTATCATAATGTACAGAACATTATTTTGAATGATTGTATTATAATTGCATGTTTTTAAATATATTTATATGTGGTTAAACAAGGTGGCAATTAGTAATTTGCAAAACTTTGTTATATGAATGTTTTTTACAAATATAAGGTATGATACTGGGCATGGACCCTTCTAGTGAATGTGGCATTGATATTAAAAATAAAGAAAATAATTATTTTAATATATGAAACAAATGATTACCATTTAACTATAATAAAATAAATACATCCCATGTGTGTGTAAATATTTGAAAAATAGTTATTTCTAGGTTATATTTTTTGGGTTGTTTTGCACATTTTAATATTCTTAAAATCAAAAATGAATTACAGCTAATCGGTAATTCTAAAGTATTAGAGAGCATTACAAGTAAATTCCATTAACAGAAATTAAGTAAATGGAAATAAATTCATACTACGTACCCATTTAAATAGTTACTAGTCCTGTTGAGGTTATTCTAATACAGACCCATACAAGATTAACTCCGAGGAGGGTACCAAGCCATACCGCGAACAAAGGACGCCGTTCCGACCGCATAATATGTGTATCACGCCGTTATTACGTATAGTTATGAAAATATACTAACCTCGAACCATTTCCACTTGAACTTGGTAATGACTATAATAACACTGCAAAACAGCATCGAAGAACTATCATAACCTGACACAAACAAAACAGACTGGCTCGAGTTACCAATATTTTGTAATAGACCTTGTCATATTAGGATCGCAACGAGTTATCATGTGATTCGTCCATTTTATGTCACGAAATCAACATTTTCTCGTGTATATTATTTCCTTTACGGTAAAAAAATTCAAGTAACACGTATTAACACATGAAAATTAGGAAAAGACAATTTTTATTCACACAATTCTTTGAAAGTGACAAGATTGATTGATAAGATTTCTGTAGAAAATGGACGCTTGTTTTTCTTGATTCTGCTTTGTCCCGATTGGTTAAACCAAATTATTTTAACCAATCAGTTTAAAATTATTTGCCATAGATAAGTGTTTCTTTTCTTTATGGTATCTTAATTGTCTTTTAATAAATTACGTTATTAATTATTTTATAATAAAAAACTAATTAAGTTTTAAAATACTGATAAAACTAAAATAGAATAGGTTATGCACTTCCGATAAATTAAATACGTATTACGTTATGCCACGTTTATGAGGTTGCATCACAGGGGTAGCCACCGTGTAACCTAGTATGAGATAGCGATATTTGTGGGAGTGTGGCCAGGTTGACACGTTTTTCCTAAGGTGTCGGGAAACTTTGACCGCTCTTTAAAACAATATAATTGCTAAAATATCGATATTTTAACTTTGAGTGGAACTACAGTGCACATACATGCCTGGGTCACCAGCCATCACTCAGAACTAATAAAAACAGTGTAAACATAAACATAATTAAGTAAATAGCTAGTTCTGAAAATAAAAACTATTGTAATAAAAGCTAATAACAAAATAATATCTAGTCCGCCCCGTAACCACGAAATTTGTAAAGTAATCGAAACGTCGCGTGGAGAAGTTAAAAAAAGCAAAACTTAAACCAAATCCGCGATAAAATCCGTAAATAATAGTTTTATTTCAAAAACAATATCTACTGCGCAACCATATACAGTTCAATACATATAAGGAAAAAGTTTAAAAAATAAAAGATAATTAATGAGGTTTGTTTTTAATATGTGATTTAAATCTTGAATATATTTTGTTTTAGGGAATATCAACCGTCGGACCGCTGGCCACCCCAAATAATGTAAATATTTGCCTCCAAAACGTCAAATTTCCTGGAGTCAAGCGGTTACGCCGATAAGGACAGGCTACAAAAGCTTGCATCTCTTTCTTACATGAACGTTATGTATAAATCTCTTTCGTTTTGTGTAAAAGGGATAGAACATGTGACTCCGTCTATTAGTTTCTCCGTCTACGGGTTGCATTTTGGTAAGTGCTGGCGCTAGTGTGCAAATTCATTCAGAATCATTCATTCTATTCATCTCTTGCCGGAAGTTCTTCTTCTTAGTCTATGGTCGGAATGCATTTACACGTTGGCTGAGGCTGGGCCTACGTCTACCAACTCTTTCTTGTTGGTCTGTGACCAACTCCAAGCTATCAACGAAGAGAATTCAAGGCCAGCTGAGCCAAACACGCCATTTACACGCTAGCGTTGGTTGGTGGAGGCTGGCCAAGCGTGTAAATGCACCATTAAATGCTAAATGGTTATTAAAATGTGTTAAGTTGCATCAAACATTTTAAAATTATTGAGGATAATCTACTTATGAAACCTAAATGGAAAAATAAAGTTAACGGGGCCTCAGAAAACGATTATCGATATTTAATTTATGCTTACCAAATACCATTGCTTACCACTTATACACGGAAGTGGTAACATCTCTAATCTTGCAAATTGACAATTGACATTCTTCTCACAGACGACTAAAAATACAGACGGCCAACTCCATACAAATGTTTTAACACGTTATGCAAACTCACACAACTACATGTGTTTATACATTCTACATATAGAATTCCATAGAATTCATTCAAATGTTCATCGGACCTTTCTTTCTTTTCATTCATAATTTTACCACTGACCAATAGTATTAAAGATTATTGTTCCGCGTATTTGAGCCATCTTTTTCGCGCGTTATACGTATATATATTTCGACGCGTTTCGAACCAGAGCTGGAAATCGGTACTTTACCGAAATTGCCGATTTTTCAATATTTAGGGATGAACTACATATTTTAGGCAATCCGATTTTTATTACCGAAAATTTACCGGTTTTATATTTGGGTATCATTCGTATTGTATATTAAAATTACTCAATTTCATACGAAAATAAAAAAATAAAGCCAAGTTATAATTCAAAACCTTTACTCAACAACATTATAAATGTATTTTATTTCATATTTTTACATTATTTTTAACATTTTTATCATAATTTAATATTACAACCTAAAATACTTTTTATACATTTTCAAATTGATTTAAACATTTTGAATTTGTAAATATTAATTCTGTTAATTTTAGGACTATTAAAACAATGCCAAATCAAAGAATATGATCACTGCACTAACAAATAAAAGTATAAATGGAAACATTCAGTGCACAATATATTTTCCAATACTAACGGCACAATATTGCTATATTTGTAAAGTGTAAATTAAGTATAAGAAGCCATTCGCGTAAATTAATAATAAAATACACGCCATTTAACAAACATTTGAAACAGAGCAAAATTAAAAACATAGGCTTACATTGCTTATCTGAAGTATATAATAACAAATTATTATTTAAGTAGGACGTAATGAAAAATATAATTGGGAAAGTCATAATATCATATTTACAATAAGAAAATATACACAAAAATGTATATCAAGTGATATGATATTATGATACATTTAAAAATAGGCAATAATGTTGTGTGTAAAGTGTAATGAAAAATAATGATAGTAAATTGTTTACATTGACATATTGAAGAATAAGCAATATTGTTAAATTAATACAATAAATGTGTTGGCTTCAAATCATAGAACACATTAAATGCATAATACCAACATACTAAAACATTTGAGATTAACTATTATATAACAACATATTAAAGAAATAGGCAAAAAATATGTTTATAATAAGGTAATTTTGAAGAATGCTTTTATGCTATTACAGTACATAATATAGGTTGGTAGGCATTCCTGTTTTATGCATACTGTATTAAATATTATTAATTTCATTCTTAACTTTAATACACTACTGCATTGCATTTTATTTTAATAACATATGACCAAAAAGCTTCAACAAATGCCTTTTCTGAACATCTTAATTATATCAAATAGTATCAATATTATAAACAAATTATGAATGAACATAATTACTTATGCTGTGAATTAACCTTTGTAAATATTAACATATAAACCTACAGAGTAGAGATCCTTCAGACATAGAGGTGAAACTTTCTTTATGCTTCCAACGATGAACCCATTTGCCTGCTAAATACTTGGACTGCAAATTTAACCCGAGTCTTGCCTGGAATTTATAAAACAATTAATTAATAACAAAATAAATATGAAAAAGACACAATCAGTTGTTTCCACTTTCATTCTTAACTTCAATACACTACTGCATTGCATTTCATGTTAATAACATATGACCAAAAAGCTTTAACAAATGCCTTTTCTAAACATCTTAATTATATCAAATATTATCAATATTATAAACAGATTATTAATGAACATAATTACTTATGCTGTGAATTAACCTTTGTAAATATTAACATATAAACCTACAGAGTAGAGATCCTTCAGACACAGAGGTGAAACTTTCTTTATGTTTCCAACGATGAACCCATTTGCCTGCTAAATACTTGGACTGCAAATTTAACCCGAGTCTTGCCTGGAAATTATAAAACAATTAATTAATAACAAAATAAATATGAAAAAGACACAATCAGTTGTTTCCACTGCTTGCCTGACGTTAAATAATAATTATAAAACATTAAATAATTATTAAATTAAGCTGTGATGAACTTGCGGGTACCTATACCAATAAAAAGCTCTAATATTGAATTGTACTGTACTAGATCGGTCTTTATTGTCCCAACTGCAGAGCACGAGCATCCTTTACAACCGAGAGTATCAATGAAAGGTGTATGGCTACATAATTCGTCACGATGGACTCATACAAAAAGCTAACCTTTTCACATGAGATCCAAAACATCTGTATTTTATAATGTATTTGAACGTATTGTTATTTCTTATATTCCGGCAACAATTTAAAACTAGGAATAGTATCACAACATGGTCACAGCGGAATAAAATATTATATTTACCTTGTTTCTGTCATATGAGGTTAGAATGATGTTTTTCAATAATTTGATGCTCCATACTCCGCCAACATAGCTCTGTCCATTGAGTACATTGTTTTTATACTTTGTTTGGGAAGGACACACAACACTTTCTTGAACACTTTATTTGATTTGTGGTAAATTCACTCGGGAACAAAACACGTGACCAACATTAATAATTATCATGAAAATCACAAGTTTATTGATACCATTTGCACAAAACAAACTATATAACGTTCGCACTGCTAAATATTTACGTTACTGATTACAAAATAGATGAAATAACATCAAAAATATAAATAAAATCAGCCGAACCAAACTAACAAACAGCGATTGACTGTTGACAAAAATGGCGGCAAGTGCACCCGGCACACGCACACATTTACAAAAATAGCGTAAGTGAAAAAGATGGGGCGAAAACGGCATATGAGAAAGCGAGATAAAAAAATGGGTCACTTTTTAGGCCCAAGTTAAACGGGCCTGATTCTTCTTTACTTCTAGTCCTTCGATCAAATATCGAAGTTCTAGTCTGTGGTTGACATTATTTATTTGTTTTTGTTTTTATAAACGGTACGCTTAAAAGTTATAACGCAGCTCAATTATTATGAATAATTTTAGAATATGTTACATTTGGCATGAAAAACTAATTGAAGAGTGTGACCGGTTACCTGCTGTTCGCGAAAGGGTAGCTAATAAAAACTTTTCAAGCATTTACATTCCAAACTTATATTTTATAGTCCCTCTATTTTTTTATGTACTTATTATTTGCCAATTGGCGTAAATATTTGCATAAGCAGTTATTCTCCGCTTCAATCTAACTAATAATGTTTGTTATTTTAAATAACTTTGTTTAGAAGTTTGCGGCGGGAATACCAAAACAACTGGCAATAAATAGTTAACAGAATACTTTCTGCGTTTTTAGGCTAGCTTGGTCAATAATCTTATAACAGCTTATGGTCTTCATAAAGAAATAAAGGTCATTAGATCTTCCTCAGCCAGTTATGAAGAACTAAAAGAATTTCATTCAGAGTTATATTTGGATCATTTGAAAAATTTTAAAGATCTTGATGATGGCTATATGACTAACACTGAAGATGAAGAATATGGGATTGGTAATTTTTATATTACATTTTCGATTTTTTTTTCAATTGTAATAGGCTTTAGTGGGCAGCCTATAATACCAGTCTGATACCTTGCACCTTATCACTTGTAGTGAGAATATTAACACAATTTGGTCATTTTAGACAAGACTAGTTCATAATCGCAATTTTCTTCAACTGGTATTAGGCTTAATGCCTATGTCAGTTTAATTCACTTTCTAGCTTAGTCTTATTATACCATTTGTAATACATCAAACCACTTTGACTTCATACTCCAATTCTTTAATTAAACAATAGATGAACAGCATGCTACTGTGCCAATTACCATGAAAATAACAAGACTATACATCTAATTATTAAAATACAAAAAAGACACAATTAATAGAAGGAGAATGCCCATTCATAGTATCAGTAAAAAATATTTTAGATCCCGATACTGATACTGCTTAAAATTCATTATAGCATTTTTTATAGTTTTTTCCTTAAAAATATTCCTGTTATATCTCAGGTGACCCATTTTCATAAAATAAAGTAATCATCATCACATTTTACATTTTGTTCACAGAGCTGAAGACATTTTTTTAAAGTAAAGTTTATTTCTCTGAGTACTCCGGGCCTAGGTCTCAATTATGTTTATATTAATTGAAAATAGAAATTTTTCCTTCCACATAAAAGTAGGTTTTACTGAGGGACAAAAATGTTTTCACTAATACTAAGTTTCACAGTAAAATGGGCATTCTCCTTTGATTACAACAAAAGTTAAATATTAATTTATCATTTGAACAACTGTGTCTATAGAAGCAATTTAAGTGCATATATATCACCTTGTCCTTAGAGTATATAGCAAGTAGTTACTTCACTTTAAATGTATAGGAAATCACTGTGAAAAAATCTGTTTAACATGTGAGAGAGAGATGTTGAAAATATTATCTATTGTATATAGAAATACAGCAACTCACTTTAAACCAGGGTGCTGAGTTACAACCTAAGCCCTCTCCCAGTACACTCAATTGTTTATGAGTTCAGTACTAAGTAGGGGGTGGTATTATATATCATATAGTTAGTCAGGAATTTGTGCCCAAAATGGTGATAGGCTTACCAATATCTATCACATCATGGTACGGGAAGTGCATGGTCAAATATAGGTGAATGGTTACACCTCTGCCTACCCCTTCTGGGAAAAAGGCATGAGTGTTTGTATAATTACAAACAACAACTAATCTGACTTCTTATTCCAGGATATGATTGTCCACCTGTGTCTAACATGTTTGAGTTGGTGTCAACTGTGGCTGGAGGCTCGGTGACAGCTGCTAAATGCTTAATGCTGGGTATGGCTGATGTGGCAATTAACTGGTGTGGTGGATGGCACCATGCACACAGGTAATCTAAAATTATTTTTCCTAGCCTCATTGTAAAATGCATAAGTGTATCATCATAGTAATCTACATTATGCATAAATATAAGATAAATAATACAATTGGTGTGATATAATAAAGCCTTTATTTCTAGGTATCTCTGTATTTTTAATGGGGTGAATTCTATGATGAGCTTGCCATTTCCCTGATGGTAAGCAATACAACCGCTCATGGACAGTAGCAAAACCAAACAACACTATGAATTACATATCATTGCTTGTCATTCCACTGTGTTTGCCAATCTGAGACATAAGATGTTAAGCCTCATCATGTATCTGTCTGTATCAGCCCATATACGTCCCACTGCAGGGCACGGGCCTACTCTACAATCGAAAGTACGATTGAAAGTGGTTAGGCCATATAGTCCACCACGCTGGCCTAGTGCGGGTTGGCGGACTTACATACCATAGAAATTCTTATGAACCGCTATGGTATGCAGGTTTCCTCACGATGTTTTCCTTCACCGTTTTAGTGTGTGGTGATTGACTATCAATATACATCATGCCCAGTGATTAATTGATGATTGATTTAGTTTTTATATTAAATGCATTCTTTTTGTTTCAGATCTAGTGCTGAGGGGTTTTGTTATGTAAATGATATTGTTATAGCAATAGAGAAACTATCAAGAAAGTTTAAAAAAATACTCTACATTGACTTGGATGTCCATCATGGTAAATAATGTTAAGATACTTTCATCTTAATTATGTTAGTATTTAGGTGCAGAATTTCTTAGAATTGTCTGTTACAACTTAAAGTAAATTATTAAGTAAATACATTTCCAAAAATTGTACAAGCATTGATAATATTGTAAAACAATAATCATATATTTTTTTCTCTTTCATATGGAATGTTTGCTTTAAGTATATATAATACTTTTTTGAATAAATACTTCCATTCTATCTTATATAAATTAATATCTTCTTTCAACAGGTAATGGTGTTCAAGATGCATACAGTCAGAGTAACTCAGTATTTACATTATCATTCCACAAGTATGAACCTGGGTTTTATCCAGGCACTGGATCGGTAGATGACATTGGATCCTCGACAGGCAAAGGCTATTCATGCAACTTTCCACTTCATGAGTTATATTCTGATGATACTATTGAGTATGCCTTTGGCAAGTAAGTACATATAATTAACAGTTTAAAAGATAAACAATTTAAAAGCAGCTCATATGTTTTAGCTCCAGATCTTTTTTGTATTGCTTAAATTCGGCCCATGAACATCTAAGTTTAAATTGTAGAAGTGTTACCGGCGCAAAAAAGAAAGGCAAAGTAAAGGAATAAATTATTGAAGTACCATCTAACATGTGGTATAGATTGTAAGCAGTGGTTGGTCAACTATACAGTAAGTGCAAGGCCACACGATTCGCCGCCGCATTTGCATCGCATTGTGCTTTGCCCTAAAAGTAGATTTTTTCCTGAAATTTCATAAATGCCTTGTTGCCTTCCACGCCTGTCACAGGTGTTCACTGCCTAATAAAGACTTCTGCAATGCCTCGTACTTGCTAAACATATTTGAAAAAAATTGTTTCAGAGTTTTCAGCTCTGTATACAGTCATTTCCAACCAGACGCCATGGTAGTACAATGCGGTGCAGATGCGCTCGCTCGAGACCCGCACGGTGGCGCCCAGCTCACCACCAGGGGATATTGCACATGTCTGCGCATCGTGCTTGATAAACGGAAGCCTACAATGCTTTTGGGTGGAGGTGCGTAAAGAACAGGCTGTTAGATATCATAACAGCAATCATATGTTAAAAGTACAAGCGATATAGAATTCTTTACATCAAAATAATTTGGCTGTGAGTTAACGGTGAAGAAAAACTCGCAGAGCCGCGTACCATACCAATTTATAAAAAAGTCTGTGGTATGTAAAGTCCGCCAACCCGTACTAGGCCAGCGTAGTGAACTATATAGCCGCTCAAAATTGTATTCTCGATTGTATAGTAGGCCCGCGCTGTGCAGTGGGATGTATATGGGATGATACAATACATTATTTATTTCCCAGGCGGGTATAACTTCACAAATGCGGCACGTCTGTGGACATCTATTACTGCACTTGTGGCCGGAGTAGAGCTGGATGATGCCATACCAGAACATGACGATTGGCCAAACTACGGCCCAGATTACACGTTGAAGGTAGAACCTACCTTGGCCAAAGATAATAACAGAAAAGAATACCTTGACGATTGTATTAGTAAAATTAAGGGTAAGTTAAATATAAAATTATCACCCAACAGTCACATACCTACATAGTCCTGACCACACACAAAGATCAAGTCTTGTGACGCGGATATTAGGCACTACAAGAGACTTTCACAGTGTCTTAAACTAGACCCGAACCAAATACCTATGGATCACATAAATATTTGTCTCGGTGGTGGGATCGAACCCGCGGCCTCTCGTTTCACAGTCGGCGTCTAACCAACTGCACCACGGAGGATGTCTATATTTACTTTTTTAGTCTAATAATACGTGGTACGTGCACCTATGCTTTATAATAATGATTTTAATTTCTTTGATATCTACTAATTGTTGCAGATAATTTAGAAAAATATTTAGGAGAGAATGCAATCATGGAACCACAAGTAAAGAAACAAAGAACTGTATGTTATCAGAAGATTAAAACAGAAAATGGACTTAGAAGTCATTTAAAAGAAAATACAATAAGCAAAGCAACTGAAACAAATAAGAAAAACGATGTTAATGTGTACGACTTTATTGATTAACAAAATAAAGAAGTCTTACCGTAAAAGTTGACAACTTTGCCACACAGCTTAACATTGCCCTAAAATCATTTTTTTAACAAATCCGTTAATGTGAAAAAAATATTTAAGTTTATGGCATCATTTATTATTTGGTAGGAAAGTTGATTATATTTGTGATAGCATTGTGAATCGCAGTTATTCCTGAGTTTATTTAGTAGCTTGTGAGAGCTTGTCAAAAAAGGTATGTCTTTTGGCGGGCCAATTTCGTCTGAAAAATATTCGTGGATTGTGCGTCATGACGAGACCGCAGATAGATTATTTTAATGTATGTCATAGAATATGAATTATTAAGTTTTTTAATAACAGTTTAGTTATCTAATCGTTAAAAAGTCATTAAATTTCGGGATGGGCAATTTTACCCTGACTTTTTCAGACCTGTGCTTGACAACATTGCCCATCATCAAAAATTACCTAGGGTTGTCAATATCTCGATAAATTAATTTGATAAAATCTAAAAACGTTTTGACGCCTGTTATTTTAAAGATCAATCGAATTTAGAAAGGCGTCTTTTTAATCGACTTAAAAAAAGAAGGTATTTACTTTATTTTGATTGCCAAATAGATCAAAACTTAAGTTGACATTTTGTTTGTAGCATATTTTAAATTTATTTAAATAAAAGATTTCTATAGCGTGCAATGCTTGATTTAATTACCACTTTCATGTTATGAAAAGTAAAAATGTGAGAAATTATATAAAGTAAAATCAATTTACTGTAATGTGACAGCCCTAAGAGTTTTTCACCATTTTCCAGAGTTTGTATGGAAAAAGTAAGAATCGCTAGGTAAAATTGCCCATAATTTTTTGTTACGAGTATCTGTTAACTTTTTTTTCTAAACCATTGCTAAGATTATTTTTTATACTTATTTCATTTTTAATTGTGTAATTATAAGGGTCATATTTTGGCAGATATCAACATGGGCAATGTTAGCTGATAGCCACATAACTTTGCCCATCATTAAAATAATAAAAAATAAATTGAAAATATTAATTTATTTTAAATATAACATAGCTAATAGTAGCATATGGTTATGTCTTCGATCAAATATACACTAGATACAACATGAGCGCTTAGAAAATGGCACCAAAAAAGAGTGCTTAAGCACTCTTTCGCCTTCAGTCACGCACCGACCGTTGCATCTAAAACGTCGTAAAACTTTAGACAATATTATTTGAAAAACTACTTTAAGCTCCAGGAATAAGGTGGAATTTGTGTTAATATATTTGGAATATGTGATCTTTTTGTTTACTTTTTTTAATGTCATGCATCGGTGCCACTTTCTAACAGAACTTTTACAGGGAACTGTGTATCTAGTGTATATTTGATCGAAGGGTTATGTAGTTGATGTAAATGAAAAAATATATATAGGTGGTTATAGAAAAAATATGAGATATAGCAGATTTTATCAAAAAATCGGGCAATGTTGTCGCCTTTTACGGTATTATAATTTGTATTTTTTGTTCTCTAACAAAATGTAATTATGAAAGTAAAACACGAATATAAGTTCGAAAAAAATATATTTCCAATGTTTCCATGCTTAGAATTCAGCATGCTTACCAAGTAACACGTTGAATTGCAGTGAAATTAAATTAAAATAGAACATATTGTATCTACATAGTGCATCACAATAATGCCGCAAACCCAATCACCTTTTGTCTGTTTTCATTACATCATTTAATTAGAAATCTCTTGTTAACACACACAGATATAATTCTATATAAGCATTGAACATGAACAACTATATTAATATAGTAATGTTTTAGAAAATTCAGTTAACAGGAGCAAATTGGTATTTATAACAAGAATTATATCAAAACTGCAATATTTAAGATTCACAGTTATATTACATTTGTTCATAAACATTGAAATCAGATAAATATTAACACAGCATCACATTACACAAGAGACGAGCATAAATGCTCAAGCATTATACTCATAAGAACTATTGTTACACAGTTCTACATAAGCAGACATGGACATTCTGTTGCGTATATAAATAAAAAAGAAAGATTTAATTTAAAAAAATATTCTAATCCAATAAATTCTGATCAACATTGCCATTTTCCTAATTTGTTTTGATAGTGCCAGTATCTTTTGCAAGCAATACAGTGATGGATTGAAAGCAACTGCTAGTACCAGTGTAAAAGTATGTGTAAAAATAGCTTAGACCTACAGCAATGGTTGTCTATTAGCTTGATGCCTTTATAGTTAGACATAATGGTTGATATAAATGCA
The DNA here is from genome assembly GCA_030180105.1 of Hyles lineata. NCBI lineage: Eukaryota > Metazoa > Arthropoda > Insecta > Lepidoptera > Sphingidae > Hyles > Hyles lineata. The sequence continues at coordinate 5,755,659 of JARJEE010000027.1, read as the reverse complement.
ATATTTGAAATATAGAATCAAGCAAATTACCACAATACACAGAGCCCATAGTAATGCAAGTTATCCATTCAGTACATCACACACTTAAAGAAGTTATACTAAGTAATATTATGTAACAGACTTAAATATGCATATCATAATAACATTTAAGATTCCTTACTGTGAACTCTATTTATAGTGTTATGCGCCAACCAATGCTGTTGATCCAATCTATAAAGTAATAGATTTGTTCAATTGTCTATTTTAATCAGAGGGCCGTTTTTCACTGTGTTTTTTGGTAAACTCCTCAGCATTTTTCGTGAATTTCTTGCGATCTTTAAGGAACTCCTCGGCGAGTTCGGCACGTAGCGGATGTTCTGGCTCGGGATCGTTCACCAAAGCCACTAGTGCTTGGATAACTGAAAACATAAACATTTACTAATACATTAATTTGTTTACCATACACATAATAGATTTAACATTTAAATATTATTGGTGGTTTTATTTTATTGCAAATGAATGGTGAGAGACACAAGCATGCCATTCGCCTAATGGTAAGCGATAGGACCGCTAATGGACAGTAGCAAAACCAAACAAAATCATGAATTACAAAGGAATGCATGGCGTTCTACTGCACTCGCCATTCTGAGACATAAGATGTTAAGTCTCAATATGTCCAGTAGTTTCTCTGGCTACAATGTCGTTCAAACCGAAAGACAACAGTGTATTTACACTGCTATTTGGTGGGAGAAATAGACATTGCGGTGGTACCAGCCAAGGCGACCTCTTAACATATGAGAGACCTACCACCAATATACAAAATGGTCCACCTATTTAATACAAATGTCAATAAATGTGTCAAACTTGTAACTATATTGAGTGCTGTTGATAGGATATTGTACTATGTTTCATCTGAATCATATCAATCAATATTAAATTAAAGTATGAATCATATTTTGTGAGTCATGACAAAGTGGACTTAATTTAGCTGGTGTCTGGGGGACAATCAAAATGAGACTTTATCAGGATATTACTGATAACTGATAAGTAACATTGATTATTCATAATGGTATGTAAATATATTTTTAGAATCCTCAATTGGTAACCAATAATACAAGGTAGATGTTTTTATACAAGGGTAGGCAACACATAAAAATATATGTATCAATCCCAAAATGTACGAGTACAGAACAACTGTTTTTTTTTTTGGAATTTAATGTTGGCCCCATAGTAAGTTGTTCATCCCCATTTGTTGTAGCATCCCCCTTTCGGCTTTATGTACCCTTCATGACTATCCTTGTAGACTTTACAAGTCCTAGTGTAGAAAACGGCATTTTTCATAGACAGTTTTAAAACTTATTCAAGTTATCTGATGCATTATCATTTTTGACTGACGTTTGAATATAGTTTGAGTGGAGAAGACAAAACATTTGATAACCAAAATAGATTTTAATTGTTAATAAATAATGCTGCTAGTTGTCAGATTTTATTCAGATGCCAATTCATTAAATAATAATTTGTTGTTGGTAATTAACACTCGACTGCAGGTATCGAAATAATAAATAATCCAGAGGTATGTCTGGTGCTTATTATTTGAGTAAATACAAGTTATGTGTGGAAATATCAAATAACAAATAAATAAATAGGGTGAAATTCCGGAAAGCGCATTTGACTGATTGATATGAAATTTTGTATAGTGTATTTTTACCCGCTAATCACTAATATCAGAACAAAATAAACACAAATGCCCTTTTTCCAATCACTATATGTTCGAATATTCTATACGAATCTAAATTAATATCTTAATTCCACTGTCCATTCACTGTTCCACTATTTTATTGTGTCCACTTTCACTCAGAGAAATTGTGTTTTGCAATTGCAGGCTTCCCATCATTGGAAGCTCAAATCATGCATTTATCTCTCTAATATAATAAGTCACAAAAAATGTACAGTCCTTATATAAATTACTGAAAGTAAAAAAAATACATGTTTGTTTATTGCACTAATGACAAGTAGAGATAAATATGTATTATTCTGTGTAGTAAAATATATTTAATTTTAAACATCCTTTTCAGTCAAATAAAACAAAATGTATATAAAGTGAACATAATATTAAACTTGCCACTCTCAATGTTATTTGTGTAAAGTAGTTAATTTAGTGTTTCCATAATTTATGTAGGGATTGTTAAAATATACAAAAATGGCAAACCTTGATCAGTCTTAGTGGCAGGCTTCCAATTCTCAGCACTGATAATGGGCAGACAAACCTGACCCTTCTCATCTATGTTGGGGTGGTATATCTTGGTTTTGAAACTAATCTTGGGCGGTTTGAACGGATATTCTGCTGGGAAGTTAATCTCAATGCGGAATGCACCTTTATTGTAAGGAGGATTGTCCTGAAATCATAAAAGATTTTAGATAATGGGTTTACAGGAATAACTTTGGTTTTATTATGTGAAAAATATGTTAATACTAGTATATTATGTAACCATAAATAATTATTATATAAAAAAATATATTATGTATGTTGTAAAGTTCTTTGAACACCCAAGCACAAATTTGCATGAATGCAAATTCTGTTTATTATGTATGTATGTATGTATCAGCCCATATACGTCCCACTGCAGGGCATGGGCCTACTCTACAATCGAGAGTATGATTGAGAGTGGTTAGGCCATATAGTCCACCACGCTGACTGATTATGATTACAAAATATATGTATTAAAGATAAAAACATATTAGTTATTATTAGATACAAAAAGATAAATCTATTTTCTTCAACTTGAATGGTATGATACTTTATGAAAAAATGTACATACTATGCAACTAAACTAACAGGTACCGTTTGACGTTTCATACTTTTCAACTTTGTACAGGCATAACTTACACAATTACAATAACATTTCGCCTAAAACCATGGAATGGTAGCTTTATTGCAAGCGAAAATAAAATTGTTTGAGTTACGTTTGTCTAGATATGTTTAAAATTGAAAAATATGAAGTGTCAAGCGGTACCTGTTAGTTTAGTTGGATAGTACTTCGTTTTTGTTTTTGATGATGTAATTATTATATTTTTAGCATACAGTTAATGACAGTATATCTCTGCCTGTGACTGCTAGAATAAAACCAATTATACATTTTAATTGGAAACCTATATCAATCCAATTATGAATAAATATAGTTTGCAAAAATTTAGAAACTTAACAGAATTTTATAAGAATATGTATGGTTTATTGTTATTTAGCAATCGCTATAATTAAAATCAATATGAAACTATTTTATACAATCTACTAATATCTTTAAAATGTAAAATAACAATGGATATTGTTGAGCAAATACAAAAAAAAAAAAGAAAAACATCTTTGTTTGTCTTGTTTGTGTAAAAATTATATTCTAGTCAAAGTATACTTACAGGAACAATCAGTCCTTGCCATGTTAAGATGTTAGATTCATCCACCTGTATGTCCCGGAAGGACTTCAGACCAGATTGTCTAATGTCATTTAGTTCCTGAAAAACCGTGACTCGATTAACCCGTTATCTGAGTAATACGCCGGCTAATTAAGGCTTATAAACAAATGTTCATGTCACTGTCTGTTTTGGGACATTATTTAAATACCTACATTAATCATGTAATAGAAATAACAAGATTATTTCCGATAAGACTAAAGTTGGGACAATTTTACGTGTGCCGCATCGGCCTTTTTCCATTATGGATACAAATTCTCGAACATTATCATTTTTAGTTTTAACCACATTTTAAAGTAAATTGTAACAGTGACAAATTAAATACTGAAGTTGATTTAATAAAATAACTAAAACAAGAATTCCATAACCTATTAGACATAGAAATGCGTAAATTATATTCGTTTTGCCTAAAAAATGATGTCTCACCTTTTGTAGTCTCCTCGTTGCAGCCATTGTATAGAAAACTGTCAAATCGTATTCACTGAATTAGATTAAGATCTATTTAAATTACTTCAAACTATATACAATTAGGTCCACACAAACACCATAATTAAGTAGTGAAATCGATAACAAAAATACTCAGTTGGTAATGTCACTGAAATCTCTGCAAAGTGCAAAATATGACGAGCGAACTGACCACCATCAAATTCAATTACGTTTAGTTTATTTTATAGCAAACTGTACGAAGATTGAAATCAATTTGTAAATTTGTTGATATAATTAGCCGCTATATTTAAAGAAGTATCCATTTACTTAGTATATTTTGAAAATAAAATAGAAACCAAATTAAATAAAGGTTTTCTTATAATTTATAATACAGTATACATGAATTAATAAAACGCACCTTCCACGGTAGACTTAAAGTTTACCCATACAATCGTGAAATATAAAACGTATCGATTGTGGTATCGATATTCTGTACGATAATCAATGTATACTTTTAATTCCCAATTTGTAATTCAGGTTTTTATATAACTGAACCACTAAACTCGGATATTTCTGTCATTTGCACCTTGAGGACTACAAATACATTTAAAGTTCTTCAGCATAAAATCTGCGTTCAAAATCAAATCACATTATTTTGATACATTTTTTATTGATTACGGTACAGGGATAATTTGTTTGATGTTCCCTTGTGTAGGTATATTAAACAACAATGGCATAGGTTGTAGATTAAGTACATAGTATTTTGGTAGCTATTTTTTTAACTAGAGTTTTGTTACATAAGTAACAGGCAAGGATGGAATACCACAACATAGTTATCTATCATCAGTATGTTGTAATTCTTCCATGTTGATGAGGTACAAAAGTCATGCAGTTTTATTTGTCGTAATACTACGGTCACACTATAGTCAACTTCTTAACTTGAACTACATTAGTAATGGGTGTGGTAATGGGCCAGCTCATCCGGGGCGGCGCGGCGCGGCACAACGCTTTTCGGCTTTTCTTCTCTCATCTTTTTGCCTTCCCTGTGGTCGATATTCACGGCCATTGGGTATCGCTTACCATTCGCTCGTCTCCTGCATTCAAGCAATAAAAAATACCTAGGAATATTTTGCGACATTACATTAAATGACTAGGATCCGAATTTTTTAAAATCTTCTATCAACCCAATATTCTATCATAGATTAATTTGGTTATTCCGTATAATTGTTAATAGTTGTAAAAATAATCCTATACAATTTTCATGTTCCTATTTTACTTTGAATAAAATCTATAAGTTAATCGTTCATATGGTTCATAAAAATAACTGGACTCCGGCATATAAAACTTTAATAATTATTTCAATCTGCAGATGTTACAAAACGGTGATACATAAATGTTAGGGCTATTGTCACGGTTTATAAAACATACCAGCACGTCATGGGATAAAAAAGACTTGGCAATCATCTAATATTGTTGTTTATTTGTTTCTGAAGCTGTATATGCTGGTGAGTTTTATATGTGAGGATATTGGGGTGTTTAGTCGTCCCCGCGCTCGTCGTCCCGGCGTCGGTTGCGTGTGCGCCGGTTCCAGCCCTCGCGAGGTCTCTCTCGCTGGCGGCCTTCCCCGCGCTGTGCCCCGCCGCGCTGGAAGAACGAACCTTGCTTCTCGAAGATACGCTCGTTCGAGTCCACCACGTTGCCCACCTGGAAAATATTCATAATGAGTTTTATAAGAAAAGTTTACATTGATAGTTAATACTACCTTTTCAAGTGTTAATTTAAATCATGAAAGAATATTGAGGTCTCCTAAAATCTGGTTTGTGCACGCAGTACATAACTATTATAACGTCCTTGAACGTGCAGAATCGATCGGTATATAAGTAGCTTTAATATTTTTTCAAATAATAAAACTGTGTACAAACCTTGTCTGCAAGTTGCAGAGCCAAAGCTTGCATTCTAGTCGGTTCCGAGCGATGCAGAATGGCGCACTCGCTGGGGTCATCCAGAGAGGCCAGCAACTCCTCGTTGATGATCATCTTGGACACGAGGGAGTGAACGCGCTGGCGTGGCAGTTCGAACATATCCGCCAAGGAGCGAAGTGACAGAGATGCGTATACGTGGGCGTAAGTGAACAGGTAAGTTCTAAGCGACTCTTCACGAATGAGACGGCCGAGCATTGCACGGACGTTATCGGCACCTACCATTAGATCCCAAACCTGGAACAGAAAAAGTTTGTTAATGTCATGTTAAAGTTGACCTAGTTTCATACTTTACTGACTTGTTTCAAAGACATACCTTAGCATTCATCTTCTCGTTGACAATGAAGTTAAGACAAGCCCTCCAATCACCGCGACGCATGGCCCTCGCAGCAGCGACAGCGTGCTCTCGCATAGACTCAGGCGGACCAACCAGCGCCTGTCTCTCACTGGCTCGCAAATTCTGGTAGAACGTTTTACTGATCATGCGGCGACGTGCGTCGAATTCATGAGCTGCCATGTACGGAATTTCAATCAGCATAGCGGACACTAAGTACACACACTCAAGCAGTTCTAGATTGATGTGCATGTGGAATGGCATTTGACGCTGCTTTTCAATTTTCTCTTGCTCTTTTGATCGCTCGTGCTGGCGCTGAGGAAGAAGACCTTGAGCCAGTAATTCCTTAGGCTTTCCAGTCATCATGAGCTCGGCGAGACATCCGTGCGCTTCTTTGACGTTGCCGCGACGGAATGCGCAAAGACCTAGATTGGCCATAGTACGGTTGTAAAGAATTTGAGTGCTTGGGTCAGAATGCTGGACAGTTTCTTGGAGATGGGACATCAGCAGGAGATCGCGAGCTTGGAACCAGTTGTCGTGCAAGGCGTGATGGTAAATGTGCGACAGGATGGCGCGTGTTCTGAGACGGTCGGTCTCATCGTGAGCGTAAATGTACTTGCAGAAACGCTCCATTTTCTTGATAGTAGTTTCCTCACCGGGAGGAAGGTCTTTGCGAACAGCGCGCGTATCAAACTTGTAGTAGAGATGGTCAATCTTGCGCAAGTACGCGCGGCAGATTTCCTGAGGAGAGCCATCACGCTCCACGACTTGACACACGCGGTCGATGAGTGCTGACACGCGAACCTCGTCCTTCAGTCTTTCCACATACTCGTTAGAGTGAGGGTCACACTCCTTCAGCAGTTTGGTGAATTCGTCATCCAAACGTTCCAAAGCGGTGAGGAGACAGCCGCGGACACGGTATGGCGGCGTCACGAGTTCCTCGTTATCCTCAGTAATAGTTTCACTAAGGACCATGTCTTCATGGGCTAACAGAAGCGTGACCATGTGGTCGACATTCTCTACAAGTCTTGACCAGTATTCAGGCTTCATGGCATCAGAAACTTTAGGGTTGTAATCGAAAAGCGCAGCAACGATAGCAGCACGGAGCTTCAGTTGGAGAGCATCGCCCAAATTGTGTTGCAAGGCGACTGTACGCAACTCGTGCAACAGTTCCAGCTGGGCACGACGATCCGTACGCTTGCGACCTCGAGCAGCGCTGATCTCTCCAAGCTTCTTTACTACAAGTGCGGCGTCGATGTCACTGTCCTACAATCCGACGAAAAAAGAGATTAGTTTTATAAATCCTTATATGATGAATAATATATGAAATCTTGAATAACATACCTTGGCGAACATCTTAGGCTTGTCAGAAGTGGCAGCACCCTTCCTGACCGTCTCCCATTCACCGCCATCATCAGCTTGATCCCGCTTGCTGATCTTGCCGGCTCTCTCGCGTCGCTCCTCGCGCCTCTTCGCTCTGCGCTTGTCTCTCTCTTCGTCTTCTTCCCTCTCAGTGGTTCTCTTGAGGAACCGCTCACGGATGGTAGTAGTTCCACGGGCTTCGTCATCGGAACTTTCGCTAGAATCTGAAGAGCTTGAGCCCCAGTCCATGGAATCAGAAGATTCATCATCCTGAGGCGGCGGACGGCGTGGAGGCTCTGGTTTCGGCTTCTCTTTAATAGGCTTTTCCTTGATTGGTTTGTCTTCATCCTCAGACTCATCGGATGACGAAGTATCTAGAAAGTTATAAATTATTTGTTTACCTTTGTAACTTTCAACTAAGGGAATGTTGAAATTTACAAATTACGAATTAAAATGAACCTATTTTAAGCAACCGGTAAACAGAAAATATAATATATATATATTAGTTTGCTTTTCTAAATTATTATTATTACTGCGTATCTCGACTATAGTGATTTTATGCCTTACACATTCTTTAATATATAATAACGTATTTTATTAAAATTGCTTACAGAGTTGAGTCAAGGAATTATACTGTATACTTTCAAGTTATTTTTACCTTTACGTTCATCATCATCATCGGGCAAATCAGGATCTTCACGGAATTTGCTAATCTCAGCATCAAAGTCCTTGGTATACTTCCTCAATTTCTGCCTTAGAGATGTGAGGGCCTTGCTGTTTCCTTTGGACAGGGCTTTTCGACTGTCACGGTCAGTCCAGGCACCTGACACCCAGTCATCTAACTCCACCAGAGCCCTAATAAAGAATCTTGGAGCAATCCCATTTTCTTCCTTTAGAACAACAGGTGCAGCACGTGTGTAAGCCTTCTGCAGTTCTTCAAAGGATGCAAGAGCAGAGGAGAAATCCTTGATCTTTTTGTGGTTACGTATTGAGTGTATGATGCCTTCTAACTCCTCATAACGCTTCTCTTTCATGGAGCGCACCACACGCTTCGTTTCTTCCTCATCGTCACTAAACTGAACAATTAAATTTTATTAGTACACTTGCTGAATATGCATTGAGAGGAGAATGCCCATTCATAGTTTGGGTAAAAAATATAGTTCTTCCCGATAACAATACTGCTTAATATTCTTAATGTCTTTAAACATTTTCCTGTTTTATTCCAGACAACAGATTTTTATTAAAAGTAGTAATTATGGACACATTTTACATTTTGTTCATAGAGCTGAATAAAACAAGATATTTGTTATTGGACTTCAAGTTCATTTCTTCAAGAGTTTCGGACTTGGGTCGTAATTGTGTTTATATTTATTGAAATACTAGCGGCCCGGCCCGGCTTCGCCTGGGTGCAAATACAGATTCCAGTCCATATTTTATTTAAAATCAACATGACTGTCGTTGTCTAAGCTGCTTATCCAATCCAATCCTATACCTATTCTTCTGTCCCATTTTATCCACCTTACATTCTATTCTATCCCATCTCTCCAGTAGTAAGTAGGTAGTTTTAAATTTGATATTTACTGACATACTGTTATGATAGTCTATGTCAAATATTATGACTTTATGCTGAAATTTAATTTGTGACAAAACTTAAGATTTATTAAACCCATTAAAAAAATAATCGGACAGATTAACAACTGAAGTTAGCTAAAATTAAGTTTCTCGAGTTTAGTGCGGGTTGAAGGATTTTATTTAATGTAGAAATTACTCCGAAAAGTCAGAGGTGTGTCCTGGGATTTGAACCCGTGACCATCGTAAACTTGTTGGCAGTCGCGTTTGGTACGTTACCAACGGGCAACCACGCGATTCTGTGAATTACTTTTATTTATTTGAGAAGACTATCTATACATATCGACGGCGAAGTGCCAATAAATCCTAAGTGACAAAGTCATAAATTCACACAAACTGAAAAACCCCTAATTTTTTTGTTAAATTAAAAAGTAGTTACTATATTTATTAATGGGGAATAGTAATAATGTAAATGTATAGTAAAATACACTTAGGAGATTTCACTAAAACATCGGCATAATACCTTTATATTTAAAAACGATTAGAAAGTTTATTTCTCAAAAAAATAGTTAGCAGGTATTGGTACTTCACCGTCGATATACAAATTAATAAAACCTTCACACTGCCTTACCAGGCGACGTAAGTAATAAAACAAATATTTAAAAATATAAAACTGCATATCGTTTCATTATAATGTCTAGATGCGGCATCAACGTACCAATACTTTGATTATTCTTGAGTCTGAAAACAATACAAATGCGGAATTTAAATTTGTCCCCCAACGCATCTAAAGGTATCAATTTAAAAAACAATGTCCTTTATGAAAACGAAAAATTATAATTAGATATATTTTGGTGAACTCCGGCAAAACGCTTCAATAGAGTATATCTTGTTTAAAACTGTTGCAATACTCTCAAAAAACGATGGGCTATTTTTGTAGATATGGACATCATTTAATTTTACATTTAACAAATTACGCGAAAGACGCCGTATCTAGATATTATATACACAATGTACACACTTTTTGAATTTTGTTCTATTTCGTCAGCCGTCAATGAAAGACAATGGAAAGATAGATAATTTTACGTTGGTTGGTAGTTGAACCTTGACCGTCGTTTACCTCTCCCGTCAACCAAACCAAGGTCATCCTATATTGGCTGGTCGCATCACGCTTGAACAATTAAAAAATTGGTTTTTCCTCGCAATTTTTCCATTTTTTCTCACCGTTTAGACCTTCCCTAGACCTCCACGAACATTTCAAGACCAAGATAAGATAAATCCGTTCAGCCGTTCTCGAGTTTTAGCGAGACTAACGAACAGCAATTCATTTTTATATATATAGATATATTTTTCCCTCCAAAAAAAAGTGGGTTTCATGGAGGCAAAAAAATCTTCGCATGGTACTAAATTTCATAGAAAAATGGATGGATTCAATGTAAATTTTCCTTGAGACTATATTATTTTACACAGGCATGGCAAAATCCCTACAATTTGCCTAATGTGGTTAGCAATGTTGATAAGATTATCAATTGATGTATTACTCCTTCATTTCTATGCCAACATAAATTAGTAAAGGTATAGTTCCAGTTATTCACTTCCAAATTTTTTTGTATGTTAGATATCTCTAGTATTATGATACATCATCTATAAAGTAAGGTATGTAACATAATAGTGAAATTATATTCATTGGCATATTATTACACTGTGGTTGGGTTTTGGTCATATTGTTTCTAATATGTATAAAAACTTTCAAATTTTTTCCAATGCCTTTCTGCAAAATAGTAACAAATTTAAACAACAAGAAATATATCCAGCAATATTATATTTAAACATAGTTATAAGATCAAAGTTGACCGATTATTATTGATTATAATTACATCACAAGACATTGTGTAATGTGCACATTTTACTTGGTAATTTCTATGCATATTTTGAGACAATAATTGTGCATAAGCAAAAATTGTGTTTAGTGGAGAGCTATTGTAATGGTCTATGTTCCATTACAATTTTTAGTGAATTACTACATGTAGATAGCTTCAAACAGGTTCCTAGGTATGCATAAGTGGATTATCTCTGATTGGAGATAATGATGACTATAAAATTATAGGGAAAGACAGCCCAGCTAGTCTGCTACATATTGATTTTGATCACCAAGATTGCATATTTGATTTAAACATCATTAAAAATTTTATCTGGTAATTACTTAAAACTTTCATACATGTTAAACTTATATCATGTATTGGAGCTGAACTCTACAGCATCACATAATTAAAATTTTAAAAAATCTAAGGTATCAATCACAGTTATGGTGGTGGGACAGTGTGTTTATAAAACTAGACTATTAAAGCAACACAATTCAAGTATGCTTGCAATCTTTTCTACTTATGTGACTAGAATTCACTTTCTTAAGTCAACCAAAAACTATTTTGTTTTAGTTTTTCACATGCTTAGTTTTAAAGCAGCCAAATAAAAACTTGCATTCTATGCAAGATGCAAAAGATTTTATGCAATTAGCAATCCAATATGCTGTTTTGGATATAAACTCTTTATGTTTCCATTAAATTTATTTAACATTTAAACTAGAATTAGATCATACTAAGTTTGTGTTATCATCTTCTGGAAATCCATTTCTAAACATAATATTTAATGTTATGTTATCTCCAATCTTAAATTATTTGCGCATATGTTTAGTTTTTTACAATTCATGGAAACACTTACTGTGTAGACGGGTGCTGGGGCGCGTACTACTGGCTCGTCCTCGCTGGTGCTCTCAGACTCAGAATCAGTCCCGGTAGCAAAGAACCTACTCATGATTGCTTCGTCTTCTTTGTTTACCTACGAAATTAACACTCACATGAACTCAACGTCGGCTTCTATTCTCAGTTCACACATTTTGCTCAATCTAAAGCGTTTATTGCAAATACGGCCTGTAGTTATCAAGTTGTTGAAGTAGTTGAGGTTAGAACTATGTAACAGCCGCTAACTGGCCCATATCTTTGCTTACCTTCTTTTACAAACTACACACGTTACTTTGTTATAAAATGTGTGTGTGACTGTGATATTCATGAAAATGAATTGATATTACAATAAAACTGGAGAAAATCCAGTCTAACCACGACACAGCCCACACGTCAAAGGAGTGGATATAGATTATAAACGTAAACGCTGCACTTTTTTTTTTCTTCTTGAGATGGGATGCCTGTCTAGCTTATTAGTCTGTGCTGTCTAGAGTGAGCACCATGGACGTAATGTGAGCTCAAACGACGACTGACGAGAAACTAGTAATTAGTACTATATTCATACATTTTTTATATTTTTGTTGCTCGAAATGTTTTGTTTTGATAATGGTGCATTTACACGTTGTCTGAGGCTCGGCTAACGTCTACCAACTCCAAGCTATCGACAATGAAAATACAAGGCCAGCCGCGCCGTTTACACGCTTGCGTTGGTGAAGGCAGGCCGAGGTTGGCCAAGCGTTTAAATGCACCATAATGCTTTTTGACTTTTGTACACCATGGTAAGCATAGACGAATGGCAAGTAGAGATGGGTAGCTCGCGAGCTAAAGACAAGAAAGATATATATCTTTGAAAATGATATATTCACTCTCTAGCTCGCATGTGTTTCAATTATATCTCTATATCTTTAACCATAAGAGTCAATTTTCGTGATGTGTTACGGCTCGTTCAGAGTTAGAGAGAAAGAGATAGGCTTATATAGCAATTTACACGTAAAGAGAGAGACGGATAGAAATGGCATGTTTGTGTTAAAAATATAAAATACGGATTTTCGGAACGACATCACACGCGCGGGCGTTTAGCTTATTTGTGCTTTATGACAACCACATAGAATGCTTATTAGGAAGCAAATGCAAACAAAAAAGCTCACTAATTTGCGAACGAATATTTGTTTTGTTTATTTATATTCAATTTTCAGTTTCATTACTTTTGTTCGGTAATTGCGTCAGGCACGGATACGTTTTAAAAAGTTTTAAATTCTATGTGCTTCTCAAGTTCGAGTATTTATTGTGTAAATAATGTAAATATGTGTAGTTGTATAATACAGTTGTGTTAAATAAACAAATTTTTTATAAGTTAGGTATAAGCGTGCAAATATTAAAAAGATAATAGAATCATTGGCTCTAATGGATTTCATTATTTCAATTTTACACGTTTTATTATGCCTTACTGAGTTCTAAGTCTGAGCTAAAAGAGCCGAAGATATAAAGGATACATTTTTAGTTTAGCTGCCTTATTCTCTCTCTGAGCCGTACTGAGCTAAATGAGTTAAAGATATAAAAGAGTGATATATATCTCAAGATCGAAAAGATATATATCACTCTTTTCTAGTCAGGGATACATTTTGCCCATCTCTAATGGCAAGCAATGATTAAAGCTGAAAACACATTGTAGGTTTTTGTCTTACGCATAGAGTAAAGAGTACAAAACTATGGTAAAGAGCGCGACTGATATGGTTCGTACGGGTCATCAGAGGGCCCGCGTACGTTTTTATTTCTTTTAATTTCATTGACAAAGGACGGTTTCCTCGTCTGCCAATGACTAAACTTTTAGAGGTGGAAGAATCGATTTTAATGTACTCTCTAGACTCTATCTCATCTCTTTATAAACAAATAAATAATATATTTTTATTAAAATGAAATTAATCCTAGTTGGCGCTTATTATAAACAGTCCTAAGTCTGTGATAACCTGTGGTACTAGAACATTCGAGTTTGCAACTGTTTTATTGTCAAAATCAATGATTTAATTAATATTAAATCACACATCAAACAATTATATAATACTTTGATTGATTAAATTCTGTACGCAAACATAGATTACACATTGAGAATAAATTTACCGTGGAAAAATGTTAAGCAACAATGCCGTGTACACATATTAGAAAAACTTATGTATAAAATGTGTGAATTCCAAAGTAGGCAAGATCGTGTTTCGAGCACACGTCTTGTTCTTGTTGTCTTTTTGTATATATATACAACATTGATACAACCGAGCGACTTTTCTTTAAACTGCATATACTAGGCACCATTTTCAAGCTCTGTACTAAAAATCAATTAAATAGGAACAATAGTTTAGTCATAAATATTTTTTTAAGTTTTTGCTCTCTTTGAACACGCTGTGGCTTTTCGAACAGCTGATTACGTCCAACGCATAGGTCATTCACCTTAAAGCGACAAATCTTACTAAAATCTATGCGCTGTTGCCGCTCTGACACAAGTCACATAAATAAGTACAACTAAATTACTTTAAAAGTTGGCGATGCAAATAAGAAAGCAATAAATACACACACACTTACACTTTCATTACGAGAGCGACATAGCAAAACATCCTGTGCGTAAAAGAAATAGAAATAGGTCAGTATGTGTGTGTGTGACACGTACGCAATTGACCTTTAAAAAATAGTTTTTAGTCTGCCGCCGGTATCCTTTCAGAACGCACGTAACACGGAAGCTCCTGCGCCGCCGCGCAGCGCCGCGCCGCACAGTGGGACGGATTTCGAGGCTCCTTTACATAGGATTTTTCAATTTTTTTTACCTTTTTTCTCAAATCTAAGTATGAGGTATTATTGTTATTACCATAACATTAACTAATATTAGAATTTTGAACCGATTGGCATCTCAAATATTGAAAAAAATGACTTTGAAGATTTTAAATGTATGAAAACGGATTTTGTTTTCGTCCTAACTTTTTTTTATATCAAGATGTAAAGCTGAAACTTTTAGAGATTATAACTTGAACCCACACCAAGCCATACAAATTTTGACCTTGACCCCGACCGGTCCCGTTTAGGAGATATGGGGTAAGCAAATATGCACATTTAGCCCGCATTTTGACACGGGCTAATGTGTTTGCCTTTTACCTTTTTTCGCAAATTTAAGTATAAGGTATTATTTTTATTACCATAAAATTAACTAATGTTAGAGTTTTGAACCGATTCTTATCTCAAATATTGAAAAAAATGACTTTAAAGATTTTGAATGTATGAAAACGGATTTTGTTTTCGTCCTAACTTTTTTTTATATCAAGATGTAAAGCTGAAACTTTCAGGAATTATAACTTAGACCCACACCTAGCGATACAAGTTTTGACCTTCACCCAGCCCCGTCCCGTTTGGGAGATATTATGGGGTAAGGAAATGTGCACATTTAGTCCGCATTTTAACACGGGCTAATGTGTTTTTTTTTACTTTTTTTTCGCAAATCTATGTATGAGATATTATTTTTATTACCATAAAATTAACTAATATTAGAGTTTTGAACCGATTCTTATCTCAAATATTGAAAAAAATGACTTTAAAGATTTTAAATGTATGAAAACGGATTTTGTTTTCGTCCTTACTTTTTTTTATATCAAGATGTAAAGCTGAAACTTTCAGGGATTATAACTTAGACCCACACCAAGTCAAACAAGTTGTAACCTTGACCCCAACCCGTCCCGTTTGGGAGATATGGGGTAAGGAAATGTGCACATTTAGCCCGCATTTGGACACGGGCTTAATGTGTTTAAATAAATTAAATTCTTACATTTTTCTGACTGCTAATGGAGCGATAAATATTGAGCTCAGGTGCTGATTTTTTCAAGTTTTATGAAAAAATGTGGTACGATAATCCCTAACTAATTTATGACTTCATAGTAATTCATTATAACATTAAAATATAAGCAACCAGGTGACGTGGATTACTTACCTTGATTAATAGAATTTTCTAATATCATACAGCTGCACTCGATATCTATTGTTATTCTACAGATGTGGCCGACTTTTTCTTCTTCAACGTTTTACTGTCGGCCAATATATTTCAAGTTTGCAAAAGAAAATGATTTAAATATTAAGGAAGAAATGGCTTCAGTAGAGAGAGAAATTGCTACTCTACAGCCAACTTTGTTTGAAGATGTAAGCGTTAGCCACAAATTTCACATGACTATGATTGACGGAAAGATATCCTCGAAACTGACCGATACATCTACGGCAACATGTGACATTTGCAAAGCAAAACCCACAGAGATGAATAATATCAATATGCTTTCACAAAGAAGTCATCCCGTAGATATGCTTAGGTTTGGTTTGTCTTCTCTCCATACACTTATAAGATGCATGGAATGCATATTGCACATAGCTTATCGCCTCGACTTTTAGAAATGGCAAGCTAAAGGTGATGACTTAAAACAACAATTGGCTAATAAGAAAAAAGCAATCCAAGATCAATTTCGAGATGAAATGGGACTTCTCATAGATGTTGTGAAGCAAGGTTCAGGGACCACCAATGATGGAAATACTGCAAGACATTTTTTTGCCGATCCCGAAACTACTGCGCGCATCACAGGTGTAGATGCACAATTAATTAGCCAGTTGAAAGTCATCATCCAAGTAATTACATGTGGAGAATTTGTTAATGTCGAAAAATTTCGGCAATATTGTACCTCAACAGCTCATAAATACGTCGAGCTCTATTCATGGTATTACATGCCATCTACTGTGCATACTTTACTCATACATGGTGCAGATATTATTGAGTTCAATAACTTCATTCCAATAGGGAAGCTCTCTGAGGAGGCATCCGAAGCTCGAAACAAAGATTTTAAATATTTCAGAACTTTCCACTCACGCAAAAACAGCAGAATTGCTACAAATGAAGACATTATCCATAACCTACTAATTTCATCTGACCCATATCTGTCCAGTTTTAGATCTAGAATAAGTCAACGTGATATTCAGCCACTTTCAGAGGAAGCCAAATTATTGTTAGAATTGTCTACTTCTAGTTCAGACTAGAAAGTAATAGCTTAAATAATGGATTTTACCTTACTATGATAGAGTAATGTTTTTTTTCAAACACCCTTTCATCCACTATTGACATAAACTTTGTAGAAAATATGATTATTTCAAACCAGACAACTAGTTTAGGCTATGTATTTCTCGCTCAATAATTCTATTCTATAATTTTCATATTCCTGTAATTTTTGATTTGTACCTTTTGAATGGAATTCTTCAAGATTAAGGTCAAAAGTAATAATTTAGGGCCTGAAACTGACGTGTTACAAAATCTCCTGTTATTTTGGATCGCAAATTTCAGGTATAGGCTAGTTACGAGAGCCCATGTAACAACATACTCAGAAAATGCACTTTTTAATTATTCATATCTGTAAAACAGTGTCGTTCAAGGTCAAGGTTATGAGTTGCAGATGTTTTTAGATAGCATATGATACTATCACATAGACAATTTAAGAATTTAATTTATTTAAACACATTAAGCCCGTGTCCAAATGCGGGCTAAATGTGCACATTTCCTTACCCCATATCTCCCAAACGGGACGGGTTGTGGTCAAGGTTACAACTTGTTTGACTTGGTGTGGGTCTAAGTTATAATCCCTGAAAGTTTCAGCTTTACATCTTGATATAAAAAAAAGTAAGGACGAAAACAAAATCCGTTTTCATACATTTAAAATCTTTAAAGTCATTTTTTTCAATATTTGAGATAAGAATCGGTTCAAAACTCTAATATTAGTTAATTTTATGGTAATAAAAATAATATCTCATACATAGATTTGCGAAAAAAAAGTAAAAAAAAAACACATTAGCCCGTGTCAAAATGCGGACTAAATGTGCACATTTCCTTACCCCATAATATCTCCCAAACGGGACGGAGCTGGGTGAAGGTCAAAACTTGTATCGCTAGGTGTGGGTCTAAGTTATAATTCCTGAAAGTTTCAGCTTTACATCTTGATATAAAAAAAAGTTAGGACGAAAACAAAATCCGTTTTCATACATTCAAAATCTTTAAAGTCATTTTTTTCAATATTTGAGATAAGAATCGGTTCAAAACTCTAACATTAGTTAATTTTATGGTAATAAAAATAATACCTTATACTTAAATTTGCGAAAAAAGGTAAAAGGCAAACACATTAGCCCGTGTCAAAATGCGGGCTAAATGTGCATATTTGCTTACCCCATATCTCCTAAACGGGACCGGTCGGGGTCAAGGTCAAAATTTGTATGGCTTGGTGTGGGTTCAAGTTATAATCTCTAAAAGTTTCAGCTTTACATCTTGATATAAAAAAAAGTTAGGACGAAAACAAAATCCGTTTTCATACATTTAAAATCTTCAAAGTCATTTTTTTCAATATTTGAGATGCCAATCGGTTCAAAATTCTAATATTAGTTAATATTATGGTAATAACAATAATACCTCATACTTAGATTTGAGAAAAAAGGTAAAAAAAAATTGAAAAATCCTATGTAAAGGAGCCTCGAAATCCGTCCCACTGTGCGCCGCTTTGATCTTGCCGATCTCACGCCGATAATTTTAATTTTGTCTTGTTATCGACACTACTCGTAAATAAGTTTAAGACATTTTTTTTTTTATTGTGACAGGACATGTAACTTCGGATAATTATTATTTAGTGTTAGTGTTTCTGTGTTATTGACTGTTAGCCAACAATGAATTGGTCGATTAGGACCTGTACGGTGGCCACCGCGATCTCCGGACCTAATCCCTTGGATTTCTTTTTGCGAGGCTTATTAAAGGACTAGAAATAGGGTTATTAAGCATTTGAAAAACTTAATAACAATTTAAACAATAATAATATTGTCCGTCGCTATAACTTTTACTTCATGTAAATGGAGGACATATCGAAAATTTAAAAATCTAGTGTACCTAAATAAAGTATGTTGTGCGCGTACTTCAAAAGTACCTAACTACGCGCGGTGCACACAGCCACGCTGCGCCGGCGGCGTGGCCTTGGCCTTGGCGGCGCGGCGCGACAATAACACATGGCGCGCGCGACGTTGCCAATTTGTTTTGTTATAATTCGGATCTACAGGTCAGTGAAATGTACTTACACAGGGTGGTTACGTTTTACTCTTATTTGTAAGCTATTTAGTTTGTTTGAAACAAACAAAATCTTATTTTTGGTATTATAAAGTTTTTTGCCGTGTCGAATAAATACTAAGAACGTATAGTATACGTAATGTAATTTTATGCCCATAGGTCACATCAACTTTGTATATTTCTACTACCAGTGTCATTTTAAAAGAAAAAAAAGAGACTACCTGAAGACAAATAACAAGGTAAACTTTTTCCTATTATAATTCCTAAAACAGCGCGTGTATTTTGAAATTTTAACATCAATAACTTAATATTTGATTGTATAAAAAATTACTCCGTTATCTTTAGTATGATACTTTATTATCTTTAGTACAAATAGGTACTGACTATTCGTTCCCATACTTCTTACTTTAAGTGAGCATATTTGTATTCTTTACATTTAACATTATAAATAATTTCTCTATTACGCACATACTCTAATCGTTTTTCTTCCATTTTTTAAATGAACGCACAGACGAACTTTTGGCTAATTACTGATAATTAAATAAATAAATACACTCAAGAGTCACATACATAGTCCTGACCCCACATTAAGATCAATTAAGTGTTGTGTCGTGGGTATCGGGAACTACGAGAGACTTTTCGGTCTCACAAACATCCAGACCCAATTGAAATAAAAACTATTATTTACGGATTTTATCGCGAATTTAGTTTAATTTTTTACATTTTTAACTTCCCGACGTTTCGATTACTTTACAGCTTTCGTGGTCACGGGGCGGACTGAGGTATTGGTCGTCCGCTCTGTGACTGTTACAAATCAACTACCCTAATTTTACAATTATTAAATTAAAAAGTTAATTTAAATAGTTAAGGGGGCGTCCATAAATTACGTGAGGTGTTTAAGGGGGGGAGGGGGTCGAGTCAAATCTCATCTAATCTTACATTGGAGAGAGGGGGGGTCTCGGCAAATATCACGCATTTTTTTTTCTGATTGAAACAAAAAAAATTATACTATTTTGGTCCATTTAATCCAGATTGTACATGCATAAGATTTAATCTTAAGCGTAATCGTAATACGATAAAGATCATTCACTAATTCGTTCAATAGAAAATAATTTAATTCATACTTCGACTAATTAAACTCTCAGCAACATTGATTACTAGTCATAACTAGTCGTAAATAAAAGCACGAAGCAAATTTGTTTTTTTCTTTTTACAATAACAATCCAACACGTTTACGTAAGAAACTCACATTTTGAAAAATCTCTCGTGAGATTGGGAGATGGGGGAGGGGGTTGAATAAAATCTCACGACATCTCACCAGGGGGGGAGGGAGGGGCAGAAAATTAAAAAAAACACCTCACGTAATTTATGGACGCCCCCTAATCTGTATTTGCGTAAATCTAAGAAACCATTATCTAGACCCGAGACAAATACTTGTGGGCCTCATAAACATTTGTCTCGGTGCGGGGATCGAACCCGCGGCCTCTCGTTTCACAGGCGGCGTCTAACCAACTGCGCCACGGAGGCTGTCAATTACGTCCAGTCTAGTATTTACAAACAACTGGTCAAAGAACTGCGGTGTCTATTTCTATTAAGTCAAGTTAGATTCCCAGCAACACCTCATGTAAATAATTAGAAATGTCCAAATTGTATTCAACAATTTTAATTTGTATGTAGATTGAATGAAGAAAATTATACTTTTTATATATTATAAATTCTAATTTAATTGTAAGTTTTAAGAAATGTTATATTAGTTTGGCTTAAAAAGTTGGTAGCCATATTTACCAAACCCATTTTTGTGTAAACTCAAGTTAGTCCACAATCGCAAATCACTCAAAAGCGCTGTGGTGCAGGGAGAAATTATTATTTTTTTCTCTTTTCAAATTTCATTACATTGGACATTATTATCATTACTACTATTGGACTACTAGTATAAATGTACATTGTATAAATTATGAAAGAATATTTTAATGAAAGCGTTGAAGATATTTTTTACTTTCATTTCTTGTTCCTAATTTCACCACTTGTCAATTTATGTTAGTTGCGCTGTATGTCTCAGACGTTTTTTGTTTTTGAAGGTCATGCCCTCGAATTTCGACCGACAGTGTGCACACAACAAAAGAATCTATTGTTCAGATCGCTGTAAGACGCGTTGCTCTAGTATTTATGGCCGCTTCTTTACTCTATGCGTAAGACAAAAACCTACAATGTGTTTTCAGCTTAAAAAATTCTATAATCATTGATGGTAAGTATATAATGGCAAGTGACTTTAACCACAACTTTAATGGGCCACTACTCCCACAGGCCACAACTACTCCTAAGTGTGTGGGCCACCATGTATTACCGCCTTTATATTTTTTGTTCTGGCAAGAAGGCCATCTCGTTCATTCCTTCGGATCATAGTCTGTGGATCATAGCGATTTTCGTTCCATCAATTCGATCCATTTTTTCATTCATTCCTTCGTCAATGTAACTTTTGTGAATACTGAATTCTTGATAATTTTAAATGATTTGATAAATTACACCTTTGATAACTAGATTTTTCTTTCCAATTTTTTGAAGTAAAAAATATTCAATGGAGTTTTCTAGTCTAATTTTGCCATTAACAAAAAATATATGTCGTACTTGTCTCTCAGAATCCGATTCCTCAAAATTTATGAACATGCAGGATTTAATAGAACACGATATGTACAAGATAAAATTGATAGATATTTTAGTATTTCTAAATTGTCTGGAGGTGAGATTTGTACAATGAAAACTACAATATTTATAGACTCTTACCCAGACAATATTTAAGTGAATTATTACTTTTTTCAGAATAATGATGAAGAAAACTGGCCTCAAGGCATTTGTGTGTCTTGCGTTTCGACAGCATTAGTCGCTTACAGCTTTAAAATGAGTTGTTTGAAAGCAAACACGATATTATCTGAGCTTTTTATGGTGCAATCTTCTAGCAATGTGCATCGAACAGACATTGACTCTATAGATATTAATGTGGTTTATCAGGACCACGAATACGACGTGCCACTATTTAGCAATCACACCTCTTTAGACTTTGAGTCTTCACTGTCCACGAATAAGGAACTAACACCATTACCTCCTGTAACAGAAATAACTTCTACTGAACGACCACCAAGAAAGGAGGGAGAGAAGATATATGAATGCACTGTGTGTGCTAAAACATTCACCAGAATTTATAGTCTGCGACATCACATGGCTGTACATTCAGGTCCTGGAAAATTTCTCTGTTCCAAATGTGGCAAAGTTTTTTACACATCCAATGGTCTCAGACAACATTTAAGAACTCATAAAAATGTTGCACAGTACAAGTGTGGTTTCTGCCATAAGAGATACAAGTCTAGGCAGTCGCTCAAAGAACACTTCCAAAAAGCACACTCAAGCAATAGAAGAATGTTTGTTTGTGCTACTTGTAGGAAAAGTTATACTTCCAAATCCTCACTCATGGTCCATATTAAAAGCCATAGTGGAGTGAAAGAGTTTGCTTGTCCATATTGTCCAAAAACATATACAAGGGCATCATATCTAAGGGCACACAGTGTTGTGCACACTGAACAACCAAAGCCAAAGCCATTTAAATGCGAGGAAAAAGACTGTGGCCGTTCATTTGCTGCTAAACATACTTTGGCAGTACACATAGCTCATGCACATAATCTAGAACGGCCTCATAAGTGTGAGTTTTGCTTTAAAGGTTTTGCTACTATGAAGGCCTTAAAAATCCATCGAGAATCTCATGTTAATACAGGGATTACTTGTGACACTTGTGGGAAAAAGTATGCTAATAAGAGAGTGTTACAAAAACACATGAAAACACATGATGTTGATGCCAATGACATGATATTAGAAACCATAGTAGACAACATTTTCTTTGAGCATGCATATGATACAAATATAATTTAGGTTAAGCAAATTGAAACTATGAATGCGTTGGTTAGTATCACTATGATGTTATTAAACAGTCTAATTAATACTATGTTTTGATATCTGATGGTGGATGTGTAGTAATTCTGTGTAGAAACATTGAATTTAATGATTCATACAATGTATCAATAAAGAACTGAAACAAAATTATAAATAATATTTTTATTGAAAATCTATTTACATAATTTTTACAAACAAAATGAGCTATACTTATATATTAATGTGTTCCACATTTAAATATTTTTATATCTGTAAAATTATTTTTATTTCATTATAGCACATTAGCAAAGACAAACAAAGTCACTATTACATTTCTGTTTTAGAAACTTTTATTTATCACAAATGCCATTTATATGGAATATTTTACAGCAGTTATCTCCAAATAGAAATATATATATATATGGGAGAAACAAAAATAAAATAATTAAATCAATTAGTGTACAAACACACAATGCTTATCTTATCACAAGAACGTACAGGCTTTATGAATGGTAACATAGCATGATGGTTATCATAATAATTGTGAAATGCTACTGATTTGATTATAGGTGCTACCAAAACAGCATTACAAATAATTTAATAAAATATTGGAATTTTACTGAGTTACAAACTCAAATTAATGTTTTATAGGAGGTAAACTGTACATTAATTGAAAATAAATTTGACATATTGCCTAATTATTTCAGACCTTATTTGATAATATTACAATATAAAACTACATCACCAATTTAAACAGTAATTAGCTTTAAAGAGGCAATTTGATTTAATCAGATTTTAAATAACCAATTTAAACTATTTACCAAGAAGCTTATTCATTTGCTTGTTTTGTTTACCAATCTTTATGTCAGCAACTTCAACTTTATCTTGTATTGTGTCTATCAGTTCATTTTGATGTTCAATCTCATCTCCTAGGGCCATACCCAGCCCTTTGAGTCTTGTGATAGCTTGCACCATCTCATCTAGATTAGCATCAAGCATTTCATTGACTCTTTGGCTATCTGTGACAGATGCAGTAGCCTGTTGCTGATTTGCATCTCGTAACCGAGTCGATGGGTGGGAACTATAGAGATCTCCACTAGTGCTTTGAGACATATTGTCTATAGTGTCATCCAGTCTGCTACCACTGGCACCAGCATTTCGAGTATTAGGAGAAGCTTGATTTTTAGGCGGTGTCTGATCAGATTTACCGGATATATACTGCTTTAAGCCATAGAAGACTGATTTGATCCCATTTATGTGTTTCTGGCTGTGGTTAAGATTTGTATTGATTTCGTCAAGCCTCTTGTTGGTGTTTTGTAGTTGCTCGCGCTGGCGAGTGAGTTCTACCGCTATCTGTATTCCCGTGTCTTCTGAGTCACGCAGTAGACCTATACTTCTTGCCGAAGAATCTAACGTTCGCTGCTCTATTTCTCGTTGTCTTTCCAGCGTAATTTGTCGTTGGCGTTCCAATTCCGCTATGTGACCTGCATAAGGCTTAGGTTGTTGGGGCGGGGGTATCCTTGTCCGAAAACTGTTAACGA
Organism: Hyles lineata; assembly: GCA_030180105.1. Taxonomy (NCBI): domain Eukaryota; kingdom Metazoa; phylum Arthropoda; class Insecta; order Lepidoptera; family Sphingidae; genus Hyles; species Hyles lineata. The sequence continues at coordinate 5,731,243 of JARJEE010000027.1, read as the reverse complement.
AAGTATCGTCGTCGACATCGTCCTCGAACAAATCATTTGGATTGGCAATATACTTTCGACCAGACATAGCTTCACAATTTTTCTATGATAAATACACCTACGATCACTACGCCTATAAAAACACTAAAAACAAAGAAAAATACACAAAGAATTCTAAAATGAACAATAAAAAAATAGGTGACTGGGCGGAACTTCCTTCTGTGTCAACGCGAGCGAGACAAACAACAATGTACAGATTATATAAACGAAAGACAGAAATGTTGATGTAAAGGAAAAACCATGGGGAAAAACCAGGAATCGAATTACGATTGTGACATCGTTTCATTTGTACCGTTATGTAGTGTCTTTATAATTTTGTTGGTGATATAAGTAGAGCAACTATATTTGTAGACTGTATTAGTGAACACTGTCACCTAAGATCATTCAAAAATAAAATATTCATATTAACATCTTGTTTCTATTTGTTCATTTCTTCAATGAATTTAATAAAACACAAAGACACAAATATTTTTGGGCCACACAAACGTTTGTGTTCGTACTTCGTAGTTATACAGTTCCTAGGCTTTATGCCGGCGCCATACATAGCAACAATATTTGAACACAAGCGCAAAGTTCAGCTTGTAGACATGGCTCAGGAGTGAGGTGGGCCTGTAATTCTTCAGTAAGGTGTTATCACACTTTTTGAAGAACATTACCACCTCATCCTAGCTCCATGCCTCTAGCGTTGTGCCCTCAAGCAGGATGCAGTTAAAGGGCCCCCGAAGGACTTCCAATATCGGCGTTCCGCCTGCTTTCAGAAGCTCTGCTGTAATTCCGTACTTAACCGGCGCCTTGTTATTTTTAAGTTGTTAAAGGGCCATCCGAATCTCAAACAGACTGATGTCCGGGATGTCTTTGCTGTAGTGTCTGATCAACTTAGCTTTCGGGTCTCCATGACCTAATGTCTGTTTGAATACTGTGAGCGAATTTGTTTGCAAAGTATGTGTGACAGGTGCAGAAAAATCTGTGTTCAAATATTTGTATTTTTGTGGCGGCATTATACCACACATTTTTACTTCTTTTGGGCGTTCCTAGACGCCACAATATTTTTTTTAACTGTTTTACTCCATTGGAATCCAAGGGAAATATCGAGTCACTGAAATTGAATCGATTCAGTGCTACAAATTGTTTAAAATAAGCGATGCAACATGCAATGGCCCGAAAAATCGATTCTTCCATTAATCGATCTAATATCGTCATCCCTAGTGGTATTGTGAACGTCAAAAAATGATTACAATACCTGTTTTCCAAATCCAATCAAAAAAAAAAAAAAAATAATATGCATAACTGAGTGAATAAATGTTGAGTTCTATATTAATTATCGAATTATATTACTTGTATTGAAACCGATCGATTTATAAAAACATTCACGATGATGGCTGGAAAAGGTATTTATATTTATTTGTTAAGAACCGTTTATAGGTTAGAATAATTTTCTACGATCATAAATAAATAACTTTTATATCAATTAACAGTGATGTCGGAGACGGAGGAGCAGAATAGAATAAGGTTTCAAGTGGAATTAGAATTTGTACAATGTTTGGCCAACCCTAATTATATTCACTGTAAGTTTACTTGATTTCATATCATATTATTAATAAAATTGTATAAAGTAATCTACATTTACGTATTATTCACAAATTAAAAGTAGTTATAGAGATTATTTTTAGTAGCATTCTTTAGTTGTGGATGGTAATAATATAGTAATTATATTTTTTTTTCATATTCACATCTTACAATGATTCCAATGCAACTGATGATAATTGCAGTGCAATTCAATCAGAAAATGTATTCTCCTAGTCTACATAATTGTATTATGACGGCTATATGTTTTAGAATATTAATTAGGATATTGTTTGTTTAGTTCTAGCGCAGCGAGGCTATCTAAAAGAGCAGACATTTGTGAATTATCTCAAATATTTACAATACTGGAGAGATCCGGAGTATGCTCGCTACTTGAAATACCCAATGTGTCTGCATTTCCTAGAGTTATTACAACATGAAGCATTCAGAAGGGAGTGTGTGTCTGCACAGGTTAGTAATATCATTATTAAAACTTTTACACAAAATGACATACACAAGACATTTTGGGCTTGTTGTAACTTTCACTCTATAAGTAAGTTAAGATGAAAACTCTTCTGTACTTCAAATTATAACATAGCCCAGGCAAAATTGAGACAAATACCCTGCAACAAATAGATTGTCTTCATAGGTGTGTATACAATAGACATAAGTATAATAGGGAAGTTTTTTTATCCTTAATTTTGAACAGCTTATAATGATCATTGTAAAATGTCTTTTTTAAACAAAAATAATTGAAACCATAGTTAAAATTGGTATTGGCTGAGAATTAATACTTGTAGTAGTCTTGATTTTTGATGCCCAAAGGGAACATGTTAATGAAATTGTTTTGCATAAAATTACATCTCATGCAATTTATATTTTTTGTTGCAGGTGTGCAAGTTCATGGATGACCAAGCGATCCTCCTATGGCAGCACTACACGCGGCGGCGCACGCGCATCCTGCAGCCGCCCGACGCACCCGCCCCTCCAGCGCCGCCCGCGCCCCCGCAACAAGGTCCACCCAGACAACAATCATAATTGTAAAAGTAGATGAGACTAACTTGAGAAACTTTGCCAAATACATGAATACATTAATACTTTGCCAGATATATGAGAATGTTAATTATCTCTCATAGATTCATTTATGTTGGTTTTTTAGTAAACATAAATGAAAATATTTATAGTGTCAGGGGCCCTACTATATTCATCCGAACGAACGAACGAACGAACGAACGAACGAAGTTGGGCCCTACTACATTCATCCGAACGAACGAAGTTCGAAACTTCGGATAATCGCAGTTTATATACGATACGAATGTACCTACATATACTTATGGTCGTAATTGACTTATGGTTACGATGTACGTTATACAACTTCGAACTTTTACATTCGTATTGTATATAAAATTCGATCGTCCGAAGTTTCGAACTTCGTTGGTTCGTTCGTTCGGATGAATATAGTAGGGCCCAACTTCGTTCGTTCATATGAATATAGTAGGGCCCCAGGATCAATAAAAGCGGAGGTCCATAGTCTTTGTCTATTGGTCTGGTATACAGGTGTGACCTTATCCCTCCACAAAGTTTGGTCTCTGGCATTGTTACTTACTAAATAAAAGTAAAACATATTTATATACATGTATTTTAGGACACAATGATACCACAATAATAGACACAGCCCAGCCGTAGCTGCATATGTCTACCATCTCAAAAAGCTTCAATAATTTTCTTGAGAATGTTGAATAATTATCTTCAGCTGATATAAAAAGAAAAAACAACTGTGCAAAGTATTTGTATCCTCATAATATTTAAATGTTTTTTGGCTTAGTTTGTTGAGTTGTCAGTATAGTGTAAATATGTACATACTTCTTAGTCTCTTATATGTAATATAGAAGTAAGTTTTGTAAAATATTATCTTTTATTAGTTTCTAGCATAGTTTTATAGATATTTAAAAATGTATTCAGATTGAAACAGTATCAGAATAATTATAGTCCTCAGCAATTTGTTTAGCTTTGTGTTAAATTCTTCGGTAAGTACATTTTCATTACTAGACCATTCTTAATGAAAATTGATTTGCTTTCATAATTTTCCTTTTTACGAGAGAGAGTTTTTGATGTCCACGCCATAAAGTAGGTTCAAATATGAATGGATAATAATCTGTAAGTTAGGTTAATATTCATTGATGGTATTTTCACCACTGTATCCCCTGCCCGTCGTAAGAAGCGATCTATATTCATGAATGAGGTGTTGATCGGTTTGTTATCATGGAGCTGATATATAAAGACAATAGCAAAGCATTGCAGGGTTATTATTTTTGCAGTCTGTGTATGTTTTGAATAATTAAGCTCATATTTATTATTTTACTCTAAAGGATTGTAACAGTAAGTGACATATTACATTTTTGAGAACAGTATACTATTTATGTATTATTTATATATTTATATATTTAGGGGGGGTAGTTGGTGTTAGGTCTCGGCGGTGCACACTTCTGCTAGAAAGGGTGCACCTATAAAAAGCTGAGCAAAGCCAGTAGCGTACGCCCAAGTGTGCAAGACTGGGCTATCAGACGCGCACCATAAAGTCCTATTTTACACGTCCACGCCTCCACAAAGCTGCCGCCGCACTTTGTGGAGGGCCTACATACTTGTAGGTCGTCCCATACCCCGGGCAATGTCCTGATCATAAACGAGTCTTGCACAATACATCTACCTCGTGATCTTGATAGCAAAGTGAGAAGGGCGAAGGCGAACCTTCGGCGCCGTAAAACCGAAACCCTAGCTAAGGGAAATAACCCCGACAGAAAAACCAGCGTGTGACCTGAAAAGGTCACCTCAGGACCGTAAACCTGTAGTCATGTCTTACAGGAACGGGGGTCTGAGCTTTGCCACTTGGACTGCGAGGAAGGTATCCTCTATAAAAAATCCCCTAATCCCACGGTGCGGGGCGCGCCAAAGGGATGAATGACTGGCAGGAGTGTCAGCCGCTAGCGACCAACCTCGGCGGAGCAGGCGAACCGCCGTTGAAGAAAGCCTTCTTTTTGGGAATGGGCGTCACCCCAAGAGCGACTGTTTAAATCGACCCTACTCGTGGGAAAAATATATGATGAATGATTCAAATAAAAATCAATTAACTAAAAGTACACCTTCTACTAGCGGTACAACAAAGACCCTAACCCAGCAAATCTTTCACAAAGGAATGTTTGAAAATAGAATGCGCTCCACATCCGCAAGCGAAATCCCAACAACTGCACCCAGTGTAATTGTAAACCAAAGCCAAGAAGATGCTCAAAATGACAATCCTAATAACTGGAAGGAAGTAACAAGCAAAAAGCGTTTGCGAAGCCCGGATGAAATTAGAGAACCATCAAAGCAATCTAAGCTTAATACCTACTGGCTATCCAAAATTCAACAAACACCTACATCCAATAGTTTCTCAAACCTAGCTGTCGATCCACCTGATCAAAATACAGAAAGAATTGCAAAACCTCCACCTATATATGTGGATAAAGTTGAGAATATCCAGCCACTTATTAATCTTCTCAATGAATATGACCAAGAAAGTTATACTCTTAAAATTCTTAATAACGAACAGGTCAAGATTCAGCCTAAAACTCCTGACACTTACCGAGAAATAGTCAAAAGATTAGAGTCCAAAAATACTGAATTTTACACCTTCAAACCGAAACAAGATAGGAGCTTCAAAGTGGTTCTCAAAAACCTACACCCATCAACTGAACTTGATGATTTAAAACAATCACTCAAAGAATTAGGACACGTCTGCACTAATATATGGAATATAAAGCAAAGAGCGACAAAGAAACCTCTCCCCATGTTCATAGTCGAATTGGAACCAAACGACGATAATAAAAGCATTTACAATGTTAAGTACCTCCTGAATTGCCGAATTCAGTTTGAACCACCACGCCCGAAGCGAGAGCCACCACAATGCGCAAGATGCCAGCAATATGGGCATACAAAGACTTACTGCCGTCGAAAACCAAGGTGTATTAAATGCGCTGGAGATCACTTGTCCAACGACTGTTCTCGTAAAACCAGATCAGATCAAGTCAAATGTGCTCTATGCGATGGTAACCACCCCGCAAATTATAAGGGGTGCCGAATATATCGGGAACTGCAAAAAATAAAATTACCCGGCCCAACCCCTGCAGTAAAAAAGTCACTCCATCCAAGACATATTATTAAGCATGGAGAAACTGAACAACCTGCACTAAAAAATAACAAACAAAACTTAATACACCAACAAGAAACAAAAAATAGTGAGGTAACACTTAACAAAACTGAAATAAACGAAGACAAGACAAGCACAAGTGATATACGCGAGTTGGTAATCCTAATAAAACAAATGATGCAGCAATTGACCGCAATGACTAACTTAATAATGACCCTCACATCAAGGTTTGGAAATTCGACTCCTTAAAAATAGTCCTATGGAATGCCAACGGGCTGTCACAACACTTCCTTGAAGTTAAAACATTTGTTTTGTTACATGACGTTGATATCTTTCTTATCTCAGAAACTCACTTTACAAAAAAGAACCATTTTTATCTCAATAAATATAAATTTTATCACACAATGCACCCTGATGGCACAGCACATGGAGGAACTGCTGTTTTGATAAAAGATTGCATTAAACACCACGAAACAACAAGCTACTCTTCTAGTGAAATCCAAGCTACTAACATAGTTATTGACGACTGGACAGGACCTTTTATAGTATCAGCTGTATATAGCCCTCCGAAGCACAACATAAAACAGGATTCATACGAAACGTTCTTCAATTCACTAGGGCGACGATTCATCGCTGGGGGCGACTATAATGCTAAAAACTCCATCTGGGGCTCACGTATAACTACATCAAAGGGACGACAGCTACATAGAGCCGTAGAAAATTTAAACCTGGCAGTAGTATCATCTGGTGAACCGACCTATTGGCCTACTGATGTAAACAAGACTCCAGACTTGATTGATTTCTGCGTTGTGAAGGGAATAGCAAATACATATCTTACATGTACATCAATGAATGACTTGTCATCTGATCATTCACCAGTTGAAATATTGTTACATAAAAACATAAGACACACTGTGAAACCTTGTCGACTTCATACACAAAAAACAGACTGGTCACAATTTCGGGAGTCAATAACAGCGTCTCTAAACTTGAACTTGCCATTAAAAACAGTAGATGAAATAGATAGCGCCGTGGAGCATTTCAACTATTGTGTTCAACAATCAGCCTGGCTCGCTACTCCTAGAACTGACGATGATCGCCAATCTAAATTCTGGATACCTGCAGATATTAAGGACCTTCTAACTCTAAAACGCAAAACTCGAAAGAGATGGCAGCTAACACGATATCCTGGAGATAAAACACTATTAAACTCATTAACGGCACAGTTGAAGCTACTTCTAGCTGAAAACAGAAATCGCAAAGTACAGACATATTTAAAAAACTTAGACAGCAGTGCTGCATCCAACTATTCTCTGTGGAAAGCGACGAAATATCTGAAGAGGCCAATAGCATCTCATCCTCCTATACGAAGATCCGATAATAGCTGGGCCACAAATGATCAAGAAAAGGCATATACGTTCGCTGAACATTTGAAAAATGTTTTTACCCCAAACCCTGACCGAGGATCTACACAGATCAGACATGTCTCCACCCTTTTACAACAAATAAACCAATTAGATATGCCAATAAAAAGCTTTTCAAAAGCAGAAGTTTCGAGGGGCTTGAGTTCGGGCATGACGTTGTACCGTGTGAGTATTTTTGGTTCGCGGTCGATGGGAGGGATTTGACCCGCCGGCCAGGGAGACCCGTAGAAACGGTTGTCCGCTGGCCGCCCGCGGTACAGTACAGGGGCCCAATCGTGGTTAACCACCACGAGAGGCTGCCTCACCATGCCGCGCATAATCTTGGGTGGGTCCGTCGTGCCGGTTGGTGACCGGATGTGGGGTCCCGGCGGCCCATCCCGGGAGGGTACGGGGGCCCTTCCGTCCGGCGGGTCAATTCCGCTCCTGTTGACTATTTCGTGCCGGTGCTCACTCGGTCTTCTTAGTGCCCGGCCTGAAGCTCCTCGTGCCTCTTCACCAAACCCATCCCTTCTTTAAACTTCATGACAGTGCATATAAACAGAGCAGGTCCTTCAGCGGTGCATAACCCCACCACCGCGTTCACTATGGAGTTCGCCAACATCCGCGGTCTCCATACGAACCTCAATGCCGTCCACCACCACCTCGAGACGGCCCGGCCTGCTTTGCTCTTCCTGACGGAGACGCAGATTCGTTGTCCGACCGACAATTCTTACTTGCTGTACCCCGGTTATTCGCTTGAAGAAAACTTCAAGCCTAAAGCCGGGGTATGCTTGTTTGTTCGTTCGGACGTCTGCTGTCGCCGTCTGCGCTGCATGGAGGACCCCTCCTTCTCCGCTCTGTGGGTGCACGTGGATTTTGGTTCCCTGAGCCGCATCTACGTGTGCCTTTACAGGTCACACAACGGGGATGAGGAGACGACTCGGCTGTTCAGGTATCTTAGCCAGGCGGCTGATGACGCGCAGGCGCAGTTCCCGTCGGCCGAAATGGTGGTCTTGGGGGATTTCAATGCACATCACGAATTGTGGCTGGGATCCTCCAGGACTGATCATGCTGGAAGGACTGCCCATGCATTCGCTCTGACTCATGACTTGACACAGCTGGTGAACCAGCCCACCAGGATCCCGGATGTGGCGGGTCATGAGCCTTCTCTGCTGGACCTTCTGCTGGCGAGTCACCCGGCTGGGTATCGTGTGACCGTTAGTGCGCCTCTGGGCACTTCTGATCACTGCCTGGTTGGGTCGTCAGTACCTTTCGCTCCACCTCCACGTCCCGTGCAGGTTAGGCGGAGGGTCTGGCATTACTCGTCGGCAGATTGGGATGGTATGCGGGAATACTTCGCATCCGTCCCTTGGAGGCAACGCTGCTTTGAGGGCAAAGATCCTTCAGCGAGTGCCAACGCTATTGCTGGCGAGATTAGGCTAGGAATGGATTACTACATTCCTTCCTCTGAGATCGCCAGTAAGGGCCGTGGACGCTCCTGGTTTAATCGTGCTTGCGCCGATGCTGTCGGTGACAAACAAGCGGCGTATCGCGCTTGGATCAGGGGTCGCGCCAAGAAGGATCCCAATATCGGTTCCCTCAAAGAAGCTTACAACCGGGCCACCAAGGCCTGCAAGAAGGCTTATGTTAGAGCGGATGCCCAGCGCGTTAGCAGGATTGGGCGTGCGTTGGCCAATCACCCGACTAGCAGTCGTGCTTATTGGAGTTTGGCCAGGGCCGTTCAGTCTAACTTCTGCCGTCCAGCATTGCCTCCGCTGAGGTACCCGGAAGGTTCGCTGGCTCACAAGCCGCAAGAGAAAGCTGCCTTATTGGCAAACCTCTTTGCGGCTAATTCCCGCCTCGAAGACCGTGGTTCTCAGACGCTGCCCACACTGCCTGATTGCGGTTTCTCAATGGCGGATATTCGCATCAGGCAGTGTGATGTGCGGCGTGAGTTACGGTCTCTCGATGTGCGGAAAGCCAGTGGTCCGGATGGGATACCAGCGGTGGTTTTAAGAGCTTGTGCAGCCGAGTTGTCTCCTGTACTGACTCGCCTCTACCGAGCGTCCTACCGCACAGGTGTTGTGCCGGAATCTTGGAGGGAGGCCAATGTGCAACCGATCCCCAAAAAGGGTGATCGGTCGGACCCTACCAATTATCGCCCTATCGCTATCACCTCAGTGATGTGTAAGGTCATGGAGCGGATCATAAACGCTCAATTGGTCCGCTACCTGGAGGATCACTCGTTGATCAGTGACAGACAATACGGTTTCCGTCAAAATCGATCGACGGGTGATCTTCTAGCGTTTGTCCTGCATCGCTGGGGTGAGGCGATTGACCGGCGTGGCGAGGCTCTTGCTGTGAGCCTCGACATAGCCAAGGCGTTTGATAGGGTCTGGCACCGTGGTCTTCTTTCCAAGCTTCCGGCATACGGTCTGCCCGGCAACCTGTGTTCGTGGATTTCCGGCTTTCTGCATGGGCGTAGAATACGTGTAGTCGTTGACGGACACGCTTCGGCGCTCTTGTCGGTAAATGCCGGAGTTCCACAGGGCTCGGTGCTGTCGCCCACCTTGTTTATTCTGCATATCAATGACATGTTGTCGCTTGGCAACATTCATTGCTATGCAGATGACAGCACGGTTCATGGGCGATACCACTGCGGGCCTCCGGGTTGCCGAGTCGAAACTGTGAGGGGACGTGAAGATCTTGTCATTGAGCTCAACCGGACCTTGGATCTCATTTCTACATGGGGTTCCAGGAATATGGTTGAGTTCAATGCCAAGAAAACTCAGGTGTGTGCGTTCACGTGCAAAAAATCCCCGTTCTCTCCCCTCCCCATTCTTCAGAGTACTCCCCTGTCAATGCGGAATGACCTGAGTATCCTTGGTGTGGATATCCGCTGTGATCTCAATCCAAGGAATCACATCGAGGGCGTAATATCTGCCACGTCACGCAGGATTGGTGTTCTGAACAGGGTGCGTCGGTTCTTCACGCCCGGTCAGCTTTATCGTTTGTATAAAGCGCAGGTCCGGCCGGGTATGGAGTACTGTTCGCACCTCTGGGATGGATCCGCCCAGTACCTGCTCGATGCCTTGGATGGATTGCAGCGGCGGGCCATCCGCATTGTGAATGATGCAGACGTTACGAGCAACTTAGAGTCGCTACAACTCCGGAGGGATGTCGCCTCTCTAAGCGTGTTCTACCGCCTGTATCACGGGGAGTGCTCTGAGGAATTGTTCAACTTGATCCCCTCCTCTCCATTCCTTACCAGAACCACGCGGGCTGGCTTGCGAAGCCACAGCTTGTCGGTCCAAACCATCCCGGCGCGAACCAAACGGTTCTCTAATTCTTTTTTGTGCCGCACCGTCAGGCTGTGGAATTGTTTGCCATCTCACGTGTTCCCTCCTTCCTACAATCCTGGGTCCTTCCGCCGTGGTGTGAAGAGGCACCTTAGCAGGCCGGCATAATTGTTTCCATTGACATGGGACTGCCATCCGATGCCAATGGATACTCTGCCTGGGCGGCATTTGCGCTTACCAGCAGGTGCAATGCCGCCACTATGTCGGGCCACAATAAAAAAAAAAAAAAAAAAAAAAAAAAAAGTAAGAAGTGCAATATACAAACTTGACCAAAATAAATCACCTGGTTACGATCTAATTACTGCCAAAATATTGAGGGAATTGCCTTCGGAGGGTATATCTTTACTAACCTACATCTATAACTCAATAATCACAAAAGGATATGTGCCCGCTCAGTGGAAAGTGGCACAAATAATAATGATTCAGAAGCCGGGTAAAGCTCCGGAAGATGTCAAATCCTACAGGCCGATTAGCCTGTTACCGATCCCATCAAAGATAATGGAGATACTTTTCATTAACAGGCTAGCCCCAGTTATACAAGACAAAAACCTAATTCCTGACCATCAATTCGGGTTTCGACAAAAACATGGCACGATTGAACAGGTACACAGGGTTGTTGAAAATATAAATGCAGCATTTGAAAGCAAACAATACTGTACTGCAGGTTTTTCTCGACATCTCCCAGGCTTTCGACCGAGTTTGGCATGATGGACTCCTTTTCAAAGTCAAAACGGCTCTCCCGACGAATTATTATCAATTTATCAAAGCATACCTTGAAAATAGACATTTTTTTGTAAAACAGGGTGAAGAAGTTTCGACACTTTATTCAATACGCGCAGGTGTGCCACAGGGCAGTGTCTTGGGCCCGACCCTATATCTCATTTATACAGCCGATCTTCCCTCCACAGATGGAGTTGTCACTGGTACCTTCGCGGATGACACTGCTATTTTGTCATCTCATGATTCTCCAGACATAGCAACCCAAAAATTGCAGAATAGTCTAAATGAAATATCAGCCTGGCTTAAAGATTGGCGTATAAAAGCAAATGAAACGAAATCGATTCAAATTACTTTCACAACACGTCGAGGAACATGTCCACCAGTTTATCTTAATGGCGTCCAAGTCCCTCAAGCTGATGAAGCTAAATACCTTGGAATACATCTTGACCGTCGTCTGACGTGGAGAAAGCATATATATACCAAACGCCTCGCAATGGGTCAACTTGTACGCAAAATGTACTGGATGTTAAATCGCGGATCGCAGCTTTCACTCGAAAACAAATTACTGCTCTATAAGACTGTAATTAAGCCTATCTGGACATATGGCCTGCAACTCTGGGGTACATCTGCAAATTCAAACATAGAGATCTTACAACGATTCCAGTCCAAAATTTTGCGAATGATAGTCAACGCACCATGGTACATTACCAATAATAGGCTCCATCATGACCTTAAAATTAAGACAGTCATACAAGAAGTCAAAGACAGCGTAAAATCATACAAAACAAGGATAACAAATCACCCTAATGTACTGGCCAAGCACTTGATGGACGACTCAACACTGACACGGAGACTCAAACGAAAAATCCCACAAGATCTACTAAGATAGATTTAAAGAATGGAAACGGGCGTGTCACTGGATGCGCACCGTAAAAGAAAACTATTATTTTTCAAACAACTTGCTAAATGTTGTATAAACAGATTGCAAACAATAAAAGATATTAAAAAAAAAAAAAAAAAAAAAAAAATTTATATATTTAAGCTTAAATATTATTGTGGTTTCATACCTACATCTTCATTTAAATATAAGTTACGTCGTTTGTTTCTCTGTTTAATGTAAAAAGTGAATATATTTGCGGAGACTGAATTTATTTATAAAATTAGTTGTGTAAGTTTAGAATGGTAACAACAATAAATAATTTTGTACAGTTGGTTTGATTTTTTTAAACTGATATCTAAACTTATGAAGATATAAGAGTGAATAGAATTATTCATAAATAATCACTACATTAAATAACTCATTAATTTATTTCATTAATTATACAGCATGTTAGGTTAGTTGAATTATTTATTTAAGGAGGCTACTCAGTATTCTATCCCCATCCCAAATATATAAATTTACTAAATTACCTCATTTTCTTATGGGATTTTCTATTGAAAACATTATTCTTGGACACTAATCTTGAAAATGATAAAGTGGGTTATCGCGCTGCGCGCGGCAAGACAAGTGACTACTGACATTACGATTCTTCCATTAAAAACCCGGCGCCTAAGCCCTGCCGCTTACTTTTGTTTTGTCGCCGATGCGCCGACAATACGCAATCCCTGGCGTCATATTTCACCCGCAGTCTACGCAAAAACGTCGCAAGGGTAACCACACGTAAGGAGACTTGAAATACTTTTATACGGGCATTGCAAAGTGGTCCTACAAATACTGAGAATGTATTGACTCAGAGCATTTAATACTCTTACAAAATTGATTAATTTTGATATACAGACAAAGATATTGAGTTCTCAATACACCGAGACTATCTCGAGACATCTCGATGGCTCCAATGAACACTCCTCTAACTTAAAATTTTTAAATATTCGTTTTCGCGTGAAATGCTTTACTATTTAGCAATGCATAGTGGGAGGGTTTTCAGATTTGCATAACGCTAACTATAAGTACATATAGTTAGCGTTGTGTAAATCTGAAAACTTGAATATTAAAACATTTTACGCGAAGAAAGAAAATTTAATAATTTTAAGTTAGAGGAGTGTTCATTGGAGCCATCGATCTGTTGGCTCAACGTCTGCTTTACCTCTTTCCATACATTGCCGCGAAAACAAGGCTTACGAAAAAAAAAGTGATTTTCGGGTTACAGTTTTTATGAATGTATCCTTCACAGTGTCACTTACTCTATGCTGTGTGTATGAAATATAAATGGCACTATTTCGTAAAGGGATGGGGTCGTCGCTGCCGCGCCAAGCACACAGCACGTAATGTCAGGTAATAGACAAGTTCCACCGCGCTCATCACGCTAAAGCCCATGCAAAGACCGAGAAGACCGCCAGTGTTTGCTGAAATTTAAAAAAATAATATTTATATTGCAAGGGGAAGAAATTGGTAGCATCATACAAATAATTATGTACGTCTTTGGATTTCTAATTTATAAATAGGGACTGTTATTTATCGGCATCCTATGTATAGACAGGAAAAGAAATTGATATGAAGAACACGTAATAAACTATTATTAAGTAGCCTTTTCAATCAACGGGCATGATCAGCGCGAGTAAAGAAAACTTTGCAAATGAATTTCAATTCACTTAAGAATGTGGTAAAGTTACATAAAGTCATAATAAGTAGGCGTTGAGTCGTTGAGATAAACTTTTAGTAAAAGATACAAGAACAAGAAAGAAAGAAAAATAACAAATGGAAAAATGGACTCATTTCTAAATCCTATCAATAAACTTACAAAGAAACTCCGTCAGTCCAAATATCTCGTCCTTCGTAAATCTTACAAACGTGTTGTCTTCGAAATAAAAGTGGATTACGAGCATGTTTTGTCTGTGAATTATAAGAAATTATGTTAATATTAGATGAACGCGTAATTGCTTTGAAAATAAAATATTTTTTACGGATTTAATTGCTGATTTGGAATATTTAAAGGCTTTCGTGGTCACGGGGTAGACGTAATCGCTTCTTTATACATAACAAACAGGGTTTCAGTATAAGCATGATTTGCTACGATACAAGGCTTTTGCGCTTTTAAATAAATACTTTTAAGATTTTTTTTTGCAAAAAAAAAATGGTGGGTTTTTTGCATGACAACTATACATGGTAATGTTCTCACATCGCGAAGTTTAAGTATTTTGATTGTGTCGAACAAAAACCAGCAGGTATCTAAAATACGGCGTAACAAAATAGCAATGCGCGATAAATTCAAGATTGCGGTCAGATGTCCAATTCAGTTAATAGGCTAAACTACTCAATTTTGCACTCGTTATTTCTTAATGTGAAATACCAACTTTACTGCAGGTTTACTAGAATCTTTGCATAAAATGGTTTGTCAATCTAATATGTTGTGATTTGTGGTATAAAATATTATGTTTTAGAAACTCCAGTTTTCGTTTAATTTCTGCTTACAACGAATAATTGCATAAAGCTAAAAAGAGTAGGAAAAACAAGAAGGAAAATATTCCTCATCAGCTCTTTACATGTAAATTAATTCTATCTATTAAAAAAAAACTGATTCTTTCACGAATTTAGGTTCACATCTGTGTTAGTGGGTATCGATCAGTTTTTTTTTTGTTGCAATGAATGGCGAGACGAGCTTGTTCGCCTGGTGGTATGCGTTATGAATGCTCATGAATAGTAGCAAAACCAAACAATACTTTGAATTACAAAGCAATGTTTGGCATTCCACTGCGTTGACCACCCTAAGACATAAGATGCTATGTCTCAATATATCCAGTAGTTCCTCTGGCTACAATATCCTTCAAACCGAAACACAACAGTGCCAATGCACACTTAACAGCAGTGTCAATACACTGCTGTTTGGCGGGAGAAATAGACATTGCGGTAGTACCTACCCAGGCACATCTTATATATGAGGGGCCTACTACTTACCACCAGTAAACTGATGATAGATATAGTGTAAATACATAACAATATATTATATTATGATGTATAAGTTTTAAAATCTAGTTACGTGAAATATTCAGTGCTTATGTTCCCGATACTGCGAGCCAGCTGTGCAACTAGGAACTGTTTCAGCGGAGCAAAACTAACTCTTTCGAAGTAAGCTATCTCTGTACACGCCGGGAGACACTCTTCGCACGCAGTTTCCCGTCCTGTAATTGATTAATTATTAATTCAATATACTTGTACATAAATTATTATTAATTGGACGCAATGTATGTTTGTCTTATATGTTGAAGGGCATTGTAGCCAGAGTAACTACTGGACATATTGAGACTTGACATCTTATGTCTCAGGATGGCGAGCGCAGTGGAATGCCAAGCATTGCTTTGTAATTCAAGGTGTTGTTTGGTTTTTCTACTGTTCATGAGCGGTCGTATCGCTTACCATCAGGCGAACGGCATGCTCGTCTCGCCATTCACAGCAATAAAAAAAAAAAATTATATGCGTTCGAGCAATTTTAATCCCATTGACACTTATACAGGATGATATTGACGAGTGGTATTTAATTTTAACCATATGTTTTACCTCACCCTAGGAGGCGTTGGGCAAACATGAAAAAAAAAACCGATTATTTTTTGACAAAAATTTGAATTTGAATTTTTATGTTATTTGGGCAACCTCGTGTACTACCAGGCAGTTCTTATTTAACCGACTTCAAAAAAGGAGGAGGTTCTTAATTCGAATGTATGTTGCTTTATTATGTTTGTTACCTCATTTTTCATACTTGTATACAATATTACCTAAGTTGGTTACGTACACGTGTTTTAAATTAAATATAGGTAAAATAAGATCTCCCAAATGAATTGGACATAAAAAATGCAAAAAGCCAACATCACGCGGTGTTCCCAGGCGGTCACCCATCCAAGTACTGACCGCGCCCGACGTTGCTTAACTTCGGTGATCGGACGAGAACCGGTGTATTCAACGTGGTATGGACGTTGGCGAACGGTCTAACGAATGTATCATAATCTAAAATATTTCAGCAACATTTTATTTTTAGATATTTAAATAATGAAAAAGCTATTTTACCTTCCGGTATAAGTTTCGTTGTGTTGGAATAGCATTTGGCATCAGCTTTACCACACACGCGCGTAGTTTTATTTTCTGTTGGATAACAGTGAATTTTGTAATTATTTTTTTAAAATTTTAGTTCACTAAATAGGTACTAAGATTATGATACAGCCCTGATACGTCTCACTGCAGGGAACGGTCTTTCTTTTCAACCGAGAGTCCGGTTGTAGTCATAGGCCACCAGGCAGACCTAGATTGGCAGTTATAATGATAATGTCCTTTAGTAACAGATAGATTTTTTTTGGCGGGACAGATTGAAGTGACTAAGCTTTTGACTCAGATGCCAAGGTTAGAAGTAACATATTTTTTTCGCTTTGTGATAATGTGAACCTGTTGTACTGCTCTTGTATTTATTATCATACAAGGGTTTTCTAGAGTTTTAAGAGTAGGTTTTAAGTATGCAGACCGCGTCCAATAGGTCGATGTGGAGATCTTTGGGGGAGACCTATGTTCAGGATTTCCTGTGGCTAAGATGATGATGATTATGAAGAATTTTCTGTTTTATTTTTCTTATATTAAATGTTATTCAGTAAAGGGTTTTGTAATTATATTCATGGAATTTAAGAAAATAACTTTTTATTATATATTACAGAATAAAAATATTACATAAAGTTAAGTATATAAATACTCACTGGGCATATAGTAAAGAACGCAGTCGCAAACATCCAACATGGCGCGTGCCTCACACTCCATTTCGCAGTTTTTCAACGTGTAAGTTCTGTGAAACGTGAAAGTAATTAGATAGTGCTATCTTAATTGCCTCATTGATGTGGAAAGCTGATGCCATGATTGTCTTGCACAGCTGGTTTTGTTTATGTAACACTTGTATGTACCTACATAACCATCAGTCCTGCGTCTCATAGGCATAGACTATGGAGCACCATTTGGCTCAATACTGACATCCCAAGCTTCGTCCACTTTCCGCAATCTTTTCGTTCATAATAGAAAATGTAATAAAAAGTCAATAGTCGCACATTTTACTTTAAGACAAAAGTATTGATAGCTTCCGTGTCGCAGTTAGTTAGACGCCGCCTGTGAAACGAGAGGCCGCGGGTTCGATCCCCGTACCGAGAGAAATGTTTGTACGGCCCACAAATATTTCTTCCGGGTCTAGGTGTTTGTGAGACCGAAAAGTCTCTCGTAGTTCCTGATACCCACGATACAAGACTCGATCTTAGTGTGGGGTCAAGACTATATTATGTCGCACGCTTAGTATTAAAGAGACCTAACTAAAAACAAACATTTTTTGGGAAACATTCTTTAAAGATTTGTATCATAAGATCTATTCTATCTTGTCTACTTTTTTTGGATTCGGTCAGTTTAATATTAAAGGTGCGATGTGACTGTTGGGTGTTATTATTTATTGTATCGTTGATATCAGTAACTTTCCTTCTCACAACACTGATCCGAAACAAATATTTGTGGTTCCCACCAACCCTTGTAGTGGCGTATTGTATCAAACCCGGGTCTCTTTACTTATAAAACCTGGTTTTTAACAAATGGGCTCAAGGTCGCTATCAATATTTATATTTTATGGTTCATTAAAATGATGAAATAAATTCGGCAATTTGCTTTAAAAAAAATATGATATGTATGAAATGGTAAGATGTAAGATATTTCGCATTCATGATCGAAGCTCCTGGTTTATGGTATGCTGTAATTATTATTATTAATTATCGGAATATCACGGAATTTATGAATGTGAACAAAATGGATTTTCCTCTTTATTGATACGTAGAATGTATTTAGTAATGTCTTATCAACTCTTGCATAAACTTAGTTTTACGCACGGCGATTTCATAAAATTCACGCAGCTCATAATTTTACACCTAAATTAGATTTTATCGCAACAATTTATTTTCGGTTTTATATTCAGTAATAAAAAATCACACGTTATGAAGATTTGTGTCAGATTAAATTTCGTGTTTTGTTACATAACAATTGGCACTTAATGTACTAACTGAGAATTTAATTGTTTTCTTAAGATAATTGTCACTTCTGATACTACTCTATTATCTTAATAGCCTTTTGCGAACAGGGAAGTTTCTTGTGTAAATTTTGAATATGACGAAAGTAAGGTAATTCTCTTTTTGGCAGTGAAAGTTGGGTATGGTAGAATAAGCATGAAAGTAAAATTAGGGCAGTAGAGATGAGGTCGTTAAGGGGAATGTGTGGTGTAAGTTTGTGTGACAGAGTGCGAAATAGCGTAGTGATGAAAACTTGTGGAGTGAAAGATGCAGTGACAAGAATTGACAAAGGAATGTTACGATGGTTTGGCCATGTAGAGAGGATGTATGAAAGGATAATAACGAAGCAAATTTACAAGGCGAGTGTGCCTACCCCTATGGGATACAGGCGTGACGATTATGTATGTATGTATGTATATTTTCGCTTTTCATTTAATTTCATCTTAATTAATAAGCACCTGCTTCCGTCTCTCTGCTCTACCTAATAAGGTTGGCTGGTAGAAAATGCCCTTTGGCATTAAGCCCGCCCGTATTATTTATTTGTATTTGTTGGTACTAATTCATAATACCTACTGTCTAACATTGTGTACATTTACGAATTCTGTCAATTTTGGGAGAATGGTTGAAGTGGTATATAAATTTGTTTTTCATTATTTGGATTACATGTAGAGTACAAAATGTACTCTACAAAGCTTAAATATTGTATTTTTCTGCATGTTAGCGATCCAAATGGTTGCAAAGCATAATATTCTAATCACGTTGCCAAGTCTGCCATGGTAATCGAGAAGGCCGTAAGTCAAAGGCGGGCTTTTTAAATGCAAATAATATAGAGAAAGAGAAAAGTATGAATTGTAGGTAAAGTCAAGAGCACATGAAGCTTTTCACTTGTAGTACGAGCCTTACATGTACAACGATATGCAAAAAAAAATCCGTATAGCAGGCTACTAAGTCAATTGGCAATTTTTTTTTATCTCTAGGTTCAGCTGCCCCTACCTGCCCCCCGTGGCGACGCCCTTGTTTACTACCCTCTCGATTATTACTAATATTACAAATAAAAAAAAAAAATCACTCCACAGTTACATACGTACATAGTCCTGACCCTACACTAAGATCGAGTCTTGTGTTCGGTCTCACAAGCACCCAGACCCGAAAGAAATATTTGTGGGCCGGACAAACATTTCTCTCGGTGCGGGGATCGAACTCGAGGCCTCTCTTTTCACAGGCGGCTTCTAACCGACTGCGCCACGGAGTCTAAGAAATAATAATTTCTTAAATATGTTTCTGTTCAACATTCATCTTCCTTACCTAAAATACACGAGTTCTTTTTCATTTGAAAACAAACACAATCTTTTTTTAACATCTATAGAGCGAAGTGTCGAAGTAGCATCCAATATTCTTGGTTGGATTGCTACTCTGGCTTCTATACCGGGTCCATAAATCTCACCCAGGTTTCTTATTTTAGGCGTTTCGGTTGGATTGTGGAGCAGTATCTGTAACACTTTATTAAATTTAATTACACGGTGCCTTATACTATTACTACTAGTTTTTTTTTTTTTTTTTTATTGCTATGAATGGCGAGACGAGCATGCCGTTCGCCTGATGGTAAGCGATACGACCGCTCATAAACAGTAGCAAAACCAAACAACACCTTGAATTACAAAGCAATGCTTGTCACTCCACTGCGCTCGCCACCCTGAGACATAAGATGTTAAGTCTCAATATGTCCAGTAGTCACTCTGGCTACAATGCCCTTCAACCCGAAACACAACAGTGCGTTTACACTGCTGTTTGACGGGAGAAATAGACACTGCGGTGGTACCCACCCAGATGGCCTCTCACATATGAGAGACCTACCACCAGTAAAAGTTTATTTCTATACTTAAACCAAGATCGAGAATTGCTTAGTTAGTCTATTTCAAAATCTGAGTTGTTAAAATATTTAAGACATTAATTTCCTACTGTAAATACATAGAGCAATTAAATTAATTTTTAAATATTAGCGAGTCTATTTTGCATTATTTAAAATATTTTTCAGTGGCAGCCTTCATTCTTTTAATAAATATTCTAGGTCCAGCTTTGGATCGTATAGTACCTTAAATCCAACACTTTTTGTTGACGCGCAATAATATTCCGGTATATTTGCATCTAAAATTAGTGATAGGCCATGCTGAGTGCCTATTCCTGTAATGAAAGATGCATGTGGGTTAAAGAAAGTTAATCATTATATGACTGAACTGCTACTAGTAGAATACCTTTGGGCCTCCATGGAAACCCGTCTGGTGGTGCATCGGAAGGATAGCCATCCTCAGGAGTCCAGTCCACAGCCGGCGATGGGAATGTTATGTTCATGTCGTTCAGAGATTTTCTAAAAATAGCACATTAATATATATCATGTAATTTGAAATTGCAAAACTTTAGTTATCAGAGCTTTTGGAAAATGGGACACACGTTTCAAGGATTAGCATTCATCACAGAGAATTATGATCAAATAATAATCCAACGAAAGGAGCATATTTTTGTGAATATCCTTCCATTGGATGTTAATTTATGTAAAATTTCTCAATAAAGCTATGATTGAATTTATGTTGCCTTTTATATATGGATGTGTATATTTGAAAGCTAGATTAAGTATATGTGTTGTAAGCTATCTTTTGTCTGGTTGATTATCTCGACAGTGGTCGTCCCACGCTCTGCTTGCCTAAACGTAATACTTATCTCAAATCTGAATGCAAGTAGCTTATTGCATAATTTAATGTGTTTTTGTCAGTTAAAAATACATTTGTTAAAATACTTTATTTTCGTAATTTTAATTTAATATAACCTTATTTTATCTAGTTTAAACTAAGGTATCGATAAACCGGCTCAATCAATGTGGTACCAAGTGCTAAATACTAGTTCTCACTGCCTTACAAAATTCTGGCGTGTACTACAACAATTTTGCGGTCAACATTTTTAAAGTTATATTTTCAGAGATCTTTAGATTCTCTCCTTTCTTCTGCATTTCTATTACTTCTCCATGTTTGAATCCTGGTAGTGCATTTACAATCCACAATTTTTATATATATTGGCGTTCTCATAATATGTCACCAGATGAGTCTCTAGTTATTAACAGACCAATGTACTGTTCTGTATAAACCCCTAATAGTCCTCTGCTTAGGGCGGGACTACTATACAACCGAAAATTTGATTGACTATGGTCAACTAAGCTGGCTTAGTGCGGGATGATTGACATCACACTCCATACAACAAATCTTTGCGATAAAAATAATCTTACGGATTGCGGAACATCTTATTTCTATGTACGACGTTGAAGGTGCAGCATAGACCCTCGTCTGTCAGCTGTGCGTTAAACAGGTCTTGGCAGTTCATGGTTTCTGAATCCCAACGGCATTGCGCGAGCAATTCATTGCATGGTTGTGTTACCTGGAATCTCAATGAAAATAAAATTATCTTTTGCCAATAGGAAGTTTATTGCAGAGCACAGGTCTCCGTTACAGAATACGTAGTGATCTATTAGGTTCGTTTTGAATCCAGTGAATTCTTACAACTATTACGTCCAACAAAGATAAAAAAAAACAGCTTTGTTTCTTCACTTGCAGAAGTATATTTGGGTTTTTATTGTCATTCTACATAAAGATGATCATATTTTCATATGCACTATTAATAGATCAAGAGCCTGTCACCGCCAGACTTTTGTCAGTTTATAAAATCTGATAGTTTGTCTGAGCATACCTAAATATATTTATTTGAAATTTTAAACTTAATCATTGCACATTCCAACATATTACTATATTAACAGGAAAATAACTTTGACTACTTTCTATATTATAGTGGTTACTACCACTAATGAATTTGAAGATTAATCTTCAAGTCGTACAAATGTATCGCCTATGTTTTATATATTGTATACTCACGTTTATAAGAAAAGTCCTCGTATGATCCCAGTCCGCACTTTCAGCAATGTGATCCTCAAATATTTCAGTGTCTTCTTGATTAGTACATAAGCTTTGGAGCAATTTTTTATCTACCGGGTCTCTAAAGAAAAGGTTATATTACCGTGACTAAGATGTATGTATGGATATGAAACATATTCTTAGGATTTTTGTTTGTTAGGAGTTAGCGTTGTGAAATATTGGTTTAAAATAATTGATTAAGAATGAAGTCGATTACTTTACTTCTTATGTATTTATTAAGTTTGAAATGATACTCTTCCATGTGATTTCTACATTCGTTAATTATTATTAATTTAAATTATTTTGGTAGATATACTTTTTAACATATAGGCATTTTGTTCTACCTGATCGTTCATTAAGACGTTATTTTTTTGCGTTACTTTTCGAAAATAAATTTCCTTATTCAGTACTAAGTTTTTTTCCACGAAGAATGTTGTAAGAAACATATAAGGACCAGATTCATATAATTACCCATAATCTCGATATCGTTCAGCAACAGATTTCTTCGCTTGGTTTACATTGCATATGGTTATCGCAGGAAAGGGCAATCCTTTGAGAGGCATATTCTCTGGATTTATCGTGACTATCATTGGTGTTAGTCGCCATTTAGCGTACACGTTTAGGATAAAGAAAGCAGCGCATACTAACGAACATACAAACGCAGCTAGCCAAAAGAATCTGCAATATTAAACATTTTAAATATCAAGCGTTTTGAGCTTATTTATTGTCAATATGGTAGATACCTGTTTATGAATATCTCAAGATAAGCCTGTATCGCCCCAATAAATTGAACGGCGTCTATTGGAGACTAATAAAGACATACAGTAAAAAATCGGTTAATATATGATTTTGGGTCTTGGTAGAAAAACATTTCGCATTAATTCTAAGATTTCAAGTTTATTCGTAAAAGTATCGAAGTTAGGTATGAGTATATAGCTATTTAATATTACGACCCTCTGATATTATCTGTCCTATCGCTGACATTCTGAACAAACATATCGCATAAAAGCATAAATAATAAGAATCGAGTTTACTGCTTTGAGAGTTTAAACCAATTCAAAGTTATTAAAGAAAACAGTATACATTTTCTACATTGTGGTTAAACGTACCTTTCGAACCAAGTCAGTCTTTTCTCTCCAATATATCGAAGGCCATGTAAAGTAGATGTTAGCAAATAGTGTCTTAGATCATCCGAGAAATTAGGTGTCGTAAAATCTTTCGTACTTGCCGTATCGTTCTTAGAAGGTTTTTCCTATTTCAAGGATTATTTATTAGCAGAATGGAAATAAATAATTATAATTCTCGTAAAATGAGTAAGCATCGTTTACCTCACTTCTACTTCTGATTATAGGATGTTTTGTTTCCCAAGCGTACCAAAGATCTTGATTGTTTTGAGTCGTCCAGTAGTTTTGCTATGAAATTATGGTTAAGCTTAAGATCAAAGTGATGAATATTCGAACTATATTAATGACATGCTTCTTATCTGTATGTTTGCACTTACCTTTCTAAAAGTACTGTTCGATTTCCGAGGCCGTACTCCAAATTCCTTCTGAGGGTACACCATCATTTGCATTTATTAATATATATAATAGTCTGAAATCAGTCACTCATGATAGTTTGTGTTGAAGAATGTTTCGATGTAAGCTGAAGGAGTGTTGTGAAGTTTTATTGTCCAATACACTTGTAATTCCACATGGCCAATATTTGTTGATGTCGAGTTTAATCGTTTGATGGCGTATATCGGTTGATAGATCGACCTTGCTCCGCCTCTATATTAAGTATCGTTGGCAAAATTATACGTTTTCTAGTCATTCGTTGTTATTTCTTATCCGTGTAATTATGTGGTTTACGCGATCGTAAATAAGGTTCCAAGCTATCAATTTTCCGCTGTAAATTTACAAAATTACAATTGCTTCTGATAAAAGCTTTGCTCTCTAATGAACATGTATTAATTTACTTTTAGTTACAAAAATGTAAATGGTGTCCATTCCTTGTATAATTTTTCTGAAGATGGTGTTCATAGGTAGATCTTAAAGATAATTTTTACTTAAATAGTATCTAGTCAAGTGATAAAAGTGGTCGATGTGCAGTCAATTTTAGGAATGCACGCAGTAGGAGGTGCAGTTTAGCAATTTCCTTGTCGTTTTAACTAAGCCACGCAGCTCAAAGTCAATACCAATCGTGGCTAAACTCCGGTGAACTTAAATTAAATAACTAAAACATATATAACCATGTAGATATGACTATGAAGGCGGCATTGACCGCGCACTGCCTTCAATTACATAGTCCGAAATTCAAAACTAGTTGGTTAATACTGATTTAATACTTTCCGGTAATGTTTGAGATTTATGTTACACACATTTACACTACGCACAACTTAGTAAATGCTTTAAATCTATTTTGGTATTGTATTTGTGCACTGTTAGTTATAGTGTATCGTTATTAGTAATTTTATTTTCAATTATTGTGTACACAAAGCGTTACTTAAACACTGGATTATCTATTTAGAGATCTGGACAATTGCATCACATTGTGTCACGTTATGGTTGCCGCGTTGTGCCCTCTGTTTGTATAAGCTATTACTGTTGTTAATGTTTCTGTGAATGTTTAAATTGCATTCGACCACGTGGTACGGAACAATGCAAAGCTTAAAAGCTAGTAGTTTTGATTAATGTAAAAGGTAATAATGAATAGTACTGGCGATGTACCTCGATGCAGTGCGAGGGAAGAGGCTCGCGGTGAGTGTACCTACTGCCTACCGCTAGTGTTATTTGTAATAATTGAAGTGGGTAACGTAAACACATACCATGCTGTGTTCAATTTTTCATTATCGCTTGTAAACATCATTTATTAGCTCTCGGTATTTTACCCGCTAGCCTTGCGGGTTACGTGTCCACGAAAGGTAATTTTATGATTCAAACAACCAGGTATTTTCCGTTCCATATAATTCGTTAATTACGCATACATACAAATTATTTATTATGTACAAAAGTTCGCTCAATAGAAAATTTCTATAAAAGTAACAAAAAGCCACAAGAAGGAAAACAGACTGACGCACTAGCACTTTAAACAGTTCCTAAAAGAAGAGAAGAGATCGAAGGAAAGAGAGGACGCCTCGATGTGAACCAAGAGCGTATGGCGGACGCGACCAGCGTGGCCGCGAGTTACGAGCCGGCTCACTTCATGGAGCCCAGGAAGAAAGAAGATTACAAGTAATTCACCAGTGTTGCTGGGGAGCGTGAGCAGGCGCGGCGTGCGCCGCCTGCGCGTGAGCAGCTAAGTGAGCGGCGCGGGCGGCGGCGACCTCAGGGGTGTCAATGATGCCAGAGCCGTCGCTGGCTAATCTGATGTTTGCGGGGGGGTGAGCCTGAGAACCACCCTGCCAGGAAGGAGCTCCGTTCCACTGGGGAGCGGGGGCGTTCCACTGTCCGTGGGCGGCGGGACCGCTCCATTGTTGGGCGGGCTTGGCGGCGGAGAGAGCGGCGAGATGAGCGGCACGAGCCTGGGCTACTTCGGGAGTCTCAGCGACGGGGGCGGGGGCTCCGTTCCACGCGTGTGCGGGGGCGGCGTTCCAGGCGGGGGCGGCGGGGGCAGCGTTCCAGGCGGGGGCGGCGGGGGCGCCGTTCCAGGCACCAGAGTGACCAGCGTTCCAGGAAGGAGCGGCGGCAGCACCGTTCCACTTGCCTTCAGACTGTTGCCAGTACTCTTCGTTGTCCCATCGGGGGTCGTAGGATCCGTCGTCGTTGGGGTTGGGGTTGTTCTGGGAAGCCTGGTTGAGGGCGGCGAGGTGGTCAGCACGCGCCCGCGCTACTTCTGGAGTTTCGAGGACGTTGCGTCCATCTTGAGTCAGGGCGATGTTGGCCGGGGGACCGGTCCAACCGGACGCATGAGCGCCGCACGCTAAAGCTAAGCAAACTGCTACAATCTGTGGACAATGAAAACAATGTTTTATACCTGATTGCATACTTATGAATGAGTATAGACAGGTTACAAATATGATTTACTGTGGCACTGGGGCTTTCGTTACCATAGTTCCTTACCGACAGTATCGAGCTGTACTATCTGATCCGGGCTTATACGGACCAACGTTTGTGAATTTCTCATATCCTTTATTAATGTGATAAGTTAAGTTCACAGTATCTGTACAATCTAATTGTAGTAGTTGTTACTGACCACTTATTACGTTTGGGACAAGTCTGCACAGTATTCGTATAGTCTGAGTGCCTGTGAATAAGTCACCTTCGTGTTGGTCAGGTGTTCATTACGCTCTAGCTATGAAGTTTACTGGAATTTATAATTGATTTGATACAAATAAGATACCGACACGCAAAACATTGACCGCGATTTGGTACGGAACAAAATAGATTGTCCATTAAGTTTTAATCGCAATATAGAGATTTTATCAATATTAATTTTGATACATTTCCAAGATTATAGTTATTATGATGTCATAATTTGTGTTACTCCAGCTGGCTGTCAAGCACATTAACGGCTATTGTAGTTTAAGAAATTTCATAGGTCAGTAACAAATGTGGGAATTGAATTTAAATTCTTGTATGACGTAAAATGCCTGCAATATCAATTTGTTGCGGAGACATAAACGCTGACTTTGCAGGTTTATAAAGGAAATAAAGGCTATTTGAATGCCTATATGTGGAGTCGCGTGGAAGCTTGTCGTGGGCGACCTGTCTGTTCAGTAATCTCGCGGTCCTGTCGATGTTATGCTAAGTAGTTGCGTTGTCGTGTCAGCCTGTGACAGATTTAAGGGACTTGCGGGATCATACTGGATGTTTGAGCCGTATTTTATTTATTCCTTGTGGCCTTGTATAAATACCGAGAGTATTATAAAATACATTAGCATTACATTTAAATCATTTTCTACCTAGACCCTGCAATCGTTGCTACTGGTTCTGGTCTAAAAAGGTCACGCATAAAATATGGCAGTGTATTGAAACTAGTTTTAAGTGACAGCATTATTGAAGAATGTCTTTATATCGGATAACTTTTAATTCATTGCCACTAATACCTCGTTTTAAAATGACCAACCAAACATAGCAAGGTTATCATGACAGTAGCACTCGGTTAAATCATTACTTAAGTCTTGCAATGCATCTGTTTTGATGACAGTACACAGGAAAGCAGTTTCATTACTCATCGGATGAAGATTGTGTTTAACTTTATGATAATTATATTCAGAATCGAGTTTTTTAATTGTGGTGTTATTTACAGAAGGTAGGAATATGTAATATAAACGAGTGCCTGCATGTGTTTTTGTTAACAATATTTGATTATGTATATTTTGCTGTCATTTTAATTTAAATGTATTGGTCATATCGGTTTGGTCTTTAGTTTGAGCGTTCATTAAATTGGCAATTAAATGTAGGTAAATATTTTGTATCAGTAATTGTAAATACAGAAACTATACAGCGTGTTAGGTTTACGGTTTGAATACACTGTTATATTTGCCGCAATTTGCGTCCATTTAACGATTGTTAAGTGTGTTGTATTGTTTATTTTCTGTTATGTTGTACTACCAGTGTCGTAAAACGATAAAGTAACTGGAATGAATGTTTAGAGTTAAACATTAATAACTTGCTCATTAAAGAACATAATAATAGTCTCTAGTTAGAAACTTAAGGACAAATTGTTCCTTAACTTGTGCATTTAAATTTACTCTAGTTTTCATTTGGTCTATAATTAAATATTTAAGTATACGAACTTCGTGGTGCAAACTCGTTCTGGACTGCAGAGGTTGTCGACAGTTTGATGCAAATTGAACGAGATGAGTGCACTAGTGGGGAATTTGCGGTGGACCTAATTCCACGCAATGGTGTCAGGGCTTGTGGTAAGATATGATCTCGACGTGAGAACCTAATCATACCGCAAATCAATATATTTGGGTGTCAAATTTATTATTGTTCTAACCGATGTATCTGCTTCGAATTGGATGTTAATGTTGCAATTTTATTTAATTCTTCCGAAGTACTGAGTTATTGTTTGTGTTTGTTGTTGATGTTTAGTTATAAAACAACAGTGACACTATTTACACAATTCACTGCACGTTCTAAGATTGAATCACATGCGCTTGCGATATACACCCAAAAAAGTGTAGTCCGCCCTTGAAAACTATTTCGAGTCGCATTACAAAATGTTCTACTTAATCCTTTGAAGTTTTAACGTGTTATTAAACAAAAAAGTCGTTCCGTGTCGATGACATTGGCCAACAAAATACCTAAAAGTAGGATTTTATTTTAATGTTATTCATAGGAGACAGACTGCGTGTGCGTCGAGGGCATGTTTTGTTGACGTGCACTTCGTTTGTTTTCATTTTGTTGATGCATTTACAATGCGTTGTAGATTAGCCCCGAGTGGGATGAATGTAATGGACGGGCAAATGCTGTTGTTATAAAGTGATTTATGTCTGTTATCTAGCTTGCAGCTGTGGGTAATGTGTAATATGCCTAAGAGCATAATTTGTTTCCATTAACTTTGCCGAATATCTAGAGTTAATCGTCTTAATTCGTGGTGGAGCTATTTAAGCTGAGGACCAAAATTAATTTGATCAGGAGAATATTACAAGTGACAAAGAACAAAGAGCTTATGTGTACGCCCACTGTTTAGCAATGATTATAAAAGTAATTCAGAGCATTGAGTGAATGGCGTCAAGGTCTGAAGGCCAGTCGAAGGTCGTGGAGCAGGAAGCAAACCTTCCGGACCTGCCCGCACTCACATTCATACTGGTTACCCTCGCTTGTCAACACACTTTGGCATTTTTCTATTTTTTGCACTTTTAATTTACACGCTGACAAATACCAGTTCTATTACCCCGTATATGGATTACTCGTTGGAGTATTTAACGCGTGCCACGAATTGTATAAAAATGATTGACATTTTCTAAGAATGCATTAGACGAGAAAGGTATTGCTAGTTGTAAAATAGAATTTGAGTCGCTGAATATTTAGAGCGTTATATCCATTTTTTTTATCTGATTATTGGTCGAAGCTACGGCGGGCACATTACATAACATCCTTAATCACATATAATTGATCGTTACACTTCGCATATCTGCTGGTATGTAAAAATATGCATGAATGTATAAAGTGAGTAAACACTACATAAAAGCTATCGAAACTATCTTGCGCGCTACGAAATTGACCTTCAGAAAAGTTGTTTTATAATAAGGGCAGAGCTGATGCAATTCTTACGCGATAGTGATACAAATGTATATTTATCTGGCAGGAAGACATGAAAACGATTTTGTACAGTTATATTTGGAATTAAATATTTATTTGTCATTATATTAAGTAAAGTAAGTATTATTGGAATGAGAGCGCGATCTTGGCTGTTGAGCTTGGCATTGCATATTGAAATATCACATGAGTGCGGAAGGCTATCGGCAGGCGGTTCTATTGTAATTAGGATATCGATTAAAGTGGTGCGGGGCGCGTGGGCCTGCCCTTCTAAATTGGTACGCGGTGGAATGCAGACAAAAAGCTGTGGTGACTGGCGAGGCGAGCGACACTGCTGGCCACAGCTCGGTAGGTGTGCCTTCCTACTGAACGCTATAGCGCCGTCAACTACCCTATTCATATGATGTATCTAATTCTACATCACTAATTACTACTTTCTTCACATTTCAAATAAGCGCATTAAAATGCCACTAAAAAATTGCAATCGCTTAGGATACATAAACCGAGCTTAAAACACAAATAAGCATAAACGTAACGATCTTAAATTGTTAAGAAGTGTGCAATTAATGTCACTTAGTCGGCGGCGGTGATTTTAAATGCATTTTAATGGTTTGACAAGGTAAGTGAAGAGTTGTGCGAGTGACAGCCTGTCCGGTTGACATTGTGGGCATAAATGGAGCATGAACGATGTGGCAGCAATGGGCGGCCACTTCGCCTTGCCGAGTTTGAACGTGGGTGTTCTGTTAGCACCTTTGTTTTACGGGTCAACGACTATTCATTGAAATTGGCTGAGATTTGTCGATAAATAATGCGACCTGCGACGTCCAAGATGAGTCAGTTGATTTATGAGAGTAATTGACTTGTTATGTGTTTACGCTCCTCCTGCCGCGCATTACGAGCTTTTAATTTACATGTAAATGAAACGGAAAGTGAATCGCAAGGATACACTTGAAAATAATTGTATAAAGAATGAAGAAAGTACGCAGAAATAGACACGTTTGTTGATTTAGGTTTTTGTTCCATTATTTGTGCCTTTTATTATGTTATTTATACGCCCCGGATCTGGCTAATTGTTGGCTATGTAATTGGTTATTTACAACGGGGCCCGGTAAGCATAATTATAACAAAGGTGTTCCGTTCGTATTGAAACAAGAAATATGTTGAATTTATTATCATTTACTGCACCAAAGCTTTTATTGTCAGCCTAGTAATCAAACTGATTGATCGGAACGGTTTTTTTGCCCAGTCCTTTAACGTATGATAATTTTATTGTATTGGGTTCGTATATGGAGGCAAGCACGTGTAAATGTCTCACAGTCCGTCATTTCGTTTCCCGAGATCAATCACGTGGGGCAAGGCAGACGTGTTCATTACTTTTTTTAATGTTCAATTAATTTGTTGTTAAAGGGCTCAAGTCGGCCTAGGTGTTAAACTGTACTGACAAGTATCTTCGACATTGTTCAACTTTCAATGAAATTAATTTCCGAGCTGAATTAATTAAATTATATGGTCGCAATATTATTAACGATCTTTTTATACAATACATAGTTCTGCAATTTTTATGTTAAATTCGCTTTGTTTTAAATTTACTTTAGTATTGGGTAAATCCTTTGTCTATTTTACATTTCGCATTGCGTGGTCTAGCGTCAATCTTGTGAGACAGAATCAGCACCGGCGTAAAACCTTAACCGCATTAGTTTATTGCAAAAATACGTATTTCGTTTCAACTACTTCACACAAGCACAGGTGACTACAGGGAATTTGCGCAAAGTCTACGAAAAGTACGTGTAGACGGCGACTAAGTAATAGTACTACGTGATTCAATTTCTCGCTATTAAAACATGAAACGTGTGATTATTTCGAGATTTTCTAGACATTTATAATATTACCTAATAAAAAATGCACGGAGACATACATTCTTTATTAAACTACAATTGCAGATTTCCTAAAACCGGTTTTTCTTTTTGCTTAAACTTGGTATGTCGATTAGTAAAAAACGTTTTATACAAAATTTGTATAGGAAATAACATGCCATAATACTACCATATTTTTTTTAAAGAAGCGATTACATGTTCAAATTTTTAATGAACAGTATGAAAGTTTTCGTGATAAGAGCATTTAAATTCGCGAGTCAAAAGTGTGCAATGCATCTTTAATCTGAATTGTTTATGAAATAGACCGCGAAGTGAAAAAAAACTGAATGATTTCTGACAATGACCCACTAGGCGCGTGCGCGGCTCGTTAACTTTTTCATTTTCGACATAGGCCTAGTTGCTCAGTGCCCACGATTTTAAATTGAATTAGGTTTTATAAAATTAAACATCATTTTCACGTCAACTTCGTTAGTACGTATTTCATCGCTTTTAATATGGCTATTGTGCGAAATAAATTGGCTAATTAGATAATGACTTCGTTTTTTTTTTTTTTATTGTGAGATAGGTTGAAATGTTTGAATAGCATTAATAATTTAATTGATGTTTTTGCATTAATATGGTTCGTAATGCATGTTAATTAAGTAAATTGGGCTTTTTATGTAATTGTGATAGGGCAGAAGTAATAGTTATGGAGAAAAATGTAACATTATAGCTCCTTTTTATTTTCGTTCTGGTAGCTTATGTCAACATTATAAGGTTTTTTTTTATATTGTCATTGGCTAAATTTATCTCGGCGGATTTCTATTTTGTCGGATTCATGGTTGTTACGCTAAATGACAATCCAAATAACATCTTGTATTAGTAAAGCTGTTAAGTTGGCAATTGTCCGATATAGAGGTCAGGTATCCTGCGGCGGTCCACAAATAGGATATTGGGTAAGACATTCGAAAACAACCAACTTACTTCAGATTAACAATAAGCTACTTAATTGACATTAGACAACAATTCTATACAAAACTTCCTGGTGAAATATTATTAGATACTGTTTGGAGTTGGACAAATTGAATTAGTGGGTTGAATAGCGGACTATAGTAACGTTAATTAAAAGTTACCGGTTAGATAAAATAAGAAGTGAAGAGATAGTACTCACCATGGATTTCATTTTTGTAATGTAGTTAGCACAGAAGTGAAAGAGAAAGATAAGAGATAGGTAAAGTTATAATATATTGTTATATAGCGCTGCTGGAAGACTGTTATCTTCCAGGAATCGCTATGTTGAGGTGCAACTTGCGTCTGTACGGAATGAGGGCGGGAGCTGGCTTTTATACTTCGGCGTGGTAGCAGAGGGGGTGCGCATGCGCCGCCGGGCCGCGCACGTGAAAGTATTGGAATATGCCATTGATAATACGAATATCATACATTTCAATGGCAGTCGGTGGTGGATTCAGCCGCGTATGATTCCAGTGTTGTTGGACGGTAACGTGTGTTCCGAACGTGTTCATTTGTGTTAGGTTTCCGTGCTCTGTATGGATTAGTTTGTGTTTTCGTTTTACGTATACTTTCTGTGATAGGTAATTTAATGATAAATCTATGTGGTTTTTAATTGGCATATTCTTGATTTATGTAAAGCAGTTCGTAGAGGAGGTTGTGATCTGCAAGGGACGTATATGGGCTGACACAGAGGGTTATAAGGGCATCTGATTTTATCTGTTTGATTTTATTCACATTAACTTACATTTAAATGTAACAGATAAATATTGATATGTCCAATAATGTCTTACACATCTTTCGATCCGTAAACATGAAAGTGTCCAATTCGTCTTATAGGTGCCTTTATTATCATTGTGTAAGGCTTCATTTGTTTGTTTATATTGATTTATTATATTGCAGTTTACTTGTACTTTTGTACCAGATTGGATAATACCACAATATATCGGTCATTTTGGTTCGTTTGATTGTAATTGATATATTGGTTCGTAAGTTATTTCACGTAATATGTATTATTTGCTTTAACTTCTAAGTAAAGTCTTTTTATGTGTAGTTATCTCACAGAACACTGTGGAAAGTATAGTAAAAATTTGTTTATGGCTAAGTCTATTTTGCCTGTATCTGTATCTGTATCTGTATCAGCCCATATACGTTCCACTGCAGGGCACGGGCCTATTCTACAATCGACAGTACGATTGAGAGTGGTTAGTTTTTAATTTGATCGCCTAAATAGCATAAATTCACCATAGAAATACATATTGGTAAAACATCCAAAACGCAATGTAGACTGCGTCGGTAATCGAACCCATAATCTCGCGACCGACAATCGTCATATTCTACGCTAGGCCAATGCGTCGACAAAACAATTTTCTAGTCTAGTTCTATTACAATAAATATGCAGTTCAGATCAATATAGTTGAGTAATTGACTTTGTCGTATGTTCTATAGACCAAGTTTTTACATTACGTACGACATCGTGTAGATTGGTTATTGGTTGTTATTGCAATAAATTTCAATATTTCATATTGAAATTCATTTACTGATTGATATTAAATGTAGACGGAATCATACGTGTTACAAGAGTTTTTTGAAATAGTTTTACTTCTTTTGTTATGAATAAAAGTAGAGTTTATTTACGTCTCACAGGAGGCCACTGCCCCCTTAGCCAAGTTACAAGCGCTTTTAATCTTCGTATTCTCTTTCTACATTATAAAGCTGAGCTGTCGGATTCCAATCCCGGGCAGTGATATTGCATTTTTCGGTTCATTATCAGCCCGGAGTCAGATATTTGTGCCCGATATGGCGATAGGCTCGCCCCCTATCACATCGTGGGACGGAATATACGAGGCGAAATGTGGATGTCCTGATAGCACTTCTGTCTAGCCCTTCTGGAAAAAAGGCGTGAGTTTATGTATGTATGTACATTTAACTTACTGATACCCATGATACAAGACTCGATCTTAGTGTGGGGTCAGGACTATGTAGGTGACTGTTGGGTGTTATTTATTTATTTATTTAACTTAACAGTTTACGCGCGTGGTAATTTAGCATCAATACACTCATGATTCCGAAAAGGAGATGGGCCCTGAGATTTCAATCTGCGTCCGGTTTATTATCAACAGGTCACGAAACTTCATAAAATGAAATGAAACGCATTATTTATTTCTGCCTCGTCGGCGCAATTGTACTACGGTACGATTACAGCGATGAGGTCTCAGGTTCGAATTCGATTTCGTTCAAAGTGATATTGGAATTTTTTGTTCATTATCAACCCGAAGTCAGGAAATAGGTTCCCTCCTTATCACATCATGTGACGGAATACACAAAGCGAAACGTCGGTGTCCTGGTAACACCTCTGCCTACCCCTTTTGGGAATATGGTGCAAGTTTATGTACGTATTATTTATTACGTACCTATGTTCTAAATAATAGTAAAAATAAGCATAATTACGAAGAAAGTTATCTATTCCTCGGTTATTATAACATTCTTATGACTCTATGTTACGTAGGAAAGAGCTTAGGCTAATGATTATCGATTAGATTGATTTGATGATAATTAATTAAGGACCTAGTATTAATTATGATTTGTTTTCATTACATAATATAGGATACTATATTATAATACTAATGAGAATCCCTCATTTATTCTATATTATAATAATCTAGTCCATCTAAAGGTTTCCTGGAAGAAATCGCAGTTTGAAAGATTTTATCAGGCTCTATTTTTTTAAACTGTGTTCAAAGTATATATAAAAAATATAGACATAGCGATAGGCTCGCCATCTATCACATTGTGGGACGGAACATACAAGGCGAAATGTGGGTGTCCTGGCACCTCTGCCTACCCCTTCTGCGAAAAAGGCGCGAGTTTATGTATGTATGTATATATTATTAGTTGGTTTATAAAGCCGAACTATTTATGTATTAACGCAATATTTACGAATAAGTGTGTAACCTTTGTGAAGAATGATAGTGGATTTATAAGAGGCTCAATCTATATCAAGTGCGCGGTGGCCTGATGGTAACAGACCAGACGCGGCTGTCAACATGTTCACGGTGGTCGTGGGTCCAAATCCTAGGGCACACCTATAATTTTACGGAGTCATGTGTGTATTGCTAGTTAATCACCATGCACTATAATGGTAAAGGACAACCTCGCAAGAAAAGCGTTATACCATAGCGGTTTGAGAGAATTTATATCGTATGTAATGTCCGCAAACCCGCATTAGGCCAGCATGGTGGACTATATGGCCTCCCCCCTCTTAATCATACTTTTGATGTAAGGGGAGGCCCGTGCTATGCAGTGGGACGTACAAGGGCTGATACACATACACCTATATCAAACTCCAAAGTATAATTAAGAATATTTGTAATCGGCAGTGAACTAGTGGGATATCAGCGGTAAATAATTGTTCCTTTATTGCCTCTTTGCTTTTGTTCTTTTATTGCAATGAATGGCTAGATGAGCAAGCCATTCCGCCTGAAGTTAAGCGATATCAAAAATACTCTACTCTGGCTCCAATGTCCTTCAATCCGAAACACAATAGTGCATTTACACTGCTGTTTAGCGGCTTATTCTTAAAAACACTTATAACTTATAGTACATTAAAGTAAAAGTTCTACCCGAATTTGGTATATATTGTATAGAGATATCACTTATGATTTACGACTTGTCCTGTAATTAACATGCCTTGCGGTAATTCTTTTTCTTTGATTCAAAATACACATTTCGATTGTTCGTCTTCCAAATTCGCACCCAGTTCCTCGAAATTACAAGCCAATGCATGTTATCAACCGATAATTAGATTGATTTTTACTCTTCAATATATATATATATATTGCTATGAATAGCGAGACGAGCATGCCGTTCGCCTGATGGTAAGCATTACGACCGCTCATGAACAGTAGCAAAACCAAACAACACCTTGAATTACAAAGCAATGCTTGGCTTTCCACTGCGCTCGCCATCCTGAGACATAAGATGTTAAGTCTCAATATGTCCAGTAGTTACTTTGGCTACAATGCCCTTCAACCCGAAACACAACAGTGCGTTTACACTGCTGTTTGACGGGAGAAATAGACACTGCGGTGGTACCCACCCAGATGGCCTCTCACATATGAGAGACCTACCACCAGTAATATATAAGTAACATACTAATGCAATTCGCAAGCACAGATTACACTTATTCTATCTTTATATCTAGAGCGAATATTACTCGTACTAGGTTACAATAACTAGGTTTCCGATTTACAAATTCTATTGTCCATACATTAATGACATAAGATATTGCTGTGCCGGTTAGCTATTTGTACATTATAAGATATTTTTTAATCTATCAGCTCATTATATCTGCAAATTAGGTTTCATGATCACAGCGGCTGTCCTTGCCGGCTGAGTTCTATGTCGTGCGGTCAGTTTCGGGTTAGATTGTGTAACCGTGATATGTTTGGTGATCAACAATACCTATTTATAGTACGCAGGTGGATTTAAAGATTCTTTGTTGACCAGTCTATTATATAATAGACTTAACCTGTAACCCTGTATATATATACAGGGTTACAGACCTAGATCCTTTAAGAGGTTGTAGTTTCCATAATTCTTGACTGATTTTACTATGAGACCCTGTACCCTTAACTTAGCCGTTTCCACACAATTTGAATTTGAAGTTTTTTCTTTAAAATATATTTTTTGTCTATTGGTCCACTTTCTTTTGTTTTCTTGCCTTAAATTTATTTGTATTTGATTTTTTTGTGTAGTGTATAAGTTAATTTGTTTTACTCAACACTAAAATAATTACACTTTACTGAACTGGCTGGGTCGTGGGAGACTGTTGAAGTTGTAACTTAAAATAAATTCGTTAAAAATATTTTTTTCTTTCCTAAATATTCCAAAAATAGTCTATGACGGTTATTCTGCAGATGTGTTTAATGTGTGCTGTGATTTTTGTTGCCAGAAAATAAAAACGACATATTGCCAGTGCTGCATAGTGAATGAAAGAGAATTACAATATGCATGTAGGTATGGCAATGTTGTTTTGTAGTCCGTAATCTGCATAGCAACTATCATGTGCATAAACTTGTTGAAAAAGTTGATTGGCTTTTGTTTTATTTGCAATACCAAATTTTTGCACATTTTAGTTTATTTAATTGCAGATTGAATTATTTTCAGCTTTGTAGTCTTGCCGAATATTGGTCCGTGGAATTTTGTGAAAATGTCTATGATAGTAATTATTAATTACATAGCAATTTTTTTTCTGGTCTCAGAATTATGTATCGTGATAATTGGTTGCATTTGCACATAAATTATTTGAGACAAATTCTCGAAATGTATTATACTTGTCGAGGTGTTGTGTGAAACCTGCTGGTATAAGTGTATCAAGTTACTCCGTAGGCAGTTATAGCCAATAGTTTTTAAATTACAAATTCTTTTTTTAAATTCTTTACTGCACACAAAAAAAACTTACAGAGGCGTATGATAACAAAACATCATACGCCTCTGAAAACTTACAGAGGCGTATGATAACAAAACATCATACGCCTCTGAAAACTTACAGAGGCGTATGATAACAAAACATCATACGCCTCTGAAAACTTACAGAGGCGTATGATGTTTTGTTATATGAAGGCAAAAATATTGATTTATCTGAAAATATTAGGCCAATTTTGTTTAAGATTCTTAATAAAAATATTCCATGGTTGATTTACCTCATCTTGGATACAACTGCTATGAAAAGATAAGATATTTTATGTATTTCTATAGCAGCCTTCGTTGCGCTATTGGTATGGATGTCGGCTAGGAAACGAGTGGCCTAGACCTATGTCTGTTTGATTCACAGGCATTCGTATGTCGTGAAACTGAATAGTTTCACAGTTTCTGATCCGTATAAGACTAAGTTGGTATCTTAATATGAGGTCAGGAACTATATGTGTTGGATTTATTTATTTATTCATTTATTTATCTCGACACTTGACAATATCAAGTGGCATTAAATGATTCATGCTAAGAGTTTAAGGTATCTGAAAATTACTCTTCCATTTTTTACGCCTTTATCAAGAGGTGGACAAAAAATAAATCATTCGTGTATCGCTGCGGTATATAATTAAAGTAATTTATTAAATGAAAACCACAAGCCATTGTTGAGTTATGTTAAATTATATTAAAGAAAAATTGAAGGTTTTAATTTATTGTTTTAAACATCACTCGGAGATCTTTCTTTATGATCGTATATGGTTTTACAGATACTTTATTGATATAGTTTTTAATGTAAATCAAAAGGGTATCGCAGCGAAAAGGCAATACGCCCTTGGATCATAAACCCAATTATTCGCTATGAGTACATATTTGTGCAAACGTAATTAGCGCAATAGAATGACGTTAGGTATTATTTAGCAAGGCCCAAATAAAAATCGGAATTCGCATGGGAAGATTTTAATGCTACTAATATTAAAACTAATATTATTCGCACTCAATAGTCTGGGGCAATTTCGATGTTTTGGTGATGGATGAAAGTAGCTGATACGCTGGATTGACAAGTAGGGTACTTTTTATCCCGAAAACATGGAGGTCTCTCGTGGGATGATCCCTTGATCATTGAGTCTTCCCGCTCAAACGGCTGTGCCAATTTTAATGAAATTTACTATAGAGGTAGCTGATACCCTGAATTAATTATGGTGGAGCCACACTGTACTCAGTCAAAATTGATGACTCAGCAGGAATTTGCAGTCTCGTCCGGGGTGCTACGACAGTGTGTCACATAAGAGAACGATGTAATGCAACAGCTTCGCTATCGCGTTTCGTTCGATGAGTGAGATTGCCGGACGCCCAATATCCCTTTCCTCCTTCCATCCTTTTTCCTGCTTGTTTCCCTGCCGATCTGATGGGCCGGAAACACATCCATGATTTAAGCGTTGGTTATATTCATGGACGGCAGTGATCACTCCCGACCAGGTGACCTGTTTGCTCGTTTGTCGGAACTATGTTATAAAAAATATAACGTATTCAATTCAATTTTGCGGTTTATACATTTATAACTGTTAAACATTACATTTGTAATATATTTTATAACAAGTCATGATTTAATACCAAGTTACAAGGCGGCGTTTTAATTTTTCAATTTATGGCTTATTCGATGTGCTTCTTGGTAGCTAAGTATTTACAATTGACCTTTTAAAGTATTAACTTATTTTTGTATGTTTTATTTTTGTACCTTTACATTTATAGTGCCGGTATCGTTCTGCTGATGTGGGAATATAGGTCGTGGTCGACTTGAAATAATTTCCGCAAAAATCGATGAACAAATCCGCAACGCTCGTACGAATAATGTTACTTCATTAATAAAGATATGAAAGCCAATATTTAAAGTAAAGTTGACTAAAGACAAAAGAAAAATACAATTTAAAGACCAAAACATAACAAAGGAGAATGCCCATTCATAGTATCGGTAAAAAAATATCGTTGAGCCCGATACCGATACTGCTTAAAGTTCATTACAGCATATTTTAGGATATTATATCCTTAAACGTTTTCCTGTTTTATCCCGGGTGACAGTTTTTTATAAAATAATTCAATTATCATGACATTTTAAATTTAGTTCATAAAGCCGAAGATTTTTTTTTTGTTCGACTTCAAGTTCCTCTAAGAAGAATATTACAATATACGTATATATTTTTCTTACACAAAAAAGTAGGCTTCATCGAGGCACGAAAACCTTTGCACCGATACTAGGTTTCATAGTAAAATGAACATTGTCTTTAGAATTATCGATCACTTGATCAGTTATCACACATATAAGAGATGTCCTTGTGGAAACTGAAGTAATTGTAAGCTAGCGTGGATTAATAAAATATCATTCCCGAAAGTTAAGTTGTCGTAAAATTATAAGACTTACTTCTGCGTATCAAAATGTAAAAAGTAGAGCTGGAAACATTCCAACAGGTCGATATTAAAATCCTTGGTCTCCACCAAGGATTCCTCCGCCTATGTTCAGCAGTGGATTTCCTGTATCTGAAGAATAGCAGGTAGAAGCGAAAGGAATCAATTGCATTGATATTGTTAGGCTAGGTAGAGCTACGGTTTACGTAATGTGGCTGAATATCGATGCATGATATTAAGCCAAGGATCGCAAACCATGGAGTGTTATTAAAAATACCTATCTTTAGGAGACAGACTCTACTGATCGATTAGTTACATAATTTAAAATAATATTAGTGAATTGTCTTAAATTATGTCACAGGACTTCCGAATAGTTATATTTTATTCCTAGAATCAGTTTTATTGGCGGTAAGATAAAATATTTCGTCCATTGACTATTTATTCTATTGAGCTATAGAAATATATAGCGTCCAAGCTGCTCATACAACGTTTCTATGTTGTTTTCCCGGATCAGCTTATGTATTTTTGATTTCAAGCAGATCTGCGTAGGCGTGTTAAATGTTCATTACTCATTATCATCCTGAGCGATAAGACCACTGCGCAATATAGACCTCAAAAGATTGTTTCGATCGGTAAGGGATAAATATTTTACGACAATTCATACACCATCTGAAGTGGCTTTACCATCACGCAGTGCAATCAATATAAAAAATAACGTTATTGCAAAAAAGACATTGAAACTTGGAAATAACAATTATTAACATTAAAGGGCAACGAGGAATTGAGAAATTATCTTTTGACGTTAAAGATTATATTGTCCAGATAAAATATATATCATCATACGCGTCATCGTCATTACCATAATCGCGCGGGCCCGTCGATCGACAATCAATTACATTTGGTTATTGGAGCTTTAACTATAAATTATGCAGATTGTGTGTCAGAATTTTGAGGAAAATCATATTTTATTGTTCGCTATCTGCATGTCAGCACTCGTGAAACCTAGATTTTGGAATAGGTATAGGTTTATTTTCGGGACCTTAATGATTATTGGTAGAGCTTATTAGTTGGTAGCCAGCTTAAACTAATGTACCTACAGCGTAAAAATATTAATTGAACGTCTAGACTTGTTTTTGGAAGACATATTGGTGGTAGGTTTCTGATATGTGAGAGACCAGGATAGGTACAGGACCAGGATAGGTACAACAGTAATGTCTAATTTTACCGCCAGACAGCAGTTTAAATGCACTGTTGTGATTCGGTTTGAAGGACATTGTAGCCAGAGTATTTATTGGACTTATTGAGCCTTATGTCCATTGACGTAAAATATATGTACGGGGCGGAGAGCGGGAAAAGTGTTGTCATGAAAGTGGTCTGCAGCACCAGTGCAACGGTTGTGACGTCACAGCGCACCGGTTTGTAAGTCGTTGACAAATGCCTAATTTATCATGCGTGGGTGCAATAAAGATGAACGAAAGTTAAAAAAAAGATAATATTTATTATCACCGCTAAGTAAAAATTATATTACTTTAAGTAAATACCTATAACATTTATTATTTACATTATTGAAAAACGATTTCATGGCCGCCGTTGACGTAAAAATCTGACAGATGGCGCGTTTTTCACAGGCATCTTTTTGACGTACCCAATGTACTGAAGGGCCTATCCTTATTTTTTAAATCCATGCTTATGTCTCAGGATGGCGAGCGCAATGGAATGCCAAACATTACTATGTAATTCATGGTGTTGTTTGGTTTTGTTACCGTCCATGAGCGGTCGTATCGCTTAAAATCTTGCGAAAAGCACGCTTTCGTTACAATAAAAATTAAAATATAATAGCGTTTTTAAAAGCTCAGATAAATGATGTTGCTACAGTTACTGAGATTTTTTTGTGTTTATAAAAAAATGTGAGTGACATAAAATAAAGGTAACTTTAAGAATCTCGAGCTTTTTGGTTCACTATTTTGTTGTGTTTATAAAAAAAGATATAAAATAAAAGTAACTTTAAGAATCTCGAGCTTTTTTGTTCACATTTACCTTTGCATCCTCATTCAGCTCATTTAACGGTACTTAATACACATATTATTATATTAAATGCCTTTCCGAGTATTACGCCCACAGTGTGGCCTTAAAGTTCCGCATCCGGACCGAAACGAGTAAAAAATATATGTTATGATAATATGACCTGTTTAACTTGCCTACATTGAGTCGCAATTCACAAAATTTTATTGACAATTACATACTTATTACTGACAACATCTACATGGCCGTAAACGTACTATTGTAGGTATATGTTTCAGATAACAATTAAAACTTAATAGATTTATATGCATACGTACTAATAGACTAAAAAAATAACATAGACATTCTCCGTAGCGTAGTTGGTTAGACGCCGGCTGTGAAACGAGAGGCCGCAGGCTCGATCCCCGCACGGAGACAAATTTATGTGATCCACAAGTACAAATTTAAGTGCCTGGGTGTTTGTAAGACCGAAGCGACGTAGTTTCTGATACCCACGACACATCACGCAAGACTTGATCTTAGTGTGGGGTCAGGACTATGTATGTGACTATTGGGTGTATTTATTTATTATTCATGAAATTAAAGGCTTGGATATGCGCGAAGTCCCATTTTACCATCAGGCGAATGGCAAGCTCATCTCGCCATTCAACGCAATGAAAAAGTGTACACTCAATTGTCCTATTTTATGGAGGGTTCCTTTTTATGTTTCCGTACTTTAAAGGTAAAAACGGGACCTTATTACTAGCCTCCTGCTGTCTGCCTGTCTGTCCGTCTGTCTGTGTGTCACCAGACTGTACCTCATAAACTGTGATAGCTAGAAAGCTGAAATTTTCACATAATATGTATTTCCGTTGATGCTATAACAATAAATACTAAAAATATGAAAATATTAAAGGGGCTCCCCATATAATAAACGTGGTTTTTTCGTATTTTTTTACTCAATATTAATTTATTATTTAGTTGTATATTACCTTTCAAAATAAATAATTAAATAAAAATAAAGTAAATATTAAAATGGGGCTCCTATACAACAAACGTAATTTTTAAGTAATTTTTTTAATTCGAGCTTAATAAACAGGAACAAACGTGATTTTAGGGTTTCTTTTATAGATGATGGTACGGAACCCTTCGTGCGCGAGTCCGACATGCACTTTGCAGGTTTTTATAGATAATTTTAGAGTTTAAGAATATTCAAAGCAGTTTTTTAAATGTTTGATTATTCATTATTCCGGAAATTAGCACGGAATGTGTGTAGTGTGTAACTTAATGGTAATTCCAGTAGACTATAAAATCACGGAAAGGAATTTTAACCTAATTTATGAGTAATATAGTGTAACATATGGGTGATTATTATGTTTATATGTCATATATAATCTGGATCGTTCAGTCATATGAATCGTGTAATGTTATTGTATTGTATCGTATCAGTCCATATACGTCCCACTGCAGGGCACGGGCCTACTCTACAATCGACAGTACGATTGAGAGTGGTTAGGCCATATAGTCCACCACGCTGGCCTAGTGCGGGTTGGCGGACTTACATACCATAGAAATTTTTATAAACCGCTAGGGTATGCAGGTTTCCTCACGATGTTTTCCTTCGCCGTTTTAGTGCGTGGTAATTAACTATCTATACACAAATGACTCCGAAAAGTCAGAGGTGTGCCCTGGGATTTGAACCCGCGACCACCGTGAACATGTTGGCAGCCGCGTCTGGCCCGTTTACCAATAGGCCACCACGCACTTCATTAATATTATTGTAATATTATTGCCGTACAATAAATAGTATTTACATATATCAGGTGTACTTACGTCAGTTTAAACATTTTACTTGAAGCTTGTATGAAAAAATATTTCTATTCAATATCTTCGATGTTTTCTTTTATAACCTAATTATTTGATTGTGATATAAATATTTTTGTTATAGGCAATGCCTGCCACAAATATAGGTATTTATTTCATTTTTTTTACATTATTAAGATATCGACGTGAAGCTTTGTTGTCGCGTTTAATTCGGTAAGTGATATTGCCGGATATCCAATACCCCTTTCCTTATCCCATCCTTTTTCCTGCTCGTTCCACTCCCGATCTGATGGGCCGGCAACACATCCATGATTT
The DNA here is from genome assembly GCA_030180105.1 of Hyles lineata. NCBI lineage: Eukaryota > Metazoa > Arthropoda > Insecta > Lepidoptera > Sphingidae > Hyles > Hyles lineata. The sequence goes on along the minus strand of JARJEE010000027.1, from coordinate 5,686,952 downwards.
AAAAGTTGTGTATGTCCATGGGCGGCAGTGATCACTTACCACCAGGTGACCTGTTTATCGAACTTTTTATAAAAATGTATTCAATTCTATTTAAGACTATTTAGTGTTTTGTCTGATTTCGATCTGATGCCCCTTTCTTCTTTCCATCATATGTTCCTTCTGGCTCCCCTCCCAATTTAATGGGCCGGCAACACATCTATAATCCCAGCGTTATGGATGTGTTCATGGGGGTTGTGATCACATACCATCAGGTGACTTGTTTGCTCGTTTGCCGGACCTAGATAATAAAAACAATTGCCATTTAATGAATAAAAATATTTTTTTTGATATCATTTTTGTAAGGGCTTAGATCTATAATATATTTTTAAAGGATTTATGCATAAAGCTTATTGGCGGAATCACAAACATAACGTTTTATACATACATACATAAACTCACGTCTTTTGCGCAGAAGGGGTAGGCAGAGCTGCTACCAGAACACCCACTTTTAGCCTTTTATGTTCCGTCGCACAATGCGATTGGGGGCGAACATAACTTAATTTGCCTTACTTATGTTATTATTAAATTATATTATATTAATATCAAAAGGCTTAATATATCCCAATAGTAAAATTAGAAATAACTGTATTCAATAAGTTCCCGTTTATTAATAGTATATGACAATTCTCTGAATTTTGGATCGATCGAGATATGACGCAAGCTTTTAATATTATCATATCAGTACAATATATGGTAAGGTTACACTCGTTCTGAACTGAAGGCCGGGTTCTGCATAATCCATTTTACCTCAAACCGTTCGAGAAGTAATTTTTACATGTAATAAAACGATTTACATGTCGTTTGTGCGTTGTGTATTGTATGAATATTTTATGTAGGAAAAATAAACATGTTCTGCGCTGATGTCAATGAATAAGTGAGTTGTAGTATTTTTTGCAAGAATCGTTATTGATGATTGGTGATAAATGGACTGCATTATGTTGGTTTAAAAGTTTTTTGCAGCATTGGGAATTAAGAAAAATACTACGTGAGTTGTCAGTTTCTCTGAAAGGAACGGGAAAGGGATTAAATAGTCCAAGACTCGCATGGCATCTTAATTGAATTCGCTGTGGTATCTCGCTTCTCTATAAAATATAATGGATATTCAGAAATTCGCATACGTAGATAATTAGATGACCAGATATTCGTACACTTTTTAAGAGAATGAACAGTACGCTGTAAAATGTGATAACTTTACATGACTGTAACTGTAATCACTTTCTCCAGTTAATAACAACGACTCACGCAACACTCTGTCTGCAACTTTGTCGCACCTTGTCTAGTGCATGCAAACTGATCGCTACTAAATTAGCTTCCCATCGTGTCCCTCCTTCCTTTTTAAAATAATATTGGTATAAGGAACTTCTTCCAGTGGGTTTTATTTTATCTAAATCACAGACAAGAGCACGTGTCTTCTTTACAAAAGGAAGCTTATGCTACCATCTATGCGGAAGTAATACGAGTCCACAAAATCGTTTCATATTTTAAAAATTTAATTTCTTTAAACAAAGTCGAAGACAAAACAATAGCGTTATTATTTAAATATATTGCAATATTATGACGGTTATTACGCGCCACCCGCCGCGCCTTGCTCCATTACCCGCGCATCGATGGCCAGAACATCCTCATTTATTTTTATTTCACGTAATTATTATTTAATTTTACTCCTCCAAAATAATAGTCTCGTATAGCAATTGTGAAGCCCTTAAAGTTGTTGCATCGGCTGTATTGAATTTAATGCGGTTTAACCTCATTGTATTGCCAAATAAGTGATTTTTTTATGGTAATAATTGCGTGATGTACTATCATTTTGTAGAATGTTTGGCTGCAAATTGTTTTTGATGGTTAATGCGTGGCTATCTGTCATCTTTATTTATGATAATAGCTGTAAAGAAAACGTTAATTATTTTAAATACACCCGTATTCTTCTGAATGGTTTAAACAAGTTTAATCCGATATTACATGTAAATTATCTGTCATAATATGCGTATAATATTCGAGCTTTTATAAAATTACTGGTCGTAGATATCTTATGCGTGTGATGCCGCCTGGGGAGGTACCATCGCAATGTCTATTTCTCTCGCCAAACAGCTATGTAAATGCGTTGTGTTTCAGTTTAGAGGACATTGTAGCCAGATTAAATACAGGACATAGTGAGATTTAACATCGTATGTCTCCTCTTAGAAAAGGTACAGAAGAAATTTGAGTTGCTTATAGGTACAAGCGTAGGAATGGATATTATCCATATTTATATCCGACGTTGATTTTGCTGGGTTATCTTGAGAAAGTATAATTTTCTTTATTTGCAGCGTATAATGCAACCACAGGGAGGGATCTGTAATTGCAACAAATCCGAACTGTTAATAAAATAATCCACATTAATGTAGATGTACCAGACTTGCATCACGAGCTTGTGCACGTTTTTGTTTCTGACAAATACAGTTGATTTTGAAACCACTCGTCATTTGCTGTGCAATTAGGCAGAACAGTTGCTAGATCAAAATCTCCGGTGCCTCGCACTCTTACAGCACTAAAACGATTCCTGGACTCGAACCAAGAATGTGACATGTTTGCGAGTGATAGAAGGTATGTTCTTATCTAAAGTTCAGGTAAAAGTATTTGAGATTATAGTGGTTACTTTATCGGCCAAATAACATACGTCACAGACACTAAAAGATGATGCAGGTTAAGTAAAAATGCTATTAAAAGTATATCTTGGTATTGGTGCTCCATAAAATACTTAAGTAAATGTACATGATGAAAATTAAGCTAGATCTTTTGTCTTGGAATGAAAGAAATGAAAGGTCGCCAGTATATTTTTGAGTGTGTAGAAGGAGTATAAAAGGAATATGTATAAAGCTCTTAAAAATCAAAAGTGTACATTAAAATAATTAATTGATGAACTTGTTGCAAGTTGTTAAAATTTACATTAGCCGCGCTGTTTGCTTTATACTCGAGACGAATAAATGGAGAGTAAAGCGCGAACCCAGCTCATTTGAAGGTTTCTTATAACTATGTAGCTAGGAATGACTTTAAATCATGCATCCATAAGTTGCGGGTTTAAATCCAGCTCGAAGGACCAAAACAAAATGTAAGGGGATGTAGGGCTCCGAACACTATTCCTGTGATAAGATAATACTAATTAAATACTGATAATTGATTGTACGAACAAGAAACGATAAATAAAACGTCCGGAGTTACTGCTGACTGGACACTGTTTTTAATGCAACTTAATAATATATTAGTAAAGAAAATTGAAAAATGTTATATTCACATGAATTTGAGAAATATTTGTATTTTTTAAATTAAACGTACATCATACGTGAGTTTCTCAGTGGGCAAGCTTGGTACCAAGGATTACCAAAAATAATTAAACTTTAGCATCACGTAATAAAATTATGCAATGATTGATAACACTTTAGAGACAAATTCACACGCAAAACAAAGTGAGTTCACATCACTTAAATTATTAAGATATTTATCACGTAAGTAATTATGTAAAGTTAAGTAGTACACGAAATTACTTTTTAGATGGAGTTGTATGGGTCAAATATAGTTCTATTCAAGTGAAATAAATTGTTCTTCCATTATAAAATTGCAGTTCAAGATAGTCTACGGGGCCGAAAAGATTTCTACTGAGTTGCGTAACAAAAGGTTGAATTAGACATTCACGTACAATTTGGACATAAGATCTGTTAAAATTCGTAGATAGCACTTTTTTCAGCTGTAGAAAGTGTTTCAACCGTATTTTTGATGGAGACAACCAGAACGAATGTGTTAATTTATTATCCATAGCATTGAAAAATTTACAATTTTTGTCGATTATCAGAAGTAATTTATTCATCAATAACATTTTGATATCAACATAATTTGCATAATTTATTATGTCCCTTTGATTAATGGACATATTTCATGCCAAGTTCCGTTTCCGCATACATTTGCACAACGCCAAGAAGTGAAATAAACTGCTACGGTTAGTAACCCAATAGTTGAACCACATTTTTTGAATTGAATAATTTATTATTTTGAATGATTTACATACATTGCTATCTATGTTCATAGTTGTTAAAATATTATAGATATTTAAAGGCAATGTACAGCAAATAATTCGATAATTTTGATCGTATCCGATAATAATTAAGAAGTGAATTTTATCGAATGCGGCCTTGCATGTGTTTTCCACTTGCATAGTTCACGCTTCCGTTTCAAAGCGACATATTTGTATTTTTTTATTTTGGTTTAATACTTTTGGAATGTGGTAATTGTAATTTAATTAATGAATGAAAGGTCTGATACGTTGGTGAATGTTGTTCTGATGATTGTTTCTGGCGCTGAATTATGCACTGACGTAGAGACCCTTCCTCACGCGTACTTTCCTGCAAAAATAAATAAGAGTGGTATTGGCACCTTATTTTCTTCGTTATTAATTGCTTTGTGTAATTTATGAAAAGTTGCAGGATCAAACACATACATATATGCGAGATATTCTTTCTGAATGTGTAATTTTAATCTATAATCCAAACCTTTGACTTCTGAGTATTCAATTATAAGATTTGTATTTTGAGATTTCTACGGGTATTGGCAATTGGTAAATCTGCAAGAATTTATACCTAGTAACCATTTGACCTAGCATTCTGAAATACTAAAAAAAAAACTATAGGTTACATTTTCAGAACAACCATAATAATAACTAAAATATATTTTTTTATTATATGTATTATTTATGTATTATATATATACTTATATACTTTTTTATTAGTAGGTATTCACATCCCATTAGCATTATTACAACTAAATCAAAAGTTAGTAGGCCCTACACTGCCTTAGATTACATTAGTCATCGAGTTGTTTCTCTTATACTAATTTACATACATGATTCATATTAACTGCAATTCGTAAACGGATGGTGAATGTTAACGTTACAATTATGCATAATATTCGTAAGAGGTGCATTATATTTCTGATTAGATGACTCAATACTATACTTTATTTTCTTAACTAAACAAAACACAAACAAACACAATTATTTTTTTTAAATTATATTTCAGAAGAATTCTTTCCTTATACATCCAACTGGGCACAGGCCCTCTTTAGGTACAATGGAGAGATCGATTAAGATAATTGGCCATGCTGTGTGGTAGGAAACTTTCTTCACCGATAAAGCTCCTGTTCTTCGATCAAATATATACTTGATTGAATGTCGTTTTAATTGTCTATCAAAACCCACGTGACTTCGTAAAGTCAGACCTGTGCCGACATGGCCCGGGTCCACCGTATCGGTAACCGCCTTCGGTCCGTTACCAATAGGCAATCACGCACTTACGTTCTTATTCATAGTCAGTTTTAAAACATATTTTAGTTATCGAATGTTTTGTGTTCTGCGCTTAAACTGGGGGGCTACTCTATATGAAACGATATGAACTACGAATGATCGGACGTCGTATGTTTAACTTCACTAATATGCCTAGATACTCCACAAAATGTTGGAATCCTGTACAGTACGTCGCAACCATAGACTAGGTTTGGAGAAAATGGTAAGTATAATAGAGTACAGTAGAAGCTCCTTATTCACGCTTTCCTCATTCGCGTTTTTACTATTCGCGGATTAAAAAATTGTGACCCAATCCCTATATTCGCGACTAAAGATTTCTTTATTCGCGGATCTAATTGGTACATGCATATTAATAAAAAGAATTCCAATATGTATCCAACCAAATATCCTTTGTAAACGTGCCGATAAATGGACTAATAAAAAAGTAAAATAGACCTTCTTACAACTTATGTAATAAGTATTTGACTGAAACCGACTTGGAGGAAATGTTAAATTCACAGCCCATTGAAGAAGAGACTTCAATAAGCACTGGAAATGTGACATTTAATCTGAAAAATCTTAGTGAAGGTTTAAGAATGGCAAATGAGATTTGTGATTTCTTTATGAAAATTGATCAGTCAATGGAACGAAGTCTTATTTTTAAGAGGCAAATTGCTAATGTCACTGCTGAATATCAGTTTGAACTTAAAGAGCTTTTAAAAAGTTGCTACGCCTGAATATAATAATTAATAAGTATGGTCAAAAACTTCAATTTTCTTTGTAATTTTTTGTTTTTTTTTTATTTTGTCACCTAGGAACGTAACCCCTATAATCCCATATGAAATACCATTCCATATTCACGGTTTCTGTATTCGCGGCATATTTACGGAACGTATACCCCGCAAATAAAGAGCTTTTACTGTATAGTATTGATTTTTAGAAGTGGAGAAATTATATCTTACTCCGGGCGTCGAACATCCGAACATTCGAAGTTCGTATCGTATCACAGACTAACCCCCTGAATTGAAAAGTTGTTTAAAAGGGACAAAACATTCGGTACCTGAAATAGGTTTTAAAACTATCTAAATAAGGCTCTGAAAGTGTTACACTAAAGGATTTAAAACTAGGAAGAGACATTGCCCCTACTTGGATTCGCGGAATAATGGCAAATGTCATGCATATGTCAAGTACAATGCACATACCCTGCGACTAAGTTCGTGATCCATATCAAATCGTTGTTAATCTTAAGGCTTGACCACATGTGTTACAATGATCTTGCAACGATATGCTTGCGCAAGCACGACGAATTTTCGTGTGAAAAAACTATAGCCGATTGCGACTCGCGTTTTTACTCTACGTAACGTTGGTACGTGATTCTGATGCGACGTACAGAGATAGCAGTTATTATTTTATGAGTATGAGTAGAGAGTTTCTAATGATTTTATCGCATGGGTCATCTTTTCATGTTTTTTAAAAAGGTTTTAAAATCTTTTTTATTCCATCTGCCATTGATCAAGACTGTTTAGTCTCTATTAAGCTAATTAGCATTCGATTTGTGTTAATAATGATTGTTTCTTTAATCCGTGTTTTAAATTACTAGCTTCTATTATTGATAGCTTTCTCTTTAATTGTTATTGAAAATATAAATTATTAAATTACCAATATAAATTGCATTGTTGTAATGTTATATGTTTATAATTGGTATGAAATATTACAATTTTAATTGGCAAGCGGTTTGTATTGTATTGCCAATAATTTAGTTTAACGGTAATAATGAAATATGTGTCCGAAACACCTGTTTAATATTGCTGTTATTTCCTTGTTGGAAAACTTGGTATTTTAAAAGAATAGGGAAATATAGAAATAAAAAGATAGACCAATAAAAGTTTGGGGGCCCACAAATATATGTCTCGGGTCTGATTGTTTGTGAGGCCAAAGAGTGTCTCATAGTAAATGAGACCCACAACACAAGACTTAATGTGGAATCTATAGGGACTATGTATGTAACTGTTGTATTTATTTATTATAATTGCGCTTTCACAATAGATACTGATTTTCCATCAAAAGCTTAATCATTCAGTTAACATGACATTTAGTGACAAAATCACCGAAAAAAGCGCAAAAATTAAACGTGATATGTTTTAAAGATGCTTCTATAAAATTGCACATGTGATCACACCTTTACAGTTTAGTTAACCAACTCATGCGTCAACATCACTTCTTATGACAGGTCATATTATTATAGAAAGGTCCATTTTGGAAGTGGAATGCAATGCGGCGAGAAATTTATGATTATTATGTTTTAGCTAAACGCGGAACATTACTCTTGTCAAACCCTTGAACTATAAAATGATTTGGTAATGCTCAGGACTTTACACTTTAATGGACACTTTAAAATTCAAGGTGTTCTGTTATCTTTTATGTTTATGTCTTATTAGTGATGAAAGCTAACATGCCGAAGGAATTATGTCGGTGGCAAAAGTAGGTTGCATGGCATGCCCAATATTCCTTTCCTCTTTCAATCCTTTTCTCTTCCCGCTCCCTTCCCGATTTGATGGACGGACAACTCATCTAAGATCAAAGCGTTGTGGATGTTCATTGGCGGCAGTGATCACTTACCATCCTGGTGACCTGTTTGATCGTTTATCCGATCAATTTTATTAAAAAAAAACAGCCTCTTAACCTGATCTACCCTATCGGATACCTTAGGCTGAGTGCTTACCTGAATTAATTTTTAATTTACAAGAAAAAAATTTGAATTTCAATTTAGAAATTTAGAGAAAATTTAAATAAATTTGAAGAAATTTGTAAAGGCAAGCCGGTCCTAATCGATCCCTCTGGAAATCCTTGGCACTATTGAAAAAAATCTTACTGCCAATGTCTACCAGCGGCTAAAAAAAGATATATTCTTGACTCTTTTTTAATTCTAAAGGATTGTATTACATAAATACTATTATAGAAAGATACGGTGACGCTTATATTATGTAAGTCGAACAATGCAGTGTTTTATTTACATAACAAATCATCTAATTACCATTGCAGTGTAAATAATTCATACGGTCAGATAACAATCTTATTTTTTGCATTTGAAAACAAAGACACAGTGCAAGTATCGAGAATCGAACCACGCCCTATTATCAAGCAATATTTATATTGTTGTTACTATCCGAGAATCTCGTATTCAAAGAATGTCATGGCAAATAATGTTCTTTGAAAATTGTATACAATAGTTGATAAATGGACGAACCACTACGATGAAGAATGGTCGCTTATGTTTAAACATGGTGGCATAATGGTGGCACTTTCTGAGAATCGAAGAATTATAACTTAATTTATGCTTGCTATAGAAAAATAAATTAATTTGTTTGATAGACAGTCGTGGGTTGAAGTTACAAGTTCATTTCTCGCGGCAGATCGATGTGTATTATATCGGCCTTTTTCATAGAAAGTCTTGAAAAATTGTCCAAAAGTTTTTGGCCTTAAATTTTTTAAGATTATAAATATTTCGTAGCCTCTGATATGTACGTTACAAGACTATATTTAATATTACTGAGAGGTTACAATCATGTATCAATCCAACAATTCCTGTTCATCCAAAAGTTGCCAGGAAGAAATCGCTCAATGAGATATGGTCACCCATTGTATTATTTCATTTTTACTAGATATATTTATTCACTTTGAATATATGTTGGGTGTATATGTCTAATAACTGCATACATTTATATTTATAGCGAAAGAAAAAACAGATAATTTTTAGCGACCTATGAAATGCATTCAGAAAAATATGAGAGCGGGAAAGAGCTTGTGGCCAGTATGTTGCTTTATTTTTCTGGAATGTTTGTTAGCCTGAATTATTTAATAGCTACGGTCTTGTGAGCAGATAAATTTCGTAATTTATTTATAACTCATAGTTCTAGAAAAATTATAATGTTTAACTTCGCACCAAGGGTCAGGCTCTAACCCTTATGGCTTTTTCGAAATAACATTAACATTTTACACTTTTTATTGTCTATTACACGGTGTATTGTTTTAATATAATATGGTTTAAATGTAAATTTATACTTCTATAGGAATTTTCCATGCTAACTACTCTACTGTACACACGTATAAAAGGATAAACTTCATAATCATGACCTAGAAGTGAAGTTAAAAAATTGATCGCGCTACCTCCTGTTACTTCTCAAGGAATGTATTAATCGTCATAAAACATAAATAAAATGCGCGATATATTAGACAAGATAAATAATTTATCTATCCTTATGGAGTAAAAGCCAATCTAATATAATCTTTCGTAGGCCAGCGCCCAAGTGTGGTCGCTACGTGACCGGCGCCAAGGGCGTCAGGTCAACTCCACTTAGGGCTGCCACATTCTTAAAGCATACCGGTATATTGAGATCAAGGGAAGTGAAATATAAGTTAAGAACATTTTTAATATGTATAATTAGATATTGGTGTATTTCATTTTGTCTATATTTTCTTAACGAGATCGACAAAAGGAAACTGGTAAGACTGCGTATTACGAGTAGGATATTTATCATAAATAAGTAACTACACTTGTTCTAAAAACCATTACATATCCTGTTTTATTCTGATTTTTAAATAGCGGTATAAATAATTGGTCTAAGTGTCAACCTGTGTTGAAACCTGTTTTTCAAAAAACAGCCAAAATAAATTTGTTGAATTAAATGCAAAATAACGTATGTTTAGTATGATGTCTAACCTCACTTTAGAAAGTCCTCTTTAGAATGTTTCCTCTTTTTTAAAAGCTTTTATTTTGATATCATCTAAAATAGTAATCATCGGCAACCCTGCCTGTCCCACGGGTGACCGACGACGTTACCAGGCTCCTAACCAAGTGTGACATAAACGCTACAAGACATAAAGGCATCTGATATTGGCCGAGTCTTTACTGGCCATTGCTGGCCATACACAAGGTCGCCGGGTCAACTGTCACAGTGGGCGTTCATTGAGTCCGCAAAAAATACGGAATCGGAATTTGTCACGTGATTATGACATGTGTGATTAATATGTAATCGTGTAATATTATTGTAGCTTTTTTATTAGGATATACAATAAAATTTATAAGTCGTGAAATAATTATTCATTTTGTTGTGTGTTTAATGTATTAATCTAACTAGGATGTAAATTAGGTTTTCTATTTGTGGAATATTTTTGCTCTTATTTCCTCAATTTATTCAGAGTCTAATTTGTCTAGACTCTTTGCATAGTTTCTAGAAGAAATATTCACTGAAATAATTTTGTCGGAACGGTTTGACATCTCATAAGTATCGCATTTCATTAAACATGAATATATAGTAAATGTTTCATACGACGTTTATTTGCAAAGCTTTGCATACCCATTTCCTTAGTATTCTATTATTTGCAGACAACATAAATAATAAGTAATATTCTTTTACGTGGGTTTGTAGCAATTATTTTACTAACGTGTCATGCACATTTATCTATTTAATGATGATGTGTTACATTACTTTTTATTTACTTTACAGCACAATAATTCATAATTTCACTCATCATCTCTCAATAATAAATTACATACATACGTACATAAACCCATATCTTTTTCCCAGAAGGGATAGGTGCTACCAGGACAACTAAGTTTCGCTTTGTGTGTTTTGTCCCGCGATGTGATAGGGGGCAACCCTATCGTAATATCGGGCACAAAGTCCTGACTTTGGTCTGATTTTTTATAGAAAAACCCAATATCACTTGGCCAGACACAGGATTTGAACCCGAAACGTCAGATTTGTGATAGTACTTATTAATTATGGGTAGTAAGTCTGTGGTAGTAAGTAATTGGCTCTTTAAGATTCCATTTACATAATGCCTGTAGAATATTCATGTGTAAATGTGCTGGATAGCAATGCCTTTTGAACTTGTAAATCAAGTAAACCTTCAAACCTCGGCCAAGCTCAACGGCATTCCGATAGAGCGTTTTATTTTTCAGAAAAAGCGCATATTAAGTCGATCGAAAGCTTTTGTTGAAGTACAATATGCTTACAAAAAAATGAACGTCAGCGAATAACATATTCGAAACGAAATATTATTGATAAATAGTTTGCACATCATAAGAATTTGAGTACGATATTTAGATCGGACAAATCACTTTGCTATTTTGAGGGCCTTTGCCCACTATATCTTTCGAATTACAACAACACCTGTTTCTTCTCTCATTACATTATATTTGTTGCTATTCATTCAATTAAATAATTTACTGTTTTAGAGTTGAATTTATTTGACGATTTTGTTTCTCATATAAAAATAGCCTTGCATAAGCTGGACATTCAAAATTAAATTAATATTTACATAAGAAGTTTTAAAGGTGCCGCTGCAGCATTTTACATAATTAATGTGAGTTTACACTTATTCCACATTGTGTATCCAGTCATGGACAGTAGCGCAACAGGTGTACAACTCGTCGATCACTGGCAGACAACTTGATATTTCTGCGTTATAATCGTGAACACTCCGCTCATATATCTTCACTAAACAAGATAACATCACGTCTGTAGGTCCAGTGAGTTTATTGCCTTATTTTATTTGTTTAAAGATGATGACTGATGAGGCGGGTCAATAGGTGTTGCTAAGGCTTCATAGTAAGATAGGATGGCATTGTGTTTTTCACATGTAAGACGTCTTCAGACTCGGTATAGTATCGACAAATGAATAAATAATAAATAAATACACCCGACAGTCACATACACACACACACATATGTTAAGATCAATTAAGGCTTGTGTCGTCGGCATCATAAACCACAAAAGACTTTTCGGTCTCACAAACACCTAGTCGAGACATATACTTGTGGGCCTCACAAATATTTGTCTCGGTACGAGGATCGAACCCGCGGCCTCTCTTTTTACAGTCGGCGTCTTACCAACTGTGCCACGGAGCCTGTCAAAATATGAGTCTTTTATTGGTAAGAGAATATCAAATTTTCTGGAAATTGGTTAAAATAGAGGCATAGAGGTAAGGCAAATTGGTTTTGCCCTCAATACATTTACGATTGGAGGCTCATCAATCGGTGGTATCCATTCACATTTGAAACAACGACCAAAACGTAATACATTAATTCCTAAGCGATATTGCAGTGCAAATAACCAAGTAAATATTACCTTTGGGCGTTTAGAAAATATATTACAAAATCAATGATAAGGCGTGATATAAGCTATAGCTCTTGATTTATCCATGGCTTATACTTATCCAGAGAAAATAACAAATGAATAACGTCTATCTGTGGTTAAAAAAACCAAAAATCGAACGTAAAGTTGATCATTAGCGTGCTTGTGACAAAGCAGCCCCAGTGGGCACAATGTTCTATTAGTGTTGGTTGAAGGTTCGCGTCGATCGTATTCGGTGATCTGCGTGAGTGGAAACGCATTGTGATGGTCAAACTGCATTCTCATTGAGGTGATTAAGGCGCACCTACCCCGCGCCTCCGTCATGCATTGTTACGGGTATTTTTGCACGTTCACTGGCCGATTGCGAATTATAAAGTGGTGATCGGCAGTCAGTTTGTGCGAGGATTTAACATGTTTCTAGTTATTTACCCATTGTTTATTCAACATAAGATTAAAAATAAAAGAAAAGAATTTTAATACGATGTCAAAGATACTAAGATCACCATGTAAATCCCACATACATAACCACATACAGATCACACTAATCAAAAGTGATTTAACTTCCCCGCATAAGCTTATTTCAAGCAGGTAACTGATTGTAAAACTATCGATTGTATTAAAAAACGATGTGCCCTGGTTTCATTATATAAAACACTAGCTGAATACGTATTTAATGAATTTGATTATGAAGATGATATCAACATTAAGTATATTAGAAATGGATCGTCAAGCCGCTATTGCAATGAATGTAATATAACTTGCCCTTGTTCAAAGTGCAGTTGAATGTGTTGCAGTGACAATTGACATCGTTACCTTGTATTCGCACTCTCTGCTATTTGTTACCTAGTAAATAAAGCCTTTCAGGGTATGTTATATCAGCTGATTTACGTCTCACTGCAGGGCACAGACGTCTTCTATAATCCAGAGTACGATTGGGAGTGGTTAAGTTATATAGTCCATCACGCTGGCCTAGTGTGGGTTACCGGACTTTTACATATCATAATTATTCTTACGAATCGCTGCGGTACGCAAGTTAACTCACGATATTTTTCTTCATTTTTATAGTACGTAGTGATGGACTATCAGTCCACACATGACTCGAAAAAGTCACAGGTGTGTCCTAGGATTTGAATCCGCGACCATCGTAAACATGTTTGCAGGCGCTTCTGGTTCGATACTAACTGGCGACCACGCACTTAACGAGAATATTAGGTGATATCTAACGTACAAACAGAAAAGTAGTGATAGTGTTGAGCTTTTTATTTATTTTGCTGATAAGACAGCTAGAGAATATCTAATTACTCGTATATGTCATTTCAATCTTGGAAATAACTACTTTAGATGGGTTCTCAGTGTATTGAAATAATGCCCACAATGCTGCTGAATTATTCAATAATTTATGACTATAAGGAACGCGCTTCAATATTAAATTCGAACGATATTCAAAATGAAATTCAATTTGCGCGTTAAAATCTCTGAAGTGTAATGGAATTTAAATGTCATCCACTAAAATAGTCAGCAGATTTCTGATGCTTAAAGTATTGTGGAGTGAGAACAAAAGAAACGAGAAGTTAGTATTGCGTCAGTCCAATATAACCTTTAGAGAAGTCTGGACCGACTTGTCACAATAAAACTGGTAATGATAGTGAATTCTGTGCCATTTCGTTTAATTATGCAGTTTATTCACATAGTTTTGAGATTTATCTTCGGTTCAAGTTTAAACTGACCCACGACGCGTGACGTCTTGTTAGCATGCAAATTTAATCTTTATTCTCATTACGAAATGAACTAAAAATCAAGATACGTTATCTGTAAATAAATCTTGCACCGACTAGGTCATGAATCTTGGAATTAGGTTAGTAATGTTTTTGTTTAAATAAAATAAAGATTAAAAGGAACTATTGTGCAATTTATACAAAATAGTGTTGTTATTGATTCTATTATTGATAATTCTTGGTGCAACCGTCAAGCTGCTGTCAGGTAAAGACCAAGAGTAATCTGTAAATTGTGCAACGAAATTATAAGATAAAAATACCACTAGTAAATTCTGGACGTTTCTGATATGATACAGGTATTGGGAATGGGAATCCGGAGTTCATTATCCAAACTGTCTAGTTGCTTAGTTAGAATTTACGAAAATAACATAATGTGTTTTCATATATTTTTTCGTTTACCTGATTTTGTCCCCGCAGCCCTAGAATCTAGGGCCTAGATACAGCGACCACCAACAATTTCATGAAAACAAACATTGGCATATATTGTTAACTATGTTTTGTGAAAGGAAGCTTTGCTTACAGCGCGATCGGTTCACATGTATCATTTAATTAAGCCTTATAAAACAGTATAAAGGTGATCTACATATTAAAATAGCGTAAACAGTGCACATCTGGATTTTAAAATGTTCATAAGACAAGGCTCGCTCAATCACCATACATGGTAACGTGGTATTTTTATATCATCATTATTTTACAACTCTCGTATTTCTTCGTATAAATGATCCTAAGAGACTGTTAAGGAATAAATAATATTATGGCGGTGGATTTATGGAGTGCTTTATTTTAATGCTTTAATAGGATTGAATAGAAATAGAACAATATTGTAAAATGGCTTCCAGTGCAATTATATTAGTAAATTATTGTTAACGTTCAATAGGGCTACGTAACTTTACACATAAAGGTTTTAATGAAATATAGTGTGATTAAATTAACGATGCAAGAAGTCGTTGCAGGCAAACAGCTCTCAACATGTTAGTATCGATATCCTTAGGAAAGATCCGTGTCAGAATGCTTAAAATAGCTGGGTGGAATCTGATAAATTTCACTTAAGTTAGTATAAAAGTAATAAGTGTTAAAACTCGTTTTATTGCATTATGTATGGCATAAAAAGTGTCTCTATTTGATTAACTGTCTCCCTTATAAATTCTTAAAGAACTGACTTGTTGAATACCTTGCCCCAAAAGTGATAGTTGACTTAATATACAAGTAACTTTAACATTCTTTGCGTTGTTCTTGGCCGTAAATTAAAAAAGGTAGCACGAATATATATAACTAATGATTTATTACATACCTCTTCTGGTCTCATAGAGACTTTATCCTTTGTTTTCCATTTGACCAGTGGGCCATTGCATATTATGCGTATCAATTATATTTAGAAGCAAATTTTTATTGAATCTTGAAAAGTTTAAAAACATCTGTGTAGTTTTTACCGCATTAAAACTTTAGAAATTTATAATTCTATACTTACTTAATATAACTTTTCAATTACATTTTTCAGTTACTTTTTTTAATTAACACTTTTAAAACGCTTGTCTTCAATTCACCGACTTAGTGCCGCCAGTCTGCCACCCAAACTATAATTTGATAATTGAGAGTCAAAATATTGAATCTATCGTTGGTACTTGGCACTAGTAATTAAAAGAAAGTAAGATATATAATAAGGTAATTTTGGAATCGTCATTTACATATGTATATGTTGAGTTAACTAATTACTTGTCACGTTTATAATATATATTTTTATAAGCATAGCTTTTATTTCTTAGCTCTGAATATCATAAAAAAAGAATAAATGAAATATGTAATTTACTCCAGGAACAATCAAATTTGACGTGTGATGGATTTCATAAATGTAATGTTGTGGCCACGCGGTACTAATTCAGAATTGTTATCTTGTCTACAACTTAATCCATACATTAATGTAAATATCGTAATTACAGAGTCTGTGATAGCTATAATGCAATGTGTATGCACAGTTAAATTGTGAATTAATTCGAAATAAATGCAAATCGAAATTAAAGGCCACTTTTGATTGGAAATGAAACGTGTATGATAGAAATTGAGTCACATTTAATTGGTTATTTATGAGTGTCCTGTACCCAGTAATGGAAATTTTATTGTTCAGTGTGATTTAAAATATGCTTCGCTGCTCGCTTAAAGATGTAAGTCTATCGTGTTACAATAACCAAATTGGTAATATTTGCATATAATTTGTTATAATTTATAGCGAGGGACAATAAAATTTTGATTATTTAAAAGTAATCGACATCATAAAAGGTACTCTTGGTCTCGAATTTGAATTTAGGTTGTATAGAGTCTTTAGAGCTTATTTTCGTTGCCTGTCATCATTGAGGTTGTAATACCTCAATGCATGTCATTGAAATATTTTCAATACATGATAAATTGTAAAACGGATCACAAGTAAGCCTCCTCTCATTCCAAGAACCAAAGTATACATCTGAATAAATTTTAAATTCAATGACACGGCTAGATTACCTCTCGATGTTTTTCTTCGCCATAATATCATTATATGTAAATATTTGTATAAAGCGTGCAAAACTAGATTCCTACACAACAGAGCCATTTGAGTAAACATGATTTATTACTACAACTAGAAAAAGCTTTCTGCACTATAAGATCTCATTCTAAGGAATGCAGTACCTGCGTGTTCGTTTAGAAGTGTTTTCTGCCGAGCGAGTACTAATTAATAGCCTTTTATTTCATGCGAAAATTAATTCAATTCGTACTGATATGACGTGTTTGTGATTGATACGAATTACTAGTATAATTTATGTAACAGCAACTGTACAACGAGGTCGTCTGTGCATAAAAGCTATTTAAGCGTTGTCCCTGATTGGGAGTGGTTTGGTTGCTGACCGCCCCGGGGCTGAATTTGGAGAATTTTGATAATAATATGCTCTGTATGTTATATAGTCATACATTCTGAGAGACGAAGTTTGATATGCTATAGAATATAATTATATATGAATATGCTCTTTACTATGTCCATTGCCGACATTAGACATTCCACTGAAATGGGTCAAGAGTCAAGACTCAAGATGATAGCGATTACTCGGTGTTCATGCAGTGACAACCTATTTTGTAGGTACTGCTGAATGTTGATAGTCTATTAAATACTGTCTATAATAGGAGTCTTTGGAATTAAAATGATACTTTTAAAATTACATACATACATAAACTCACGCCTTTTCCCAGAAGGGGTAGGCAGAGGTGCCTGGACACCCACATTTCGCCTTGTATGTTCCGTCCTACGATGTGATAGGTGGCGAGCCTATTGCCATATCGGGCACTCCGGGCTGATAAATGAATAGAAAAATCCAATATCACTTTGCCCGACTCGGGATTCGAACCCGAGACCTCAGCTTGGCAACCGTCCCTTAGTACAATTACGCCACCGAGGCAGTCGAGATATTTTTAAAATTATAATTAATAAACAATTAATTATAACGTCAATAACACCGATAATGATTATTTGATAGTCATGAAAGTGTGATTTATTTCGTTCATAATAATGAATTATATTTGACAATGTATGACAGCTGTCTATTCTTTAATATATGAACTAAATATATATCATTATAAACAATACCCAAAGTCGATCTTATCTTATCCGATACATGTTACTTATAGCATTTAATGTCTTCATCAGTCCCATGCAAAGATTTATAACCATGGAATTGACCGTAAATTACATTTAACTGACAGAAAGGTTGTGGTAAAATTGTATAAAAGATACTTGCGGTTACCAAGTGTAACGAGTGTAATTAAAACTATTGACAACAGCGCCTTGGAGATAAAATAAACCAAATAGTCACGAATTGGACACCCTTAGGCGGTTTACACCTCATAAATACTAGTTGTGTCAATATACAACCAAACACAATCTACATAATTACCTATAACAGTTATAATGTTATCTGTTTGTATAATTGTAATGTGCTGATTCATTCACAAAAATGGTATATAGTCACCAAAAATTCGACACAGTATTCTGGGACTTCAATTGCTACAATGAATTTAGATTTTATTAATTTCTTATCAATTTTTTATGCATGTATATTGTGTATATATCGCGAGTAAAATCTATCAATTTTATATTTTGAAGTATGTGGACTAATGTACCCTTCCATTTAATTCAGCATATAACAATATATAAAAATGGAACCGTAGCAGAAAGAAATAGTGCATTTATTTAATGTATTGATTGGTTATTAATGAAAAGTGTTTTTTTCGTATGTATATTGTTTTTCTCCAATCGAATTTCTCTCCAATCGAAATCGAATATTTTGCATATTTGAATAGTTAGAAATAACATTGTAATAATACGTGGGCGCCTAAACCCTTATAGTTAGTTACAGTTAGAATTCGGCCAGAATATTTAGGTCACTCAAGGCACTGTGATAAATTGATAAAGTCACAATACGTATACTTCGCAACTAATTTTACCTAAATGTTCGTGTCTGGTATTACTGTAGCGTGATTTCAGAATAACTGTTGCAAGGTCCCAGAAATGTCCTAATAGACACGAAATTTTTGGTCATATGAGTTCACTGTAAATCTTACAGTAGCGAAGGTTAGTAAATGTTTTATTGATCACATATTATTGCACGAAAACAGAAGATATATTGCCGTATCAAAGTATTCATTACGGATTTAGATATTACGAGGTCGGTATTTAATTGAACCATTATGTGCAATTATATTTTTACGATTTACCGCGCCTCGAGCTATGCAAAGAGTGTTTGTCAACAATTAAGAATGTGTGTTCAAAGCGTTGGTCGTGAAGTAGTTTACCTACCGCATCGAAATATAATTGCTGACTTCAGTTTATTTTGCACTATTTGGTATAAATATGAAACAAAAAAAAAATTGCCCCGAATAAAAGGAGGTAAAGTCAATATTGAGTCATTAATTTTTTAAGTACAATCCTTTATTTTGGTTACATACCTCATTAGAAGTGTGGGGTGGCTGTGACGCAGCTGCCAACATGCAACAAGCTGTGACTTTTCGGAGTCATTTGTATATTGTTAGTCAATCACCTCGCACTGTAACGGCTAAGGAAACTTGCAAACCATAGCATGTTATGTCCGTCTACCCGCACCAGGCCAGGGTGGTGGACCTTATGACCCTGAACACTTTCAAACGTACACTCGATTGTAGCAGAGGCCCTTGCCCTGCAGTGAGACGTATATGGGCTGAATCAGATATAGATACAGACCTCTTTAGCTGAAGTGGACATTGGATTGGATGAAGTGGAAAGGTAAAAAAGTAACATGCTCACTAGAATTCGATTCCCACTTGTGTGAATATTTCCGGAAGATATTGTTTTCTACTTTTGATAATTACATTAAGAGTATTGGCATGTGGGTTAATAAAATATGCGGTTGTAACATTAAATACGAATGAACTGACCCAAACGAGCGAGAGTTCTTTACAGCAAATGATTGTTATGATAATATTGTTACATTTCCTCCGGTTTCTGAGATATTCAGAGACTGAATAAGAGGTACTTCCTCTCCATACAATCGCTTTCGGTTCCTAAAAAAATCGAGGCATTTAATGGTAATGGTGATTAGTAATCACGGTAGTGAAGAAACCACCTTCACATCAGGTGTGCCATTACTGGTTTGTTTATATTATTATGAAAAAGCAACAGAAATAACATTACAATAATAAGTTGTGCACAAAACGTTCAAGAGCAGTATAAATTAATTTAATAACAATGTATGACGACACTTGTACGTAGGTAATGGACGGTGCTCAGCCATATATCAGATAGCCAAGGTATTTCGTTGCGTGTCCGATTCATGCGACGATAAATTTTGTTATTTTCCAAATATGGTGGATTTCGGAACTCGCTTGCGTCGAATATTACTGTGCATTAGTTATTGTACGCAGACTGGGAACTTTATTTATGATAGTAGTTTTTTATTTATGCGAATGTTACAAATTGCTTTGATTGGGTTTTATCATGGATTTGGTTATTTTTTTACGGTGGTAGAGCCACGCTGTTGTCTGTCATGACTCAGCATGAATGGGCAGGCTTGTTCGGGGTGGTACCACTGTCTCACAGAAAATCGACGTGAAGTGACAGCTTAGCCGTCACGTTTCGTTCGGTGCATGAGATTTCCGGAAGCCCAATAGCTATTTCCTCCTCCCATCCTTTTTCCTTCTCGTTCTCCTCCCAATTTAATGGGCCGGCAACACACCTATGATCCAAGCGTTATATATAGGCGTCAGAGGTCAATTACCATAAGGTGATCTGTTTAGTCATTTGTTGGACTTAAGCAATGAAAAAAAAACACATATAACACCCGGTGCGTCGCGTCGTTTCGATTACTTTACAGTTTTCGGGGTAAAATTTTATTTCAACTTTGTTTATCTACATTATTTAAAATGTCATAGCTCATAAGTGTTAATTGTATACTGCTCATAAGTATTCAGGGTGTGTTTGTTTCTGTAACACATGTCATTTTTTTCTTATTTCCAGGTTCGCCAGGACCAAACTTGCGACGGATTAATATTTCTATCGTTTTGACTTGACTTGGTCAAACTCATGTGGGAAGTGCAAGAACGCCACCAATTAAACAGGTAAGTATAGGTAAAAATATATCTAGATTTTTATGTTCTCTTCTTTTTACAGTATTACGTTAATATTCGTATTTTTATGAGACCACTTCTCGTCTTTTAAATGCAACAAATGTGAAGTTCACACAGTCAGTGGTAGAACTAAGCGTTAAAGGTTTAACTGTGCCAGGTTCAGAGATCACGATAAAATCTTTTGTCTGGACGAGTGAAATATTTAATTTCCTCTTTAATCTTTGTTGCCGTGTTTTTTGTGATGAAGCTCTAAATTACCATCGGGGGTAATTTGACTCCGCTTATTTAGCATTTTATATTTATTTCTGTGCAATTATGTCTCTTTACGATATATATGAGGTAGCTATCGCGTAAAATAAAGTACGTGACCTTGGTTAAGTATCGCGTGTATGTTGTAGGTTCCCAACGGGGAACACACTTTTTCTTTTATTCCATTCGTATTTTTCTTAATTTGAATATTATAAGGTTTAATAAAGTTATTGTGATGTATTTTATAAGACCTTTGGCAACTAGCTTTGCGTTTTCGTATCTAGTTTGGAAAATAAACACCAGTAGACTGCTGAATGTCTAACAATAATCCTTATGTGCCTCTTCTTCTTCAATCAACATTTTTACATACATTTATTTTCAAGAACTGTTAATGACCTAAGCTTTATTTGTATTTCTTTATACGCTTTTTATAGGTGACCCGCTAGGTCATTTGTTGGACTAACAAAAAATATGTATTAGCTTCGTGCCCTGCAGTGGGCCGTATACGAGCTGATACACATAAACACAAATCCATTTTGAACAATTGTGCTGACTAATGCAACTCCTATTCGTGTACAATTTGAATATGATTATAAAAAATCATAACCTTTGGTGTTGCCGAACTAGGAAATACTTGTACATGAGACAATTTAAATACAATAGCCGTAAAATAAAGACAATAATCATATCATATCGATAAAGCTAGTTTCACATGATATATACTGGACGAATTTTGCTGGTATTGTATGAATGGTAGTGTATTGTTCATAAATATTCTTTTATTTATGTTTGAGTTATTTCTGCCCTATTTGGACAAGGTGACCTCTTGTCACTGGGTCCTTGTTTTATGGAACTGAACAGAAAATGATGGACGCAAAAAACAGCATAAGTCTATGAATTTTTATTATTACAACCTCCGTAACACAAGTGGTTAAATCACAGCTGTGCAACGAGAGGTTGCGGGTTCCATCCCCGAACCGAGAAAAATGTTTATGTGATACATAAGTATTTGTTCCGAGCCTGGGTGTTTGAGAGACCGAAAAGACTCGTAATTCCATATACCCACAATCTTGATAAGAACTATGTATGTGACTGCTATGTGTATTTATTATTATCTATTAGGTGTATGTAGAGCTAGCTTAAGAAGTCGGAAACGTTCAGACGGTCGCGCAGCGTGTTGCGCACTGGGCCGAAACTAGGGCACGTGGCTTACCTCATGCCATATGATAATTGTTTCATGCGATTTTTTTTATTTGTTAATAATTAATTATACGTATTGCCTCTAAAACTGAAACTAGCGGCGAAATCTTACAAAATGTATATATAACAATTAGACGTTAAAATTTATTTGATACGCATTTTTTTTAAATACCCATTCCATGTTCACTTATTTATAGCAATTGATAACCGGTAAATGTACCATTGCATACCTCTTCGAAAGATGAGATGATGTGATGTGATTAGTGATTGTGATATATGTACCTCAGTTGATACCTACTTGGAGAATACCTAATTGAAATACAGTAGTAACGGCCCTGCATCTCCTGATTTTTAGGCCTACTTTTTCATAGGCAGAAGTTCAACACCACCCTACCCAGTAAGTCTTCTCCGCTTAAACACAATTTAACTCTATCTACTAGTTCTACACACCTGCACTAAGGTGACTTGCTAATCTGCTGGGTCACATCCATCTTTCCACGAACCTCCTCAGTTTTGCATCTTAAACGTAAAGCGCAATTTAACTTTGCAATTCGTAAAGAAATATTATGATTCCCAAGTCCGCTCCTGTCTTTATTTTTGTCGCACAAGCAAAAATGCATATTGAAGGTCACCGTTTAACATAGAAAGCAGAATAGTGATGGAATTCCGAGTAGTCATAGGTCAACGGTAAGCGTTACCGCGTAGGTGGCTTCCATTGTGCAAGGACCTTTATCACTAAGCCGTCCACACAATATGATAATTACGCAGATTTACTACGCCTAATCCGATTTGGAAGTGTACGCACGCCTTTACATTACCGGAGCGGATCAAAGGAATCATTGTGGATAAGGAGCTTTGCACTGGTAATCCGTTTGTAATTGATTGTTTTTTTTATTGCATTGAATGGCGAGACGAGCATGCCGTGCGCCTGATGGTTACCGATACGACCGCTCATGCAAAGTAGTAAAACCAAACAACACCATGACTTACAAAGCATATCACCCTGACTTGTGTATCCAATTGGTACCTCCAAGTTTCAAGAAATTTCGCTATCATTTAAGGTCTATGTAATAACTCGTTGGCAAATCTAGTTGCTGACGTAAATTTCAAACTTATTACGAATTCTTCGGCTACTATTAACAAATAATATTCTGTGCGTAACGCACCATATATGTGCATATACATAATTACATAAATATTTACATTAATTTCAGTATATGAGTTACTGTTAAAGTATGATGCAATGCATTTATTGGAGCCAGTGGCTTATATTTAAAGTTTGCATATATGCAAAAAAAAAATATTGTATTAAACAAAGGACTAAAATTATATGAAAAATAGGAGTAAATGTATTAAATAGATACATGACGAAAGTATTTTACTTTATAGTATCTAGTACTAAAATTAAACCACGTAGACGGCTTGAGTATGATAAATAAACACCTCCAAGATATTGATATAAAAGTGATTACAACATACATATATAATCGTCTGTATTCCAAAGGGGTAGGCAGAGACTATAGATCGCCACTTTGCTCGATCCTGACATATCACTTTCGCTTCATCTACTTTCATCAACCTCTTCATGCATTCTCGTTGGTTTAGGGTTTTTGACCTGAACCTCGTAAAAGGTAAAAATGATGAATGACCTGTGATCGTGACCCATTTATTAAGTACTGTACCAAACGTGCAATTCACTTTATTATTGACACGAAAAGAATATCTACAAAAAATATGAATACGCATACGTAACCACAATAAAATGCGTTTGGCAACCAAGCGCCGGTGTCAGGGTCATTAACGAGCTTGCGCCGGTTTTCACCGATTTACTGCCAAGTGCCAGTTGCCAAAGCTGTTGTGTTCCGCTTGTTACCCGGCTTGATAACAACTAGTTCCCGTGCCTAATGCGACCGATATTCTAAGGCAGCTGTACTCAATCTTTTTTTGTACTTAGGCTCCAACGCGTTTTAGGCATTGTGTTGCAGTCCCTGGCCGTCTCAGCGCAACTCAGCGCGGTAGGGTTGTCTAGTTGCCTATTTTTTACTCAGCCAGCGTGCAGTTTCTATTATTTGCGCGAACTTTAAAGTGGTTTGCAACATTGAGGGTGAAATAAATATTTGTATTTAAAACCCCTCTTAAAAAAATAAAGAGAAATAAAATATATTATATAACTTGCCAAAAAAGAATACGATGCGGTGACAAATGGCATTAGAGAAAAACAATTCTGGCAACACTATTAGTAATGTCATTATGTCCGTTGTATAATTTTATACGTAGGTATTATATACATTTTCATATGGTTTTTGCTTGTTTTTTGATTTAAAATAAACAGAGACTATAAGCAACAATTAATAAAAATAACACGTATGTAATTTTCCATTTCAATTCAACATTTTCTGTCGTAGTATATCGGGTTGCCATACAATGAATTCGATCTTAGCGCTAGTGTTGCCCAAATGCAAGAACAAGACGAGACTTAGCCAGTCTTGGTCTTGGTCTTGCGCCAATACACCTGATCTTGGTCTTGGTCTTGGTCTTGCGCTCCCAGTGTTGGTCTTGGTCTTGGTCTTGCAGCAAGAGTCTTGCAAGTCTTGCAATTACCTATTAGTCTATTACTATTTATTAAAGTTTACTTAAAATCTTAGAAAAACGTATTAGAATTGGAACATTGTGAGCTTGAATTAACATAGCCATAGTAAAGATCAAGCAGATTAATAAATAACTGAAGATTTGATAAGAAATTCGAAAAATCAACTGACCTATATGTCGTTTTCCATGGAAGTAACTGTTTCTTAATAAACATTTATGATTTATAAGCTTACATTTACTAAAACATGTAAAAAAACAAATTAATTACAATAACTTGACTGTATTTTAAAGAACAATACTTATCTGTCTAGAAAGAGATTGAACCCTCAACTTATAAGAAATTTAATAAAAGAGTTTTACGATTTATCATTTATTTGAATAAAAAATAAAATACAACACTAATCAACAGCTTTATCATTAGGTTATGATACTTTATATCAATTTTTTTGACCAAGAATTAATACAAAATAGCCATCTGGCTGACTCATCACTTAACCTATTTCTATGTTTTCTAATTACTAATGATGCTTTAGAAAATAACCTCTCAGCAGGTACTGAAGTTGCAGGTATTGAGAGAAAATCACGGGCCATTTTCGATAAAATCGGATACTGAAACTTATTTATTCTTTGGAACACCTGTAGGTACTCTTAAAATTCGAAATTATTTTGCATGAGTATACCTACGCCCTATGGCGGCAATCAAATAGTGTCAAATGTTATGATTTCGGCGTGGCGACAACGATTGTTTTAGATTTCAAAAGAAGCCGCCGGCGCGTGTATCATAACCATGTACTTCCGAAAAGCGGCAAATTTCTTTGAGAAGTAAGTATGTACAAAACCTTTGATGCCGCATTATCAAAGTGCCGATGGTTAAAACATAACTATGCATGCACTCAGTTTGATTTTAATAGATATTTTTTTATTCGCTATGTTTATGGTATTAGTCGTAATGCGCATAGGTCCAGTTTTTCATATTCTTTGATACAGTTTTTTGCGTCTCATAGAATTTCTAAGCGTACCTACCTATACACCGAACTGTTACACCTAACTACTCAGTGTAATAGCGCTAAGTTCTAGCTGCAAGACGCAAGAGTCTTGCAGGCTATGTCTTGTTCTTGCTCAAGTCTTGCACGGTCAGTCTTGGTCTTGGTCTTGCTAAAAATACGCGGTCTTGTTCTTGGTCTTGGTCTTGCAAAAACGCAAGAACAAGACCAAGACTGCAAGACCAAGACTGAATTTGGGCAACACTACTTAGCGCCCCCATTAAAAACAGAAATTTTTTGCCAAGCTGTGTCTGCAACCCGGGCGGGCCAATCATAAAACCGTCACGGGCCGCAGGTTGAGTATAGCTGTTCTAAGCCGACTTGTGGTTAATTGGTCACTCGTACTTATTACGAGTAAACTTACAAAGGCGATATTGATATGAATTGATTTTACCTATTGAATGTTCAATAGAATATTGCATGGTTTCAATATTACTATTGTAAGGTGACTTGTATTTGTGATTGTTGTTTTTGGAAAGGATATATTGCAAATTACAATATATACTAAAGTATATAGCTGAATAGTTTGTTTGTTTATTTGAATGTGCTAATCTCATGGACTTCTGATTCGTGTATAAAAATTATTATAATGTTGGATAGTCCATTTATCAAGGAAGGCTATAAGGTGCCTTTTACCACGGGAAAATATATAGCGGGACTTTTATTTCAGAAAAGTTTTTTCACATCAGTTGAAGCAAAGTTAAGGAATTTTATGGCTCTTATGGATAAAAATACATGCATAACATCAATAATAATAAATAAATAATGTGCGTCATGTCCATATTATAGTTTAAGTGAAATACCAATCAGATCGTTGTCATGTGAAAAGGCTTTGTTTTGTCTCAACTGCGTGTTATGTTATATTAACTGTGAATCCGCTTTTATTTGGATTTGTGTGTTAATATGTAAAGTATTTTTATACTATTATTTTACAACTTTTGCCATAGCCAATTATTGTTTCGTACCAAGTTATAATATTTTTTTTCTTTATTATTTACGTTTCGTCCAAACTCCTGTTTGATACAATAGAATATAGGGTCATGAATTCGTGCACTTTTCTGATAGATAATTAACATGTGATTGACACAAGCCTACGATAAGTACGCGAATGTATAATGCATGTCGTCATATCCGCATAACTGTCTCAGTGTATTATTATTTCAGTGTTTAGTTGGTGATTTAATAGAACGGAAATCGAGATCGATATTTGTTGTCCAATGTCGCAATAAAATATTTATCGTACAAGGGTATATTAAATGTTACAAGTACATTCCATTGGCGATCATTTTGAGGCACAATTGCATCTGATAACATGTTAATGGATATTTTATGTTTTAAAATAAGAATAATTATGTCGCCCATTTATGTACAAAATGATTGAGGTGCATTAAGATGACTGAGGAAATTTATATTCTCTTGCAGACAAATTATTATCGTATAATACGAGTATGAATGATGAAAGATTGTAATTTAAAGATAGTTTGAAAACAACATAAATACAGACACACAAACACTTCGTAGTACTACGGAGAAAATACATTTTAAGGGCCGTTTTACGTTCGTATTGATCTTAGAAACTTTTTAATTGTAGAACACCTAGAATAATACTTAATATTTGTTGATCCAATCAACATTCATCATAATTGTAAACGGGCTAGGTATAAATATGATGTAGGCTCAGATGTCTTTTTTAAACAGCTTTTCTATCTTAATATATCAATACTAGTGGAACGAGAACATGCATTGAGAGGTTGCAGTAGTGCCTTTGAACGGCGAGGTACAGGATTGGAGGTCGGGCAATCAATATGGTTTATGTCAGTTTGTGTCAATGTTTATAACAACTTATTATATCTATGTTCCTGGCATGGCGATCCGGTCATCCTGTTATTATATTTGAAAAGAATATTAGCTTGGCGAACTACTACTCTTTCACCTTTAGCTTGATGGAGTCTAAGGAGGAAGACTAGACTTACACTCTGTCTAAGGAAGCAAGAGTATCGGTAATAATACTCGATGTCGACATTCGTCTTAATCCCAGGAAGAGTTAGAGAAGAGAGGAAATAGATAATTAGTTCTACTCTTCCAGGAAAAAATATGGTACAAATCCTATTTCTATTAAGCGAAGAGTTTACTATGTGCTAGAAACCTCGGGAACGAATGTCTTCTGCTTGTCTCATCTTTATATTAGGCATCTGACTGAGACCACCATATAGTGGAAGTGTTATAGATTTAGGCAATATTCTATGAGGTTATATAGAATAGTTGCAAATACAGCATTCTTTGACACGGGTGTGAGACGTCGAGGTGGGTGCGGGCGCCGACGCCCTGCTTTGAAATATGGTGCAAATCAATTACAGTGACATCGGCTTGAACAAAGCTTTACATCGAAATCTGATTCTAGGAAAATGTACAATCATTCATTTCAACTAGTTGTTTTGATTGACGGAATGATAGATTTAACAAATATATATTAAGTTGCCACAATTATGTTCAACTGTGCTGTTGGATATCCGTTGCGCGCGTATACCCAATACTCTACACCAGTAGTTCTCAAACTATGGGTCGCAAGCGAACATTAAGTGTTCACCACAAAAATAACATAATTAAAAAAGAAAAGCGCTTAAAACGAATGATTTTCGGCTAGGATCAGAGTTTAAACTAAATATGTACTGAATTAAAAGTTATTAACTAAAAGTAATTAAAACTGAAGTTGACGCTGAATCGTTGCCACCGCTGAGGTACCCAGAAGGGTCGCTGGCCCACAAGCCGCAGGAGAAGGCTGCCTTACTGGCAAATCTCTTTGCGGCTAATTCCCGCCTCGAAGACCGTGGTTCCCAGACACTGCCCACACTGCCTGATTGCGGTTTCTCAATGGCGGATATTCGCATCAGACAGTGTGATGTGCGGCGTGAGTTACGGTCTCTCGATGTGCGGAAAGCCAGTGGTCCGGATGGGATACCCGCGGTGGTTTCAAGAGCTTGTGCAGCCGAGTTGTCACCTGCACTGACTCGCCTCTACCGAGCGTCCTACCGCACAGGTGTTGTGCCGAAATCATGGAGGGAGGCCAATGTGCAACCGATCCCTATCCCTAAAAAGGGTGATCGATCGGACCCTACCAATTACCGCCCTATCGCTATCACCTCAGTGATGTGTAAGGTCATGGAGCGGATCATAAACGTTCAAGTGGTCCGCTACCTGGAGGATCACTCGTTGATGTGTGACCGACAATACGGATTCCGTCATAATCGATCGACGGGTGATCTTCTAGCGTTTGTCCTGCATCGCTGGGGTGAGGCGATTGACTGGCGTGGCGAGGCTCTTGCTGTGAGCCTCGACATTGCCAAGGCGTTTGATAGGGTCTGGCACCGTGGTCTTCTGTCCAAGCTTCCGGCATACGGTCTGCCCGGCAACCTGTGTTCGTGGATTTCCGGCTTTCTGCATGGGCGTAGAATGCGTGTAGTCGTTGACGGACACGCTTCGGCGCTCATGTCGGTAAATGCCGGAGTTCCTCAGGGCTCGGTGCTGTCGCCCACCTTGTTTATTCTGCATATCAATGACATGTTGTCGCTTGGCAACATTCATTGCTATGCAGATGACAGCACGGTTCATGGGCGATACCACTGCGGGCCTCCAGGTTGCCGAGTCGAAACTGTGAAGGGACGCGAAAATCTCGTCATTGAGCTCAACCGCACCTTGGATCTCATTTCTACATGGGGTTCCAGGAATATGGTTGAGTTCAATGCCAAGAAAACCCAAGTGTGTGCGTTCACGTGCAAAAAATCCCCGTTCTCTCCCCTCCCCATTCTTCAGGGTGCTCCCCTCTCAATGCGGAATGACCTAAGTATCCTTGGTGTGGATATCCGCTGTGATCTCAATCCAAGGGATCACATCGAGAGCGTAATAACTGCCACATCACGCATGGTTGGAGTCCTGAACAGGGTGCGTCGGTTTTTCACGCCCGGTCGGCTTTGTCGCTTATATAAAGCCCAGGTCCGGCCGGGTATGGAGTACTGCTCACACCTCTGGGATGGATCCGCCCAGTACCTGCTCGATGCCTTGGATGGATTGCAGCGGCGGGCCATCCGCATTGTGAATGATGCAGACGTTACGAGCAACTTAGAGTCGCTACAACTCCGGAGGGATGTCGCCTCTCTAAGCGTGTTCTACCGCCTGTATCACGGGGAATGCTCTGAGGAATTGTTCAACTTGATCCCCTCCTCTCCATTCCTTACCAGAACCACGCTGGCTGGCTTGCGAAGCCATAGCTTGTCGGTCCAAACCATCCCGGCGCGAACCAAACGGTTCTACAATTCTTTTTTGTGCCGCACCGTCAGGCTGTGGAATTGTTTGCCATCTCACGTGTTCCCCCCTTCCTACAATCCTGGGTCCTTCCGCCGTAGTGTGAAGAGGCACCTTAGCAGGCCGGCATAATTGTTTCCATTGGCATGGGACTGCCGTCCGATGCCAATGGATACTCTGCCTGGGCGGCTACTGCGCTTACCATCAGGTGCAATGCCGCCATTATGCCGGGCCATCATAAAAAAAAAAAGCTGATATGACAAAAAATAGGAAACAAATACACTCTATTTTATTAAAATTACAGTTCTCGACTGTTGTAGTTATTTCATTATTAGACAATTTTAATACAACAAAAGAGGTGGGTCGGAGCGGAGTCCAGTCACCTTTTGGAATCACTGTTCTGCACAATACTGAGAAACCTGTTCCGGTGACCCATGCGAGGGTATCGGGTTCAGTCTTTATACTTTTATACTATTTCGTCTAGGCCGGTATGAGAGGGTCGACTGGTGAGATATTACTATCTTTGACCAGTGGGCTCTATTTTCATTGCAATACGTTTCTCATCAGGGGTTTAGTCGTGCCCGTATATATCTATAACTGGTACTTTACCCTACAATGATAATTTTATCCTTACCTTAAATGATTTATAGTTATTATAATTTCGTGATTTTTAAAATTTAGGTATATGATTCTGTGGCATCGCGATGTGCAGTTATTCAGTTTTGGTATTTGCTCTGTTATTTTTATTGTATAGGTTCGACAGACGAGCAAAGTGATGGTACGTACATTGATGCACATAAATATCCACAAATGCTGAATTATGGAGTTGTTGCCGGTCATCAATTCGGGAGGAAAGCGGGAAGGCAAAGGACGGAAGCAGGAAAGGGGCAATATACATATAATGAAAAAGAAGTTTACATAATTTTTGGGCGGTACGAAAACAATGATTGCTCTCAATATTTTATTAGCTATTTTTACAAGTGGCGTACAATCTAATACTATAGGTACACAATGGCAAGTTTTGTAAGTCACAGAGAAGTCTTTTAAACAAATTATACTAAAAATTTACATATCCTAATTAGCACTAGCAGAAATCAGTTCCTTTAAATAAATAGGCGTTCAACTATTTATACAATCCTAGCATCAATTTTTTATCCAATAATATTTTCAACAATTTTTTATTCAATATACACGTCATAGCCATATTCAAAAAATAATGTAGCGAATAAATTAAATGTTTCTAAACTTAAAAGTATCCTAAATTGAAAGTATTTACATATCCTAATCATTTATTCGGTGGAAAGTCTAGGGTCGTATACGTAGGTCTAGTTCTAGGTACAGGCGGTCTTCTGGGCCTAGGATGAGTCTTGCCTCCCTCTGCAGTAGTGCTTAGACTGGTTTCAGCTTCTTCTGGAAGGTATGGTGCTCTAGGGTTTAGCACTAAGGCTTTGTATGAGGAATGAGAGTCAGCTATGCTCCTTCCATCGCCTTCATCTCTTCTAGAGAGTTCTGAGAAGGGAGATACAGAACGCTTTTCAATACCACTTGGTCCTGGGGTATCTTCCTTAGCCTTCAATTCGTAAACATTTTCTTCCTTTCTCTTCGGTTCAGATTCCTTCTTGAACTTAGTTTGACGTTCTATTATTTCTGCTGTGGTCAGGTCTGACCCTTGTACGTCAGTTTCTAGGGGAGGCGCGGACAGCCAAGGTCTTGACGAGGTGTTTCCACACCACCGTTCCTCGTTCTCACTAGTGTCTCCTAGAAGACCTAGTTTCTCTAAGTTTTGTAAGAGAAGATTCTCGCTCGAACTCGCTGTACGCATTTCGCTCTTGGATTCTTCTGCAAGAAGTAATTCTGATAGTGGAGGAGCCAGTCCTAGGCCAATATTCCTTTCGTGGTATACTTCGGAGATTGTAGGAGTAAGTTCACCACTCATATGTCTTACTTGGGCCATAGAGTCTCTACTACCAGTGCCCATTTTGGGTCTCGGCACCCGTTTAGATGTCGAAGGTTGGTTCATAGCTTGATCGTTCTTCTCATCTTCCGTTCTTCTTGGTTGTGCCGAAGCAAGGTCATAGAAAGCATCTAAGTATCTAGGATGGGAATGTTCTGGACGTCTTCTTAGTACTGTATCGTGGCCCGAGCTCTCCCAGTCCGAATCATCAGATGGTGGTCTTCTAGTGTAGAGTGTTCTGATTTTGGTCTGATGTGCTAGTGCTAGGGAGACGTCCCGTGGCGGCGCTGTGGTGGGTGGTGGTGGCGCGGCTGGTGGTGACGGTGTGAAGGCCGCGTCGCTCTCACCGCGGTATCTGGGTGGTGGCGGCGCTGGTGGCGGTGCGGTTCTACCGTCAGGTTCACCACGCCCTACTTCTGTGGAGGCGGTGGAACCGCGTACGTACATGGTGAACGCTCCTCCGCATGAGCCGAGAGGAAGTGGTGGTGGTGGCACTGATGATACGCTTTCTTCTGTGGAAGGATGTTTCAATTAGTATATTCGGTGTTCTTTATGACTATTAAGAACCATTGGTACTTGTATATTATAATAAATGCGAAGTACCAGTTGTGTTGAGTAAAAAATAGTTTTGACCTTAATGTCAATTTCTAGAAGAAACCCAATAATCGACTAATTTAAAGTAGCCTGAATAATAGCATGATTATTTTAGTTTGTAGCTGATTTTGTACCATGAGAATTATAAAACTTCTTGCAGTTTGGATATCATTAGAAAAGTAACTTACGTCGGTGTTGTCTGGGAGGCGGTTCTCCATCAGAGTGCGGCTCTAGATCGCCGTCGTCTATAGAAGCGAGTGACTCCACGCTGGAGCTCGACTCCAAGCTTAGGCTGCGTGGGGCTTCTTGCGTGTCTATTGAAAATATTACACAAATTAACTCAGGGCTTTATAAAGTTTGAAGTACTTTTTTTCTTGTGAATAGCCCAGAATAAAATCACACTACCACTGGAGACTACGCGACGTGACCCAGTTCTATGTATATCCAGCGAATAAGACTCAGTGGGCTTGTTTTGGGTTCAACTTAATAAATAACTTACCAAATAATGCCAGTAGGGCTTGCAGCACAAATTGTATGTGTCGTCTATTGGCCGCCTTGCCGGTGCGCAGAGTGACTTCGTCTTGTCCCACCTCCGCTAGATCGAACCCGAGAGATGCAAGCAGCTCGTGACAGCCGTTCACACGCCATAACCTGCAAAGAATTATAAGGTTGTTTTTCATGGCAGCCCATACATCTACCACTGCTGGGCATTGGGCCTATCAGGTGACGAAGAGTTGCGAGGTATTATTAACCTCGCGGCGAAATTTCAAAAAAATATACAGATTTGATCATTATATTTTCCACCGCTGTCAAATTCAAGGTTATAGCTTTCACTCAGAGAAAGTTGTTTTGGGATAAGATTTAGGACATTCATTTTAGGCGGTCACTTTTACTTCTAGTTAGAGACAAATATTGATAACGACAGCATCTTGCGAATAACAATGTAGTCAAATTACCTGACGTTGACGGCCACTTCGATGGTATCAGTTTCCGAATTCTTGATGGAGAACTGTGAGATGACGGAGCGTATCACGCCGATGATGTCATCAGCTACGTCACCGTTTGAAATCAATTTCGATAACGCTTGCAGTGTGGTTGGAGTAAGTCCTGCAACAATTCATTGGTTTTAATCACTAGTCTGATAAACGTCTACAATGGATCTGATTGTAAATGCTTTACAATGAAGTTACGAGTTCATATTGAAGATCGCGCTATGGTTGATCAATTGGATTCAAAGCGCTTTTCGATCTCATAAACACAGGCAAAACAAGAAAAGCACATGTGTTTATGTTTGCTTTTCCTATAAATGCAGTGTTCTTTACTCAAGTGGGCAATATCCTTCGCCAATTTCACTTACTGATAAATGCAACAGCAAAGGGTTTACGTTTCATTTATTAAAAATATTGACTCTTTCTCCATCGAAGAAGAAACAGTTTATGTTCTTAACAGTTTTGTGATAGGTACAGGTACATTTAAATTATAGTCTACACACAGTTTAATCCGACGACTATTATTAATGTGTTTATTTACATACCTAGTAATGCTTGTAAGCTTGCCGAGCATTGCGTCAATCTCTCTTCGGGATCGCTTTGTGGGAAGAATACGCTTGACGGGATTCCATTCGCAGCTGGTTCGAATCTATACCAAATAGAAATTTCGGTTAAACGCCATAATATAAAGTAGTTAATTTAAAAGCCAGGAATGTGAAAAAATAAATAATGACTTTTAAGGAGCGGTTTGAAGATTAAGAGAAAATTTACAAATAATAACGTTAAGTGGGTAAACAAATGCTAAAATAGAGATACACGAAACATACATTTGATAAATAGTTGTTAAAGATTATGAAGCCTCAGACAATGTCACTCCAAAAACACAATACCCAAGATTTTATTTCACGGTAGAACCCGCCTCGACCAATTTAAAGAAATAATTGAAGTAATAAAATGTGGTAGTGACCTGAATCCGACGCTCATGAGCAGTTCCCTCCACCCAGTCGCATTCCCTGCTTTGTTCTCGATGCTCTTCTGCGTGGTGTACATCGCGTTCTTCTGCCCGCGCACTATCCTCTGTAGAGACTTCTCAACCAGGTGCAGGCACACTCGTAATGCGTCCCTGTAATGGTACGTTATTGTTTAAAATTTGAAAAGGATTTATTTGAATATTTTTCAAATTTTGTTTGAAGACGATGGGCTGAAGATCGAGCCCAGTGGCGTGCCATAGGAGAGGTCTAAGTCCAGCAGTTTATGCGAAAGGGCTAATGATGATGATAAAAAAAAGATGATAATGAAGGATTCATTAGTCCGAGGTTCGAAAGCAGTGCCATACCTGCACTTGTCAGGCGCGGCGAGCAGTTCGCACAGCGCTTGTCCCATGAGCGCGACCTTGTTGCTGAGCCGCACGTTAGCTCCGAGCAGCATAAGCCCCGACCAGTGTGAGGGATGCGCGAAGTGCTTCGTGTGCCGTACTGTCTGCATCGCGTCGCCTAGTGCCCTGGTAGACAGCAGTAGATAGGTTAGAATTTACGTCTACCTATGTCTATAAAAATCCTGTCTTTTTATAGAAGTGCCATATGCTGCAAATTGCAATTTATAGATTTTATGGGTATTTCAAAGTGTTTTTGCCATAAGTCATTTCAGTTTTTGTCAAGTCATTCTTGGGGAAAATGATTAATATTTTAATGCGTAGATTAACCATAGCACTGTTGATGGATTCAGATAAATGGTTTGATTGATAATCTTCTTAATAAAATATAGAATTAGTAACTTTTAAGTAACTCTTTAAGATTGTTTTGTGTTTATTGTAGCCAAAATAAACGTTTTTATCTATCTATCTATCCATGTACTAAAAACCAGTTCTTCATTATGTCTTGTTCGAAGGAAAATCTTTGACCAACTATAGATCAACACCATTTTCGTACTTCAACAATACCATCCACTTAACTATACTCACTTAGCAACACGGCTTCCTTGCAGTAAAGCAGAATATAGCGCTCTATATAATATCTTGGTTGCGGTGTCTTGTGGTGCGGGCCACAAAGTGAGCAGTATAGCTTGAGCTCCAGCAGCTAGGAGGGCGCGGCACAGTTTGGATACTCCTTCACCAGCCATCGCGATGTCTTCCGTCTCTTCAGCTGTCGAGCCTTGAAGGGCGGCGCTTGTCGGAGCACACGATATTACCACCTAGGAAATAACATGTGTGTGGATATTTGCATAAACTAAAATAGACAATTAGATTTCCATTCACTGAATATATTCTCCGATTAACCAATGTGCATACTTCAATATTTCTAAGTTTTTCTGGATTCTTGTTTGGAACACAAGTAGAAAATACATGAAACCAAAAAGATAACTAGGAAGATCTTGTGTGGTAGATATTGAAAATTATTTATGGAAGCTAACCAATCTCGCAGTAATCTTCATGTTCATTATTTCGGCGGCAGTCAGCATGAATTCTGACGCTGGTGGCAGTTCTTCGTTGCTTGGCGGTAGTTCTGCATCTATAAAAATAATATTTAGATGAAACATGTTAATAGCGCATTATCCTGGTTCTATGAATTTAAAGACATAAGCTTTTGTTAAAACATTAGTGATAAATTCATAGTATGATATGAAAGGTTTTTATGTATGTACATACTTTCTTCTTCATTCTCGGTTGAAGTGTCTGCGGCTCCACTACCGACACTCGTGTTGAGCAGACGTTTAGCTTGCGAATCCACCTGCGAGCACAACTTTATTATTCATTTGATTTCAACATATCTTCTCTAGTAGTTCTATTGAATCGAATCGAAGTACTTTATGTCTGTTCCGTTGTGTATATAAATAGCGTTTTAATTGTTAAGACTACTGACTAAAAAAGTATGGCTTAACTACTTTGACACTAGATTTACTCAAATAAATTGTTTAGACTCTGATTATATATCCACTTCGGATCTTTCTATTTATATTTAACTATAACTTAGTTTTTTTATAATTAACAAAAGCTGTATTAAGATAACGTTAATAATATTTTGAATTAGGATTATTTTTCTACTTACCACTTCTCCGGGACTGAGTACGATGGCTGGTGTTTTCCAGCAGATGTGTGTTGCGAAGTGTACGCATTCTGCTTGAGGCAACTGAGCCAGCACTGCTTCTTTCGACGCCTATGATATAATAATTTAATTATCTGTTAATATTTGAATGTTTATTTATGTATTAGGCTTATCTAAAACTGATGCATTGACTGATTTCGAAAATACTACAAAATAGGTTTAATTTTTTCGTATTTTTTGTCCTTCAGGCCGGATATAAACAAATCACTCGGTTCTTCGTTCCTTTGGTTTCTAACAAGATATGCTATTTAATAATGTGAGTACCTGGTAGTCAGTAAGTGGTGTGACTCGCAGCATGTCAGCGACGAGTTCAGCCTCCTTGAGCAGTGCGTGCGCGCTGGACCAGCGAGCTCCGCCCACGCGCGGTGAACCTACTACTAGGCACCGCATACCCGCCTCCGCTGTATTCTGTGCTGATGCTCCTGCATTAATACAATTGGATGTTTTAGCAAATACAATACTTGTACCCAATATACATAATATTGGGGTTATTTATTTCAATGTCCTTGATATCTCAATTTTTTTACAATTATTTAGCGGATTTTCTTCTGGATCAAGTTAACTTTTTAGCCAACATAGTTTATCTGGAATTTTCATTATTAATCAAAAGTTAACAATACGTAGACGTTTAGTCGATGAATAATAAGCTAAACCTTTTCATAAATTGGGTTTCACCAATACTGTTTTCATCAGTTCCCTTTACTTTTTACCTCGGTTCTCCAGGAGGATGGTTCCAACCATTGTCTTCAACCATTTGGTTTTAAGTAATTCATTTGATTGAAGTCAAAAGAACGAAAACTCAGTTCAATAACATAAGAATATGCTCACTGACCATGATCATGCTGCGGCCGGGCTCGTAGATGTCGCTGGTGCCGGAGCGGGCGCAGCGCGGGCACTGCGAGCAGCGCGTATCGCTCACACAGCGGCTCTGTGTCTGAAGTACCGCGTAACGCTCCCCACGGACACGCGTATAGCGCACCCTCTACCACCACCACGATCTCGCGACGACCACCACACCCGCGACGACCGTGGGAAGCTGAAATATTCAAAAGTTTTAATTTTATACTATAAATTCAAATTTCATTTCTTAACATAGTTATGTTAAAATGAGATTGGAGTATTAAAATTTTCGCTCGTGGATTTTCTAATTCTAAAGTCACAGTTAAGGACTTCTGGTTGTGCATAGTCTTCTATCTCAAATGTTATTTATAAAGTTCGTGGCGTTGTGTTAAGTAAGGTACAAAAGAGCTACATTAGCTACTGATTGTTATATATGTGAGGACAATGAAGACCGGATGAAATAATTGCGAGGCATCAGAGTCAATAAAGTTGAATCAAACCACTCATCAATCAATCTAATCATGGGATGATAAATAAAACCGCTTACCATGGTTATTATTGCATGAAGCCGGCAGCAAGTCTTCGAATGGCGCCAGCAGCATCTGATACAGAGAGTTGAGGCACGGCGGGCCCTGCCACGAAGGCTGCTTCCTGCGGGGACCTTGGGCGCTTGACCTGATGATGGATTTGGCACTATAAAAAAGTATAGATTGTTCAAGATTTTAGTTAAAAAGTCTTAATGTTCTGGATAACATTCATCTATATATATAAAAGAGGAACCTGACTGACTGACTGACTGACGTATCAACGCACAGCCGAAACTACTGGAGCTAGGAACGTGAAATTTTCCGCAGAGGTTCCTATTGTGACGTAGGTGAGCACTAAGAAGGGATTTTTGGAAATTCAACCCCTAAGGGGGTGAAAAGGGTAAAAAACCGTTGTATGGAAAATCGAAACCGTTAGAGTTACAATTGTCAAACTTGGCACTTTAGTTGGTCATTTAAAAAGGAATTTAACTGTTTACTTTGTTTCTCTAAAATTAGCCCTAAAGGAGTTAAAATAGGGGTTGAAGTGTTGCGAGACTAGAGCGATTTAATGACTATCTAATCAACGCACAGCCGAAACTATTGGAGCTAGAAACGTGAAATTTTAGACAGGGGTTCCTATTGTGACTTAGGGTAGCACTAAGAAGGAGTTTTTGGAAATTCGACCCGTAAGGGGGTGAAAAGGGTAAAAAACGGTTGTATGGAAAATCGAAACCGTTAAAGCCACAGTTGTCAAACTTTGCACCTTCGTTAATCAATCAAAAACCAAAATAACTGCATACTTTATTTTTTTTTAAATTAACCCTAAAGTGGTAAGGGTTGAAATTTTGTAGAACCGAACTGTCGCATCAATGTACAGCTAAAACTACTGAAGTTAGGAAATTTACTGAAATTCAATCCCTAAAGCAGTGAAAAGGGTGAAATTGTGTTGTATGGAAAAACGAGGTAAAAAGGTTCAGATTTCAAACTTGGCAGTTTAGGTAGTCAATCAAAAACAAAAATAACTTCTTATTTTTTTGTCTTAAATTAGCCTCAAAGGGCTTAAAGTAAGAGTTGTAATTTTGTATACAAAATCAAAACCGCTGTTATTGGTACGAAAATTCGTATTTTAGCTACCTATTATAAACACAAGAAATTGGCGTGCACTAATTTTGGAATAATGGCATAAAGGGGATGAAATTTTATAAAACGTATTTAGGGTTCCGTGGGTGCAAAATAACCTTTAAAAATTGAGCTTGATGGTATAATTCAAGAACTGGACAGGGAAATCAATATTTTAATTTTTACAAATTTTGTGAGTTGTTCATGAGTGTAAGAGTTTCACATTTACCGGAGGGGTCAGGGAAAAGGAAGGAATGGACGGAAGGTTGTGTTGGAATATGGGGCATAAGCAACTTTCATTTTAAATATCCATAAATGGGTTTCGCGCAAATAATACTCATAAGAAAATTGTACGTAGCTCTGGGATTATAAATTTTAGAGGGAGAAATTTATTATGTTTAATAGTATTTACTTATTATAGATAAATAATGACCAATTGTAAGGTTTTGGATTTTTATGTTTAAAGTGGAGTTAAAGCGGAAAATCGTTCTTGATAAAGTAAGTAATATATAGGTATATATAGCCACATAATTTGCTCAACAGGATGCTCACTAATAAATAGTGATGTAAATCGGAGTTTTAGAATTTTGTCAGTGTTAGGGGAGAAATGAGGACGTAATATAAAACATATTGTAAATAAAGTTAATAACGCAGACGAAGTTGCGGGCAAAAGCTAGTCTATATATATAAAAGAGGAAGGTGACTGACTGACTGATGTATCAACGCACAGCCGAAACTATTGGAGCTAGGAACGTGAAATTTTCCACAGGAGTTCCTATTGTGACATAGGTGAGCACTAAGAAGGGATTTTTGAAAATTCAACCCCTAAGGGGTTAAAAAGGGTAAAAAACTGTTGTATGGAAAATCGAAACCGTTAGAGTTACAATTATCAAACTTGGCACTTTAGGTAGTCATTTAAAAAGGAATTTAACTGTATAATTTGTTTCTTTAAAATTAGCCCTAAAGGGGTTGAAATAGGGGTTGAAGTGTTGCGAGACTAGAGCGATTTAATGACTATCTAATCAACGCACAGCCGAAACTATTGGAGCTAGAAACGTGAAATTTCAGACAGGGAATCCTATTGTGACTTAGAGTAGCACTAAGAAGGAGTTTTTGGAAATTCGACCCCTAAGGGGGTGAAAAGGGTAAATAACGGTTGTATGGAAAATCGAAACCGTTAAAGCCACAGTTGTCAACTTTGCACTTTCGTTAATCAATCAAAAACGAAAATAACTGCATACTTTGTTTTTCTAAAATTAACCCTAAAGTGGTTAAAATAAGGGTTGAAATTTTGTAGAACCGAACTGTCTCATCAACGTGCAACCGAAACTATTGAAGTTAGGAACTTGAAATTTTACACGGGGCTTCCTATCACAATGTAGAGCAGTGCCAATGAAGGATTTACTGAAATTCAATCCCTAAAGGAGTGAAAAGGGTGAAATTGTGTTGTATGGAAAAACGAACCGTGAAAGGTACAGATTTCAAACTTGGCAGTTTAGGTAGTCAATTAAAAACAAAAATAATTTCTTATTTTTTTGTGTTAAATTAGCCTCAAAGGGCTTAAAATAAAGGTTGTAATTTTGTATACAAAATCGAAACCACTGTTATTGGTACGAAAATTCGTATTTCAGCTACCTATTATAAACACAAGAAATTGGCATGCACTAATTTTGGAAAAATGGCACGAAGGGGATGAAATTTTACAAGAAGTATTTAGGGTTCCGTGGGTACAAAATAACCCATAAAAATTGAGCTTGATGGTTTAATTCAAGAACTGGATAGGGAAAGCAATATTTTAATTTTTACTAATTTTGTACATTGTTCATGAGTGTAAGAGTTTCACATTTACGGTCAGGGAAAAGGAAGGAATGGACGGAAGGTTGTGTTGGAATATCGGGCATAAGCAACTTTCATTTTAAATATCCATTAATGGGTTTCGCGCAAATAATACTCATAAGTAAAATTATGCGTAGTTCTGGGATTATAAATTTTAGAGGGAGGAATTTATTATGTTTAATAGTATTTACTTATTATAGATAAATAATGACCAATTGTAAGATTTTGGCTTTTTATGTTTTAAGTGGAGTTAAAGCGGGAAATCGTTGTTCATAAAGTAAGTAATATATATAGCCACATGATTTGCCAACAGGATGCTCACTAATAAATAGTGACGTAATTAGGAGTTTTAGAATTTCAGTTTTAGGGGAGAAATGAGGATGTAATATAAAACATATTGTAAATAAAGTTAATAACGCAGACGAAGTTGTGGGCAAAAGCTAGTTGAATATAAAGTTGGTAGGCG
Organism: Hyles lineata; assembly: GCA_030180105.1. NCBI lineage: Eukaryota > Metazoa > Arthropoda > Insecta > Lepidoptera > Sphingidae > Hyles > Hyles lineata. The sequence continues at coordinate 5,645,267 of JARJEE010000027.1, read as the reverse complement.
TAGTAGGATCTACATCATTAATGTGTTTAGTACTATCGTTACAAAATATTGCGTTGGCTTGATTAAAACGGATATTTTTTTATTATTTATAAATCAATTGTACTATACAATAAGTGATGATTCTGCAATGTCTTTACTAGGAGAACAAGTTTCATAACTCTCATCTGAAAATACATACATGTCATCCAGAGAGATTTGCTTTTACCCATGGAATTGCGTTCATTAATGCAAAAGCTAATAAAGATAGGTTAAGTAAAATATAGTTAATGTACCTGGTGGAGCCTTGAAGGCTGGCGACTGATCCAGCGACTGATCCGCCGACGGAGCCCACGCTGAACAGCGAGCTTAGCGAGTAGTTGGAAGAGTTTAGCAGGTGATTGCGTGTCACCTGAAAACAAATAATAATTTATTTACTGGTGGTAGGTCTCTCATATGTGAGAGGCCATCTGGGTGGGTACCACCGCAGTGTCTATTTCTCCCGTCAAACAGCAGTGTAAACGCACTGTTGTGTTTCGGGTTGAAGGGCATTGTAGCCAGAGTAACTACTGGAGTTATTGAGACTTAACATCTTATGTCTCAGGATGGCGAGCGCAGTGGAATGCCAAGCATTGCTTTGTAATTCAAGGTGTTGTTTGGTTTTGCAACTGTTCATGAGCGGTCGTATCGCTTACCATCAGGCGAACGGCATGCTCGTCTCGCCATTCATAGCAATAAAATAAATAAAATAAACAACCATTCTAAGGTTACTTGTTACATTCTAAGGCAAATTTACTAGTGGTAGGTCTCTCATATGTGAGACGCCGCCTGGGTAGTTACCACCGCAATGTCTGTTTCTCCCGCCAAATAGCAGTGTAAAAGCACTGGTATGTTTTTGATTGAAGGGCATTGTAGCCAGAGTAACTACTGGACATATTGAGATTTAACATGTTATGTCTCAAGATGGCGAGCGTAGTGGAATGTCCAGCATTACTTTGTTATTTGTTTGTTGTTTTTTTTTGCTGCTGTTTATGAGCGGATTTATCACTTACCATCAGTGGAATGGCATGCTCGTCTCGCCATTTATTGCAATAAAAATAAAGTAATGTTCATTTAAAGTTTAGGCAGCATTTCTAGCAGATAAACCCTAACAGATATACAAACTAAATTACGTTATCGTTGATCAGATTGTCCATATATTTACCATTCTCGCAAGTCCAGTGCTGGGCCGTTCGTCAGGATCCCATTGGTCTTCGTCATTCCTGCGCTCCGCGGCCGCCTTTAGCCAGGTTGACCATTCACCGATAAACCGCTCCAGTTTGCCACTACCACCTAATATACACCAAAAAACGATACCTTCAGTGATCTTGAGATATATCAACAAAAAAACAATTCTTTGCAAAAAAAATACATCTTTTAATTGGTTTACTTTGATCTTGGTTCAAAATATTTCTTTACAATAGAGTTTCGTTTAAGACAAGTTAAATCTTACCATTAGTCGGTTGAAGATCATCGGGACTGATGTCAGGCAAACTGCTGTCACTGTCTTCAGCTTCGTCCAGGAGTGAAACCTGATGGAATCTTAAAATACCTGAAAATAACAACAAGTAATTAGAATTTACTTTTTCTTAACGACCATGCGACTACTCAGACCGTCATAGCTATTCCGGTTTTTATTTCTAAATCTTTATTACAGTTGATAGAAAATTGCAGTTTGAAATAGTAATGTTGTATTTATATAGTCTTTAAGTTTTTAGAAGTATTGTCTTACCCTTATGTGGTTGTAGGAGCCACGCGTATAGTCTTCCAGCCGCCAAGCTATAGTACAGTACGGGCGCCTTCTGTTTGTTCACCACTTCTAGCAGTTGCTCTACGTTGGCTGGACTCCATGGCTCAGCGCGCTCTTTATTTACATCTTCATTGTTCCTAAATATTACAAAGGCTTTTATTAATTTCGGTGATTTATAGAAATAAAATGTAAAGAAGACTACCTGTCTTTTTTAGGAAATTGCTTAATCTTAGGGACTAAGTTTAGTGGTGGGCGTTTAGTTGCTTATGATTAATTTATATTTTCTCTACATTTAAACATAAAGTCTCACCTCTGAGCAGTATGTAATTCTAGGTTCGCTTGATTCAACGTTCCAGGAGGTTTCTCAGCCACAGTGTCGAGGGAACGGCAGCGACCTCTCTCGGCTACCACAAGAGCTTCTGTATGACGACCCAGCTCTGTGGAATGAGGATATTTGACGTAAATAAAATTCAATCTTACTAATTTCATTACATAGGCATTATCTTCCAGTCAATTTGAAGGTAAATATATCAAAAGTAGTGCCTACTATCTTTATTGAAATTTATGAACATATTTTGTTGAACTTCCGAATAGGAAAATATATATACAATATGTTCAACGATGAAATATTTGGAAGGTTATAATCTGCAAAGTCACAGTTTTAACTACAAAATTATTTCAATTAATATTTGATAAATTCTGATGTTAACTCCAGTTTTAGGCTTTTAGCGATCTAGTTTCAGTTACATAAGACTTGACCACACTATGATACTCACCGACAAGAACTCTTTGCAATGCGTGTTGTGTGGAAGTGTATAGCACAACAGTCTTCCTGTCCCTGTGTTTGTCGCCGCTTGATTCCAGTACAGTTAGTGCGGCTTGCAGTTGCTCCTTGGCTTCTTCAAGCTCTCCTGACGCCCATAGTGCGAAGCCAAGACGATGCCTTACTCGAGCCTAGAGGTAAAAAAATCTTTAATTAGGATTTTATTACCTACCTTTGATATTTCGAACGTTCACACTCTATTGAAATTTAATAATTGGCCTAGATTGTATCCTTTTAATAAGGAAAACCCTACTATTTATATCTGTCTTTTCACTGCTTTTAACAAGCTCCTTAGAATTTAGGTCTTTTTTTTTGTTTCAGTTCTTTCAATCATTTGTATGTATTTTGTTCAGTATCTCTTAAATATTTAATTATTTTCAAAAGTGATTACTTGCTGAATGTATTATTAATTATAGTAGAAGTTTTTAACGAAGTTACCTCTTCATCGGCGTCTGCTAGTCCTTCAGTAGCTGCCAATGCTTGTCGTAAGTAAGAGACAGCACTTCCACAAGCTCCCATTGCCAAGTGAGCTCTGCCCAAATCGGCCAGCGCCTGAGCCCTACCGCGGGCGTCACCTGCGAATACATATTTTTAGAATAAATGAGCAGCCACTATTTCTTCTTGCCTCTTACGAATATAGGCTTTATGGGTTGCAGTTTTTTCTAGATTCTATTACAAAGCAGTAAAAGCAAATTTCACTTAAAAATCGGTAAGGATCTGTATATTTTTAATTTTTCGGTTTGAATTAAGCGTTTATCTAGTGATTTTGGCTTGGGCTCTGCATCTATACTATAGGCATATTTATAGTTCTTTTTTCCTTTGTGTGAATAAATATGTTGTATCTCTGACCTGAAGCGGTGGCATGTCGTAGTCTGGACTCGTGCCAGCGTCCTGCCTCCGCGTGTGCTCCCATCGACGCATGCGCCGCTCCCAATCCGCCGCATGCACGAGCCTTAAATAAGATATATGATTAGAGGAATATTCATATTTTCATTATTAACATCGTTATAAAGAAGACATCGATCAGCTTATCAATAGTTATATGATGTTCACTTTCGAGCATTTTTCGAAGTTTTAAAGTGTAACTTTTTTAAATGACCTGCATTATTTTAATGTACAAATTCTAATACTATTATATAAATGTTTTAAATTGTATAACTCAAAGACGTTGTTCATTATTACGGAAAATCTTGGGAGGTTTGCTCACTATTACAAACGTGATAATTTATCTCATACATTATTAATCAGTACGATTCCTATTGGCACCTGTAAATGAACAAGCTTAGTACCTGTAAGTGCGTGAGTCCAAGTCTGTGTGCTAGTTCCAGCTCGGCTCGGTGGTGCCTGATGGCGGCGGCGTGGTCCCCGAGCGCCTGCTGCGCCACGCCCAGCGAGTGACATGCCTCCGCCTCCATTATTTGGTTGTTCAGTTCCCTGATACAACGAATAAATACTTCACTGCCAAAATATTCAAATTTATAGGAAATTGCTTAATATGCGGTAGTGGTTTCGGACATGTTTGTAACGTGAAAGGAAGAAGTGGAGAGTTTGAGGATTTTTAATTTTCGAACTTCTTATCAGCTCTGATTTTAACTGCGTCAAGGACGTTATCGAAAAGTTCATCATAATGAATACTTTACTGACAAAATCGAGCCCTGTTCTTAAGAATATAGTGTATATCTAAATTAGTTTCAAGCAGACATACATTGCTTCACAACTCACATAATAAAGTTGTTATAATTTTAAAATTGTCATACTTAGCAATGTTCTTCTGATGCTCCAAACACAGTACAGCCTGTTCTAAGTTGCTCAGTGCAATGTGTAAAGCTCCCAGCTCTCCATATGCTTGGGCTTTCGCTTCTGGCACGCCGAGCTCGTGTGACACCACAAGCCTCTTCTCGAGACATACCAGAGCTTGTTGGAGGTTACCCACAGACCTACGAAAAATAGGAATTATAATAATTAAAGCGTTTTTTGATAAAACTTGGCACTAAGGAATCAAAGATCCTAAAGTAGCGTTTTTTGGTATCGTCTTATTAGGATTAAAATATTTTTGTTAAGTTCAAGAAAAGGCGTCATGGTTGCCTAATTCACTGTATGTTTTGGATTATCCTATATTATTGTTGTCATTGTATTGGATACCAATATCCTACCTATAGCTTTCAGTTAACGGCAATTTTATTAATCTAACGAACCGCAACAGCAAAACCCATCTGTCATTAGTGGATGCTCTATCTGCACTGCATTTATCATTAGGCGCATTGTGAGCACTTTCATAAACAACTCATTAGTATGAGTTATAAAAAATATAACTAAAGCGGTTATTAGTACTAACTTGTGGCTAAGCCCCAGTCCTCTGTAAGCGCGTTCCTGCTCGCGCGGGTTGTTGAGTTTGAGCGCGGCGGCGAGGTGCTGGTCGTGGTACTTGGCGGCCTCGTCGGGGTCGCCCAGCGCGTCGTAGCAGTCGCCCAGCGAGCCCAGAGCGCGCGCCTTCTCCACTTGGCACGTTGGAGTGTTCACACGCTCCAGAATCGCTAGTTGCTGAAGTAGATTGGTTTTTGGTATCGTTAGGGATATTGTCAACATTGTCATCTTTGATATAATTAATAATTTTTTGAACAGAATTAAGGGTATACAGTGCATGTTAAACTTACAGAAGTTTAAGAATATTGCCACTTCGACTTCAATTAACAAATATCAGTTGAAAGCTGAAAGTATTTTGCATTGTGTTGGCCTTGGATCCCCGATTAGTTTGTGTTTTTTTTATAGCTTTGAATGGCGAGACGAGCGTGCCGATAACCTGATGGTAAGCGATACGATCGCTCATGGACAGTGGCAAAGCCAAACAACACTTTGAACTACAAAGCAATGCTTAATACTTATAATTAATAATTCAATTTAGGCGACAAAACTTTATAAAATAGTAATTAACGATATCGTAGTTATTGAGAACAAACCTGTTCCAAATATCCAATAGCATCTTCATAGTGTCCCATGTTCAGTTTTGCGATACCTAAGTTGCCATATGCCTGGGCTTCCAGAGCGCAGTCTTGAAGTTCTTGGGCTCTCTCCAGTTGCTCCTGAAAATATTATTCACGTCCCATCAGACTAGGTTTTAGACAAACGAAATTATTAATTTAATATATCTGTACGTGTTTTATATATGTAGTTTTGTTTTTAGTAATTATTCCTACAGCTAAACTGTTTAAAAATGTGAAAATTTTATCTAATTTTTCACTTAATACCCTCGATCGCAGCTGTAATTGAATTATCCTTTCTTTAAATTGTTTTGATAAACAATACTTGTCTACATACCCTATAACACCTGGCGGCGTGCGAGTAATGTCCCAGCGCCATGTGGACAGCTCCGAGGTGTGAGTGAGCTCTCGCTTCTCCCGCCGCATCTCCTGCCTCTTGACGCAGCGTCAGTTCCTTTAAAACAAAATACAACAATAAGTAACTCATCTCTATCTTCTTTGAATTATATTTATTAAGAGTTTTTTAAATCGAGTATGACACCGACGTTATATACTATTGTTGCCTATGATGGGGGCCTTGATGACCATGATATGTGTGCATTATTTCAATCCACAAATAAAACTTGCTCGGGTCAGAATTTTAATTTGATATCATGAACACTTCCTCCTTGTTCATCGACGGTGCAAACATAATGCAGACAAAAGTCATTGCATTTTTCTGTCCCTCATGTGGGAATTGGTCTAATTGGTTATTTTTACCTGTGTATGATGTCCTAATGCGGCATCCAGTCTTCTCTGAAGCCTTCTCGCAAGACCAAGGGCACCGCAAGCAGCTGCTTCTAAGGATCTGTCTCGAGCCTAGGGAATGAAATTGTTTGTAGAGTTTTAAGAGTCATTTTTCATCCATATTTAACGAAAGAAAACCAACATCTTATGAAATCAATTCCAAATAAGAATGGCATGTAAACTCACTTGTCTAGCAAACCCAAGTTGCCTCTGATACATTTTCACAGCCTCCTCCACGTCTCCCATTTTGATGAGTACGTCCCCGATATTTCCCAAAGCTCGGAACTTGCCTTGCAAGTGCTGCGTCATATGCGCTATCGCCAAGAAGTACTTCTGGCATTCTAACGCTGTTTCCAAGTTGCCTAAAGCTAGGTGTGCAAGACCAAGGTTGCAGTATGCTCTTCCCATGTTCATTTTATCTTGAAGATCTTTGGCTAGTGAGAGGTCTTGGTCGTAATATCTGTAATGTACCAAAGAGTATTGATTTGAATCTATACCTTCAAAGAAGTTTTTACGAATAATTATTATGATATTCTGTAATGAAAAAATATAATAAAATAAATAGATTATAAGATATTAGGTAATGTACATTAGAATCAAGTCATCAAAATCAGAAACTGAATAGTTAAAGTAAATTCTTTACAAGGTAGAACTGAAGCAGATTCCATTAGTCGTCATTCCGCATACGAACCTTACAGCCTCTCTATAATTTCCTAAGCAGTAATGAGCGTAACCGAGGAAGTGGCAGGCCTTGGCCTCCGCGGTGACGTCTCCCAACTCCTGGGACAGCATGAGGTGTTGTTCGTAGAAGGGCACTGCCTGCGCGAACTCCCCTCGTGAAGAGAGGCAGTTACCGAGGTTGAGCAGGGCACATGCTTCACCTGCCGCGTCTTTCAGTTCTCTTGCTATTCCTAAAATTTTTATAAGGAGGATATGACAGCAATTGAATGACAATAATTATTACTGAACTATATGCAATGTATTTAATTTGTGAAATTTGAGTTTTTAATTACGTTTTCTAGCATCCCGCTCTATGTTCATTTTTGGAAACAAATACTCAGTCAGTACGAGTAATATTAGTTTTATGGGTTTATTTTTCGTGACTACACAACCTGAAATTTTTCTTAATAATTATTTTCCTATTCATTGAAATATGTATAATAGATTGGGAAATTTCACTGATATTTAACTAGTGTCCATGAAGAAAATATTGTAGGCAGAGGTTGGAAACAGCATCGTAGACTGTAAACGTAAGTCTATAAAGAAGTAAATGAACGAATCACTTACCTAAATGTGCTCGATAATGAAACAGCGCCATATCATGAGCTCCCAAAGCCTGATACGCCACAGCTAAGTTCCCATGGGTGGATGCTTCAGAGCTTCTGTCGTGGACTTCTTTGGAAATCGTCAGTTCTTGTTTGTGGTACTTTATCGCTTGCTCGTAGAAGCCGGCCGCAGAGTAAGCATTGCCGATGTTCCCGTATGCACGACCCATGCCTGCTTTATCCTATGGAAAAAAAAACAAAGATTCTGAACAGAAAACACTTATAATGGGATTTCAGTGTTTTCGGTTAAGAATTTTATGGAGTGCTTTATTTTTAAAACATCGTTATTTTAATTTGTCGGAAATATTGTAATAAATTCAAAGGTTAATAATTTCAAGCACTTCAAGATTTCTGATGTAACATTAAGACAATTGTCCTTGTTTTCGGGCTCGAACCTCGATTTTGTCACCGAACTTGGTCGCTTACCTACTTCATTTCTGACCCATAAATCTATTCTACCACTTGATCTCTAACCCCTGTCACATTACTCACGATCATCAACCATCATGTCCATGAGTAATGTGGGTAGTCACAGTAAGCGTGGTACCTGCAGTTGTCGTGCGATGGACAGATGCGCCTGATGCAACTTGAGCGCCGCGTCGTGTTCGCCCAGCAGCTGGTACACGATGCCCAGGTTCGAACACGCACGACCTTCACCGACCTGATTACAAAATATTAAAGTAAAAAACTTTCGTATTTATTTTTTTAAGACTACTGCAGTGATATATGTTTTCTCTAATAATAAAAAATATACGCATCATGATTCTTTTACCTTATCTCTAGCCGCAAGTGCAACATCTAGTTGTCTCTCATGCCATTTCTTAGCTTGAGCATAATCACCGGCGCACCTGGAAATAACATTTTCAGCATTTTTTATTATCTACCGTACCTCTCAGCAAAATTTAAAATAAATAAAATTCGATCATCAACTAATATCTGATATGTACACGAATATACATGAATGCCTCAATTTAAAATTATGACGTAATAAACTGTCGCAAATAGCAAATATTTAATTTGTGATTTAAAGTTTTACAATTTTTAAAAATTATGTTTACCTTGCGGCGTGTCCTAAACCAGCATAAGCCCTTGCTTCAATAGCTCTGTCCCCTAAGTTCTGCGCTATTCTCAATACGTTCTCATGATAAGCGATGGCTTGTGAAAAATTTCTCCTGTAGTGATATGATGATCCTAAATTTGAGTACGCCCGAGCTTCTTCCACCTAGAAGTACAAAGGTTTCAACCATATAAAATATATTTAAACCTGGCAAAATATGTTTAAACAAAGTTTTGCATTGAAAGTTATTTGATTAAGATAAAATGTTTACTAACTCTTATTCTTTTATTGACATGCATATAGCAATACAATGTTGTCATCAGATATTTCTGGTGTCCTTACCTGATCACCTAATCTTCTAGCAAGCCTCAGGTGCTGCGTGTGACAGTCGACAGCAGAATCGAACTCCCCCATAGCCAAGTAGACCGCTCCGACGTTGCCTATCTCCCTGGCTTCTTGCAGTTTATCTCCCATTTGTTTTACTAGTTGGACACATTGTTTGTGACTTGCCAGTGCATTCGGATAGTCGCCTATCGCTGTGTATACGTGTCCGAGGGATGTGAGAGCTGCTGCGGCGGCTTGAGTGTCCTGGGAAAGGAAACATGAAATTTAATATAGAAATGTCAAACCTATAATTAAATTATTGTTTACATCTTACGGTATAATTGAATTTTCGTATAATATATTTGTGAGAAACATTACAACTTAATATAAAGCGCAACAGTACATTCTACGGTGGCTCTATATGTACGAGGATGAAAGCAAAAAAATACAATTGAAATTCCACGATCTACGTCATATATTAGAATAGGAAAAGTACAGTGTGTAATAAGATGTTTTACTTTTAGTTAAAAATGTACCAACTTTAATATTTTTGTTTAAAAATCTAACATATAAGTGATTCTCTCTACCAAACTTCATCCGCAAACCTAAAAAGGATCAGATAAACAAAATATCTGGTACATTTGATAGAACAGTGATTGCTGTTATGATCTCGAATCAAATATATGTGTTTATCTATATTTGGTAGCAAGAATTCCTCCTTTCATCAGATTAGATATTTGCGTAAGTCCATTTGCACCATTTACAACGCACGGGATATTAAAAATATATTTCAAATGCGTGTCTTCAGTGCACACACTATACATTTATCTACACACATCCCCAACAAAGAACGCGAGTGTCAAATGGTAAAGCCCTAAACACCTCGCACGTTGATCGCCTTTTCAATATCGCCTTAGAGTTAGCCAGACAATAACATTTTATGGAACCACGTGTCGATTGTTCGAGCCGCGATCCTATAAATTTTACAAGTACTCTAATACTTTGCACTGTCTGCTGCCAGGTTTTATTACAACGCTTTCGCTGTGTGGTGCGATTTATTCACTCAGGATGCGACTTAGCATAATTCTTTAGTGAAATAATGCATGCGCATTTATCTGATTGACTTTCATTATGATTTTTCGATTCAATTAAATTTTACAGAAAGGTTTGATTTTGATTTAATTCAGAATAGTTAGTTTTAGATATGACACTAAAATGTATTTCTTCTTTTCATTAAAATTAATATATTTCCAGTATATTTTTTACCGGCACCGCTAAAGTTAAGTTTGCTGCGTCGGCAACGCTCTACATTAACGTAAAACCTATTACAAACCAAGTGTGGTCTAATAAATGGACTGGGCAAAGGTGAAAATAGAGACCATTTATAAGTAACCAAATGAATTTTTCTCACAAAAAATCCACTGTTATATTATTCTTTCTTTTCCTTCATATATCATCTGTATTACTAGACATGTAGTGTTGAATTTATACCATGAGCAACAAGACCTATGCGCTTGCTTAGCAGCTACATGTCGAGTATAAATTATGATCTATCTTATAGGAACGCTGCAGTTATTAATGTGTACTTTAAATAGGTACTTGTTATTCGCTAGAACCGCATACTATTGAATTACTTATTGAAGAAATTCTATTTTCGTATACCACATTGAATCATAATTAAAAAATAATGTGTGGGTTCTTATTTCGTATCTAGTGGGAGAATTCTTGTTATTCCGGTTATTTACCAAATTTTCAATAAAAGCACGTCACATTACCGACAGAATATTTAATCTATCCACCCTAAAATCACCTGGCCTAAAATAAAACAAACAAGGAAACTAAAGCAAAGAAAAGCCGCGTAGAGTGCACCGCTTCCCTGCGACGACCAAAAAACAAACAGAAAAAAATGTTGACGACAGACCGCCAATAGTCTCTTTGTTTCGGTGTAGAGATGTGACACGGAGTATATCGATAGTCTATTGTCTTACAATATTATACATTTTTCTGTTTAAATAAAAATAAAGTTAAACAGTAGAAAAAATATGGCAGATGTGACGTCTAACGACATGACAGTATATAAAATATATGAAAATCATTACATAGATACGGAATAAAATTTTATTTTTATACAATTAAAGCAATGGTTTTACATGCATAAATACAATGGATTGATACTGAATGTATTGAAATATAAAATTCATATTTTCATTTTAGTCATTCGTAACAAACTTTAATTTATGTATCAAGTTTTGATTTAGGTTTTACCTGAAAAAAAGCTTTGACCATATAATGTAATTATGTTAAATTTATAACGTGTTTGTTGCTTTTAGCATGATAGTGCGCATTTTCTTACAATCATTAAGAACATCAGTTCTGCGGAATATCTTTCTAAGCGATGTTTTGCGCCGATCATTGGTGAATACATTCACATCAATTGATGCTTAGAGACAGCGAAGTGGTGTCGACAGGGACTTTAAACACTTTATGGACAGATTATCTGTTTTCACGCGGTCTATGCCCTTTGCTATTTCTTAGACGTGCGGCTAAATGCCACTGAAGGTAATTGGCCGATACTAGGCACGATAGAACTAAAATTAGGCCCTATTATATGTTTAGAAAGTGAACTGCAGCAACAAATCTTTGAAATAAACAAAATAAAAAACAATTGTGGTAATATTTTAAACGTAGCATCGATTATACGTTTACGATTCGTCGACACACGCACAGCACTAACAAATAAAGTCGGACGCCCTCCAACAATCTAGCTAATTAAGTATGTGCAACATGATACGATAACGCAGTGATTTACATACTCAAACGATCTCCTCCACTCGTTTTCCATCTATATGTGTCCCCATGCTCTGTGTATGTTGTGTGTCTCATCTCCTATAGAGAGATGGCAACACAGTGTCGTGCAAGCGTTTCGTGTAGCTGACAAGTTGTAAAGGGTCTTTATAAATAATACTCGAATGAGACGTACGTTTATCAAGCTTTATAATATTCTCTTTTGTGTGCTTTGTTTCTTTTGATTATTCGTGCGGATAATAAACATTCTCGTGTCGACTATTTAACGAGTCGGTATTGGGAGTCGTGTGAGATGATTCATACACCGTACCCCGAGCCGCACGTAAACAATATTTAAATTGAATTTTATTTTTAGTATTTACTGTAAGGATTAAACTATGCCTTTGTTATGTGAACAATACAATCCAGAACCTGTATGGAGATGCAGTTTTTTATTTAATATATTCTTTTAATCCTAAATCAACAGTGAATGGAATCTGACAGGACCGGCGTCTATAGATACAGCTGTACAAAGATATTTAATCGATCTCTCTAGTTTATTGAATACATTAAGTGATAATTACGTTTAAATGAAGTGGAATTGATTGAGTAATGTACAGAAATTATTTTGCGTTGCGTCAAGTAATTTTAGCAATGATGGAAGTCAATAAAGTAATATAACAGAAGTATGTCCCGCAAAACAATAACTTATAAAACAATCCTTACAGAATTAATGCATTTTAATTGCTAATAAATTTTCTCGTGAATTAATTTAAATAAATAGTGTAGTAGATACCGATAAATCAAACCAGTGAAACAAAAAACTGACATGACGAGATACGATGAAAAAATAAGTTATAAACAGGAAAGGAAACCTAATGACTATTAATTTCAAAATGTGTAATTCATGCATCCCAAAATACATATTTAATCGAGACACGATTCCGTGTTGCAAAATAATTTTTCAAATGATTATACATTCAGCGCATATGGTTAAACCAGTCGCAAAATGGGCGGACGTAACATAACGTACCTGTTTGGATTACTTGGTTCTTACCCTGTAATTAGTGACCGATATTTTTCATTAAGCAACGAATTTTATTCCATGCGGTTCTTTGATGTAATCGATTTAGTTATTGAAGCAGGTAATAATGGTTATTCGAATATTTTGGCTCTTCGGCGGCATCGGACCCGCCGTCATCAAGGGATATGCGACTTGTCAAATTGGTTATTAATTAAACTTGTGTGCTGAAACAAATTGATTGCGACATATGTTAGTATTTTTATGACTATGACGATTAAGTTTGGACTTTTAGTATCAACAAGTACACTTTCTTTAGACTGATTTGTTGGAGTTATCAACGCAATACCATACCTTTTAAGGAATTACATTTAAATGGCGATATCAGATATTAATAAATGTAAATTGCAGTATAAGGTATAAATATTGAATCAATAAATTGAAATATTTATATTTCCCAGAGATAAATTCCATCGAAGCAGACCTTCATTTTTTATCCATATCAATATGATATGCAGTAAATAGAGTTAAGCGCAATTATTTACATATTATCAATTGCAAAATATCAAACGCGCTTAACCGATGGCCGCCAAGTATTTTACTGGTAAATCGCAATCGAATAGGTTTAATCATTGACAGAGCAATTCAAATGCATACCCTTTAAGCGAGATAGCACCTGACCGTCCGGGACGGGTTATCCGAGGCATTCACTAATGAAGCTCGGCTAGGTTGGCTCACATGTTACTGTCAAATTATTCGCGGTTGGTACGTATTGAACTCCACCGGCAGTATGACTGTGTTAACTGCTGGCGTACCTTAAATAATCACTAACAGTTATTTTACGTCTGTCGTCATTATTTTACAATTTATATACGTTTGTGGCGAGCTATTCCGTGTTGAAATCGAAAGCTACGTTCCCGGAACTTTACGCTACGAAACGTCTATTAAAACTGGTTTTGAAGAAGGAACATTAATTTCTATTGGTGTCTACACGGCTGTCCAACTGCGGGGCCAAAGGATGCTCTTTAAATAACTAATGCGGGCTTGGGAGCGAGCTATTGGCGCGAAATCATCGGCGGTGACCGGCGCCATGTAAAGCCGGTGCAAGTATTGCTTTCAATATAATATTTACTTATTATGCGGATGTTGGAATGGAAAGTAGGAGAATCGGTTATCTATGTAGAGTTCTCTGATAAATAAAGATACAAACAAATTATAAGAACAAGATGCAGTGTTACCAGTAGGCAGTAACATAAACGCAATTATTACCGTTAGTTCTCACAGCGTATATTTAGACTGGACGTAATCGCTCCGTTACCATTTCGAGAGAAGATCGCGTGTTACTATTTCAATATAGACAATTTTAAAGCTACGAACTTATAGGGCCAGTATTAAATTCTTGGCAATTTTATAAAACACGTCGGCGGTTCGCACGATAATTCTTTTGATTGTAATCGCGTCCGAGACGAGCGCAGTGTTCACTGTGTCATGTAATTATTCCTCCATTCTCGGATTACCTGCGAATAAATTCCAATGTTGCAAACATTTCGCGGTTATTTTTATATCCGCTGGCGAGTTTTTGTTGAGCACCGTTCGAGCGGAACGCGCTAAGTAAATAATTTTTTACGACTATTTGTTCTTTGGGATTGTTTCACAAGTGGACGGTATACAGTCCGCTTTGAGCAGCAAACCACTCTGTTTGTGTAATGTGCGTATAGGGAGGCTTTTAATAGAGAGCACTGCATTTATTTAAATCTTTGTTTGCTGAGCAAATATTATATTGACATTCGTATTTTACCTGCGTGGACGTCTACTTAGACGTATTCTGTTAGTATAAATGCAATATAATTTTATTGCAGTCGTAATTTCGATAACATAATAATATCGTTATTTATTGGAACACAAACATGGTAAATGTCTAATGAACAAAAAAAAACTTTCTTTCCATTATTTTACTCTGAATCTTATATTTCCATAAAGTGACACACTTTGAAACGTATTACTAAGGTATGTTGCATAGTCTAGTTTCCGTACTAGCGGCATTTGCGTGTGAACTAACTCAACACACACTCAATATTAATGCAACAGTTAAAAGTCCATTTGATCATAATCTTTTGCAAAATACCAGTAGAGTCAACAGAAATAAAACATAGTGCTTTTTAAGTGTGTACAATTTAATTACTCATATTAATTGCTAGGCCTTGTACACAGTTTTGTAAAGATAAAACTTATTTATAAAATCGCCGACTGATCGTCGCTTACGTTAATCAGCAAAAGATGCCGATGTTTTCATCTTTTAACAGGCAATCTTGTTGAAGTTAAATAGTAACAGTATTATGGATGACTATGGATTAAATAATATTTTTCTCTTATTTCAATTTTAAGCTTTGGAATATTGAATCGGAATTCACAAGACGGAATATGCTAAGATTTTAATACAGATAGTTTATTTTAGTCATCTACTGATGACTTTTGGGGTCTGAAGTCAGTAGGATTACTTGCTGACAATTATAGTATTTTAACAATAGTCAAGATTTAAAATCTTCCAAGTGTAGTAACAAAATTGCGTTTGCTAAAAAGACCATCAATAAATTGTCTTGCCAGTGAAGGTAACATATTATTCACCTCATCGAAACTCCAGCTCAAGTACGAGCCACCAAGAGATTACTCCATAAACCCACATTCCGCATAATCTATTTAAAGCTCGAGCTAAACTTTCTCTACACTCCACCATAAAACACTAAAGCTCATGTTATTACTGCATCATAAAATTTGAGTCTAGCAATTAATATCCCGTATATAGGTGTCATTCTGTGCTTGGGCTGCGTTGCAAAGTCAATGTGTTTACTGCAAATTAGCAGGCCTACGTGTGCGGGTAAGCGGCAGCCATCAAAGGCACCAATAAAAAGGCAACTTTACTATTCGTTGGGTTTCTTTAAAGTGTAATACGGATACCGGTTTTGTGACACGACGTATTCTAGGGAATTAAAACGAAAGTGAATTCTGTTGGTGCCGATTATATAAACGGCCGGGAGTCTTCAACTGATGTGCGTTTTTGCAGTACGTTTTCATTGTTTTATTGGGCTGAATGTATGGCGGCTACAAGGCGTACTTGTAAATGCTTGTTTTTCGAATGGCATTATAATTTTAAATTAAAAAGTCTAGTTAAAGGTCGCCTTTTTGGTGTGGTGGTGGTCGTGTACGAGCTGAGAATTGTGGAAACCTGGCGTGAAATGTCCAGGCGGAGCAATATTCTTTGCGTGAGTTTTTCACTTCAGGGGACATGATTTATCTAGAGCTGTATAATATGAATCAAACAGATTGATGTCAGGCAGTCCGCCCATCGCCATAACAAAGATCAAATCTTTCTCCTTAAAAATGTCACACCGACCTCATGTGGGATAAGGACAGGGGAAAAATGAAAAATGCAAAATAACGTTTGAATGTGGGCGATAAAATTAGCCTTAATATATTAAACTGCATTACAGGATATACTCGTGCTTATCTGTGGCGTAATACTGCTTTAATGGCTTTTTTGAATTAACGTCGGAATATAATGTTAAATAATTTTCTTATCACGCCACGCATAAATACTAAGTGCCTTTACAACCCCATTAGACAAGCAGAGAAGTGCCGCTTCAGTTAGAATAGGAACGGACGTATGTAGCTCATGCGTATCCCTAATCCTTATTAATATTACAAATGTAAGCGAGATAAATTTTATCAGCATTATAGATCAAAGAACTCGCGTATTTTTAGTCGGGTGAAAAGTTAATGTGGAGTGATGTAGCTGCTACCATCACTTTAGGGTACGTATGGAAACTTCACCTCGTGTTTCACCCTACTAGTCAATAGATAACACTCTGGTAACAGACTGCTGAAATGACCTTCGCAGAGATGGCGTAGTCAAATGTATTTTTTTTATTGTTGCAATGGATGGCTAGACGAGCATGCCGTTGGATGGCTAGACGAGCATGCCGTTGTATGGCTAGACGAGCATGCCGTTCGCCTGATGGTAAGCGATACGACCGCTCATGAAAATAGTAAAACCAAACAGCACCTTGAATTACAAAGCAATGCTTGGCATTCCACTGCGCTCACCATCCTGAGATATTAGTTGTTAAGCCTCAATATGTTCAATAGGTACCCTGGCTAAAATGTCCTTCTTACCCGAACACAACAGTGCATTTAACTAACCTAACCAGGTGGCCTCACATATGAGAGACGTACCATCAGTTAGGTTAGGTTTATTATTTTACTACTGGTTTTCTGACATCATTCCTTGCGTAAAATTAAACAATTGTAAAGATCCTTACTTTCTTAATTTATCTGAATTGCCTCATCGGAAAATCTAACGCCGATTTTAATGTTTGAAAGTTCAGGTGTATGAAAGTATTGTTTATGCATTAAACCTATTTTCAGTGTGTAGTTTGTGTCTAACATCGCCATTTGTCAGAAGATGTAAGCCTTACAAGTAAACTGTCGTTGTGTCGTAGCCAGTCGCAGGCTGTCAGATAGCCAACAAACTTCCTTGAAACATTACAAACACGCCGACTTTCTACATCTCCCTTTATTGCTTCGAACGTAATTGTGCATGTTATTCCTAGCTATTTACAGGAATGGTGAGCAGAAACGTTGCTAGAGTGAAATTATCGACTTCGAATCAAATGAATCGTGTTACATAATTTGCTGGTGTCGTAAGGTGAAATGCAGCGTTTAATTTGAATTGATTGCGTAGTTTGTTGGTTGGTGACACACAGAGTATATCAAGACTTCTACCGAAAATGAAGCCGGGTGGTAGTTTTAGTGACTTTATACACAATGCAAGTAAAAAAAAACCAAAACATAGCGACGATATGTTTTTGCGTTTTTTTGTTATCGTCGTATTTGGATGGTAAAGACAATTATATTCTAAAATAATAGTGTACACCCCTTCATTTTTGAAGATGCTATTGTTCGCAAGGGTTTAAATTATTATTTTACCAAAAACTATTAATTTACCACACAAACACGATGGTATTACAAAAAATGAAAAAATAAAATTCGTCGCTTATATTACAACAGCGCGAATATGCATTTTCTTAACTTTACAGGAGAAGCAAAAAACTTAATTATTAATACTTGAAAATAAATGAAAAGCAGATAGATATTCTACAAATTTTGAATTCTAGCTCGTGATTGGCAAGTATCGAACGCGATTGGTGCAAAAAAATTACGCGGAATTTTTTTTTCTATCCAATTACATCAGTAAGTCAATAACGGAAAAAATGCACATTCGCGGTGTTGTAATATAAGCGACGAATTGTCGCGTTTCTATGCGACATTTTTAGTTGCATTCAGTTTGTAGTTTCTAAAATTACTACCGACTTCATTTCCTGTAGTAGTCTTGACATACACTGTATATTAATGAAACATGTTAGAGGCACGGCAAAGTATATTTTACATCCGATGGTAAGTGCCATAGAGTATAGTAATACGAGTACACTGGGTACAGTGGCGTAACTACCCCATCGGGGGCCCGTGGCAAAAATCATCAAATGGGGCCCTTCATAAATGTAAAAAAATAACATTGTAGTTTCATTTTTAATAATATTTTTAAGGTGCTTTTTTGCCTGTTGGGAAACGGATCAGACGCGGCCGCCAACATATTCATGGTGGTCGCGGGTTTGAATCCCAGGGCACACCTCTGACTATTCGGAGTCATGTGTATATTGATAGTCAATCGCCGACCACTATGTCAGTGAAGGAAAACATCGTGAGGAAACTTGCATACCATAGCGATTTGCAAGAATTTCTATTGTATGTAAAGTCCGCCAACCCGCACTAGGCCAGCGTGGTGGCCTAACCACTCTCAATCGTTCTTTCGATTGTACCCGTAGATGAGGCGCGTAATGGGACGTATATGGGCTGATGCAGTACAGCACAGAATCTTTTAATGACATAGCTTCATATTTCTCATCGAACATAAATCATTTCATGAAATCTAAAAAAGATTATGTAAGAACTAATAACGAATGCTTTTGGAATTCTATTTTCATTTCTTTATGACATACAGTACCGATAAACTTCACATATTTGGTCCGTTTTAGATAAATCTTGAGTTGTATTAAACATAATGGAGTTTAAGCCCAAAACAGCAATTAGATCAAATGATCTTTTGAAACTTAATACGAAAGTGCAAAATTGCACTTTCGTATAAAGTATTTAAGAATATCTGGTATGAGTGTTATCTGGCCCATAGACTTATTTAACCATTCCTCTGAATCAGGATCACATTTTGCCAGTAACTGCTTTATTACGATTGTCAGCGCTTACTCTAGGGCCACGAAAACCTAAATTAGTAACTTCGTGGAGTATAGTAAGTTCTTGGCGTCAGAAAGATGTTTAATTTTTATATGAATTGTTGCTCCTCATCTAATGTCCAATGTAACCACCATTGTTCATACAAAAGACACGAATTTTCGATGTTTCGTGTCTCTCTATCGCATTTACAATTTGTTTCCCTCAACCCAAACATTTTGTTTATTTATCATCAGCCTTTTGTTGTCCACTGCTGGACGTAGGCCTCCTCCAAATTGAGCCATTTCACCCTGTCGTCAGCTTGTCGCATCTAGCATGTGGAAGCGTAATTTTGGAAATCGTCACTCCACCTAGCTGGAGGGCGTCCGACAAGTAACTTAGCCGAGACGCTGTCTCTACTCAAGAACACGTTTACTTCAATACCTATCGGTTCTTCGACAGATGTAGTCAGCGTTATACCACTTCAGCTTGCTAATCCTGTGTGCTATGTCTATAACTTTGGTTCTCTGTTCGATAAGCCCATTACGGATCTTATCTTCCAAAGAGACACCGAGCATAGCACGCTCCATAGCTCGCTGGGCAACCATAAGTTAGTGGACCAGTCTCAGCATCGTATGTTGCATTGGCTGTAAACTTTCGTTTTTAAGCTTTTTGGCAAAGGACACGAGAAGACTCGTAGTCTCTTTCTCAAAGTTGTTTCGACAGGGTCTGCCCCAGGTAGGTATATTCCGAAACTGCTTCGAGTTGGTGGCCACATACAGCGACAGGTCTTGGATCAAGGTGGTAGTGGATCATTACTTTGGTTTGGTCGAAGTTAATTTTAAGACCTATTCGCTGTGAGGCTGAATCCAGACCGTCCAGCATCTGTTGCAGCTCGAAAACGATATCGTCAGCGAAACGTAGTAGGGGCGTTTGATTATTATGTCATTTATTTATTTTATTATTTATTGTCACTGTCTCTTAAGAAGGGACCATTGGGTTTACAGTGTACCTTTCTCAATCACAATCGTTTTACTTCATTTTTTTATAACACTTATCTGTAATATATGGAGTTTTAATATTTTCTACCCCTAAATATGGTTCAATTTCATGCTTGCTCATACATGTTGTTTGTTTTAGGTCTGAATATTCTCTATCGTCGGGATTTGCTTTTATGGAATTTTTAGTTTGGTCCATTTGATAATTTCCGAACTCATCAATAAATTGCTCGTTCCGAAAGTACTTACTTATTTCAAATAACTTTATATTTATCGCTTCAGACTCCCTCTTACTCTTTCGTTTTTCGCTACCTCTTAAATAATTGCTTGAAAAAGACATGTTTAAATTTATTTGGAAAATATTAACTTAATATTCATTAAATTATAATTTATTAGTTTCTAACTAGGTTTATTCTACTCGTATAATGAAACGAAAACAAAACATTTAAATCAAATACATGATTAAATGTGTGTCATGTTTATAATGTAGTCAGTTGTTTCTTATTATTAATTTCGTTATTAATGTTATATTCTTCTCTGTTTATACCCTGTCAGACTTTAACCCGATGCCCTATCGAGCCAGGGCCCTGTCGCGCCTGAGACCCTGTCGGACCAAGCCCCTGCCGGGCCGGGCGGGGCCCCCTTAGGCCGGGGGCCCGTGGCATTTTGCGCACTCTGCCACCCTATTGTTACGCCACTGACTGGGTAGTAAGTGCAATGAAATCTTAAGACTATTTAACGGTGAGATACAGTTTGTTTAATTAATACTGTTTATTTACATGCTTTATGTACTGCGTAGTCCAACATGAGGCTGTTACTTTCAGACTGTACTACATCCAGGTTTACTGTTACTACATCCAGGCATGCCTAGTGGGAGGCCACGTTAAAAATGATCTGGAGTAAAAAAGGAAATAAAGTACAAACTTAATCTATGTAAAACTAAATCTATTTGTATGATCATATTAATGCATAAGCGTTTGCACATTTTAATAAATATTTATTCATTCTTTTTTTATCACTCATCAGTCGACATTGGCCAGGCTATAATAAAATGAATGAATACAAACAAATTGTTTCAAAATCTTTGAGTAATTAATGTACTTTAAGTACTAGAATGAATATAAAGTAATGATCGTGTCGTAATTAGTCGTTTTCAAGCAGTAAAGTGTGGCCGCAATGTAAATCTTGACAATGAAGCGGTGTAAATGCAAACTGTCATTAGCGAATAGAGTTGCCACAATAAAAATTAAATTAACTCCTAAAGTCAAGAATACAGGCGCGAGCTTTTATGGCCGCGAACTCGGCAATATTTGTTATTTCATTTGTAAAAGGAGAAATCAAACGGTTTACTACTATTCATTATGTAAATACACCATTGTGTCCACGCATTTGTTCCCGCGTAGGGCAATCTCCAGCCCAATATTTATTTTCAATGATTTGTTACGCTGACATTTCGCAAGCTAGGATTTCAAAAAATTAACATACGCAGCCAGACGTAAACACAATATGAGACGCAACAATTGCGTATAAATCCACCTTTTGTCACGCTGTTACCTTAACGATAAACGAATAAATGTTTCCCTCGCGTGTTTTTGTCACGCAAGTAATAAATATAAATAACTAGTTTTTGCCCGCGGCGTCGCCCACGATGAGACCGAAAGATATCCGTCAGCATCCAAGTTCAACGGCTGACTAAAAATGTGCTTTATTTACGAAACCGACTCAAACTGTGTGACAGTGCTACAAATAAACAAACGATTTATTTGCTCCAGCGCGATGGTGAGATCCCAAAAACAATACCCGCAGATTTTGTTTCCTGTTTGACTGTGTTGGACCATCAATCATATCAACAATAAGATATTTTCCAGTTATAAAACGGCGAGTTATTGTTCATACATATACAAATGTTGAAGGTAGAGCAATGTTAAATTTCAAATAGTAAAATCATTAACAGTAAAATCTTTGATTTCATATGTATTGTCGCCATATTATGGTCTATGTATCTTACAAAAATCATCATCATCATTATCTTTGTCATCAGCCCGTTGCAATCCACTACTGGACACAAGATATGCCATAGAGCCCGGTCTGCTGCTTGTTCAGTCGCTGTCGGCCCTCTTGTGTAAGTCGCTTATAAAAATCTAAAATTAATAATCATACATACCTTGCACTTCATAGCCAGTACCAGCTGATAACGATGTGCAGTGAGGGCGTCCTTGTACGACCCCTGGCTGAAGTACGCAGCGCCCAGGTTACCGTGAGCGCGGCACTCGCCCGCAGTGTCTCCGAGAGACTTGGCCACCGCCAGGTCCTGCTGCATGTAGTTGATGGCCGCGTCAAGCTGGCTGAGTGCCCAGTGAGCTGATGACAAGGCGCTGAATACTGAACCCCTGGGGAAGGTAGAAAGGGAAAATTATACTGAAGTTTTTGGGTTTTGGAAGATATTCAAGGGGTCTTCTAGATGATGGAATAAGTATTTTTGTTATGGAGACGAAAAAGTGATTGTTTTTGAACATTTTAATACTACGTTCATAGAAAATTAAAGTAACTCATACTATAGAAGGTGTAGAGCTTAATACAGACAAGACAAGAGAAAACTTAGCTCAATGCAGCTCGATGTTCAGAAAGATACAATGTAAGTTGAATAATCTAAGCCTTGATATATGAACATTGTAGAATCTTCAAATTTCAAATTATTTTTATCCTATTTCCTTGTTTCTATAGTTCAGTTAAGAATTATGAAGGCATAGGTCATGGATCCTTCGTCATCATGGGTCATATCCTTGGCTGTATTTTTAATCACATTATGCGCGTAATTTTTCTTAATATACGCAAGTTTTCACTGCAGTTACTTGCGCATGATAAATGCTGTCTGATACTTAAGAGCTGGGATAAAATATTCTCCGTGTAATAGCAGGATACAAATTCGCAATGCGTAATGCTTTATATTAATCAGCGGAGGTGATTCGGAATTCCTCATTTGTCATACTTTATTATAGGCTATATGGGTCAGCTATTAGTCACGGGTACTGTAAGAAAGTTACTTAATGGACTTTTATAAAGGAGTGATAAATATGATGTGTATGATTTAAAGTCACATTTCACGCAGCTTTGCGAAACAGCCAACTGGGGATTATATGTGATTTGTTAGAATGTGTTTTTTTAATAATTTCTTTTGGTATTAGACCCGGCGATAGTCTAATGCAAACACCCATACCTACATGTGACAGGGCCGAATGGTGACCCAAAACCAAAGTTCTGACATGACAAGGAAAGGCCAGTGTTACGTAATGAGACATATAAATGAGAAAAATATTCAAACAGCAATGCATCCATTAAACATTAAGTTGAAATATTCAGGCATAAAATTCGATCAATTTATCCAAATAAACCTTAAAACCGGTTCCGTATAAAATATTAAAATCACGAAACAAACAGTAGCATTCCCGCGCTGCACTAACGAGAAAAAATCAAGCCGCACTAATATGGAAATCGGTATGTAAATAAAAATTAAAAATAATTTTATATTTGTTAAAATACCAACGCCAAAATGCATGAAGTTATCTTCGTTATTCAGAAAAAGTTAAACCAAAGTGGACGTTAAATTATAATTAGGCGCAAGACAAACATCGGCGGGCCGCGTCCGGTTTGTGCATGCGTGATCTTAAATAGCTCGTGTGAAACCGATTAAAATAATCCGAGATAAATATTTTAATTTGTGCCCATAGTAATGAATCACATGACGCGCTTTAATTTGACATCACACTTTTACGCCTCTTCCACTGTCCGTCTTGGCCTGACGTATTCTGTGCCCTGTAGTTTACGATGTGGGCTCCATTTTGACGAGCATTGTTCTTGAGAAAATGGAATTTATAGAAGAGTTTCAACTCCTATTGTGGTTTAATCTGGGTCTTGACTTTATTATTTTTGGACGCTAAGTTGTGTTTTTATAATGGCAAAAGTTCTGGAGGAATTTGGAGAGCTTTTACGTAATTTTGAGGATTTAGAGTCGGTATATTTAGTCCCAGCTGTAACTAAAACTTACATATGGATTGGTACTTAATGCATTTGTGTAACTATATTTAAATAGTTCTAGAAAGTAAATTACCTACACTTTATATGTTTTTACAAAACCTCACTGCATAATTTAAAAGCATACATATCATTCATTCAAAGCATCAAAAATAAACACTTGCATCCTCAATTTAACTTCCAACTCGTATACAATTTTAATCTCATCATCTGTCAACGGAGATCTTATCGATTAGGATCGCATATAACATTCCCTATTTATACCGTGGCGTTACAGAATAGGCCCGTATCGATACCACTTCGATCCATCAACCGTGAGATAAGATCGGGCCGAGGTGTGTGTTACAACGCCGTGCGGTTTACTCCAGAGGCAGCTAACGCGACAATTTTGGGCCCCAAAAGGGTTACTTAACGTCTCCCAAATGTATAGAGATGGTACTTATTCAATCAACGTCGCGCCGACGGCTTTCAATTCGTCTGACGCATTAGGTTCTAGTTTTATACGTGTGGTTAATCAGTTTTGATTTAAGTGATCATTAGATTGGAATGTAAATAGCTTCTTCGTGTAATTATTAACAGTAAAAACCATAGGTCGATGGTATTTTTTTATTACGTATCCTTCAGTCGTTAACTTTATTGTAAACGCTTGCGAAACATGAAATATCTTCATTATATATTTTTTTGTTGTAAAATTAAGAGGTGTAACTGATAAAGAGACAAGTAATCGATACGCGTGAATGTATGAAGATTGATTAATTCGTGTGCTGCAAGTTAAAAATGTGGGCGAACCTGTTTGCGCTCCAAAACTTACCTGTCACCATTGAGAATACAATTATATTCACATTTCAGTTGGGATTAATAAAATATGGACCATTATTAAATTCTATTAAGGAAAACTGAGTTTTTATTATTATTCGCCATGACATCAACAATAAAATCCATTTTTATATGACCCAGTTTTATAGCACGAATGCCCGGAGTCTATTAAAATTTAACTATTATCGAGTTTGATTACGGATTATTCTCTATCATTTTGTCAGTGTTATACTTATTTAAATTCTTCACTAAGATGGTGTTCGAGGTAAAAAATAATCAGCCATTTTGTCGGTTTTTATGGTCTAGACATGACGGGTGAACCAGTTTCAGCAAGGGCTATGTGCGCATAAAATATTATGTCTTCCTAGAAGATTGTGTAAGTGGCAATCAAACCGTATGTCCACAAATAACATATTAAAAATTATTTATGCAGTAGTGATTTTATCGTAAGGAAGCTATCTTTACTTGGAAGTGAGGCGCCACACCATGTTTAGTAAAAATATAGGTAATATGTGTTTAGTGAATTAATATTCCCACCATTTTCGAGTATAAGAAATTGTGGTATTTTTGTATGGATACGGCTGTATTTTGGAAGACTAAATAGACTTCAAGACATGGATTATACGGATTGACGGTTTAAAAAAACATTGGTTGATCAATCGTTTGCTATGAATGACAGATACAGTAAGACTATGGATATTCAAGGAATTATATCTCCGCTGCGAAAATTTTACCTATCGAATGACTCAATTCTATCACAATATAAATTTGAATTAAGATTTCGTGGTTATTTTCTTATATTACGTTAATTTTTCTTACACACTAAAATATGCTTTATAAACAAAGCCATCGTTTCCCTCACAAATCGAAAACATTTCTAGTTTTTTTTAAGTGAAAACTAGCACGGATCGTGGTGTAAGTGTAACTATTACGAGTAATGTTAGGCAAATGCAAACTATGAATATTCACTTAATACTAACAAAATAATTTCCTAATAAATACTCGATTAGAATAAGCCTAAACGGCCACTATTTTATATACAATCAGTATGGAAGTTGTAAGGGGTGCAACAGCAGGATATAAAATCGACGCAAGGGCCCGTGAGTCATTAACGGTTCTTTTAATAGGTCCATAAAGTGCGTGGCTCGTCCTTGTTGATAGGTGGGTGAGGCCGTGTTTCGGCCGGCGTATTTTATTGATATTCATTACGGTGTGACGTAATGGATATGTCCGCGGTCAAATATGGCCCTTGATGGCGGTATTGGTTTTGCCAAATATATGGAGTTGTGCATAAATCGCGCAAATCTTTCGGGAATTTCGGCGGTAAAAGGTTTTTGTTTTTTTTTATGCGTTTTTTTTGTGAATTATTTTACTGGCTACTGAAGATATTAAATTGAAATATTATGGAATATTTGTTACACTTACACTGCGATTTGTGTTTAGTTTTGATTTAGAAATAACCAAATCATTTTTTTAAATTTTATTATTAGTTTTTGATTTTCGTTCCTCAATATCAGGATGACGACGAAGTCTATTATCCAAAATAAGATTTTCATTTCAAACTATAACTTCAAATGACAAACAACCAATATCACCAGCAAACATTCGGAGTTGAAATTCTAATTAACCATTATATTTTCCCATAAATAAATTCTGTCTAACGTTAAGGCAATCACACTGCACAGTGTACTATACCACCCTATCTCCTAGTGCGTAGTGTCCAGTGCGTACATGTGGAATGGTACAAAGTCCACAGTACTATTCATTACTTCAGCACTGCCTCTGCGGTTATTAAAACGAGCCAGCTTTAAATTTACTACGTCTTTATTTCCTGCGCGCCAATATTATAAATCAAAACGTCGAAATTCCGCAAAAGATAACCGTTCCCTTTAAGTATGTATAAATTATCCAACTGTCATGTGGCTGCATTCAGCACTGGATTTAGGGGGTCACATTTGTTACAATGACGTCACGGGAGGTACTAATTGCTAATTTGTATCATCGATTACTTATTAGTATAAATAAGGAGTGTGAAATTTTCATATAAATTCGATTTATAATTTTACCAACATTTAATAAGATGAAATAATGAGGCATCAGCTGGTAACCCAAGTTATTTATAATGTTGACATTACTTATGCTGCTTGTTACTTTGTTTCTTAAAATTTCTAAAATACCTTTCATTGTTAACATAGTTTAGATGTTGCGAAGCTTTATAAAACAAAGCATAAAAATATATATTGAAAAAAAAAGACGACCGGGGAATAAAATTAAGCTTTGTGAATATAAAAAAAAACGGAATACTTGGTAAAATGAGAATAAATGTATTTAACATAAAATAAACGCCTAAAACGCAAGCATACAGCAGAGCTCTGTACCCGATTAGAAGAAAAATCTGGAAAAAGCTTCGCTGTTATTTTTAATGTATTTTTTATTTCCCAAGTATTCCGTTTTATTTTAATTTCTTCAGACTTTTTTCTCTCACATCTTTTTTTCTTATTTTTTACGCTTAATTCCTTCCGGCACCTTTAGATATTTCACCAAAGATAAACAATCCAAAGTGAATGTGTCTAGTTATACAATGCAACATAGTTAGGGGTCACAGCCCCCATTATCCCCCAACTGCAAGGCAGCACTGTCAACGGTTACATACTGGTTGTGATTAAAAATAATAATGTTAGTGGATGTAATGAACTCGGCGCGGACGGCGTGGCGCGGCGACCGGCGCGGGGTATCATCCGCCGCGGTCATTTGTCTTCTTCTTATTAACCTCCGCAGTTCGAGTGGTGTTAATGGCGTGAAATTGTTGCTAAGGCATCGCGATCGCCCTGATAATGCGCCTCCTTTTTTATTGCAAACGTATTTGTAAAATAATATAGGGAAGGCTGGACGTGTCATGTTCGTAATGCCGACTTGTATCAGATTTTTGTGTTAAACATCTTCATATTCGTTTAAATCGTGAAGTCAGAAGGCGTAATTATATTGTATCAGTATATTTATTTCTGTAAGTAATAGGTGTCTTCGTTGGTATAAGTCTACAAACAATATCGTCTTCATAATAGGAAATCAATTGGTATTTGAATTATAAAGCCTCCGGAGAGAATTGTTTGTCGCCAATAAGTGAGTTATAAGCGCGTTAAATTAACTCCATAGAGAGATGGCAGGCTCTACCAATTACATGGAATAGAATGCTGCACTTATTACGACTTACCGAGAATATTTCTACGACATTCGCGTGAAGATATGGAGCGGATTTATCCCTAAGCCGTGGCTGGAACGCGTACCAAACTGGGATAAATTTCGAGAAACTAAGACGAATGGTGCGCTTAGCTACGCATAGTAATTTATGTAATGCAATAGTGCCATATCAGGGCCGGCGCATGCGCGGTGCGCGGGGGCGGCGCTAATACGGTAAGCGCTAAAGTTTAACGCATCTACCTACATTACTCTTCGCGCCCACGAAGTATCGCCTCCGCGCCCCTGCGAAACCTCAGTATGATTAATGTGTTAGGATTTTTAACTAAAAAATATTGAATTAATGGCAAAAATAACCTTCCCGCTATTTGTCAAAACTCTTGTTTTTATAGCACTACAAAAAGAGCAAACGATTGTTAGTTTAAATAGCCAGTGAACTTCGTAAATTACTCTGTATGAATATTGTTGATGTACAAAGATTTAATTTCATAAATATTTTGCTGGCCACTTCCCACAAGTAAAATGTAGTCATATTTTTTTTATTTAAAAATTAATAATTGTAATTTCTTAAATAACGACATATCCCTGCAATTGGATGTAATTAAATTAATGTTTATTATATATACACATTTGGACTTTTCTTAAAATCGAGGCCATCTGATTCGAATACCAGGTAAATATGTGGGTGGTCGCAAAGAGGAATATAATTGCTTACCGTAATTTGAGGGAGCAGGAGCCGATCCTGAGCGCAGCCTCCAAAACTGTCACCGCTGCTTGGTATTGACCGGCTGCCAATAGTTCCTGGCCTACAACCTGTAATAAATGTACAGTTTTAACGTTTTCAATATAGAGTATTGTTTTAATTCATTTAAAAAATCAAGGGACTTTTATTATATGGGATAATATATGCCATACCATCGTACCGTATTATAAATAAATATAATATATACACATCAAATTAAGAGAGATAAAAAACAAAATATCCAACAAATCTAACATTTCCCAAAAATCAATGAAACTAAAACAAACTAAAATACTAAAGAATATACTAAAAAATAAGAAATCTCATATGAATTGTTTGGGGCTAGAATTCGTGCTTGGCATGAATTATATACTTGCAAACTATACAATTTAGAAACCATAATAAGCTCTGCGGTCTATTATTGTATTTAGTGGCGCGAACCCACCACTCAAGTACAAAATTCACAAAAAATGTATATCGTATATACTGTTGACTATTTTTTTAAATAAAACTTCCATTAAGTATAAAAAATAATTTGTAATTCATGTTCAGTAGAAATTGTTATAGGGTGGTTACATAATACATGTGATATTTAAGCAAACAGCAAATTCTACAATTGTTGCAATAAATACACGGATTTGTACGCGGTAACAATGTCAAATATTCTCTGTCCGCCAAGTTCTCTGAAATTTGTAGCGATTCCTTTCTCACCTCTTTGAATATTAACCCGTAAATTTTACTTAGTAACCGCTGGTATTTACGAAAGTACATGTACATATTACGATTAAACCCTTTTTCCGTAAATGGCAACATTTTCTAATAGCATTTGATAAATAAGTAATTTACTCACTTGCACGTACTATATATTCATTCTATCATTATATTTAGGAATATAAGAAAAATCAGCAACATTTTTGAGCTTTTGTTTTACTAAGTAATAAAAAATTAGCCCCATTAATCACTGAATAATTGCTTTTGAAATTGTTCATGTCCATTTAATATTGTATCTTTCAACATTTAAATAAATTAAACATCCTAATTTATATTCACTTCCTTTTGAATCCATTAAAAAAATAAAACGTAAATTGCCGTTCGTCAAGATGTTGGCACAAAGTTGTAATACAGTCTTCGCTTCTTCAATGTAAGGGTTTCACCGAACTCGGCAAAATGACATTTCCGGCTGTCGGCACATCTGAAGCTTTTTTGAGTTAATTTCTCAAATAATCCAGTTTATAGGCAGTTTCGATGTCTCCACTGATGTCGTTCATTTTAAATTCGGGATACAATCATAAACTAATGTACAGAAATGCGAATTTGAGTATCATGGGCGGGCACAAAAAGCGCGTCGAAATGTTACGATCTCATTAAGGCTGCCATTACGTTGGCTGCAGTGAAACATTTACCACAACGTTTTGAACTTATCTCGGTATAAAGCTATAATGCCTAATTATTTGGGGAACACCCACGGTGCGTTTCGTATTATTTCTTTGGATTCTTTTGTGTCGCCTTACGGAATGACTTGCGGTTATCCTCACAGTTATTTCATTAGCCGCGATTATGTATTATATAACGTCATTTACTCGTCACATGGTCTGCGATGGCGAGATACGGCGTACATAGCGGAGTTGGACGTGTAATACGAATATTTAAAGCTTACAATTGCTTAATTGGGAAATATCCCGGGGCACTCAGCACTCTCTCGATAACTATCTACATAAACACATTGTCTTGAACTCATTAGGCGAGCCTGCTAAAGGGCACGTTTGTCCACCGTATATCCCCGGTGTTTGTGTTACACCAGTCGGATTTCAATCGTAGTGAACAATGTTTTAAATGCAAAACTATTAATAAATGTTGTAATTTAAAATGTGAATTTCTAAGACTACAATTTAAATTTTATAAGACATAAAAAAGCACATTAAGCTTTTAAAATTAATAGTTTCCACATTGCAAATTAAAATATATTTGGAAAAAGTGGTGCTGTTTTGTCAGAAACTATGTTGAAAGGAGGATACTACACTCTATGTTTTATCCGTTTAAAACCCCTTAATTACGACATAAAATTGGAAGATATATATTTAAATCACCACTTTATTATAAGCATTTTCTCTACATCTTACTGTAGGTATGTAGAGCCTGTCGTTATGTTAGGGAAACAAAATACTTTTATACTATCCCGCATTATGACGCAACATAATCAACGTCAGAGAATAAACTAAAGTCAAATTTATTCGTCGAAGAACTTTTCCAGTCCCTAATTGACACCAAAGGAAGTATTAACCTCACGATGCGACTACAGCTCGTTTAAAATGCCCAATCACATTTAAATGGCCTTCCAAAAATATTTTTAATGGCACCATTAAATTATCAATTTGTAACATCGATATATCTAAAAGGCCGGTAGCCATTTTGTAGTAGACGCCATGTCGAGACCACGTCGGGCTGCCGATCAACTGTCGCGAGATTGTATGTAAATTCGAAGGGGTCGGTTGTGTATTTATGGGCCTTTGATCACTCAGTTCCATTGTCTGGCGGTAAATGCGCCGAAAAATGTTCAGATGTCGTCAGGCCGCCGTGGAATGTATGCAAATGGTTCGCTCTGGGTACCGGGTTAACGTATAACAGGAAGGGATAAGAGGATTTCTTATTGTTTCGCTGTTCTTGTGTTGGATAATAAAGAGCGGGTAAGAAAAGCGCTTGACATTGTCCAGCGTATTTAAGTAACAATAAACAGGCATTAAAAAGGTTTGCAATCTATGGAATTACGACGATTGATTTGCTCTCACGTAACTGATTAAACATTTACTTTGTATCGTTAGTCGTGTGATATTTAAATGTATGCACAATTGAACAGGAGTTGTAAACATTTAAAATGTAAAAGCGTGCTGGAAAGCTTACAATTTATAAATGAGATCGCAGCGAACGTCATTATAGTTGAATGTTTATGTAAATTGTGGCGACTTACGAGCACCCTCGTTGTCAACATTTGGCTACACAAATCTTGTGCACCGTACGCATATTTCCGGTGATACGTTAATGGTTGACATTATTTTTTGGTTGGAAACTCCGTCTGTATATCGGATGGCATTTATAAAGGACGTTGTTGACAGTTTAAATTCGATCGGCGGCCGTCGGGAGCGCGATCCGGACTACATTTTATGTAACTTTAGTGCCTATTTACTTCGCCATTTTCGGCAACGGAACGAATGTTAAATTTGCTTCATAGCAAATACATTTATACGCATTGTTGTTGTTGTTTTGTAAATCTGAAAATAGTTGCTCTTTGTTTCATCTGCACAAAGGTACATCTTTATTGAAAAGATCAGTTTCATTTCAATACTTTTGTTGCGTGGTGACATAAACCAGAATTTATGATGGAGTGTCCTTTCCATCGTGAGTTTCAATAGATTTTATTTATAATACAAACACGAGACATATCAAACATGCATACATTGATTGCAAAGTCTATACCTTTCACATCGAACAAAAACAAAAAAAAAACATCAATCATCGAACAAAGGTACTCTTTACTCACCGATATCAATACAAAGGGTGACTGATCGAGTTTCATGGCCTCGAGCTGGCGGAAGGTGGGTTCCAGCGTGGTCCGGAGAGGTGACTTGAGTGAGGCCTCGACCAGCGCCGCCAGCAGCTGCCGCGATGACGGTTCCACGCCCAGGCCTGAACTGAAAGCCGCCAGGGCCTCGCCGTGACGGCCCAGGCATTGTAGGGCCACGCCTGTTGGAATAACATCTTTAATAGTGAAAATATTTAATAGAGCTATTACAATCGTGCCTCTACAATAAGATAAAATCAATTATCAAAGACTACTGGGGTTTAACTTTTGATACTGAAGCAAATATCCATCTCAGAAATGTTCGTCTCTGCCCGGGATTGGAACCTCCGGCCTTTCGTTTTTCTGTCGATTTTTTTACCAATTGGGTAATGGACGTTGTCCTTAACTAGTTGCATCATAAATAGTGTCTATTATATTTGAATAAACTATCAGTTTTTCTAGAGCCATCGACTGAAATAAATAAGTCGTAGAGATAGGTTTGTATAGGTTCCATTTCGGCCAACCGAAGTCTCTCGTAGTTCCTGATATCCACGATACAAGACTCGATCTTAGTGTTGGGCCAGAACACATACATATATGTGACTGTTGGGTGTGTTTATTTATTTTATATATATATATATTTTCAAATACAATCGAAAGTCTTATTCGATATCATGTATAGATATATATTATAAATTAAAACTTTTTGAACTAAGTCATTGCGCAATCGTGCGTATGTTTGCCATCAAATTTCTATGCGGAAATATAGAAACAGTACGCCAGTGCGGATGTGGCAGCTACAAAACATGCAAAATTACATCGGTGATAAATGACTTCGTACTGTAATGTATTGTAATTATTACTTGCATTATGCGCAATGGTCCGTATGATGCAGTGAAAGTCTTAATGAAGCAATACAAACAGTTCTGTACCATCACGCAATGACAAAGTGATATGGGAGAAACGCACGGATAATTCATTAAAGTGGCTTTTATGAGTAGGAATATAAGGAAATACATTAAAAAAACTAAACTCATTAAAAATAATTATTATGAGTAAAAAACATTAAACTTTAAAATCAATACATTTTTTATTTTATTGTAATGAATGGCGAGACAAGCATGTCATTCGTCTAATGGTAATCGATACGATCGCTCATGAACAGGGGCAAAACCGAACAACACCTTGAATTACAAAGCAATGCTTGGTATTCCACTGCGCTCGCCATCCTGAGACATAAAATATTAAGTCTCGATATGTCCAGTAGTTACTCTGGCTACAATGTCCTTCAATCCGAAACACATTGCATTTACACTGCTATTTGGCGTGAGAAATAGACATTGCGGCGGTACCTATCCAGGCGGCCTCTTACATATGAGAGACCAATCAGTTAAAAAAATATACAAAGAAATAGATATTGGGGTGAATTAAAAAAATCTTACCTTGCCTATAATAAGCCTTGGGCCAATTAGGGCACAGTTCTCTGGCCCGCGTAGCATCTTGTAGTGCGGCTGCGAACTGGCCCTGCTTCAGCCGCGCCGCTGACCTGTCCGACAAACGCTAACTATAATTTCATCCAATGTATGATAAGTGTAGGTTGCGATTAAACCGCATTCATGTTTTACCGTACGATTTAAATGCAGTTAAGTGGAGGATATATCATTGTGGAGTTATGTGTACGAGATATGTTAGATTGAATATGAAATTATATTTTAATTTTAAATTTATGTTTACTGTATATTTACAGTAAATTTAAATACCATTGTATAATCTATCTATCATCTAGATATTAATAGAGCGGACACTATGAACAAAGCCTTTTTAACAAAAAAACTGCGGTACCGTACGGCTATTCTTGGCTCTATCTTTGTCACTTCTATGCAGTCATAATATCCTCCCTGTCACTTCAACAATTCCCCGAGTGCTTGGTATGCGCGCACAGATTTTGTCCGTAATATCCGTTCTAGTTACAGCCTACCAACAACAACATCACGTCAGAGATGTGAAAATAATACCTTTCAACTAGGAAGAAAGTATTTTGTTTAACTTACCTATTGCTATAAAGTATATGGTTAGCTGGGTCTAGTGTCAATGCATCTGTGTACAAGGCGACTGCGGTGGCGAAGTCCCCGGCCTGACAAGCCGCGTTGGATGCCCTCACCTTCTCCACGAAGAGCGCTCGAGATGCAGCGCCGAGAGAGGCTGAGCCTGTTGGCTCCACCTGGGACAATGGAGAAAATTTAGATGGTGAAGAAGTGGTGATGATTTTGGTGATTGGAGAACATAGCTGAACGTTTGGGATGTCTGGACTTGTTTAAAATTTTGTTGTATGATTATAATTATTTTGTACAATAGCATAACATAGTTGTACAGACAGCAAAACCTTGTCTTGTTTTATATTTAGGAAAAAGGGCCAAAACTATTCACTTAACACGTGTCACTAGTTTAATAATAATTCCGATAGTCCTCGCGTAGTAATATGGGGAAAAATAATTCCAATGTATTGTATAAATCAACTAAACAGTGAAAACACTAAACATTCACTGAAGATGTCAAAGAATATCTTCGCACGAACAGGTTTACAACTCCACACAATGCACCGCAATAAAGCTCACTTACAATACGTGTTTATCTTAGACATCTTTATTCGGATAGATAATTATCCGCACACACCTATTATTACATGCAATAATAAATAAAAAGGCAATTTGCAGTTCGCACAATACTACATTGAACCGTGAACAATTTAATACGTAATGCGAGGAAGCAATAAAATTTCGCAAAAGAACCCTCTCGACACGTGTACTGCAACCGATGTTGTAATTTTAAACTTTAAAACCGAACCCGATGATTTGTTTCATATTTCTTTTTACAACCGCCGAATGGGTGTGTATGGAAATTTCTTTTTTATGGTGTACGACTGGCAAATGGGCAAACTGTTTTTGATGGTACGCAACCGCGGTCCGTGTACGTCCACAATGCCAGGGCAGCATAGGTGTATCGCTGGCCTTTGAGGGCTGACAAACACGGACATGGAAAGTGTATAGAAGTTGCGTGAGTCTTAGAAACCAATAATTAAGTAAGAGTGGAGCATAACGAAGAATCTAGCGGCATGAGTGATGGTAGGTGGCGGTATAATAAACTAATTCAAGGTTTTTTTCACATTTTTGTATTTTTTTTATTTATTTAATTATTATCTAGCATGTATATTGAAAACATATTTTACTTATGGTGTAAAGAGTAGAATTTTCCTTTGCCTCATGTAATGTTCTAAATACTCTTAATAGGCTAATACAACAAAGAAAACTTAATAGTAGTTACTTAACTTTTTTTCGTGGCAACGCTCTTAATATAGGTTTTAAGATCGTTTTTATTTGCGCTCTAAAAAGTAAAGCTCCTTATTATGTTCAATAAGCTGCACAATCCACCTCGTGTAAGTGTTACTATCTTCCGGTTCAAAGAGCACTGTTATTATTTGCTAAAAGCATTGACGTCATATTCTTAAAATCATTAGTCGATGCTACCGAACATATTATAAAAACGTGTTTACCGATTTATTTTATTGCACATAAAAATAAAAAATTATTGCAATGAAAACCACAAACTATAATAAACATAAAAAGTACACTTGGTGGTGTTATCGCCATGGTTATCGCTCAATTGCTATGTCTAATGTCTAACAGAAAACCATGGGATGGATTTAATAAGAGGCTTAATATAAGGCAGTCTAAACTGTAAAAGAATAGAACCTGACACGGAAATATATATCAAATACAAATAACTACCGCAAGTACGAGTAAATAAATAAATAAATAAACCCATCAGTCATATACATAGTCCTGACCCTACACTAAGATCGAGTCTTGTGTCGTCGTCATCTTGGCACTACGAGAGACTTTTCGGTTTCACAAACACCCAGACCCGAAACAAATACCTATGGATCACACAAATTTTTGTTTCGGTGCGGGGATTGAATCCGCGGCCTCTCGTTTCACAGCCAGCGTCTAACCAACTACGCCACGGAGGCTGTCAATTCAATGTGAAGTAATAATAAAAAACATACATAAATACACTAACAATTAAAAAATAAAAATATACAAATACCAATGCTGCAAGCTGGATAAGAGAAAGTTGAAAACCACAACTAAATCCGTAACTTTATGAATATTATAAATATCATCTTTTTATCTATTTGGCTATCACAATTGCCACACACGTACCATAGTAACGCAAGTATCTTTAAACGCATTAAAGTGCATGCCTCGTTCCGATTTCGAGCCGGAGCTATGTTTATTTAATTTTATGTTTCCCATATTAGTGACTACTTATCATATTAATGCAGGGCTTATGATAGCTCTGAGGCAGCTAATTAAAATAAGTATTCGTTAGTTCGCCATATGCGGAGCAAGTATTCTCCTTGTGATGGCCGGGAAGCGTTAGTTTGTAAAAGGACTGGTGTTTAGTCCGCTCTGTGATAGCACTTTAAATTAGTAATTTGATTAGTTTCACTCATTTAGAGCAGTAAACGGGAGTAATGGATGAAATATAAATAAAATATATTTAGTATTTTAAGCCGCGGTATTTCTACTGTGTTCAGAGGTAAGCACTTTTTGAATTTGCGATTTTATAAAGTTGTTTTTTTCTGTATTTTGTATCATAAAACTATCTCTCGCACGCCAAAACATTTACGCCATTATTCATAGACAATTTTTAAAGCTAATTTAGTTATCATTTTTTAAAAATCCGAAATGATTCCAAAACCGTTCGAAAGGGACAAAAATAACTAAAATTGGTTTATAACTATCTATGAATAAGGTTGTTTGTGATTTGTGATTAACGCTTATGGTCGATACAATTATGTCAACTTGTCCGACACAATTGTTGTTTCCGAAAAGCTACATATATACGTGGGCGACTTGTACCAGTTGTGTTCTTTGTCAGCTAAGAGCTATCAAATACCGATATTACAATCCCACACCAGCACAAATGTATTAACAATCTATTTAAGTAGACAATAATAGTGGATCGGTGCGTATTATCAAAATAAAAACGCGTTGGGCCGGCGAATGCATTCCGAATGCATATTAAGGGGCGCATTCGACGCGAGCAATAAAGCTCTTGAGTTTAATTGGTTCTGACTTAATTACTTGTTGGATTAATGTTTTTGTTTTACTTTCACTATCAGATGCATATTGTATCTTTTGTGTTTTGTTTTATATAGTTTATGTAGTAATCAATTTAACACTTCTCCAACATAATATGAGTATAGAAAGGCACGTTACAAAATGATTTATCGCCCAGGTTTAGCTGTTTTAAACGCGTTTAATTTAATTCGTTTATTTTTAGTAATTCTCTTTAACACCAGTTCGTGTAATTACTTTCAAAAGTTTTGAATTGCAACGGCTTCATGGCATTTGCCATTCTCAAGATGATAGGAAAAATTACAACTTAAATCAAAGTATTTTCCTAAAGCATTGATGCGTAAGACATTGCTTTTTTATATAAACCTACATATTTTACTTAGTGATCATCGGCCAACAATTTAGTGTGCATTGCACAATAGGCGATAGAGAACAAAATATTCCCGATTGGAAATGGTCGGCATGAAGCTCATTCACCACCTGCGCTATCTAGTCGACCGCATCGGAAGCGAGAGTATTTTTTCTCACGGACCGCATTCCCTCTCACCACACGACACAACTATTAGATCTATTTTATATAAATTATACATCGCGTTTTATCTACGCTAACCCGTATTCCAACACTTAAATTGTCCCGCAATGTAAAGCGTATAAGAGAACGCTTTGTTTTCTTTTTAGCAGCAGGCAAGGGACTGGTACGCATAGATTCTAAGTTGAAACAATTAAGCACTCAGAAGGCGCCTTTTAGAGACTTAAAAAAACTAGCGTGGTGTTAACTAACACTATTAAGTTCGGTCGAACGGAAATCCTAGAGATAAGGCGGCGGTTGTTCGCAGGTAGATTGGACTCCATCCGAGTGGGGTTTTAAAACAATTTGATCAGTTTTATCGTATGGTGCGGTATTTAAATACGAAGTGTTGTGTGTTTCTATACATTATTTGCTTTCAATTTAACTTAAAACTGTAATAAACATCTCACAAACAAGGAAAACTGGTATCTCTTTCATTTTATCATAGTTGTTTATAAATTCTTCCTTTATAGTTCCCAACCCTTTTTTTGTCATGTGTGGAACATAAATCAAGGCATTATTCCGTACGTGATTTGCTTTCATATGACTAATAACTTCATAACAAATTTAAACCTGACATAACCTTTAGTTGAAAAGTCGTTTATATTCTTATACACCTGACGCGATCCTAACAGTAAACGGAGAGGTTTTCCTACATGAGCAATAAAGCGATAAATATAACCTTTTTAAAAAATATATTGGTAAAACCATTAAAATATTGATCAACACATATTTCGCGGGAAACAACGCGCAGATTTTTCGGTACCGATCGCCGATTGTTGCGGCCATCTTGAAATATGAGCGGCGTAATCGAGCTCTTACGCGCTTTATTAAAATTTCGTTTAAACAGACGCCTGATAACCGTCCCGGCAGACGAATTGGGTAATTATTTTTTCTCGAAACCACCTTTCATTTATCTTGTAACGTTACTTTTTAAAAGCTCAGCCTCGGACCGCCCAGCAACGCTTAGTGGACGTCATACCTAATAATATAATGCGAGAGTTTTGTCCGTTTGTTTCCTATTTTTGGGCACAAAAGGGAATGTATGCAACTAATATTTGGCATAGCAAGAAATTGAGATATCAAAACTAACATTTTCCCGCGAAAAACTGCATCGTTTTTTTACATTTTTAAGGATTAATTTTAGTTATAGCGCGTGCGAATCCACTGGAAATGCAAAGCAATTTTTTTAATACTTGTGGAGATGCTTATTAAAATGTATTTAAGCGGTATAGTGAACTAATCACATTGTAATTGCGCAGAGAATGTGTTGCGTGCGAATGTAAATGCGCTGATGACAATACTGTTGGTTCAAGTAAAATATTTTACCGGTTTTTGTTCAAATTGTTTTCCTTACTTTATGAATGAGCGACAGCATTCACCCTTCCTAAGATGGCTTTAAGCTGCCTTTATTTTCTTTGGTATTTGCATTTTACATATTGGTATTTTGTGTTGGCGGTGATATGTTTGCCAATAGATTTTTATTAATTGCTTAGAGATATTAGAATTTTTATACGACAATTGTGTAGGTAAAATCTCTCATTATATTGTTGTTGTCGTTTTACAGCAAAGTCGCAGGATAATAAGCTATGTTCTCAGCGAGGCTCAGAATTAAAATCGTTTTCTTGCTATCACTTGAACATCTGCACTGGGAGTACATTGCAGTTTATAATTAATAACCTAGGGGTTGCGATAGAAGGTAAACTGTGTTAAAATAAATATCAGCATTAAATTATCTGTCACTTATTGCAAATAGTAGTGACAAATACCTTTTACACCACACACTGGAAAACTAATTGTCTCGTTTGATGTACGACCAGTGCGCCATGTACATAGCAGTTAAATTAAATTCCCACTAAGTAATAACAAGCAGTTCCTCTATCGTGGACATTTAACGTATTCTATGAAATCATTTGGTATGCATTGCGCGTTCATAACTTCCTATTTTATGGTCGCTGGGCGCATGCGTGGTCACACCCCACTGGCTGTACTGCCGAGCTAATCTGCTCAAGTGCTTGCTTAGTTTTTAGATGTATCTGTGATTTAAAGGGTTTGTTGAAGAGATAAAATGCCTTGTTATAAGTTTTCATTATAAGGCTAGCGCTATATCATTTAATATTTAGCTATAACCTAGTGTTAAGATATGCCATATGATATAAAATTATCCTTATTTTAAGTTGATTACAGGAGCTACTAGTTAACTTGAATGTCCACGATTGGTAAGCTTTGATACAAATGGTAATAAAAATGTGTTTTAATTTAAAAGTCGTTTATACTGAATAAATTATTATTTAATCATAGCTATTATCAAGTATATCTTAAAGGATATTTGCATATTTAATTTAAAAACTAGCTTCGATCCAGCAGAAGAAATCCGTGAACAATCCTCTCACGACTTCATACATCAAATAATTTTGTCTAACGGATGCATAGTAAGACAGACTATTCACTATAATTATATTTCCAGGAGGAGGCATAACATTCACATCTTTTCGACGGGTTTTTATAGTCACTACGTGCTACGACATACGAGCATATGGCATGCCGTCAACTTAGGTAATTTTTATTTTTAGGACCGCGCTATAAAACTTAAAAATGTCTCGTAATAAACTGGGCTTTGCGTCTAAAAATATCGCAGAGGGAATTTAATTCGCCCGGCTAACAAATTGTAAGCACAAACGAGATTCACCATCCAACTGTAAAAGGTCGAACATGGACCCACAAACCTGCCGGCGCCCAGGTATAAGGGTTAAAAACAAAGAGAAAAAATACCGTCGTCGGTCATCCTTTGTCTATTTTTTCCCGCTTATTTTTCGGGATAATTACACCAGATTCTTACCTGTTCGAAATAAAACAATTAACGTGTGTTGGTGCCGAGACAAATCACACTATAATTTGGGACCGGATTCGGACAATTTCTTGATGATTTAGTCAAAAGGTTTTTTCAACGCACGTTCATACATTTTATGGGAAACGTCGAGCGTGCGTTCCGCTCATAAGCCATTCGTCGTGGACGTATCCAAATTAATTTTAAAATAATGAACACTCAAAATGCCGGTGTTTGTTTTGTGAATACAAACTTTTTTAATTAAACATTTTTAGGCCGAAAGCGACGGGTTAAAAAAGCGCATTGCATTTGACTTCCGCGCATCTGTTCAGTTTGGCCCGAGGCACGGGACCCATCACGACTCCCATACTTACCTGAGTTAACCGGCCGAGATGGGTAGACAGCGCGCTATTACTACGTCGAGAGGGTTTGCCAGGATTTTCCGTTTCAAACGGTTATTGCTGCGAAATCGCACACTAACGCGGCGGATTCCTGGCATACTTGACAATTACCATTTCGTGAGTGACCCCTCATTCTCTTCAAGTGTCCCTTCCACTAGTCCCACCATGAAAGACGTGACCTTTGACATTAGTCCGCGTGCCTTTAACAAACGGTAGGGATGCATGATGTTTTTCGTACGAAGGTATGTGACGTCACAACTCGGGTCTCCGACGCCGTGGAAGACTCGATAAATTTCGATCGAGGAACATTCATCAATCCGTTAACACGTTCCCGTTGATTCATCGGAGATAACTCTTATAATCTGATTTTTGTGAATTAGTTTTGTCGGTTTTAGTGCTTTCTGTCGTCGTAATTCTTGTCTTTCTTTGACAGCGAGTTCGAGAAATGCAGATAATTGAACAGAATAAAAAAGTACGTAATTTGGATTCAAACCGGATGTTTTTTATTTTACTTTATAACCATGTATTAAACAGAAAACTCATGTACATTATATAATACATTATTATTTCGTTTAATTTACTTCACATATTTTTAAACCATAATTACACATGCATGCAATGGATATTGTTCAACAACCTAAATATGGAAGAACTTTATATTCATGCCAGAATATGAGCCTATTAATCTATAATATTCCGACGTTAAGCATTGCCATGTTATCGTTAAAAAAAGACAATTTCCCATTGTCTCACGTAAACGAACCAATATAACTTTATTATAATTACAAGAACAAAAGAATATGGAGAAACGATGCACGAGGGACTTAAAGAAAACTCAGTGCGCTCTTAAGGCAATTAATGTTAATAATTCTGGTTAACCGAACCGTAATGTCGGGAAATTACTCAATAAAGTATTGAATACCATAATGACCGCAATTGTCAGCCGTAATGGTAATAACTATGCGTAGATATATCCCATTGTATTCTGTTTTAGGTAACATTTAAATATTTCCATATCGACTCGACTACACAATGTTGTATGGCTTTGGTTTGCATTCCACGACGAGTGAATTTTATAAAATATTTTCGCTTATTTGGTTTTAAAACTATGCTTTTTAATATAATAGATTTATTATTCATGAGTCGCATTTGAATTTAACGCTTTTCGTAAACAAACTGTTCTTTGTCGGAGGTAAATACAAACATTGTGTGTACATATTATGTCTTTAAATTAGGTACTGGATGGATGACGTGGAACTGATAAATGCAATCAATTTTTTTTATCAAAAATACAAATAGTGTTTTCACAAGTAGATAACTAATCTGTAGGTATGTTTGCGATGGTGCTCCACTATGATACAAAGTTTTTCTTTAAAGCATCATCTACAGATATGCCTTTAGAACATAAGCAACTTATTCAAATACCATTTGATTAGGCATTAGACAAAACATATTCCTTTACGCTCAAAAAATGACACGCTCATGACACTGTAATTTAGTAATCATAACGATTTACAATTTATCGTCTTTCTCTGTCCAAATCATGAGAAATATTTAAGTGTCTTATGAGAATTCCAGCGGAAATTGTTTAAGGAAAATGAAACCGCAACGTCTGCTCCGGTGGTATCGGCAAGACGTGAACTTCAATATTCTACACTTCATAAATAAGTCTCCCTGTTACGTACCTGTTTGTAATATAAAATTCCTTGACAAACCAAGGAAAATTAGTTTTCTATAGAAGTTTTTGTTCCGGCACGCGTACGGTGCGCAAGGAATGTGTTCGTGACGATCGATTTCGCGCGCAATCATCGTCCGCCATGTTGTTTTTGTTGTCAAAATAATAGCCCAAGGCGCGTTCCTTTGCACGCTACCGTCTTAACCGCTTGACATGTGATGTGTAAAATATTTAAGCGCTGATTGATGCGGTGCGTATTGATAATTACATAGGCATGCTTCTATAAACATAATCCATTGTTACACTACATTATCGCTCCAATTCCAAACATAATAATAGCCTTAACAACTATCGTATCGAATTTGTTTCTTCGTACGTTTAATTATATTCGAGCTGTTATTACGATGAACATTATCGCGGATTAAATCCTCTTTTATTTTTTAAAACTCTTGCAAACCAGCCAGTGTGGGCGTGGTGGACAACTTGTATTTTATAGCTGACCAGTATCATGGAGCCTCTGTGGCTTGAACCTTCTTGAGAAAAAAACAACGTCCATAGAAGGATGTCTTTCAACGGGCAAGCGGTGATTTTGCATGAAAAATAAACAATAAAGCTCGAAAATTACTTATGCGATCAGGTTTTGGTGCTAATATAGGTACATCAGCTGTAATTGAAGCATGATCGCATTGAATAATATATTGTTGCAAAGATTGTAAACATAATTATTAGGAGTGGCATTTGTATCCAAAATTATTCAGTGGTTTCGAAGCCAAAACCAGGGCAAATCAAACGTTTGTTAAGAAAGTTGGAATAGTGTGCCCGGTGACGTTATCTGTTATTTATAACTTTAACATAAAATTAATGGAAATCGTTTGTTTTTATTGCAACAATCGTTTAAAATTCTTGTGAAATTATCTAATCCAACGGCTCACATAATCAGATCTAACATATTCTTCCATACACATTAATGTATATTTCGAGCTTTATTTTAAATTATCACTAATATATAAAAGCAATAAAATAATTGTGTCAACCGTTTGAGATAGTAGGGTTTGTTTTATAGATTTTTTATCTGTTTTATGCATGAGAAAAGACACATCAGAGGCATAAAGTCACTGTTTTATATCTACTTTCTTAACAACTATTATATTCTATTGCTTGAGGAGGTATCAAATATGAATAAATTATTTTAATTCATTCTAAATTATGAGTTTTTATACGTATAGACAAATTGGATTAAGCTATAAACACGAATAGTAAAAAATGTCCACAGTTGAATATAATGAAGTTTACAAGTTAAAACAAAAACGAATTCAAATAGAATAGAAGTACTTCAGCACTTACATATTTTTATGTTTGAAGTATTTTTTATATTTCATGTCGAAGAGAAAACGAGATTTTGCTTGATGAGTGTTAACCTTGCTTTGTAAACAATTATTTGTTATCAAATACGAACCAACTCTACCTAGAAACTATTATATACCTAAGATACGTTTCTTTCTATCCCATTAATTTTTCCAAATTTTATTGAGCATGTAACATATTTGTGTTTACCAAATATTGGAAAAGATTGTTTCACATGATCCCGTAAGTCGTTTAGAAGGTGCGTTGTGTGAGTCTTAATTAGTTAACAGA
This sequence comes from Hyles lineata, assembly GCA_030180105.1. Classification (NCBI taxonomy): domain Eukaryota; kingdom Metazoa; phylum Arthropoda; class Insecta; order Lepidoptera; family Sphingidae; genus Hyles; species Hyles lineata. The sequence goes on along the minus strand of JARJEE010000027.1, from coordinate 5,600,539 downwards.
TGTGCAAGAATGTGGCATAGAGTAGGGCGGGACGATTCACGCACCACCTCATACGCCATACCTCGATGAAATTAGCTAACTTACAGATATACAACGAGTTTTATTTACTATGAATTGATAAATATACGTAAGAAGAAACAAGAATTTATTTATAGACCTAGTCAAAAATATTAATTTGGTGTATTTTTAAGCAATATATTATATGGACTCAAAGGGCTCGTAGTCGCTTAAAAACGTACAACAAAAAATAGAGCACAAACTAGGTATTTTAATACTTTTTCAATGCTGGCTATGCAATAACGTTCCAAATTCAAATAACATGACTTAAAAATAGAAAAAAAAAAACTCAAATTACAAAAGCCACATATTTGCGTTATATTTTTTTCGAGCCCGCGTAAAATGATACGTGGATAAAAGCGCAGTCTGTAGGCACACGGCCCAGCGCCGACCACACTGGCCGCACTCGCGCCGCCGTAATATCCACGACCGCAGACCGACTTTCAGTTATTAGTCGATACCCATTGCGGGTTTCTTTTAATCACTTAGCTTATGTTTCCTCTGTGTTTATGTTGTAAAATCATTTTCCTATATATGTACTTGTACAATGTGAGTTAGACATTAGTGGGTAGTGTGAATTTATTATTTAAGAAACACTCTAATATTTATTTCAACCTTAATTAAATTGTAGTCCGTATTGGGACAATTTACCACAGTCGCATTATCTGCAAAGCTGAGGTCTTGGGTTCGAATCCCGGATCGGACAAAGCGATATTGGACTTTTCTATTCACTATCAGCCTGAAGTCAAAAATTTGTCTGCGGTATGGCGATAGGCTTGTCGATCACTTCGTGGTACGAAACACATAAGGCGAAACGTAGATGTCCTGGTTGCTACCAGGAGAACCGCTGTGTACCTTTTCTGGAAAAAAAGGCTCGAGTTTATGTATATATGTGTTTTTTTTTTTGCAGGAACCAGGAGTTCATGCTGAACATAGGCCACTTCATTCCCTAATATCTAAAGGAACACCTTTTGGAGCAGTCTGCACTCGTCATTTCATAATACTTCTCGGGTCCTCGTAGGCGTTTGACGCTGCGCTAATCGGTACGTGAACATTCTTTCACTCAATGCAGGTGCAATTCAAATTACTGTCAAGCTTAAATATCAGTTGTGAAATATTATGCAAAATATTAATCATTGATCGGTATCTTAAGTGGCTTATAGTTGCGATTGCTGTCGCAATGTTGGGCGAGGCTGGGGGTTATTCTATGAAACGCTACGAAGTTCGAGCGTTCGGACGCTGTACGTAAAACTTAACTAATGTGCCTAGATACTCCACAAAATGTTGGAATCCACTATCGTACGTCGTAACCATAGAGTAAGTTTGGAGAAAATGATGAGTATACTAGAGAGTTGATTTTTAGAAGTGTAAAACTTATATCTTACTCTGGACGTCGAACATCCGAACGTTCGAAGTTCGTATCGTTTCATAGACTAACCCCCCTGGGTGAGGCTAATTTGGGCGGGAAGCTGTCAGCGCATAACATCTAAATTCTTCGACACTCCGGTTTGATTCTTTGATTACGGTACTTGTTAGATCAACGATCCTTTATAGGATTATCTATTTACAATAAGTAGAGGGTCTTACAACTAGTCGATGTTTATTTGGAATAGGATTGGTGCAATGCGTTTGAGTTTTGGGTCAATTTTTCACATGGTATTAGTTGCTTTAAGATCAGAAGATGGTGATATAATCATACTTTAAATATTAAATAATCAATTAAAGCTCATTGCGACATTTAGAATAGGTTTTTTTACAAATGCAAGCACATTCTAAAGCACTTAAGGTATGTCATAATATTCGCAAATTTCAAGTTATCGTACTTCTAGCGCTAAGTCAAGAGCCTTATTACTAAAATAGCTCATAAATAAATTATAACAAATTGCGTACTTTACGCACTTCCTTAAAGTTAGAAACTACTAAAAGCAACATGAGAAAATTTAAAATAAATTATTGAAGTTAAAATGTCAAATTTAAGTAGAATATAGTTAATGTATCCGCTGCATATTACATTTCATATCGCCACTCGGACGTACAAACAAACACGCTCTCAGATTTACAACACAAATTAAACTCAAGTATAGAAACGCGTCGTAAATTAGAGAGCCTCCCAATCATCAGTTTTAGCAAAGTTTACCGAAACGTAACTGTTTTGCTTCCACCAATTAATTTTAAATTAATTTCACCATATAAACTTTGTAATTAACGGTCGGCGGATGGAAAGCAGTATTTTAGAAAGATAATAACGTGTTCTGCAATGTTACTTACCGACGCGGATGCCACGAACAGTTTCCGATAGAAAAAATGTGTGCTTAACATCAAGTCACGACACTATGTGCTATAAAAAGTGCAATCAGTTAATACCGTACGTACACATTACCTTTAATTTGAATACATTCTGTGGCTCATGCAACGGTACGGTTGTTTTCCTGCAGTTCGCATTCTATCTGTTTACATTTACATTTAAATTAGAAATAATTGTCCAGTCACCTTCGGCCCTTCTCTAATATACTATCTAAAAATTCCTTCGACATTTGTTACGTTGTTTAAAAGACCAAGAACGTCATCATAAATAATTACACTCTAAAAATCGCAGATATGACCTGACCCTACAAATTAACCACAGGTCTTAAAACCTATCAGAATCTATGAGAGTCTTTTCGATCTCATAACACTCGGACAAAACCGAAATATTTGTAGTACACATTTGTCTCGATGCGCTTCTCGACTAACAGCGCCACGGAGGCTATCAATCTAAAGCTCGTTTGCTCCTAAACTGTAGGAAAACAACTAACCCGATTAGAATAATAAATCTAATACAAAATGCATCGTCTGTAGCATTGACAAAGGAAATGGTGACGCACGCCTCGTCGATTGCATCAACAGCTTCGAGTTAAACGATAAACTTTTCCCGCGTTGTTTGCAACGGAGAGGATTTGTTTTATGCGTTTTGAATGGCGACAAGCCTTTATGCAATATTGCATTCTAGCTTACATGGGATTACAAAGTGTCTGTTACGAGATACGGACGTAAACAAAGCTGTATTTTACATCTTTCCCTTCCTGTACTGTTAAATGAGTAGGATTTCTTATACTTTTGCTCCGTGTCGTCAGTATGCATATTGTTTAGCTGTATTACTTCATGAAACTCAATAGTATGACATATACCAATATATGAATAGATTCAAATTTTATCTGATAATTTCGTTTAAAATTTGTAGCCCCCTTATATGTAAATATTTTTTTAATACCGTGAAAGGATGTTTGAAAATATCTCTGTGTGGATGGTGGACAGACGACCTAATGAAGATTGCAGAAAGTTGCTGGATTCAAGCCGCTTTCACAATAGTCCGCTGTGTTTGATCGTCAGGGTAAGCCTATGTTTAGGAGTGAGCTTTACGTGACTAAGTATTATGACGGCTTTTCCAGAGAGATTTAAATAGTTCCAATTTTTAAAGAAAGTAATTTTCACAGTCGAAACATGGAAATGGTTTTTGCGTTTCTGATGTATCACCAGAAACATCGGTATGGATATTAATAGAGTCCATCAGTCTAACTTTGTCTATTTCTACGATCACCTAATCAATAACTCCCATACACATACTGGCACGAACCAGGACAACACTTCCTCGTACGGTCGAGATCTTGTTCTCACCATGATTACTCGATAAACAAGAGTACTCAGTGGTAATTATTTATACCAGATCATATGAACAGGAAATAATAAATACGCGTTAAACCGTTCACTTCCTCGCTTAGTAATATCTGCTAAACTAATCAATTAAAGAAAATAGTGTTGGCTGACGTCTATTGTTGATCGAGAAGCATCGTTTGATGCCATTCGACACTTTGGCGGCATGGAATTGCACCTACCATCAGGTGCAGATCAGTCACTTTGCCGTGTCGGTTAAAAAAAAGGAAAACAAAAAACACACCACTGGATAACAGGATAAAAATGTATGACAGACATTAGACTTAATTTCATATAACTGCTAGAATTTAAAGTTTATAACCATAGCCTCTAAACATACATGAACACAAATATAATTACTGTTTTCACTTGGAAATTCAATTGAACACCTGTACCAATAAAAATCTGAGGTGTCGACAGACGCAATTAGTGTAATTTAAATTTTAGTGTCTAGAAGAATGTATTGGTAACGTTGAATGAGGCGTGAAGTAATTGCTGAGCCTCTGCAATATAGTGTTTACGAACATCTACTTTACTACTAGCGATTACCAAACGTATTAGCATATTATACTCGTATTCATCACTATTAGTTTTTGCCTCAGTACAATAAGAATATCATTTGTAGTTGTTGTTTTATTGTCTCTAAATACTGTTATATTTTTTCTTTACAGTAAGAATAAAAATAATAAATACATGATATTGGTTTATGGGATGCTTATCAACAACTTTCGGAGTCATATGTGTATTGACAGTCAATCACCAAGTAGTATAACGGTGAGGGAAATATCGTGAGGAAACCTGCATACCATAGCGATTTATAAGAATTTCTATGGTATGTAAGTCCGCCAACCGCACTAGGCCAGCGTGGTGACTATATGGCCTAATCACTCTCAATCGTACTCCCGATTGTAGAGTAGGCCCGTGCCCTGCAGCGGGACGTATATGGGCTGATACAGTAAAGTATGCTTTATACTTGATACTAGCCAATGATTCAGGTGTGTTTCTTACTGAAATCATCAGCGGTTTTCACCACCAATATTTTTGAGGATTTGCAGATAAACCACAACTGATACGGTTAATTAGATAATAAAATTTATTTACGTGAGACACATTTTTATTATGTCATTGCCTATTTGGGAACAGAAAATAGTGGCCCATTTGATGATTAGCAGCCAGAGCCGTCCAATCACTGCAGCATGTTAATGGCATAGTCAACCTGCTACCTATTCAAAGAGCTGTTCAAGCTTTGTTGTGGTTTACTCCCTAAGCATTTACGCTAAGCTCATTCACTTGCTATTTACGAGAACCTCTTTCCTATGTAAATTAAATCGACAACGTTTAAATTGCGCGTGAAATAACTGAAATACCAACACAATACGCCACACCTGAGAGTATAATAAGTCTCAAAACTAACAATTAGTTCAAATTGTATAAATGTTACTCCATTACAGGTTCAGCTTGACGCTTTTACGTAATAGTATGTTTTACATTTCTAAACTATGTATTTACGTGAATTTTCTAGACGCGTCGCCTCAAGCAATCTTTCTGACCGGTTACCGTAAAAAGTTCAAGTTAATAGCTACATGCTGTAAACTGGAAAAATGTCGGAGAATTACTGTAGAAAATATAGTTCCAGTATTTCTAGTCAGGTATGAAATAGTCCGCAATAGGCCAGCGTGGAAGAGTATGACCAAAACCCTTTCAATCTAACTTCCTAGTGTGGATGATATTTGTACTCTGTAGTGTGTATTTATGGGTAGATACAGCCCACCATTGCTTTTGAAAATCAGGCTGTTTTCTCTTATTAATAATTGCAAATATATTTTTGGGTGAGATGATTAGGTATTATGTGACTGAAAATATTTTCACAGCGCCTGATGTGGACAGAGATATTAAGAACTTAAGAAATGAAATTTATTTACTGGTTACGTTGGCAATTAAACAGCTCTTAAGACAAGCAATGATAAGCATTAAGCTATGGATCTTATTTTGGATTCAAATTTGGATAAGTTATACCCATATAAAAAATCGCTATCTTGACTTTACGTCAACAAACTCGAACATACTTTTACAACTAAAAAACAAATGCAAAATATATAATCCCGGCAAATGATAGCTCCTTGCAGACAATCACGCACCAGGAACCGCAGCTAACAATAGCCAGTCTATACAAACGTTACTGTTCCTTAAAGTCCGAGCACAAAATCTAATTCGCGAGTTTAGTGCGTGACGGCTCGTCAGGTGTTGATATACGACACATTGTGAACGCGAGGCGGCACAATCGCCACTAAAAACACCTTTAGTGACGCTGTAAAACTACTATTGTAATTGTGTTGTGTTGCGTTTTGTTATTGCTGTTTAATATGTGTATCGGGATGGTGTAATTATCAAGTTCTATGACTGGTTGGTACTTATTGGCAGAAAATAAGGGCGATAGAGTAATAAAGATAAGTTTAACTTGTGTCGCCGAAAGCAAGTTCAATAATATGACCCAATTTTCCTAAGATGATTACCGATCCAAAATGTGATAGGGGTGAAAACAGTCTTTTCCATATGAACATAGGGCCATGTTAAGCCAAATTAACGTCGCTTTAAATACATGGCGTATTATGAAAATTGTATTGTGGTTTTAAGTTGTTAAGGGGTCATTTTTATGTGTGATAGTGAATTAGGTATACAAAAAATGTAACACATATAATGATGTGCATTAGGTAAGTTAATCAGTTTAAAAGTTCATAAAAGTTAAAAAAGCTTCAATTAATGCATTACACATAATCTCGAATGACTTTTACCAAACTAAAAGTAAAGTTTACAGCTTGTATCCTTTAATAGCCGAATACTAGATATACTTATATAGACACAATTTTTAACTCATGCATAGGAATGAGGTGTGACAAGTTAGAATATAATTTAATGCGCTTGGACGTGTAAAGGCACCGATAACATGAACTTAGAACAGGTGGAATATCTAATGGCGCATTAAAGTGAGCATTCATTTACCGTAGTGTAATGTTATTATGTGTTATATTTAATGGTTCCGTCCTGTAAGCAGTAAGTGCGACCTCGGGTAATGTGTCCAAACATGGGTAATTTACCTCGTCACTTTCCAATGAAATTATTACATACATACATACATAAACTCACGCCTTTTTCCCAGAAGGGGTAGGCAGAGATGCTAGGACATCCACATTTCGCCTTGTATGTTCCGTCTCATAATGTGATTGGTAGCGAGCCTATCGTTATATCGGGCTCAAATTTCTGACTCTGTATAACTTTACCCAACCCGGGATTTGAACCCGAAAGCTTTGTAACGGCACAGAAGTAGTCGAAATTATTACATGCAGGTATTTTTTTTATTTCTTATGATGGCGATAATGGCAAGACGAGCATGCCGTTCGCCTGATGGTAAGCGATACGATAGCTCATGGACAGAAGCCAAACCAAACAACAGCATGAATTACAAAGCAATGCTTGGTATTCCACTACGCTCGCCATCCTGAGACATAACAGGTAAAGTCTTAATATGTCCAATAGTTACCCTGGCTACAATGTTCTTCAAACCGAAACACAAAAATTCATTTACATTGTTTGGCGGGAGAAATAGATATTGCGCTGGTACCTACCCAGATGGCCTCCCACACATGAAACACCTACCACCATTAAAGTAAACATGCATTTGGGACTAAAACTGTAATCACAAATATAGATTGTCTACGATCGTTTGGCGTCCGAATGCGTTGTCGTGCTGTTGTCAAAATGATAGAAGCAGTTTTTGTCCGTTCTCATTGAATTATATTGAACATGTTAATACTATTAGATTACGAATATAAACACTTTTTGTTTATAATTGAAAACATATCTCAAACATTACCTTAAATATTTAATTGTAGTTCCAAACCCCACACGCCAGTAGAGTTTAAATTTATTATAATACAAATTCCAGTGTAATGACATATTAAACTAGCGAGTCATAAAGTTATTGATATACGGAGTGATCAATCTTCACTTGGAATATTTTGGAATTGATTGGAGACTTAAACTAGGTATATTTTACTGATCTCTAAAAATTATAACTTCAATAACTATGGCAGTTTGTATATAGTAATAATTTAATTTTATAAATAGATATCAACAAGATGCTGCTTGTACAACAAAACGACGCACAACTAGGTTTCTTCAAAGAAAAAACCAATACATTTCACGCTTATTTTATGCCGTTAAATTGAAAAGCAACAGGACATTAGTGCAGAAATAACATCGAACATAACGTTATAGATTACATTAAAACTTGCAAGGCAGTATAACAGATACTCCTTTGACTTACGGCAGAAAAAGGAATGTCCGCAGAAATAATACAAGGCGGTTGGGTTTATTTTGTTTTATCGCTGAATCCTAAACGCGTCAACTGGCAACAACTCACCGGATAACGTATAACTTGTTATTACTGTGCATCACTTCGAGACGCGGCGCCTTATTATTAGAACCGCGCGAAATTTGTCGCAAGGCGCTTTGCCTTATTATGTCATTAATCTTCATAAATGCATGTACCTTCGGGGTCGAATAAGGCATTGATTAGACATAATGTTATTGATGGAAAATCTCTATTATGAATAATAGTTTTATAGCCTGTCAGATTCTATCCGTATAATAAATGAATTGAATTCACGAAGTTTTTAGAGCAAACTGATCACAGTTTTTAGAGGTTGTATTGTTGTATAATTAAAAATTTATAAATTCTACATTAATTATATGGAGATATAATTACTTGCAACACATACTTGAAGTTTTACTGGTGCAGTACTAAATTTTTTAATTCGTTTATTAATTATTAAGTTAGTTTAAATTAATCTAATTTTAGAACCCAAGTACAACCATCCTCTTATACTTTCATAGTTCTGCCTACACATTAAATGCGAATTACTATTTTAACACCCATATGCAATGCCTAATGTTCTACAAAATTGTTATTTAGAAATAAAATGCATAATTCTATGTTAGATTATTTCTAGCACATTTAATTTGACATCAATTTAAAAGCGTAGAAATGTTGAATACCCGAGACCATTTAAAAGAAAATGTATACATCAATAAATACCTCCATAAAATGTTTCACAACGTTGCTAATTCCAAAGTTCCACATAGTAAAACGCTGTGTGGTACATTGTAGATAATAAAATTTATGCTCCGCGGTACACCGTTCGGCCAGTTTCGACGTATTGCGATAAAAGTTCATTACACATTAATTTTTAAAACACTGAGCATAAAATGAAGCTATATATTTAACAAATATGGGTTGAGATGTTTTATTTATTGCCAGCACTTTAGTGATCCTGATTTTAAATAAATTATGGATGTAGTTTAATTTTTTTAGAATAATTGTTATTCCATGTGCTTCAATTGACTTTATTTTATACCTACCAATTTAATATAACTGTAATTATGTAAGTCTTCGATGTGAATAAAATATTTCTATTCGTCTAATTTTAGCAAGAAAAATTGCAATATATTTTATGTAAAATATTTGTTTAAAATAATACGTAACATTTTCAAATTAATTATTTTTATGTCTAAAAATAACTAGACAATAGCGCAAGTCGCATGGTGTCCGCAATAGGCGCCTACAGAATGTTAACTACACGTAATTGCGTAGCAGTACCGAGACTGCGCAGGCGCCGTTTATCCCGACGGTTTGTTACGCGGCCCCTTATTGCCGTTGCCGAGATTATCAGCCGCACTCATCATTCTACTCTGTCATTTGTCTATAATAAAATTGTGAACAAAGCTGTGCACATCCGCCGAGAGCCGCGGTGTCGCACGCTGAATTAAATTTATGTCTATAAACCGAGAATACGCCCCTAATACACTGTTGGACCTTGTTAAATTCAGTCGTTAAATATTTAAAAGTGCATCCAAATTGTTCTTTTATGATCGCTTAATTGTCATATTTATTTTTTGTTTTATAGCATTTAATACCAATGTCGTTATTTGCATTGCCGGAAACAATTTGTGTATTCTGAATTGAGTTTCAATAAAATATTAAAAGAAGAAAGAAAAGTATCTTAATTGACTGGGAACAAATATTGTTACAAAAGGTTCTGTTGTAAAGTAAAACTACTAACAGAAAGAATGGATTGGCTCGACCGGGGAGGGTGTTACGATTGTCTGATAGGAAACAGAGTTGAAATAACAGCTTAGCCTTTGAGTTTCATTCGGTGGAATTTTCAGAGAATTTATTCAGTACTACTGATCATAGAATATTTATATCCGTACGAAAAATGACCATCGTCGCGTCAGATGGAAGAAAATCCGTCAGAATGATGAAAGTGTAAAACATTTTGGCCGTCATTACTAAACTCGGATTAGCGAGGGATTAACTCTAGCCCAAGACTAGAATTGAATCAATCATTTTGTTCTTTCTTTGCACTTTTTTCTCCTGTGTTTTGTTGTGTTTTGATTGTGGGGTCATTTATCAAAGAGAGATGCTCCGGGACTGTCATGTGAGGCCAAAGTACACCGTGTTTATCAATAAAGTTGTAAATACCTCGCTATTCAAAATAATCGAGTCAATTCTACAGTTGTTCATCCGAGTTTACTAATAAGGTCTTATCTTTGGGTTCTGTTTCCGAATAATACGTTTGGATGAGGCCGGCATAATTGTGTCGACCGACGAGAGGGAATTTTGTGGATATTTTATTTGGAGTGCACTTTATACAAGGTTAGTCATAAAGGGTATATAAAGCCGTAACGGTGATGCTACAATCATCATAATGACCAACTTTTAATATAGAGCCAAGTGCCAACCCTGAAATCGCGAAATAAAATCGTTTCAATCTGCAAAATGTATGGAACATTTGATTCTTTTTTCGTGATTTCAGGGTTGGCGCCATAGCAAAAGTTGTTCATTATGAGTGCAGCATCCCTCTTTCGGCTTAATATACCCTTTAGGACCAGCCTTGTATATTGTCAATAACTTTGTTGTCATTAACCTAGGGAATTCTGTTACTGGCAATACTGATGGTACAAATAAATGTTGCGATAAGTTATCGAGTGTTCGCAACAGTTATACAACTTTCATTGAGAGTAAAAGTTATATGCAAATCAATTGAAGAGCAATATAATTATTAGGTAAGCAGCGAAGCTCTTTCTAAAAATAAAATTTTAAGTGTGATTATATAAAGTGTAACGTATAACTTTAATACCATCTAATATCTATAACTGAACTGGGAAAATCTAGATTTTATTTACTGTACTAGTTTATATTTTATTTTGATAAATAAAATAGATCTATATATTTAAATGAATTTGTATATTTTGTGAACGTATAAAGAATTTTCAGCAGAACAGCATTTAGAAACGTTTCCTTCATGTATCGATTCTTTTAAGATTTTTCATGTGTTATTTTTTTAATTATGTGGTCTCAACTCATGCATTAAAAACAATTAGCTATTTATTAAAACAATCTCGTAGTCGATTTAATAGCACCGATATTATTCGCAATACAATAAATTTTATAGAAAAATTACCAGTTCGCAATATAACTACTGGTTTATTAAATCAAATACGCACGTCATTGCAATTAAGACCTAATTACCGGGCTATAAAGTCGTTTTAATACGTCCATAATTTTCATTGAGAGTTCGCGCGTAGAACCCTACATGTTATAATACTTAGGAACATTAGAGTAAGCATTTATTGGTGCATTAAAATGCCTTGAATAGCCTCTCTATGAGGTTTTAATAATGCGAATGACTAACGTTTATGACAATAAAACGTTATAGGCGCTGTTGGTATTGAGAATGAATTTGCCAAGAATTCTATAAGTAATTGATATGGAAAGTGGCATAAAATTGCAGACTACGTTACTTTTAAATACAGTGTTCTGAGGAGCTTAAAGCAATTTGTAGCTTGGCGTTTTTGCTACCTTTTTTAAACATTACATTTTATTTAGATTTTATTTTATCGCCTAATAGGTTTAGTGGCACTGATCGGGGGCTACAACCGTGAGGTCCTCGACTTTTTCTTTCTATGTGCTTTTTTTCGGGTAATACTTAAGATTTGTTTTTATCTTTGCATACGATGATTCTCCGAATAGATTTCACTATTCACTTATTTCCAGTGGTTATATTATTATATTAATTATTGCAAATTATTATTTTTATGTGACAGTAAGTTGACGATAAAAAATACTTAATATGAACTTGATGATAAATATTAATATATGCATGTTAATTAACCATTAATTATTCAGATTGTGAGTTTTGTTCTGTTTAACATTTCGCCGTTCGTGGGCGAAGTCGAATATTTTGCATACATAAAAGGATAAAATGGATTTCTTGCTTTTATAGACCAGTGGGGGCGTTCATCACAGTTTTTATAAAACTGGTATTTGAGGATGTAGGTAGGTTCGAAACTATAGTTTTTTACTTTTATAAATAGTTTAGTCAGATTATTGTGTTTATGTATCTCTTTCTTTCTCTCTCTCTCTCTATCTTCAGTCAACTGCTGGACATAGACCTCTCTCAAGGATCTCCACAGCGACGTATACAAATATAGGTATATTGCAGAAACAATCGCTTTACGTTTGAACGACCTGCTTATGATTTAAACTTAGGGAAAACAAATTCTTTCTAATCGAAAGCAATCTTCGATCAAATATACACTAGATACACAGTTCCCTATAAAAGTTCTGTTAAAAAGTGGCACCGATGCATGACATTAAAAAGATTAAACAAAAAGATCACATATTCCAAATATATTAACACAAATTCCACCTTATTCCTGGAGCTTAAAGTCGCTTTTCACATAATATTGTCTAAAGTTCTGCGACGTTTTGGAAGCAACGGTCGGTGCGTGACTGAAGGCGAAAGAGTGCTTAAAGCACTCTTTTTTGGTGCCATTTTCTAAGCGCTCATGTTGTATCTAGTGTATATTTGATCGAAGAAAGCAATCATTAACTTTAAATTCAAGATCAATTATTACCCTTGAAAATAACAATACATCACACAGATCCCAATATAATGGGCGTGCCACACATACGGCCGATTTTTAATTATAAACCCACATCCACACGTAAGGCTGAGCTTAATTCGCGAAAACAAGTGAGGCACAATACACGGTATCGCAACACCATATTAGCGACCATTACTCAAGGCAGCGCAAAGAGAAGCGAAAAGAAATTCTTCTGAATTTATTTGGTGTAATGTATTCGGTTATTTGGTATTTTCAAGTTATTTGTTTCAATGATGTTATTGTTTTGATCATCTGTGCGGTTAAGTACGATTTAAAATATCAATTGGGACGTTTGAGGTCCGATCTCAGTAGATATTGGTAACTTGAAAGTAATGAAACAGTTGTCTAAAATTCATCAATTAAGCGGTATTATGTTACGCTAAGAAAGTTGTGTTTTAAAGCTCCAGCATTGGTGCTATAAGATGGTGGTATAAGGTGACAAAAAATATTTTTTTATAAGAAAATGTGTTCTAAAAAATAGAAAAAAGAAAAATCCCTTAATAAACACATTGGACATATTCCCCTCACTCGGCAATGCGAGTCTATCTCCCCAGCTACCAAGCGCTTTGCAATAGGAAATGAAACACAGCAACAAAAAAAGGCATCAATTCCTGGTGTATGTTAATGGTAACGCTATTATATTAGTACGTGGTGGTGGTGGGGTCACGCCCACGCTATCCGTCGCATCTACACCTTAACAGCATTTGAATTACATTAATTTATATCGGACCTTATGTGTAACTTACCTCGTCATTGGTGTGGGCCAAGACACGCGGTGGTTGCGAGTTGGATACTTAGCGCGCTTTTGCAAACTGTTTTTGTGGTAGGGGTACGTGTAGTGTATTGATAGTATGTGTAGTGTAATGTAGTGTATTGATGACTGTCAATTTTATGAATATGCGATGCAAATGAAGTCAGTCGTTCGCGTAATGTGAAATTCCGGGTATTTTTGTGTTTATAATAATAAACTTTTCTGATATATCTTTTTTTGTTAAATATCTTAGCTATGTTAATAATTATAATTTGCTCTTGTTCTTATCTGGAAAGACCACGACATAATAATTATTTATATATTTAGATTTGTTGTCCTTGCAAGCAGCTCACCTTACTTACCTCTACATATTTCGAGTAAAATTGTATTAAGTTACTAAACTCTTCATTAATGTCTCAATAGATATATTTTTTAAGAGCGTTAAAAATATGAAAAACAATAATACCCGCTGTCCCCTACCACGGGTCCCACACACAGCCAACAAGCAAGTCACGCACAAGCAACCACGTTCACACGTCGAATGCAATACATCTGAACAACGGCAATTGGTAACTTACAATTGGACGCTCACCGACCAAATGGGATTAAAGGGCCAACTCGTCTGTATATAGACGGGATCGCGGGGTCACGCTAACATGGCACCAGAAAAGTATTCCTATGTAACCTACTTGGATATTGTGCCTAAGTGCACCGCTTGGCACTTGTAAACGGTTCATAATGTGTATGGTGGAGTCGGTCTTGGGATTGTTTTTGGGCTTATTCGATTTATGTATCTTGCCATGAGTACTAGTAGCGTGTAAGGGAATTGTTAGGTGTAAAAATTCGAAATAGTCGTTTTGTAATGGTTTCTTAGGTTTACGCAAACGTTACACATTGAAATAAAACTATTATTTACTGATTTTATCTCAGACTTAGTAAAATTTTTACGTTTTTCAACTTCCCGACGGACGTTTGGATTATTTTACAGCTTTCTTGGTCACGGGGCGCATTAAGGTGTTAGTCATTAGCTCAGTGACTGTTACAATTTAAATACCCATAATTTATAATTATTAAAATTCAAAAGTTAATTGGTGTTTGCCTTCCGATCTACGTAGAAGGAGCTCACTGTGTCTTGAGTCTCTTTTGAATGTATTTGGGTACTTAGGAAGTCGCTTATAAGGCATAATACAGCAATTTTGTGAATTAATGCACATGCTTTCTAAAAATGTAATATAATATGGGACTTATATTATTGTTATGTACATAAAATACAATTGGAATGCAAGTTGGTCGAAATATCTTCTTATTTTACTGCCTAATGAACATGTTCATAGGCAGTTTTAGTTATCTAATGTTTTGTCCTTATCGAACGACTTTTGAATGCAGGTTGAGCGAAGAAGACAAGACTATTCGATAGTTAAAATAGGTTTAAAGACTATTAATGAGGCCGTAAATATTTTAGGACACCATATTAATTATTATAATGTGTATCCGTGTAGGTTCATGCTCAATTATTTAAATACATATTTGGGACCTAAAGATAATTATTATACAAAAGAACAGGAGGGTAACTCTATGCTCTGACACGATGTTCGAATATTCGACGACCGAAGTTATAAGTTTTCCACTTTTAAAAATCAATAATATTCTCTATTATACTTATAATTTTTTCCGAACTTAGTCTATGTTTACGACGTACAATTGAGGATTCCATCATTTTGTGGATTATCTCAGCACATAAGTGAAGTTTTACGTACGAGCGACGTCCGAATATTCGAACTTCGTATCGCATCATAGAATAACACCTCAGATGTAAATCTCTGAACTAGTGTCCTCAAGGTCGCGAGAACGTGATGTCATTAAATAACTCATTTCATTCACTTATGAATATTATCTGCAAATTAATTTGCTTTTTTAAATGAGGTTTGTATTATATTAAGGAGTTAAATGGCATGTGGAAAAATTAATGTATTATATTGGACCAACCTCTGAAAAATCTCGCTGCGACATCTTTTCTTTATGGTCTTCTTAAACGAATCTGTAACAAAACAATAGTATAATATATTATACGATTACACTTTATTAAACTTAAATTAAATCATGCGTGTATTTAACAAAATGATAATTACAAAATTAAATTTCGATTTTCGAAAAACATAAAATGATGCAAAGGTAATTTGCAAATATTTCTTAATATTAGCTTCTATATTATGCAAAATAGTTCTCTCCCTATATTAATCAGATTTATAATATTATACGTGGTTGTTAAATAAATTTTTATACATAATATTTCAAATATATAACTACAAATTACTATATACCTTGCTAAATGGATAAATACAGGTATAATGTACTAAGCGTAAGCTTCGGAGGGAAACATTAACAAGCGGGATTTAAATTAACTAACGCAGACTTTTGCAAGTAACTCCGAGGTGTTATTATGATTGCGTCCGCGTACTTTAGATGCAAATTAACGACTTAGTGTTACACCTGACGTAGTTATTATATTGCAATAACAATTTATCCGTTTCATTACTATCAACACATTTTAGATACAAGAATTTTTAAATTAATTTTATTTAAAGACAGCGTTATCTAAAACATGTACATTTTATTTTCTGTTCCATTTGTAATACAATATGTTCAGTATTTCAAGAGGTGTAACCATTTAAAAAACGTATTTAGGAAAAAATCGAAGTTCAAAGATAGCGATGAGAAAACCGCCTATATTATTTAAAAATACGTAGTAATTTATTACCTCATCAGTGTAAATTCATCAAGATAGCGTAAAGTAGACGCAGAACCACCCGTCTAAGATTTATTAGTGCGTTTCTCTTTAATTAACAGACTCGATAATATCCCGACACGTGAAAAAAATAATATTATGCAAATAAATTTCATTAATAGTCGATGCACGGATAGGTGTTGCCACGTTTCATTTAGAACACGCACACAGAGTAAAAAATACACAAAATTAATTAGTCGTAAATACCGCGACTTCTTGTAAAGGTGGTTAACTTCAATAAAATTATAGACTCTATATGGGTTTAATGCGCAGTTTTATGGGAAAGCCCCTTTTTTAAAGTAGCATTTAAAAATGAACTGTAGTTAAACGGTTTAGGGTTGAGAATCACTTGTGTTGTGGAGATGATATGGCTAGACGGAGGCCCTTGGTCGGAGCAATAAGCCGGTGCCAGTAGACTTCCGCCAGCGATCGTCAAACTTGGCAAAGAGGTGTGCGTAAAAACCGTTCTGCTAGTTGAATTAACGGCTGCTGGTTGAATTAATGTCATCCTGAGTAATACTCGCTTAATTGCGTTTAATTATTGACTTAGCGTATAAGGCACTAGATGTTATTTCATTTTGATTTATTTGTAACTGTCAACTGGACCGATTTGCTTTTTTGTTGTTGCTTGTGAAGTCTAGTTTCCAGTGGAGCAGATCTCACTGGGACTATTAGATTAAAGCACTAAGTACCAGACTTACATACGTGATTAGTTATCATATTAGCAGTTTTTTATCAAGGCTAATTCAGACTAAGGTGTCCAAAGATTTTCCGCTCGATGTCTTTATTTTAAAAAATATATATAATTTTTTTTACGTTTTTAGAAATATATCTAGGTTTAGCTTCTTGTTTTTAATCCTTTATTTTACAAAAACTATGTAGCGTAGAAGGAGAGTTTGTGTACGCAACAAGACATTTGATTTCAAACATTAAATTATGGATTGTAACTCTATCAAATATATTTTGTTATCTAGGTGTAACAACCTACGTTTTAATATGCTAGTGTCAAATCTTTGCGGTTATGAATACAAAATAATTATGCACGTCTTAATTTGCTCTATATAAATATTTATAACTTGATAATTGAAATTTTTACAGTAGGATCATATATTCATATTTACTCAATCGTCTCTCCGTGTGGACTAACATGTATTACCGAACAATCGGGACAATTGCATCCCAATGCGTACAGTTACGTTGTTGTATGTTATGATGTCATAAAATAAGTCATATATTCCGGCATGAGAGAACGGTTCGCGGTCGAGACTTCTCGGAAACGAACTTGATTGTATCTTTGAAGTATATTTATTTTGTATTTATTTATATTTCGATGAAAATATTTCGGTGTACCTAAGTAAATTTGTTGATTGATAGATTTTTCTAATTTGAAGCTCGCAATTTCTACCTTTACGTGTTTATTTTAAGTGTTAAATAATGAACCAAAAATAACGTACTTGTACCAATGAATCATTAGATAAACTTACGTATATTGCAATTAGTTTGTAAATTACAAAGTCATACATGTTTGTGTTAATGTTGTAGTAATTATATTCAAGTGTGTTACCACGGAATATGTTTTGTATGTTTAAGAAGTATAACCAAAACAATCAAAACTTCTATTTAAAACTAAAAAAAAGTCGGCTAATATTTTTATTTGGTTTAATAATTTTATAAATAGTTATCATTTTACATTTTCATTGTATTTACGCTACGCATAAAAAATAGCTGAATGTTTTGATATCAAATGCAGTAATCGTTATCTCATTACTAAGATTTTGATCAGAGATGAGAGATCCTTTCCTGAGCCATTAGAATTCTATCACATATACGCAAATTCTAATTAAAGTAATTGATACTTGAGTACATACTATTCTTATGTGTCGTACATATAACCTTATCTACATAATGTTTAATATTTAATTGACAATCGTATATAATTCAGAAACCCTTGAAGCAAAAACCACCGCAATTATTTCTCAAACTATACCAATTATATAAGTAGTTATACAGGTATTAATTTACGTTAATTTCCATAGCACATTTGTCAGTTATTACGCAGAGTAAAAAGGATTCAAGTATGTAGTGGGTACGCGCCGTATCTATCTTATTAATCAGAGGGTGGCGACGTCTTGAACAAAATAACTGGCGTCTGTTGTCTGTTATCATCGCATTGGAAATACTTTATTCTGGTCATGCTTGTTGATTTGTCGGTAAGGGTATTTAATAGTAATGTCGGATTCTAGATATATCCAAATTATATTTCCAGTAATAGATAATACTATTAATCAGATAATATATTGATTTTGGTTTACTAAACTCCCTAAATGGCGATCTGTGGGGAGGCCTATGTTCAGTAGTGGACTTTCTATGGCTGAAGAGAAAGATTGTGTGTGTGAGAAAGAGAGAGAGACAGAAACAGAGAGAGAGGGAGAAAATTCAACTTTTCTACCGA
The DNA here is from genome assembly GCA_030180105.1 of Hyles lineata. Taxonomy (NCBI): domain Eukaryota; kingdom Metazoa; phylum Arthropoda; class Insecta; order Lepidoptera; family Sphingidae; genus Hyles; species Hyles lineata. The sequence continues at coordinate 5,581,795 of JARJEE010000027.1, read as the reverse complement.
TAAGTTTTTTATACTTAAATTGACATTCTTCTTTCTTAAATGTTTCTCCATAAACGTTAAAAAAAGATAATCATAAGCGTCGCGACTCACGTTGCTTATTACGAACGCGATTGTTAGCAGTGTACTGTGAGTTCCCTATTTTTTTATTTATTTTATTAAGGATATTTTTTATAACATTATGTGCAACGGCTCTTTTTAATATAACATATTATAAATGATGCCTCATAACGACATCTTCATCTTTATCGACCGGGCAGAGTTTTTTTGTCACCCTGTACATTTACAGAACAACCGTGTTACTTTCACAGAGACAAAGTTAGAATGGCGTTGCGCTGTACTTCAGGTTGTCCACTAATAGCCTCGGTACGCGTAGTTAAATCATAAAACACCATTGGCGTTACAGAGGAGCAACAATGTTGCGCGCCTGTTGTTCCTATGCTCTTAGTACTCACCATTACAATTTACAAGTATAAAACGACTCGTAAAGTGTCCTTCCAGGCTATTTCGTTTATGCTCATGGTGCTTGTATCGTGTAGTTAAATGATATTTTCCTAAGCGTACGTAGCGGTAGGTAGTAGGTACGTTTTGGTATTATATATTTTTTTACTGGGGGAAGGTCTCTTATATGTGAGAGGCCGCCTGGTTTGGGACCACCGCAATGTCTATTTCTCCCGCCAAACACCAGAGTAACTAATGGACATATTGAGACTTAACACCTTATGGTCTCAGCAAAAACTAGTGAAATGTGGCATAATATGAGAGAGGCCTATACCCAGCAGTGGGACTCTACATGCTGTAGATGGTGAAAGAGAAGTAAATATTCAATAGATTGGGATTGGGGATTGAATTAGCATTTTTTGTGGTATTTTAGGTATCTTAAGGTCTAATGGCAAATAAATATCTATTGAATATTGATAAATAGAACTTGATAGAATTTACTTTACGTTAATTATGTCTAAATTTCGATTCTGATAAGGCAATTAAAACTGCAGCTGGTATTTTATATACATTGCATTAACTTTAACTCTATCTAGATCTAGAATCGTTGGTCAAAGCGGCTTGTATGCTGCGTTCAGAAATGTCCTATTTCTGTGTATTTTAATGCATTAGTGCTCTTCCCAAACGCTATATCAACTGATTTATCGACCAATATATACGAGTATATACTTGTATATCCTCAATGACGACTAAAATCATAAGCCGAATAATTACGAAAAACAACCAATTCCACAGCATGTAAATACAAGTGTGATCCCATTCTTTCTGGAAACCGATTTGCGTTCAAATAAATATTGATTTGTTTTTGTTTCTGCGGAGTGATCGCCTCACGCCGGCGCGTTTGACCGCAACATCGCGCCGCAAGCAAATAGCGTTACAAAAGCTTTCCACGCCGCGCCACGCACCCTGTTTTATATTACCTCTGTTGAAATCAATACTATGGGTTTAATTTCAATCAACAATAATAATAAGTTGTTGAAGACAGATTTGTGGTGGTGTGCATCTAGTATAAACAACAAACCAAGCAATCAGTTGTAAAATGGTAATAAAGGATGCAGAAACTTTATAGGTAGGCCGCTTTAAACGGTCGCCAAGATAATTGTCTTCAAGGGCCTGTCTTCAGCACATTATCACTCAAAATGGGGAAATACCTTCAACTATTGAAATTCAATGCTTTCTGTTTTCCCCATGACTGTTAATTCTCAAAATGTCGGGAAGTTAAAAACAAACCAAAGCCGCGATAAGATCCGTAAAACTAGCTTTTGAATGTGCAAGATTCGCGTAAACGTAAGAAACTTTTGACCGTTATAGAGATGGCCAAATGACGGAGTAATGATAGGCAGCTGGATTAAGATATTGGCCATTAAAAATACATTTATATCCTTAAAAAATAGACGGGGTATCAAAGAGTGAAATTAATATGGGTGTTAAGGCTCATTAGCAGTCTAACTGACCGGAATGTATTATAATAAAGCTCAAAACAAGGCCAACTCCTGATACTTAATCTGATTATTGTTATCAGCAGTTGATATGTCGATGAAAAATTGTTAAAATAACCTTGGATATTGAATTGATTTTAAATGAACAATGGTGAACTAATAGGACGACAAATGTAGAGGTGACTTGTATTAAGAAATAGTAAATTATATTGAAGGATTAAAATTTGCTGTTGATAGGTCTCTTGTATGTGAGAGGCTGCCTAGTTAGGTAAGTTACCACTGAAATATACCAATTTCTCCTGCCAAACTGCAGTGTAAATGGACTCTTGTGTTCCGGTTTTAAGGACATTGTAGGCAGATTAACTACTGGGCGTATCAAGTGCAGTGGAATACCAAGCATTGCTTTCTTTGTATTCATGGTGTTTTTTGGTTTTGCTACTGTCCATGAGCGATCATATAGCTTACTATGGCGAATGGTATGCTCGTCTCGCCTTTTATTGCAATAAAAAAAGGATAGCGTAATTATTGATGCATTGTTAGAATGTAATGTAATATTAATCAAAACGATGGAATCGTAGTGTACGTTAAAAATTCACTGAATTGTGTCGTATCGGAACCACGATTTTTGGATGCAAACTGCTTGTTATGTACTATTGGTACTACAGCCATTGTTGGGCTCTATCGATCTCCATCACACCTGGACCTTACAAATTTTTACGCGAGTCTAGAAAACGTTGTAAGTGCAATAAAAACATACAAAAGCATAGTCGTCATAGGTGATATGAACATTGACATTAAAAAGGAGAATAATTGTGATCGAAATTGTAATGAATATCTTCTTGTCGCGGCCTCCTTGGGACTACTTCCAGCGCATACGCGTCCTACGAGACACAAAAATTGCCTTGATCATATTTTAGTAAAAACCGATGCTCCGGCAAAAACCGTGATATTGGATACGCATATAACAGACCACCAACCAGTATTATTTTTTCTCGAACAGCGCAAAACTAACTACTATGGTTTTACAAAGCATAATGTTACTAAACTGAATTATCTTGAAATTGAAAAAGACATCAATAAATGTGATTTTGGACCAGTTATGGAAGCTCATGATGCAAATTTAGCAACTGATATACTGATTTCTAAAATAAAGAACTGTATTAGTATACACACGGCGCAAAAGACTGTTACAAGACGAAGTCGCCTGCTAAAACCCTGGATGACAGAAGGTCTTCTTCGGTGCATTCGAAACCGCGATAAAATGCATATGGATGTAAGGAAAAATAGCAGCAACAATATTCTTCTTATAACCTATAAGAGATACCGCAACTTTTGTAACGATTTACTCAGAAAACTCAAATGCAAATACGAAAAGGAACAGTTTATTAATGCTGGTAAGAATACCAAAGCCATATGGGATGTTATAAACTCAATCACAGGCAGAAAACGTCAGACAACACCTCCAACGGAACTACTTCACTTGTCAGCTGATGAGCACACATCTATAAACTGCGTAAACCAGTATTTCGTTGGCCTAGGAGAGAAGCTGGCTTCCAAAATCAGACTTCCAGACATACAAAGTCCACACAACGAACTGTCTCCACCTTGCAACTCTCTAGCTATCACACCGGTCACTGAACAGCAAGTGGCTACCATTATTGCCTCACTTCGGAGAAACTGTGCTGCAGGTTGGGATAATATACCACCCCTAATAGTTAAACTATCTAGCAATAAATTGATATCACCCATAACTCACATATGTAATACCTCTATTGCCACAGGGATATTCCCCAATAGCATGAAAAAAGCCCTGGTAACTCCTATTCATAAGGATGGGAATAGAGATCAGGTTCAAAATTATAGACCTATATCAATTTTGAGTAGTGTGTCAAAGATTCTAGAAAGGATATTGAACAATTGTCTAACAGATTACCTCGTAAAATACGAAATTATATCTAAGAATCAATATGGGTTTAGAGCTGGTATATCCACTGAAGATGTTGTCGTAAATTTCACCGAGGCTGTAGTTGACAAATTAGATAAAGGTTTTAAGTGTTATGGTGTATTTTTGGATTTATCGAAGGCCTTTGATACGGTTTCTATCCCTATCCTCTTATCAAAATTGGAAGCCATAGGAGTTCGTGGACTGACCTTGGATCTTTTTAAAAGTTATCTGACAAATCGCACCCAGGCGGTGAAGATTGATAACAAAGTAAGTGAAGAGGCAAAAATTAACTACGGTGTGCCACAGGGGAGTATCCTTGGGCCCACTCTGTTCTTGGTGTACGTAAACGAGTTGTGTAAGATGAAAATCACAAACTGCGAAATTTTTGCATATGCTGATGATACAGCCTTGTTAATATATGGTGACACCTGGTTAGAGGCCAAGTCTTTTGCTGAAGACACTTTGAGAAGAGTAAACTCTTGGTTATCCTCAAATTTGCTCACACTAAATGTAGAAAAGACCAAGTACATACGTTTTTATATTCAAAATACAAAAATCCCTCCTGCCGTAACATTGTCTCTCATCGCTCACCAATGCACGAATAATAATAAAACAAACTGCACCTGCATGCCATTGCAAAATGTTACTTCCATAAGGTATTTAGGAATCTTAATTGATGAAAGACTTGACTGGCGACCACAAATAACCACCCTCACACAGCGGCTAAGAAAGCTTATTTACATTTTCAAAAATCTCCGTTACTCTGCAGATCCTACCATTATGAAGACAGTGTATGTAGCTCTTTGCCAATCTCTTCTCAGTTACTGTATCCCTGCCTGGGGTGGAGCTCATAAGACTCTGTTTCTGCAATTAGAGAGAGCACAGAGATACATCCTCAAGGTCATGCATCGCAAGCCACGTCTGTACCCCACTACCAAATTATATAAGGAGAGCAAAGTTCTAACCGTGAGGCAGATATTTCTTCTCCGTGCCCTTCTGCGAAGACATATTAACCTCCCCTTTAATAAGAACACGGCAAGAAAAAGACTAGGTGCTATTGTCTGCCAGCCCGTAAAATGTCGGACTACATTCGCAAGCCGACAGTACAGTGCCCTAACTTCTAGACTGTACAATAAAATAAACAGCAAGATTTCCCTGTATAAACTATGTAAATATAAAGCAAAACAAAAATTATGTGCTTGGTTACAATCTTTAGATTACAATGAAACTGAAAACCTTTTAATGGTTCTAAAATAAAAACTCACGCAGCAAAACTAGATTATTATTAATTGATACAGTGCTAAACAAAAATTGTAATTAATATTAACTTACTTTTAATATTATTTCATAATTATTACTTTATCCTGATATTAACTCCACTTTAAAAATACATATATCATTGTGATTGTTACTTTTATAGAAATTAAATGTACAACAATGTCCACCTTGTCGATGCTACATAATAGCTAATGTAAAACGGATGTAAGCCGATTCCTATAGTACGAGCATGACTCAGTTTAGGAATCGGACTACCTTGTATATAATGCCTTGTACAAGTTTTTCTGTGCAGCCTTATTGTATGTACATGCTTATGTGTTGTTTCTTTTGTACTACTTATTGGAAATAAAAATTTATTATTATTATTATCCTTTATTTTAAATTTCTTTTTTTTACATTTTTATATATATAATATTAATACAAAAATACATATAAAAATATAAAAAGTTATCCAACGGTGGCGAGGCTTGAGACCCAAGCCACCGGTGGTTAGGAGCTCAAAGTGAGGAACCGCCTCACAATACGTGCCGTGTCAAGCAATACTGCCTTCTGAATCTGACTCTTGACCCAACAGCCGATTGAGAGCCTCTGTAGATGTTGGTCGAGGCTCTTTGGTATCAACCCATGAGCAGAAACAACAATCGGGACAATAATTGTTGAGTCGACATCCCACATGTCGGTAACCTCGTGTGCCAAATCTAAATATTTAGACATTTTGTCTTTTTCAGCTTTGACAAGGTTACCGTCATGCGGAATGGTGACGTCAACAAGTATAGCCCGGCGCGCCAATCGATCTATTATCACAATGTCAGGCTTATTGGCTAGAATAGTCCTGTCTGTGATAATAGATCGATCCCAATACAGCGTCGCATGACCATTTTCGAGAACTGGTTGGGGCACATACTGGTAATATGGCACTTCAGGAGTCACAAGTCCATATCGAAGGGCAATTTGCTGGTGTATGATCTTGGCTACTAGGTTATGTCTATGCAAATACTCGCCGTTAGCAAGATACGAACAACCGGAAATAACATGCCTGATAGACTCGCCAGGACGGTGGCATGCCCGACAGATGTCGACCGTACCGTCCTTCAGGATGTATTTCCTATAGTTGTTCGTCTTAATAACTTCGTCCATAATTGCAAAGACAAAACCCTCGGTCTCCCCAAAGAGGTTACCGAAGCGTAGCCAAGACACAGACGCTAGTCGGTCCACATCAGGCCCATGAAGGGCTCGATAGAACCGACCGTGCAGCTCTTTGCTCTTCCATATGTCCTCGCGATCCTTAATGCCTACCACTAGAGGTTTCCGCCAGTTCTCAATCGCCAAAGAGAGCGGGGTAAATCCTTTATCCACCATAACTACAACCCTATGCATATCCATGTTACTGTGAAGGAAATAATCCCTGAGATTGCACACCTCGCGATTATGCAAGTCCTTAGCATTAAGAATGCCTCGGCCCCCACATCTCCGCGGGATGTACAATCTCATCACTGATGAACGTGGATGATGCATACGATGTGCAGTCAGGAGAGTTCGGACTTTACGATCCAGGGCGTCCAATTCGGTCTGAGTCCATTTGAGTATGCCGAAAGAGTACATGAGTACAGGCATAACCCAACCGTTAAAAGCACGAATCTTGTTTCCACCTGACAAAAAACTGTTAAGTACTTTTGCCAGGCGGCTAAAGAAACGCTCTTTCAACGATTGTTTTACATCTGCACCCATGATACCTAGAGCCTCAGGCATACCCAAATATTTGTATGTTTCCGTCACAGAGAGGGGTCTGAGTCTTACAGTCTCTGAGACTTGTATGTCATCAGAGACCGCAACCTCCCCTCGCTTCACATGGATAACCGCACATTTATCTACACCAAACTCCATATTGATTGAATTGCTAAATCTTTCAGTTATTTTTAACAACTCAACCAATTCGGTTTGCTTTGATGCAAATAACTTATTATTATTATTATTATTATTAATGTATTGCTATGTTTTTTATTAAGCTACGTTGAGTTGATCAAATACTAGAAATGCAAATAATCTCATATTATATTAAACCTTAGTAATATTTAGGCCTCTGTAAGTCTTTACTACATAAATAATAGTAATAAACCGAATTAAAACTAGAATCAACTTCATGATATGTATGTTTTTATTACATGCTCTAACAGAGAGCGTGTTAGATACACGCAACATGCCTACTTTATGTATATTAGTGCCATTTTTGACAAAGCATCCAAAATTAAATTACAAAAGGAGCCGAACAAAAAGCGATGCCTGCGAGCGATACTCTTAAACAGTAGCCAGATGGCTAAAAAATTCAAATCCTAACCTCGTACCGTCTGTATCATTACGGACACGTGAAATGGCGTGAGCAGAGCAATCAAACGTAATTTGTGCACACGGATTCATCCACAACACTCTTAGGCCTTATTGCGTATATGTAAAGCTTATTTTAGTTTGGCATTGCCATGTTTGTAATACCTCATTGGGAAGTCATGTTTCTTGTAAATAATAGGATGTGGATAGAAAATAGGTACTTACGACGTGTTTTTCTGTCAAATTCTTTAACGTTATTATAATATCATGTGCGGATAATGCCGAGTTCGTGTATTAGATCCGTAGTTACAGTTTGAGTTGTGTTTGTGTACTATTGTGATTGGCTGGAGGATAAGCATTTTTTTCTAGTCTGTATTTGCATAGTTGGTTTTCTCACGCGGGTAATTGAGGCAATTTTATTTATGCAAACAAATGTAAGAGCACGAACTGAATGCAGAATTTGTTGTTTTTATTGCTGTTTTGTAGCATAGGAGTAGCGCATGTGGTACATAATGATAACCACTGTCAATCAACATCCACAAGACTTGAAGAAACATATATCCTTACATTGACCATCGTCAGGTCAATTAAAACTTTAGAACCACCAAATTCAGTCAAAATCCACACTACGAATATTCCAAATTCAAATTTACCTATCAAATCTCAGCTGATGCATCCTATTATAGTGACTTTAAAAGTACGAATAAAGGAGCGTGTCCACTCGTACAATAAATCTGAGACATCAGCACAATAAGTCAAGTGGTTGATGCCCGTATCAATGATAGGCTTGATGGCGGGGTCGCGTGCGCCCGCCCCGGGGTGCGCTGTTTGGCGGCCACCAGGGTATTAGGGTTGTCAGGCTGCCGAAATTTTAGGGAGTTTTTGGTTATAAACGCAAGTAATTAGGTAAAGCTGTGCATACAAGCATGTGCAGCAGGTGGGTATTCAAACATAAACTAATAAAATTATTTTATATTATCTTTAGTGCTTAGATTATTTCGTTTAAGTTGAAAGCTATATCACATTTACTCTTAATAACTTGTAATAAGTAAGCTTAGAAAAAGAGCTAACATGTAAATATTTTAGACTGGAAGGATGTAAATAATCTTATTTTGGAAACAGGTACTGAAACTAACTGCATGAATGTCAAAACTTCACGCAACCAAACAATCTTACTGGACTGTAAATTATAAAAAAGATTATCTTCAAAACTATTTTAAAATGACAATAGAAATAAAAATTATTGGTTTGCTTAATCCATTGTCCTTAGTATTTACATATTTTATCTTCATAAGTAGCAACCCTGGTTCGGAGAGCACACAAAAAATATCACAACAGGTAGCCAATGATGAAGTCTCAGCTAATGCCGTAAATAAAGCTTTGTTCGCTGTTTAACATATTTATGTGCGCCACGGTAGCGATACGATGTGTCATCGTGCTCTTCACTATTCACAGTTCTTGGAATAACATGTGGAACAATTGTATGTTTTTGTACGTATCTTGGTCATGTTTTTTTATTGATAGAAAGTTGTAAGTAGTATATAATTATTATGATTTTGATAGTAACATTGTAGTAGACAATATGAAGTGAATGTAATAAATATATGACACTTATTTTTATATTCTTAGTAATCAAAGGAGTAATGTAATCGTAACTGATTATATATTGAAAAAATATGGTACAAATGAATATCTTTAATAACGAGGAATTTAAAAAAAACGCCAGCTTTATTGACATGCCTTACATTCAGCAGTGGACTTTCTGTCTTTGGTAAAGGCAATGACGGTGAAAAATGTGATGGCAATACACTTAAGTGTTCGGTGTTGTTAGTCAATGTTGGTTGTAAAAGTGAACGTTATTCAATATTTCTTAGATATATTATTTATTTTATTATATTTGTACTCTAATGTAAATTATAGTTTAATTGATTCATTGGTTTAAAAAATAATAATTTTTTTTTTTTAGAAGACTTTAAAAAGCGGGAGTATCGCTCAAGGTAATCTCTTACCGACTACCATGGGATGAACATAAGTGATAAGAGAAGTAACAAAGAGGGCAGTGAACCAGTGGGAGAAAGCATAAAAATATGTAAATAATAAATATATATTTATCTAAACTAAAATAAGTATAATATACCTAAACACGTAAAAAAGTTCCTACCCCTTTTTAATTTTGTTTAAATTTAGTTTCAGGAATTTGATTCTATAGTTTATCGTTAAATCACGTATCAAACACGTGATACAGGCTAGAAAATAGACACGACAGGGGAATAGGGACAGATTGCTATGACACGCGTAGCAACGCTATCGCCAGCATCGGGAAATACGCTTGTCAAGATTACAAGCGCGCATATTTAAGCGCATGTAATATTATATTAAACATGTGCGGAATATTCTTGTCGCAGGGTTTGAATATGATAAAGATTCTTTCAATCATCTGCTGATTCAAATAATTTAATATACATATTTTTATGTAAATATTATTTTATTGCTTAATTTTGCATTTTTGATCCAAAAATAAACGAAATATATTAATTTGTAGGACAATCATATCTAAAACTCCTTTGAACTATAAAATATACCTAACTATGTAACTAGAGAGTAAGAAATTTTAGAGAAATAAAAATAGTGTCCAAATCATGAAAGTGATCATATGCATTTACGTATATTATGTAACGAGTAAATGTATATTTGATATTAGTACGATTACAGTTGCATAGAGTCACGCAGTAGAGTCGTGAGTGTATGATTTTAATAAATATAGACACGTTATCAACAAACGTATATCCAAACAAAATATACAAACGATTCGTGTGAGGCAAATATTGATGGCTTGCGTGATTTCATCTTCAAACTCTACCTTTCCGTCTGCACAGTTTGGGAATTGCTTCTAACAATATGTAGTTTTGTAGTAAATATTTTTTTTGTAGTAAAGATGAACTGACTAATTAATCTCTCAAACATTGATGTTTTTAAAGGTCGTCTTAGATCTTTTGGATCGTCTTAGATTCTCTTTCTTTTTTGAATGAGTTGTTTTCATGCTGTTGTCAAAATATTAGATATAGTTTTTCTCCCTTCACATTGTATTAAATAGGACATGTAGATACTATTATATGAAGAGTATAAATGGTTGTTACTTTTATTACAAAAAAATATCGCAAACAATGCGTTAAATATATATTTTTTATTTTATTTTGTAGTTCCAAATTTCGTCACACGCCAATAGAATTTAGACAGACGATATTCGTAATTAGGTAGTGGCTAAGTATAATGGTAAAAAAACATGATAAGAAACATAAAGGCTCTCTTTTTACTAGCATCTTGCGTATTGCATCACTATATATCTATATCTATCTATATCAGCCCACCCATCTATATACGTCCCACTGCAGGGCACGGGCCTCCTCTACAATCGAGAATACGAGTGAGAGTGGCCATACAGTCCACCACGCTGGCCTAATGCGGGTTGGCGGACTTTACATACCATAGAAATCGCTATGGTATGCAGGTTTCCTCACGATGTTTTCCTTCACCGATTTAGTGCGCGGTGATTGATTATCAATACACACATGACTCCGGAAAGTCGGAGATGTGCCCTGAGATTTGAACCTGCGACCATTGTGAACATGTTGGTCGCGTCTGGTCCGTTTACCAACAGACCACCACGCACTCGCATCATTGCATGTATTGCATCACACGGGACGTAAAATTATTATGTTATGATTTGGGGATACTTTGCTGGTTGCATTCATCGATATGTTTATCAGTCTTATCGTCATTTAGCGCTAACATAATACATATTCAGACTTAACATCTTATATCTCAGAATGGTGAGAACAGTGGAACGTCAATCATTGCTTTATAATTCATGGTGTTCTTTGGTTTTGCTACTGTCCATGAGCGGTCGTATCGCTTACCATCAGGCGAATAGCATGCTTGTCTCGTCATTCACTGCATAAAAAATAAAAATAAAAACAAAGCGGAATACTCTTATTGCAGTATTGTGTTGTTCCACTGTAGAGTAGCATGTTATTTATTATTGGACATCTGCAACACCAAAGGGCATGGGGATGCGTTGCCGGCCTTTGAGGTGGGAATACGCTCGTTTTTTGAAGGTCGCCAAGTCGTATCTGTCCGGGAATGATCCCGCTGGCAATTGGTTCCACAGATTTGTAGTACGTGGGAGAAAGTGCCGGGAAAAACGTACTGTGGTGGATTTCCAACCTCCAAGGTGATGTGGGTGGTATTTGGTGGTATTTACTTTGGGACCCACATTTTGGATACTTGCTTAATTGTAAAATTTGTATCTTGTATTTTGTATTTTCTTGGAGGTTTTCCGCAGTAAATTTATTCTTATTCTTCTTATTTTTCTTCTTCTTATTTAAATTGATTTTAAACATGAATGCACATTCAAGCAAAAAGCTAAAAATCATTACTACAACATTTTTCCTCCTTCTCAACTAAGACCTCATACCACGATATATTTCGTAACATACATCAAATGCACAGTCAACTTATTATAAAACTTAGTGAGAAAAACATTGTGATTAATGACATAACAGATTCTGTACCGATGACTCACGCCCGGATTAAAAATTATTGACAACTTACATATCACTTGTCGTATTGTGTGGATTTGATTTGTGTCGGCTTTTTGTGACACACGTTTGTTAAATATGCAAATATTTGCCCCACGTTTGGGTGTGATGGGATCAATCGTTATTTGTAGTTTTTGCCGTGTTTTATTTTTGGTTGGAGTAAGTATATTTGTATACTTATATATTTGGGTAGTAACCATTGTAGACGATAGTGGATAGTCTATCATTGTTCCGATATAAAAGCCGCATTTTAGAAAGGAGAATTTCATTCATGTTATCGGTAAAAAATATAGTTGATCCCGATACCGATAAATACTGTTTAAAATTTATTATTTCCTTTTATGTGGCTTGTCCTTAAACGTCTTCTTGTTTTATCCCGGAAGACAGATTTTTATAAAATAAAGTAATTTTCATTACATTTCACATTTTGTTTACTGATCCGAAGACAAAAAATATGTTTTATTGGACTTCAGTTAATTTCTCCAAGAACTCCGGGCCTGGGTCACAATTATGTTTATATTTGTTGAAAATATGTATTTTCTCTACTCAAAAAGTAGGTTTCATCAAGGCAGCACAATCTTCGCACCGACACTAAGTTTCATAGTTAAATGGGCATTCTCCTTTCTGTACAAACGTGGTTTCGAGCAAGCCGACATAATTGTGTCGACCGTGGATAACCATCTGCACCGGTGGATACCGTATCTGAATTTCATTGCTTACCATCACGTGCATTGTCGTCACGTTACCACCCGAGTATAAAACGGTTACGGAGAATGTATGAATTTACTGGCGGTAGATCTCTCATATGTGAAAGGCCGCCTGGGTAGGTATCACCGCAATGTCTATTTCTCCCCCTAAAAAGCAGTGTAAATGCACTGATGTGTTTCGGATTGAAGGAAATTGTAGCCATAGTAACTACTGGACATATTGCGACTTAACATCTTATGTCTCAGGATGGCGAGCGCAGTGGAATGCCAAGAATTGCTTTGTAATTCAAGGTGTTTGGTTTTGCTACTGTTTATGAGCGGTTGTATCGCTTACCATCAGGCGAATAGCATGCTCATCTCAACATTCATGGCCATGGCACTAAAATATATATATATATATATATATATATTTTTAGTCACAACATTATGGCTTATGGCTTTACGATCATACTAGATCATGGACTTAGCGTAAATCTTAGTTCATTTAGATTTGTTTCATTTTCCGGCGAAGAGTGTTAAAACTACGCAAATTAGTATAGCAAATTCACGGAGCAGAGATTTCAATTGGCCTTGGGACATATTTCAAGGTTTATACTCTACTAATATCGGTACTGGATTAATTAGGTTATTAATGGAAATATTTAAAATAAGCAAATGTATTTTAATAGAATTTGGGGTTCCGCGTAGCGATAGGCTCGCCCGGTATCAACTATAGGAAAGGAAATAAGCTTGGAAAAGTATAAAAGGCCCTATTGACATCTCCGTTTATCCCTTTAGAAATAAAAATGCGTACTTATATATAATCACATGTTGTTTATAAATCTGTTGTAAAATATAAACACATGCATTATTTTTTCTTATCATTATTTTTCACCCGTTTATAATTTACGATTTTTCATTACTGGTCCAAGAAATACTTTATCATTTAGTACCTAATAGTAAAGATGTATATAATACATGTATTGCCATAATTTATCCAGTTTCCAGTTTTCAAATTCAGACAATTATACAGGGGGCTGTACATAGAGGATGTAACAGTGTCTCTACGTAATGTTTTTGTGTAATCGAGCACGACAAACAACGATTTATATACGCGAGATAATTTAATAATAATTACACGTTATCCGAGACCTTGAGCGGATCACGCATCAGGCAGGATTTGTTTGATCTTCGCCATAATTGTCTGACGGGTTAATTACAAGTGAAAAAAATTAAAGAAAAAATTGTAATCACTAGTATTATGTGCCACTAAAAGATGGAAAGGTTCGTAACGAGTGTATGTAATGATCTTGTTCAAACTACATTTTTTTCCTTAGTACTTAATTAGGCAAGTGTGTTTATAGATTATGTAGAGTGTTACGCGAATTTCATACATTTATGAGTAATTATTCTCGGTATAGTTTTTACTCTTAGTATTTATTATAGCACTCATTCCGTAGCACTTGTGAAAAGGATTTTGTTTGATAGGAATACAGACTGTACCCAGAGGCAGGGAAATTTAATATTTTACTCAACGGCAAATAGTTGTATCGTACGAGATATACCCAGAAAATTATATGTAAAGAGATTCAGTAAAATGCTAATAGAAATGTTATTGAGTAAAACTGAACTTTAACATCGTATTTAAAGTCAACGACAAAATTTACGACTCCTCTCAATCCACACACGCTAAGTGTCAATTTAGCACGCGCGCGTTTATGTCTTTTACTCTACACTTATAAACATGCGCACGCGCAGGCATCCCACGCCTAATCTCATTCAAATGTCATACAAACGTTTCATTTACACACAAAACGTTTATTAACGTATAAAAATCAGACGTCATAGCAATGTTAGAACACAGAACGGTTTAATGCACTTTAGATAGCGCGTTCTTGCGGAGACTTAACCCATCAAAACAACTTTCTAGTCCGCTGACTCTAGTTAGTGTAACCGCAGTTATCTACCAAACCGTTTCCACGGTAATAGGCATCACGTACGACTGAGACCGTTTAGAGATAATAGAATTTAAAACACGAAGGGAAAGAAAGCATTTCCCTCGATAGGGCACAAAATATACAAAAATTCATTGGTACAATTGACTCACACAAAAACATTTTTTGAGTTAAAACCCGGCAGATGGGTGTAACTTACCATCGTGGGCCTTGATTTAGACCAATTATAAACCCATTTCTTGGTGCTGAACACAGTTATTACACACAGACGTACAAACAAAAAAATATTCGTTTGACCACTTGGAGTGCACTGGTATGGAGTTGTCACTTGGTACAATGTTTACACTGGTGATCACGTTAGCACTGGACACAGGGTGCAGTGTAGGGGTTATCACTGCATGGAGATTCTGCTGGAGGTGCAACGCTCGCGGAGGTATTGGCATGCGCGAGCGCAGCCTCCAATCGACTGACTTGACGGCCGGCGTGCGGTGCTGCCAGCTTTACAGCGCGCTTTATACTGTTCAAGCTTTTAACTGGTTTAGCTCTGTGTGACTTGATAATTATATTAAGTATAACTTAATCCTAAACAATTTTATCCTGAGGACATTAGTTGGTAATATCTTCAAGATAATAATGCTCGTAATCATTAACAATCAGAAATATTGTGGGATATTTTATAAATAAAGCTTTTATATATTTTAACTATTTAGATTTTAATTGAATTTAAAGTGAAATAAATCTAAAACTCAGCGTTAAGATAAAGTTCTGATTCGTTTTCATTATTAATTTATTATTTTAAATGTAGTCATAGTGTCCTATATTCATTTAAAATACTTTCTTGTAAGTTAGAATCTAACTAACGAGATAGAAAACTATTCCACAAAAAAGTCCCTAAACTACCAAATAATAGAAACGTCCAACACCTGGCAACACTCCACGTAACCGCCATTGTGGTTGAAAAGGGACAGCGAACACGTTCCGTCTCTGTCAGCGGGCCGGAATGTGACCCGCTATCACCTTGAAGGCCGTAAGCCCGCGGTGTCGGAAGCTACGATGAAAATAAGAGCTTTTAGCCGCTCACAGCTTACACCTAGTGTTGGGTTACGTTGCATTACGTATCACTTGAACTTGAATGTTTTTAGTTTACCCTAAATACGATGAATGTACTGTTATTGATAGGTGATTAAGTTAGTATACAATAAATGGGAAAAAGTATTAATTGGTTAGGAAATGTAAAATGCACACTGTAAAATCCGTGGGAAAATCCATAATTATTATTCGATTTATTTTCTGAGGGAAATACCATTATTTAAAAGTATACTATGATTGAAAACAACGCTTTAAAATATATGATAATAAATACACAAAAATACTACCTACTTTATATTTATTATGTTTTATTTTTCATTGTCCTAATATATTTTTAACGTCGCTTCGCAAATCGCAACAATCGTATTTTTATTATTTATTAATATTTAATTGCACTGAATGGCGAGACCAGCATGCCGTTCGCCACATGGTAAGCAATACGACCGTTCATAAATTGTAATCAACACCTTTAATTACAAAGCAATGCTTGCCATTCCACTGCGCTCGCTAACCTGAGACATAAAAATGTTAATTCTCCAGTAGTTATTCTGGCTACAATGTCCTTCCATCCGAAACAAAACAGTGCATCTACACTGCTGTTTGGCGGGAGAAATAGACATTGCGGTTATACCTACCCAGGCGGCCTCTCACATATGAGAGACCTATCACCAGTATTAGAATTTATTACTTAATTAATTATCAGGGATGACACAAGTATTTTATAAATTACCTTTATATTGAATACAACTAAAAACTTTATATTTTATAATAATGATATATACTAGATTTTATTGTGACTAAACTAGCGTGGTTTGTGCATCAAAAACAGGGCAAGCTAAAGAAAAAGGATTAGAATGCAACCTGTCTATTTTGCACATACTAGATTTATTTTAACAAAAACGTACGACACATAAAAACACGACGTAACCACATCATTGCTTATGCATATACAATATACAGTACCTATAAACACAGCACATAGGTACACGAAGTCGTCTATATTTAGTCGGCATCGTCTAACAACCCTTATACATATTGAAGGCTTGCGAGCGCCGCCCTTTGATTTGGCATCATTTATCGCCGTCTAATAGTCCCGCACGGCGAACCGAACCGGCCGACTCGTGAGACCTTGTTATAAAACAGCACAGAATAATTTGTCAAGAGAACCCGTTAGCAAACCTAGCAATAGTAATATAGAATGAAAGAGACAAGAATTGATAACTTATTTAAAAAGGAAATATTAACAGCATAGTACACAACTAAAACGGTGAAGGAAAACGTCGTGAGGAAACCTGCATACCATAGCGATTTCTATGGTATGTAAAGTCCGCCAAACCCGCATTAGGCCAGCACGGTGGACTATATGGCCTTACTACTCTCACTCGTATTCTCGATTGTAGAGAAGGCCCGGGCCCTGCAGTGGGACGTATACCGACTGATACAGAGTACACAACTGTGACTAATTACAGAACATTAAAAAATAAATTGGATTAACTGTTAAATATGTGGAAAGTCACAATTAAGACATTTTAAAATAAATACAGTGGTTGTCTGCTCTTCCTCTGCCCGGGTACAATAATTTATGTTTCGTAGGATCCTGTAAGAGAAATATTTATATCAAGCTGGAGGTTTATATTGAAAAGGAATATGTTATTTTTTCCATAAAATCATCCTTAGGTTATCATTTCAATACCTTGCTATAACATATCATTCTTTCTATCATATCATGTCGCATACCATTCAATATAAAGTCCTTGGTGGTAGGTCTCTCATATGTGAGAAGCCGCCTGGGTAGGTACCACCGCAATGTCTATTTCTCCCGCCAAACAGCAGTGTAAATGCACTGTTGTGTTTTGATGTGAAGGACATTGTAGCTAGAACTACTTGACACATTGAGACTTAACATCTTATGTCTCAGGACGGCGAGCGCAGTGGAATGTCAAGCATGGCTTTGTCATTCAACGTGTTGTTTGGTTTTGCCACTGTTCATGAGCGGTCGTATCGCTTACCATCAGGCGAACAGCAGGCTCGTCTCGCCACTCATTCCAATAAAAAAAGTGAGAAGAACCATCGAGCCTTGTGGACAAAAAGTTCACGAAAGAAGATCTTGTGCCGTCAAGCGCAGTGACGCCGGTCCTCCCATAGGCCTTAAGATAGATAACCCAATAAAGAAGTCAAACCTTGGATAGTGTGTATGTTCAGAAGTGGAATTCCAGTTAGTGAAGATGATGATGAATTAAAAACTTTAAATTAGGGCAAAATAAAAAAGATATTTTGTTTCTCGTGAGTGTTCTTTATTTTTAAGACTGTTTTTTATAATATGTTTATATTGGAGCGAATGTTGCTTAGTGCCTATTAATTATCATTGACTATTAATTAATCTTACTCTGCGACATGAACCTTTAAATATAGGTCGGTTAAGTCTAAGAGCACGCGTTAAACAAGCATTTTTCTACCTTTATTGTTCGTGTAGTAAAAATTGCCTAGCAGAAATCTTTCTGTAACATGTTAATTGTTACATCTGTAAACGAGCTGATGTAAATATAGAAAATTATTATATTGTGTTGACTAAATAGCGATGTTGAATCATTAAAGACTGTATTTTAAAACCTCATGTTCATATTTTGAGAACCTGATTGTTCGTCAGAATTAAACAAAATTATTTTCATAAGTTTTATTCATTACCCATTATCGCGTGACTGAAAACAGCGATCAGAGTGTACTGACGTCTTTTCGTTTCTCTCGATAATTTCACAACAACTGTAATATTTTACCATTTTCATCACAATGGTGACCTGACTCATTAACATTTAATACAACAACAAGTAATAATTCATAACATCATTCAAAACCATATAAGTTAATCATTTCATACAGTCTCGTGAAATATGTACGCTCTTTAAAACAACAACTCCTACCAAATAAATTATAGCAATCAAACACATTGCTTTAATTCCAGTATCAGGCGCGTTTACATTGACCGATAAGTCACTCCGCAGCTCGCAAGTCGTCCTCTTAAAGTGGAAATAAATAATGTCAGCATTTATTACTCAAGCGCGACTTGATACATAGCTCCTACGATAAAACTCGACCGGACTCGTTCCGAAACCAACACATGGAGCTGGTAAGTGAGTTACCAGCATATTTATTGTAATAATTATGCAATGGGCGTTTTATCAACTTTTATCTGTACTATTATAAATGTGGAGAGTGGCAGTGTACTTGTATTTAAATTGAGTTGATAACGATATGATGGCCGCGGGAAAACCGGCAGTTGTTAATGATCATTGTGTTTGGAATGTTTAAATGAGGTTTAAGCTGGATGTCTACATTTTCTCTTTATTGGCAGCGTGAAGATATTTACGACCGTATTTGATTATTTGTTAACTGCTTTAACGATTGGTTATCTAAGTGAAATATTTGATTTCCATTTAAAATACTAGCAGGTCGGGCTAGAAACATGTGTGGGAGTAGTGGGAGGCATATGTTCAGCAATAACCGTACCTCAGCTCATGATACCTAAAGTAATAACTACTGGATTACAAGATACTTTACTTGAGAACACATATTTTAGCATACCACTTTATATTATTATATTTTCTTTATGTCAGGCAAACGATCAAACATTTCATCGGATGTCAAGTGATCACCACAAAATACTTTGTTATATAGGTGATCATTTACGCCCACAGACCAAGTAGTACCATTTCCGCCCATGAATATCCACAACGCTTGGATGAGTTGCCGGCCCATCAGGATCGGGCACAGGATCGGGAGAGGACGGTTATTATTTAGTTAGTGGGTATGCAAAGTACATACTACACTTAACATCCCACCACCAAATCATATTTTATTGCAGATTATTATTATTATTTAAATTATAAATATTTGTATGAATGAAATAACAATATATCATGTTACTGAGTCATGTTAACACAATATTACATGCAATATGATCATGAATATGATACGTAGCAAACAAAGATAGCAATAGCATGCATAAAGTATTAGAGCTATGGGTTTGGAACGTATCTCCATGTCAGTTTGACGTTTAGAAATAGTCTGTGGTTTAGATCTACTGTTTATTTTTTATCTGTGCTACGTAACGAATAACGACGTTTTATACATTTAAAAATCGCATGATCGTAGGCAATGAGAGTTACCTTAGTTACGAGGAAGTAAATTGAATAATATGTCTGACCTCTTATGTTCCAATTACGTGTTTATATCGCCCACGCGACAGCAGTAACGTTCGTAGAATAATGAACTGAGTCATTGTATCGAAGGAGGTTGAACTGTGGGCAGTGAACCAAGGAGGTACGTATCGATCTCAATATGATTCACTTTTTGTTTTGGTTTATGGAGTCTGAGTTTGTGTTTAATTTATAGATTGTGAAAGTATATTTTAACGTAATTAAGCCTAGTTTAGTTGTTAGTTTTTATCTGCAGGTGGGTGTTTATTTTTATTTATTACCAATCAGCTGTGAAAATATATTCATATATTTAAAAAAATATTACACATAATCTTGTTCAAAATTGAAAATCAACCTACATTCTAAAGAACTCATAGAATAATATACCTAAACTCTCTTAATGAAAGCATTATTTGTTAATTATAACATTTGTTTCAGGTATAAAAATGCTACACTCAAAACCGCAATGGCAGCTGCAGGCATTAGCAGCTCAACGGAGAGACAATGAGCTGCGGCGAGCCGAAGAGTTGCAGAGGGTGGCACATTACTTCGAGGCCAACACCAACAAGTCCAGGCATCATGAGCAGTGGACCACCGAGGGATACTATGAGAAAGCTAACAAGGAAGCCGAGTTGTTGAGAGAAAGGAAGATTCGAGCTGCGTAAGTGGATTGTTTTAATAATAAATTCAATACAGCTTTTGAAATTTATTTTATTTTACATGTATTTGGGAAACATACAGAACAATAAATCATATGATCAGTTTCCACAATAAAGTTATATAAACAAGATATAAATGTACAATGTATAAATGTACAAATGAAATTAAAATTAACAAAACAAGATTCAGCTGTGCTACAATGACTAATATGTAAAAAAACGTTGAAAATCATATTTGTTCCTGTTTATTAAGATTGATTTAAAAATTATGTTTTTTGTATGGGAGCCATTTTAATATTTACTTTATTTTTATTTTATTATTTATTTTGAAAGGTAATATACTACTAAATATTCTGTGAACATTTATAATTGAAATCTAAATAAGATATGATAAAGTAAAAACTTCTTGTTGCTGGAATTTTTGTATTGCCTTATTGTACAGATGTTAAACACATTGAATTAATATTTTAGTTACGCAAATGCTTGTGGTATGTAAACCACAGAAATTTGTGATTATTAGTTTTGGAATTTTAAAATGGTTTTTCCCCATTGTATGTAATGTCAAGGATTCTCAGTATTCATGAATGCGAAGAAATATATAATAACAGCAGTGTAAAATGTCTTTTAAAACAATGAATTTTGGTCCCATGTGGTTTAAATTGATAAAATTGTGTGGAAAGTATATTATGGAAACATATTGCTTCTTCAATCTGAGATATTTCATCTGATATTTGACTTTTTACATTCATACATAATATACTACTGTATCCTTGTGGTATATGCAATTAGGTGCCACTAATGTTACCCACTATGTTGCCATGATTCTTTCCTATTCAAGATGTGATATGGTCTATGGGTGAGCTTATCACCTTGCTAGACAGAAACTCCAGTACAAAAACAATCAGCGATCCCTCAAATCAAAATCCTGATTAAAAAAATGCATTCAACCTGGGAATCATACCTAACACTGCACAATTAAAAATCCATACAATATATTGCTACCAGCCCACTGAGAAAATACTTATTTACTTCATTTGAAGTACATCAACTTATTATTATTTTATAATTATAGTTATTGAACATTCTCTTCCCGTTGTCTAATAAAAACCTACTGTTGGTGCCAATTTAGGTGATGCAAGGTTTCCAGCTGTGCCTTGTATGTCAACCTATTTACTTCACCTACATGCAACCTTGTTCTATTAATCAGTGTGGGCTCATGAACAATAATATTTTGAAATTGATATGGATGTTTACTGTTAATTGAACAATAAATTGCTTTGTACAGATGAGGTCAGGCAATGTATGGGTAATATAAGTGATATTATAATTGCGCAAGTTCGTATGTATGTTTGTGCCTCTTTCACACAGAAACAGCTGAATTGATTTTGATAAAATTTGATAAAAAGGCAGTTAACATCTCGTTCTATCCCATCTCATTCTGTACCATATGAAATGAAAATGTTATGAAAATAATTTATTGAATTCATTAAAATGTTCAACTAGATCCGACATTGACTGGTAAAATTTGTGTACTTCTTCTTTTTCTACTACTTATTACTTCAACCAAAAGTAAAATACCTATTACTCAATGGAGTGTAGTTTATTCCATTGTGGTCTCTATATGTTTTGTACATAATTTAATAATATCTATGTCACATCACAGGAAGTTAGAAGAAAGGCGCAAGAAACTGGAACTAATGCTCTTCCAAGAAAATATGCAATACCAGCAAGAATTGAAGAACCTGGCAGCACAGCCTAAACTGTATAAAAATGGGTAATTATTTTATTTTACGTTACATTTTTCTCTGCTTGTATGTGGGCTATGAGTGAATACGTAACGCGACATAGCGACCCAGCACTAGGTGCGTTGCGTGTTCAGTCTATGTGCTTCCTGTATCGACTATCGAGTAGGTCAGCATGGACAGCATGCATTGTAGTCCGATTTTCCATTCCACGACACTTGACAGCTGAAGCAAATAATTGTCGAATAAAAATTATTATATTTATGACTATTTTACTCTCATGTCCTCATTAAAATAATGTGCTTTCGTTGGATTAGGTAATACAGATTATCTTTCACATTAATAATTGTTATACTATATTAAGAGCGTTGTCCCATGGTTGTCTGTAAGACATTGCTTTTCAGCGATAAGACCGCCAATTGCACTTTTATTATTATTGATTTCTGATTGTATTTATCTCATTTATATTTGTGTGCAATAAAGTATATATAAATATAAATAAATAAGAGCGTATTCCCAACTTGAAGGCCGGCAATACATCTCTATGGTATTGCAGATTTTCAAGGGTGATCACTTACCATTAGGTGAACCGTATGATCGTTGGCCCCCTACATTATAAAAAAATATTAGTAGCACAATTCAAGTGTTCTTCGTAAAATTAATTAAATTTTTGACAGCCTCCGTGACGCAGTTGGTTAGACGCCGTCTGTGAAACGAGAGGCCGTGGGTTCGATCCACGCATTGAAACAAATATTTGTGTGAACCACAGATATTTGTTTCGGGTCTCTCGTAGTTCCTGATACCCATGACACAAGACTCGATCTTAGTGTGACTGTTGGGCGTATTTATTATTATTACTTAATTTACAATATATATTTTT
Organism: Hyles lineata; assembly: GCA_030180105.1. Lineage (NCBI taxonomy): Eukaryota > Metazoa > Arthropoda > Insecta > Lepidoptera > Sphingidae > Hyles > Hyles lineata. Next base: position 5,558,511 of record JARJEE010000027.1, on the reverse strand, counting down.
TTAACTTAAATTAATTTCCAGTTCGTACCTAAACAAAGTGCCCACATCGGTGCTGAAGGACATCAACCAGGGTATAATGGAGAAGGAGCAGCAGCTGCGCAAGCACGAGGCGGAGTTGCGGCTGCACCACGCGTGGAGGATGCGCCAGCCCGAACTGAGGGCCACTAACTCTTACATCGCTCATGGGAAACTCAAGTCTGCTTGGTTGGTATTCTTGTTTTATTTAAATTATCATGCATTTATTTGTAATTTAAAATAAATTAAAATGAAGTATTATTTATTCATATACTTAGGCTTAGGCTTGCCATAAATATTGATACAAAGAAAAAAAAAAATTATTGTAAGTAACATTTACTACAATTACTATGTTAGTTTACATTGATATAAAACCGTTAAGAATATTAAAGCTTATTCGAAGTAGTCTCCATTGGCTGCAATATAGTCCTTTAAACTTGAGACTAGTTATCAAAAGCATCGCACACTTTTTTATAGAAAAATTCTAACTAGAACATACATAGATAACTATTGAGATTATGATATTCTTGTGACTAACCCTGAGGCGTGCAGATCTCAGGATGTTTTCTTTAATTTCTGTGAAGGTAGACAATAATTCTAAAAATCTACATAACTTTATAAAGTTCAGCAGGGATTATTTGATTCCAAATAAATGCTACCAGACTTCTACCATACATTACATATATTATATGGAGGATATTCTTAGGATGGAACAGATAGTGGAGAAAGAAATGCAGAAAAAGAAAGAAGAAGAAGAGACGCGTAAGACGTTACAAGAACGCGACGAGGCGCTGCGCAGGCAGATACATATAGAGGAACAGAAACTCAAGGAAAAGGAGCAACAGATGAAGGTAACTACATTTTGAAGATATGGCACTAATTAACAGATATTTACTTATTTATTTTTAAGGAAAGCTTACAGACAAATTAACAAAATGTAAGATATCAACAATAAATAAGAGGAATTTGCATTAAACTTTCTCTCATCTTCAATATTTGGTCATTCTTCCTTGGTAGCATTTTGCCTTTTTAAATATGATATCCATAATAATAAAAATATTAGGTAATTTAAACATTGTCCAGCCAATTATAGATATTTATTATTTATTTTTAATTAACTTTTCAGGAGCTCCGAGATAGTTTAGAAGGGCAAATAGCCGAGCTAAGTGAAAAGGAAACAATAGTTAAGCGATTGAGAAAACAAGAAGAACAGGAAAAATTCATACTAGACGAGTTGCAGTTTATATCGAGTGAAAGAGAGCGAGAACACGCGAAGCTGGTGTTGGAAAGAGACGCCACTATAGTCAATATGGGCTTACATAAGTATAAATTGAAGAGGCAAGTGATGGCGGTAATGAAGGAGATCGAACTGGATTTGGAAATGCTGGAAAAGATTAGACAGACTGTATTGAAGGTAGGAAATGTTTATAGATAATGTTTATATTATGTAGAGGGATTATTAAAATTAAATGAGTAATAGAAAATAGAAAATTGTTGTACCTGGTTTAGACTGATGAATAAATTAGAACCATCATAGTGGCACTAGTCATGGTCAATCAAAATAAACAATCTTATTTGCTGTGGTGACTTGTTTGCAGAGTAAATCGTCTTGAGTTCTATGGTGATCACTTCAATTCAGTCGTTTGTTTTACTAAAACCATAAAAATACAATAATAGTGATCCTAAAATGAATGACACAACCTGTCGCCTTTTAATTCCATTTCCAAGTCGAAATCGCTTCATCACGTCTTGGGATCCAAATGCCAAAACTTACTAGTAGTTGTACCACTTCTATCTACCCCTTTGGAGATATAATTGTGATTATATATAATTTATTTTCTCAGGAGCAAGAAGCGGAACAGGAGAAGTGTGCGCACCACAGGCGCGTGTTGGACGCCGCGCTTCAACAGTTAGAAGAGCACAGAGAACGCGAGCGACAGAGACAGAGGAATATTGAGGCCATGTATGATGGAGAGGCCAGGCAGATCAACGAGAAACAGGACAAGGTATGTCGTCATACGCTATTCGTTTCGGAGATTTTTTTATTAGCATCTATAGGGAGACTAGCATGCCATTCACCTGTAAGCGATACAACCGCTCCTGTACTATTGGTATTCCACTGAGCTCACTATCCTGAGGCATAAGATGTTATGTCTCAATATGTTCAGTAGTTATTATGATGTCCTTCAAACTGGAACACAACAGTGCATTTATACTGCTGTTTAGTGGGAGAAATAGACGGTGCGGTGTAACCTCAAGCGGCCTCTCACATATGAGAGACCTACTATCAGTGGTAATTGAAATGTTTGTATATTTAAGATGCGTAAGATTACTATAGTCGAAAATAAAATGGAATTGTATTTATGTATTTTTCAGATGTGGGCCAGAGAACGAGAGGCCCGCGCCATCCTCATGAACGAAGTGCTGACTACATTGAGAAAGCAAGTTGAAGAGAAGATAGAGGCTAACAGGCAGCGGCAGCGGGCGAATGTTCTAGAGCGGGAGCAAATACTGGAACAAATGGACAACTTCCACCAGGAAGTTAGGAGTAGGGAAAGGGAGACGCAGGTTAGTAAGAATATCTTTATTTAGTACTTGTATATATCGAAAAAAATATATTTTAGTCTTATAGACCACAACAAAACATTCAATGTTGACACTCCCATTAAAATACTATTATATTGACAGTAATGGGCTGATGACGATGAAAATATTAGTGGATATTAGGCATCTTACATTTGCATATAGTGATTAGATTCGTTTATGCTATATTTCTACATCTATGATTGGTTTCTTGAGTGACTTTAAAATGTTTTAGATGCTTACTCTTGGCCAGAACATAACATCTTGCGGCTTGTCGCTTAATGAATGTTATTCTCTTAATCATTCAAAAATGAGTTTTTAAATTCCAGTTGAAAAACACACAATACTCAACGGTGACAGCCCTGCAGTCGCAGTTGAACAGCCTGAAGCTCCAACAGCAGCAGTTGGAAGCGGCGTGCGCGAGGAAGACAGAACTACGAGAGGAGGCGGCGCATGAACGTAAACTCAGGGGAGAGATAGCGCGCGCACAACGAGAGGGGAACGTGCAAGCCTGGACTTAAAGCATAAAAGAAAATTACAAGCCTGGAATTACAGGTTGATAATAAAGAGTATGTATCTAATGAGGGCGCTTAGATCTAATTTATCCAATATTTACCGCGTCATACTCTTTATTGCCAAGTTATAAACTATCTCGGCATTTGATGTTGGCTGTGATTTGTAATGTGTCACTCGTGCTGATGTTTCTGTGTTTGTATGTTTAAAGTGGTAATTGTGTGTGAGTTGTGGAGTTTTTTATATTGTCTGAGTAACAATGCACAAAGCGAAGATCAGTGTTACACTAATAGAGAAACACTAACAGCCGACTTCAGAGACGTTTAATGTTAACTCAATTGTTCCTTAGTAGAGATTTTCTTCATATAATCTACACAAAGTATAGATCGTTTACGAGCTTTTGTCATATTGTTAAAATATAAAGAAAAAAATATCACATTTTAAATTAATAGACATGTTAAAATTATTTGATTATAAGTATAAATGCTAGTTGTTTATATTCGGAAAACATATCTCAAACAAAGCGTTTAATAGATATATTTTAAATTATATTTGTAGTTCCTAACACACCAAGAGAAAATAGATGAATTATGATAACTGAATTAATATTGAATGTCTCCGAGTATGGCGGTAAGATTTGGTTATGTCACGCTAGTGGATGTGTTGGTGCCTTGTATGCTGGGTTTGTTGAAAATTATTCTGTATTTTTATGATTATGCACAAGTGTGTGTGAAATTGAATGCTTTAATTTAATAATATTTATTAGAATAATTATACTTTGTACTTGATTGAGATTGTCAAGTTACAAAGTCTACAAATGATGTGTTTACTTTAAATTGATTTCGATGTTAAACAAATTATACATTTAGTTATTTTTTAAAATAAACATAATACAATACTTATGAAATTTAATATTACCATGTTTATTACAAAAGACTGAGAGGATTTCATAGTCACTATAAATAGAAAATAACATATTACATAAAAAATAACTCAATTTTAATAATATTTGATTGTATAAATATAATGTAATAAAAGTAATATATTTTTGTGATATTCCAAGCAGACTGTATTTTCATAAAAGCAATGATATTATAATGATGGTACTCTAAAAACAATAAATACATATGTATATTTTTGTATGAATTGTGTTGTGTGAAATTATTTATAGCACGGTTTTAATATAAGCGCAAGGAAAATAAAATTTATGGAAAACATCTTCTTTTATTTTTAAATAGGTATGTCGAAGTGCAGTATTCCAGTTTTTGGACGTTATTTTTATTACAATATTTCGTGGGCTCGAATTCAACTTGGCTAAATACAAAATGTTTTATCATCTACTTTAATCATAGACGTAGTACGACTATATTAGTCGAAGAATTTACCTTGGATGAATATGTATGCATTTATATTCAAATAAAACATATTATAACCAAAAGATGACAAAATTAAACATGGTCGGTTTTATATAACTAGGAGGTTCGCGATGGCTTACTTAGCGTATATCAGTTGAGGGGAATTATTTATTGTAAACGTACAATTAATAATGAGAAGATCCATGTCTTGCTGTGTGCCGATAAAAACATAAAATTATTTCAAGCTTAATAAATTACTTTTAACGCCATCTGTTGTAATATCTGAGTACTATTCCTCCACATGTGTTCGTTACACTTAATAGATGGCGCTATTTTAAAAGACACAATTATAAGTTTAGTAAATTACATGATCAATAGATGGCTCTACTATCCACATTCAACTCCGCTAAATTGAACTTTTATACATTTCATGGGTAGAAGAAAAAGAAATAAACAAAATAGTTCAAACTAGACAAGATAGCAAAGGCCTAATTTATTGTTTGAGTGTAGTATTTTAATACATAGTTATATTTACTGAATTGTATACTTTAAAATATCCTGTAAACGAAGATTGCAAGACTATTACATATGTGAGTTACATTATTTATTTTATTCCTCAAATACCATTATTACATTCACATTTTTATTTCTAATTTTGTAATTTTCTAATTAAGTATCTACTATTTAAATAAAGCTGACCCTAGCTAAAGTTTTTTAAACCTACAGAACAAAGAGGTCATTGTTTTGTGACCCGGTCGGTATCAATCCCTCAAAAAAAAAAAAACATTTTTGATGTAACACCAAATACTGTAGTGTTTCATTCAGTGAGGCCTGAGTGATATTACATGACGCCCAAAAGTTGTTGGTAGGATGTATCCCCTCGCACGGCGACCATCGTACATATTGGATAAATCCGACCTTAACCTTAATCCTGTGTATTTCGGTAAAAATCAGATAGTTACCTACGTAACTGGAGTCAGTATAAAAAATATAAATAAATACACTCAACAGTCACATGCATAGTCCTGACCCCAAATTAAGATCAGTCTTGTGTCATGGGTATCAGATACTACGAGAGACTTCTGTCTCACAACATGCACTTGTCTCGGTGCGGGGATCGCACTCGCGGCCTCTCGTTTCACAACCGACGTCTGACCAACTGCACCACGGAGGCTGTCAAAAAATATAAAAAAATTATAACAAAAAGTATAAAAAAATATACCAAAAAATATATAACAATATTTAAGTTTATATCCACATTTTCCCATCAGAGTATCACCGCAGTGTCCCTATGGTATAAGGCTTTGCCTATGATGTCAACGGAACACTAGCGGAGGGCGACGCAACGCGGCAGCAGAAGCACGGGTACGGGAGCGCGGTAGAGCTCTGAGGACCGTGGTCCGTGTCGTTGCATAAGCCCTGAAAATCCAATGCAAAGAGATATCGTTTACTTGTCACTTTGTCTTCTTATGTGAGACGTCCACTACTAAACATCATCAGCAGGTTTCCACTAGAATTTCCACGGCAAGCGTGCGTGCGTTGCGTTCAGTAACATCCAGCAACCAACAGATCCTCAATTTTGTAAGTCTGAAAAATTAAAGTCTAAAGGATACTTGTAGCTTAGGTAGGTATGTATGTAATTACGTTTGTGGTGTACAGACTAATAAACTTGTAAGTTGTAGGTAGATGTAGATCATCCCGTCATCATGTTAATTATTTATGAGCGAGTGAGCCAGACCAACTGAACCCGTCTCAGACATTGGAATAAGACGGGAATTTAATCACTGTGTTTCATTTACACTAAAAATACCTTAAGCTATGTCATGTTTATTGTTGTTTCGGACTGAAGGACATTGTAGCCAGAGTAACTACTGGACATATTGAGACATAACATCTTATGTCTCAGGATGGCGAGCGCAGTGGAATGCCAAACATTGCTTTGTAATTCATGGTGATGTTTGGTTCTACTACTGTTCATGAGCCGGCGTATCGCTTACTATCAGCCGAACGACATGCTCGTCTCGCCATTGCATGAAATAAAAAAAACTGTCAAAACCTAAACACCTGAACATAACAAAGTTTTATCAAAGCTTTTTTCCTCGTCCGAATTGTTATGAAAGATTCCGATTCCGGGCTTGTGGCCAAAGCCGCAATTCTGTTATTCAATTTCAACCGCAGTAATGGCTTTCAATATCATGTTTACGATTGCACTCGCCGCCGATTCTAAATATTTTTTCTCACAATAGACGGCGCACACTTTCTTACTGTCTTACACGGGCACGGCCCTCCTCTACAACCAAGACTAAGAGTCGGTATCTGTATCAGCCCATACACGTCCCACTGCAGGGCACAGGCCTATTCTACAATCGAGAGTACGATTGAGAGTGGTTAGACCATAATATAGTCCACCACGCTGGCCTAGTGCGGGTTGACGGATTTACATACCATAGAAATTCTTATAAACCGCTATGGTATGCAGGTTTCCTCACGATGTTTTCCTTCACCGTTTAAGTGCGTGGTGATTGACTATCAATACACACATGACTCCGAAAAGTCAGAGGTTCAATTTCAACCGCAGTAATGGCTTTCAATATCATGTTTACGATTGCACTCGCCGCCGATTCAAAAAATGTTTTCTCACAATAGACAGAGCACTCTTCCTTACTGTCTTACAGGTAATACTACAATTTTACAAAGCATCTAGTTAGGCTATGTATGAGGTTGTTGGGGCTACTAACACATCTGGTCATAAGTGGAGTGGAAATCAAGTGGAATTTAAGTCAATAATTGGCGATTGGCGAGAAGGTAATTCTCTCACGTCGAGATATTTGTAAAACTTGGATATAGTTCACATAGCGTAGTTGCACTTAGGTACTATTACAATGCTGAGGTCGCGGGTTCGAATGCTGGGTCGGGCAAAGTCATATTGGATTTTTCTATACATTATCAAACTTGAGTCTAGGGCGATAGGTCCGACACTATCACACCGTGGAACAGAAAATACAAGGCGAAACGTAGGTGTCCTCGTAGCACCTCTGCTCACCCCTTCTGGGAAAAAGGCGTGAGTTTATGTGGTGATTGACTATCAATACACACATAACTCCGAAAAGTCAGAAGTGTGCCCTGGGATTTGAACCCGCGACCACAGTAAACATGTTGACAGCCGCGTTTGATCTGCTACCAACAGGTTACCACGCACTTTAGATCCTCAGGAATGTCACAAATAAAAGAAAAATTACAGCAAAGGTGATAATTAAAGTGGGTGCTCAATAAAATGGTGGCATCAACTTAGTCTGGTGGATGATTTGTACTGTAGCTTAACGACCTACAGCGAAGCTCAACTACTTGGTACTTAGTACTTCGGCTCTGCCACATAAATGTTTATACTTACTTACCTAATCAAATATGTTGTTGTTGCTTTTGTGGATAATGCACTGTGTTATAATTGTATTTAATCTATGACAGTTATATTCTTTTCTACATAAAGTAAAATAAAATAACTATTACAAGCTACGGACCCTTTTCCGATCTGGCGTAATAACATTTTTGTTTTCAAAATCATAGGGTTCAATTCTTCGCTAGGTATATTGATGTATCAAAAATCGAAGTATGCAGGTTTATTTTTCAATAAAATCGGGGTCGTGACTCGTTCCAGCATTTTTCGCTATTCCTTATAGTTTAAGATAGATTTTAGGTCTTGAAAGATAGATTTTAGGTCTTGTATAAGTTTGCGGAATGCTGTCAATGCGGAATGAGCTGAGTATTCTTGGTGTGGTTATCCGCTGTGATCTCAATCCAAGGAATCACATCGAGCGCGTAATATCTGCACATCACGCAGGGTTGGTATCCTGAACAAGGTGTGTCGGTGTTTGACGCCCGGTCAGCTTTGTCGCTTGTATAAAGCGCAGGTCCGGCCGGGTATGAAATACTGCTCGCACATCTGGGATGGATCCGCCCAGTACCTGCTCGATGCCTTGGATGGATTGCAGCGGCGGGCCATCCGCATTGTGAATGATGCAGACGTTACGAGCAAGTTAGAGCCGCTACAACTGCGGAGGGATGTCGCCTCTCTGAGCGTGTTCTACCGCCTGTATCACGGTGAATGCTCTGAGGAATTGTTCAACTTGATCCCCTCCTCTCCATTCCTAACCAGATCCACGCGTGCTGGCTTGCGAAGCAATAGCTTGATGGTCCACACCATCTCGGGCATGAACCAAAAGGCTCTCAAATTCTTTTTTGTGCCGCACCGTCAGGCGGTTTGCCATCACGCATGTCCCCTCCTTCTTATAATCCTGGGTCCTTCCGCCGTAGTGTAAAGAGGCATCTTAGCAGGCCGGCATAATTGTATCGATTGGCATGGGACTGGCGTCTGATGCCAATCAATACTCTGCCTGGACGGCATTTGCGCTTTCCACCAGGTGCAGTGTGATCACTATGCCGGGCCAGAATAAAAAATAAGTTTGTCTTCCCAATTGTTAAACGTTTTCTTACACCACATAATGACAAGTAAGTAAAGAGCTTTATAGGAAATTCCTGAATCTTGAATTGATGTACACTTCACATTCTTACTTATTCCTTTCTTTCTTTTGAATATAATAAGTAGGTACCTAATTGCTGTTTTTGTTATACCCAACTCATATACATAATATATATTCTTGCTTAATTCGCGGTGAATAATGCAGTAGGTACATGCAAAGGTAACCTATAAATGCATAGGTACCTACCTCTAAAATGTTTTTTTATTATACACATATTCATAATTGTCACGCTTGTGTCTCTTACGGGTAGGCAGATATTATAGATCGCCACTTTGCTTGATCCTGACATATTACTTTCACTTTATCCACTTTCATCAACCGCTTCATGCTTTCTCGTCGATTCAGAGTACTTCTGATCTGACCCTCGTTGAGGGTATCACTGATTTGGATGGTGTAGGTTCGGTGTAGTGAACCCCTACTGACTCTTCCATCCACACTTGCCTTGTAAAGCATGGTTAGTCTCCTTTCATCCATTCTTTAAATAATAGTCAGAAAATCAACATTCTGAATGTATTGAATGATTTATATACATAAATTGTATAAAGGTGGAATTAATGCCTGAGGCATTCTCTGCCAGTCGACTTTTGGGTGGTGCAGAGAGAGAGCATGGTAGGCGCATAAAATAAGAAAAATATTTGAACTTTAATTAATGAATATTACGATATATCATAGTTTCCCAAAGTGGGCGATATCGCCCCCTTGTGGGCATTGGAGACTTAGAGGGGGGCGTTAAGGATTCCAGAAAAAAAGGGGGGCGATGGTTGATTTGTAATTTTAATTACTTTATATTTTAAAATTCACTAAAATTATAACCTACCTACTACTCAATATCGAATAATTAGTTTGTTTCTATCCTATAAGATGGTTTAATCACTAAAAATACTCAAGTACAATCAAGTTGTAAATATATTTTTTGGGTAAGAATCGGCTCATTGTAAGTTTAAACACAAGAGCCGATTAATATATCACATTATAACTGAATAAATTAAAGACATGATTTTTTTGTTAGGAGTGTATCAATTGGGGGCGCTGAAAAATAATAGACTTTCAAAGGGGGCGGTAAAAGAAATAAGTTTGATTATCTCTGCTATATATGTATATGTATCTATATAAACATAAAATGTATAATGTTGCATACCTATACAGTCCGGGCCTATGTATTAAGACCAAATAAATAAACCTGAACCTCACATCTAAGACAGGTCCGTGAATAATGAAGTATGGTCATGTCAAACCACATAGATCGTAGGGATAACTATATCTACATGACACCTGTATTCCTAAAAGGTAAGCAGGAGTGTACATGGCGCCACCCACCAACCGCCAATCATATTTATGTCCCAAGATATCCCCAAAAGCGATGACAAACGTCTTGGCCAGTGAACTGTACCCGTAGCTGATAGACAGTTAATATCATTCCCCGCACTTCAGAACAAATGAAAGCATATTTTGATATTAGCGTCATGGGGTCCCCCAAACTATCAGAGCAGAAACAAAATCATTATTTAATGTATGCATACCTATAGGCTTTTATATATTAGGTAGGTATTTTTATTGCGATTTCACTGCGCTCGCCATGCTAAGACATGATTTTTTCTTAAAATCCCCACCATTTCACAGGTCACCGCGTATTTTTTTAATTTCACAAGGTATATAATCCAAAATTTTCTATCTAAATGAAAAAATTTAATCACCTTGACTTAAGGCATCTCGCAGATCTTATAAGTAAGCTTAAACGACATCTTTGTATTAGATATGCGTACCAAATATATGTACCGAGATGCTACATTTTATTAGGTAAGGTTATATAAAAATAACTTATTTATTTCTTACACAGAATGAAGTTACATTTATATAATTCTGAACTTAATAATAAGAATAAATCAACACCGTTCAGATCACAGCTTCAGCCATACACATATCCCGGACTTCACGGTAAGATATCAAGTCTTATATGGTAATACAGTAATAGGGAATATTTTTGCTGTCAACACTCAGACCTGGAATAAAGGATGCACACAAAAATTGCGGGAATCGAACCCGCAGTGTCTCACAGCCAATTGCTATCAACCAACTACGCTACGGAAGTTTCCAACTTATTATTCATTGTTTTGACAGCCTCCGTGGCACAGTTGGTTAGACGCCACCTGACACCTGTGAAGTGAGAGGCCGCGGGTTCCATCTCCACATTGAGACAAATATTTTAAGGCCCACAAGTACCTATTTGTCTCGGGTCTGTGTCTGTGAGACCGAAAAGTCTCACGTAGCTTTTGATACCCACGACCAAAACTGAATTGATCTTAATGTGGGGTCAAGACTACGTATGTGACAGTTAGGTATATTATTTATCTATTTGCTATCATTACCTTGTAAGAGAACTTATTATTAGCTCGCAGTGTTTGACACTGGCCACTGCACTGCGCTAGATCTGAGATTATAGGAGTTAATTTATGTATGGGTAGGTGTTCCGCCTTATCACTGTCCTCTGGTTTATAGTACTTAATCAATTGTTGAAAAGTCCGTCATACCGGTATGTAGTTTTTAAGTTAGGTTGATACTGCTACATTGCTGTCTGCTGTTTACCGGCACTTGGTAGACTGATGAAGCTGCACTGCCCGATCAGACGGCTTCTTGCTTATAAGGGACGTAAAAATAGTAGACACGACATCATTTCTAAATCAAATAGAGTGTAATATACATTATATGCTACATTTAAGAGTATATGTATGGTACCTACGACGTGCAGCAAGAAGCTCTAAAACAAATACCGAAGACGAGTAGTGGAGCGAATCGCGTATTTTTTCTGCGGTATTGTGTTTATCGAAGTCCCACCGTATTAATACCCACCTACCCATCTCGCCGCAGAGCGAATGGCAGAGAATAAAAATAAAGAACGCACGGAGCCCGGCGCGTCTAGAAGGCGGGCAACACTACATAAACACGCGGCGCCGCCCCCCCGGCCTCCCCGCGGAGCCCCGGCACTCCGAAACCATAAAATAAGACACCCGGCCGGCCTAGAGACGCGACCGAAAAATCCAGGCTCTATAATTATGTTCAGCTACCACTCGATCTACCGGCGAGCCAATTTAAATTTACTGCGAACGCCGCACGTGTCCCACAAAATGAAATCCCACTACCGCACAGAGACACGCACGAAAAAAAACATAGAAAAGTGTAGGGCGGCGCCACCCCCGGCCGCGCGCGCCACTGGCTGGCCGGAGCGCCACGCCCGGGCCCGCCGCGCCGTGCCTCTCTGTCGGGCCGGAGGGCGCGCGTATAGGCGTCTTTGTCGGCGGGCGAGAGCGCGGAGCCCGGCGAGTGGTGAGAGCGCCGCTCGCGCTCAGTGCGCGTTCACAAGCGGCGCGTGTCGGTGGTCGCCCGTGCAACCCGCAGAGTGCTGTGTGGCGCCGCGAGCTCGCCGTCGCCGCGGTGTGTCAAGTGAAGTGCCGTGTAGAGGTGCCGAAGTGGCGGGTTTCCTTGCCGCAGGACGGGGGGCCCATGCCCCCTTCCACCAGCACCACATTGGTAAAAGTTAGTGTCCTGTGCCTCTTGTACGATCCGCATTCTCTGTGGTCTGTCGGGTGCCACTGTGAATGTGTTTCACTATGCCGTCGTTTGGAGGTTATTTATGTTTTGTATTGTTAATTTAACACTAATATTAATTATCTAACTCGCGTCGCAAGTTTTTGCGTGTTGTGTTTACGTGCAAAAGTTCATTTGCATATTCTTTGTTCGACGCGGCCGGGAGCCGAAGTGATCCGTCTGGTTGCCTGTTCTAACACTACTAACCATTTTCTAAGCAAATAATTACGTTCCAAATCATAGGTGTGTGTGTATTTAACGATTTTGCATCTCATTATGTTATTTCAACAGATTGTTTTTCTTCAAACAACGATTATTATTAGTTTTTGCGCGAAAATAAAATAAATGACAGGTAAAACTAAACAAATTAGTTATTGAAGTCTTCCGATAGTATAGGAATAGTTAATTACGTGTAGATTCAACTATTATTTTAGGCCTAAACTGGGATAGTTAGGCCTACGGTGCGCGCCCTATGTTTAACATAATTAATTAGTTTTTTGCTCGATTTCGCTATAGGTACTTGAAAGTACATAAACAAAATATTTACTGAAGTTGTATCTTTGATTGGTATTCAGTTCAAGCGTTCATTTTTTCCGCGATGAAAAATTTGAACTTTTGTTACAATAATACTCTAATTAAGACACATATAGGTAAGTAGGTATGTACATATCTATCTGTATTCATATAAGTACTCCTTGATATATCATAAGTTTTCGTATTTTCTCATGTAAGTACAATATTTCTATGGGACATATCTTAATCTTATTTAGATTACATGTACATATGTATACTTAGTCCAAATTATGGATGTGAATGTTTTTCCCAAAAAAATATAGTGTTATCTAATACATAAAAAAGGATTTTTCATCTAATGAAAAGTAAGATTTGTTGTATTTGTTTAAAAAATTAACACTATTTAATTATTACAAGCTATTTTGTTATTTTCGTTTGCAATTAATGCGCATATATCAAAGGATAGATAAAACAGCATAAACAGTCGTATATTAGATACGCATATTTATATCCTTTTTTATCTCACTTCATCGTCATTTCTTGATATTTTTTCAAAGTGCAATGAAGATATTTTATTCTATTATTATCATTCATCATAATTCATGATAATCCATAAAATTACGTTTTCCTAATTATATCTAAATAAGGATATTCTAATTCAGGCATCGTAACCAACACTACTTATTCAAACGATTTGGTCACATCCAAAAATCATAAAATGGGCAACTCCTAATGCCCACAGTTTTCGTGCAAAAATATTAAAACCAAATAGATAACTGCTTATAATAAATATTAAAATCATATTTACTACTACTCGTAAGCAACGATTTTCACATCCAAGTAACAGTAAAAAAGCCTAAAACAACATGCTGAAAAAAAAAGACAAAAAACAAATGGAAATCTACTTATCTATAAAAAAACGTATTATTGTTTTATATTCATCAATGGAAAGGCACGAGCCGGACACAAAAGGAGTAAAAACCGCAAAAACAATAAGTTTTTGTTTGACTTATTCACAAAACAATGTTTCCCTCACCATTGTCTTACCAAACGCATAAAAAACTTTAAAAATATAATCCCGTAATCCTTTCGTTGTTGGAATTATTGTTCGAAGTAACTACGATTATGTGTAAGACAATATATTTTTACTATATCACTCTACTTAGTATGCGATTTTAGATTTGAATCACATATGACAGGACTTGAACTTCTGCATAAAAAAGAATTTTACTCAATATTTCATGGTAGACGGAGACAAATTCGGCGATTTGTATGTTCCCCTAAATCGTATCGGTTACTATAACAATATCTTCAGTTCACTCAGATCATACATATGTGTTCATATATATGTAGTTAATTTTCTTTTAAGTGAATCGTGTGTACATTTGCCTTCTTCATCACAGTTTGTGAACTCAGCCCTATAACATACGTTCCGCTGTAAGGCTTGTCTTGGTTGAGAAGGGCTTAGGCCTTAATCTGTAAGTTAGCCTCGTGCAGGTTTACGTACTATTGCGCCTTTTATAAAGAATTCTCAGTGTAGGTTTCCCCACCATGTTTTACGTCACTATTAAAATCCTCTTTTTGTTCATTAAAATAAAGAAAAGGCTTTGTCCAGCATCGAAGTCGAGAAATGAATCTTAAAATATTACCTATGTCTGAAAGTAATTACAAGTCAACATCAATCTATGACATACCAATTATGTTGACAAATGTTACCGTCGCTTTTTCACCTGTTTAAGGTAAAGATGAATGGAAAGGGTATAATTTTAGCAATATTGTGTATTCATCTGATTTTAAGAAATGCGGATTCAATTAATTCGGTATTCAACAACTACAATATTAGCTTACAATTAAAATAGTTGATTTAAAATCGGTAATACATTCTAGTTAAAATATTAATAATGTAACTCCAAGTAGGTATGTAATAGAATTGTCTAAATACGAGTATGTAAATAGGAACGAACAAAATAAGTCGACATTCATATACCTAGGTAGTCTAGAATTGTAGCAACTAATTTCAAAATCTTTTGGGTCATTTCAAGCATTGGCGTCAACTACCTTTGGCTAATGGGACAGCTGTTTAGTAGCTTAAACATAGGAAATACGGAAGAGGTAATGGTTAACCTAATGCAGGGCTGGCGAACTTTTATCTGTCAACTTGCCATTTTTTATAAAGAAGATTAAAATCATAGACGAGCCTCATAAGCCAAAATAATTTTGATTGTATTGTTATTGGGAAAAATGACATAAACTGCAAAACCATACGAGCGCGGAACATATTTTCTTGTTTTGTGAAAATTTTCTCAATAGGTTTTTTTTTTGCAAATGCAACTAATGTTAGTTGTGGCAATTTTAAAATATATCGTCACGTGCCATAAGTTCGCCATCCCTGGTCTAATGCTACTAAAATGCAGTAGGTTATGCATTAAATTATCGTCAAAGAACTGGAGAAACTGGTTGTGCGAACTTCAAAAAATCGGTTTTAAGTCTTTTCTTTAGCTATGATCGTGTGGATTTACATTGTGACTACAAAATAAAATAAATAAGCGTAAAAACAACACGAAACTTTATTTTATGAATGTGTAAAAGCGGTGAGCTTAATTTTAAATCTTCTTACTTAGGCCTACGCCTGTTAAACGAAATGGAGATCCCTCTTATTCCAATAGATTAAAGAATTGAATTAAATAACAATAGTTATTTACTTAATTCAATATAATAACATTGTAAAATTATTAAATGTTTTATTGTAAAATTAATAAAAACCGGAAAAGTTAATAATTCGTGCGTAAATTAAATATAATAGAAACAAATGAGTTTAATTAATTAATATTATCATATTAATATTTGACAGGAAAAGTAATTATGGAAAATCCTTAGAGTATCTTTATTATACAGGGAGCGCTGGAATTTCAAAAACGTAAATAAAAACAATGGTGCCGGGCCACCTTTTTCTGCCCTACTATTGGCTGATATTTGACAGTTTGTCCAACATACATGAATTACTTGGAAAAGAAAATTAAAAATAAATAGTTTAGTGTGATTTAATTCCACTCAAACTCGTTTTAGAAGGATAATAACTAAATATAACTTCGGTTATCAAACGAATTTATAGCAATTTATTGCTAAATAATTAATTCAATTTTCACTAATATAGAAGCGCTACCAACATTACGAACAAGAAAATATGTACGTTTTTCAAGACGCGAATGTATGACAGCGCTTCCTCTATCTATATTATAAATACTCAAAGGGAAAATCTAACATGCGGTTTCTGGTATGTATATGTAAAATTAATAATTTCATCGTTTATAATCGATTTTTATTTATGGTTCGTACCAACTGAGGCAGGTTTTAACTGCTTAGTAGCCTATAAAGCATATATATAAATAAATAAATGTTATATACATACAATAATATTATTCAGAGGGAAGATTTTAATGTTTGGTTGCATTGAATAGGTTCTGAAACAACTGCACCGAGTTGAAAAAATATTTCACTATTAGAATCCTACATTATCCCTGATGAACATACGCGATAGAATATATTTTATTAACTGTATCTGCACACGGGCGGAGCCGGGGCGGGCAAAATATACCGGGCCTGGTATAAAAATTTTCACTAACAGGACATCTCATCGATTACGGCATTGATTGGTTCACTAAAGATGAGCGTAGGAACTTTAAAAATAGTGATAGTATTAAATTAGTGGATGAATTATAAATATACCCAATACTCAATTCAATATTTGACGTGATCTATTTTAAGAATAGAAGACTCATCAACTGTTTTGGCGTTACAAAATCAAAGCCCGAAATACTTATAATTAAAATCAAATGTTTGTCTCGGTGCAAGGACTTAAAACGCTGCTTTTCGTTTCACAAACTTTTTCAATGACCACTGGCAAGTCTCTCATATATGACAGGCAGCCTGGCTGGGTACCACCGCAATGCCTATTTATTCCGCCAAACAGTAGTGTAAATGTTGTGTTCCACTTTGAAGAACATTGCAGCAGAGCAATAACTGAGAATTAATGTCTTTTGTCTCGAAATGCCAATTGATTTGTATATAATTATTCATGGTGTTGCTTCGTTATCTACCGTCCTATCGCTTACCATCAGGCAAATTGCATGATCGCCTCACCATTCATCGTTTAAAAAAAAATAAGACCTCTATATTACAACCCGTACTAGGCCAGCGTGGTGGACTATGTGGCCTAACCGCTCTCAATCGTATACTCGATTGTATAGGAGGCCCGTGCCTTACAGTGGGACGTATATGGGCTGATACAGACCCAGATATAGTAAAGTTTTAAAAAAATATCTATGGAATACGTTTCTTTTTAATTTTCATGTTAGTATCTTGACAAATTGTGTGGTTAATGTCCACCTGTCCACTAAATAGATTATGTTCTGTGGTGAACAGTGTATGTAAGAACAGCTTATTAGAGAGCCCGGATCCTCAGACGAAAGCAAATTAGTTCAGCGGTTTCCACGTGATTGGAAGGCAAATACATGTAAAATAAAACTTAAAATGTATTTTATTTTCCACACCTGGTTTGTTGACAAAGTAATGACGAAGTGAAAGAAATGCAGGAGTTATATTAGGAATAGGTGACCGTTTAAGAAATATTAACAAACAGAAAAAATATGCTTAATGTATGGGTTTAGAAAAAATAGATTTTTAATTCAGGCTAAGAACTACCTATATTTATATACTTAAACATTGTCGTTTTTTCATATCCATCCTATGGTTGGTTGTCTGTAATTAATAAACCTAAGCAAAAAGACCGCCTTTTGTATACGTAAGTACCTAAACTCACGCCTTTCCCCAGAAGGAGTAGGCAGAGTTTCTCTCGGTAGCAATCAGTACACCCACGTTTCGCCTTGTGTTCCCACGATGTGATAGAGGACGAGCTTATCGTCATACCTTTTGTCTTTTTCTTTTTTTTTTTTTTGTTTATCTTGTCACAGGTTTACAATAAAGTTTTTAAATAAATAGCTTAGTTGCAGCACATAAAATATTATTTTGTAACTATAATTATAAAAAAAAATATTTAAACATTGTTTGTTGAACATATTCTTCGTACCTGTGAAAAATAAACCGGGTTTCTTTCTTCTTTCTGAAATGAGCAAGGTTAGATAATTTTAGTACATTTCTACGATCAATACGCATATCAGCAGCATAAAATAATATGTGTAAAATTGAACAAATTCTCTACATTTTCCCAAGGATTTATTGTAAATGCGTTTGTGGAGCTTTATCCAACTTCAAGTAGCAACAAGGTTGTCAAATCAAAATCTTCGATTGACGTAATCATTGGATATGCACAATCTTAACATCTGGATAATGGTTATTGCGTGAGAAAATTTTGTAGGTACAAGCTATCTGTAGTTATTGACTTAACTACTCGTATTGCTACTTACAAATAGAGAATGATTCGTGCTCAAATCCACCACTGCAATCCTTTAAGCCAGGATCAACAGTGGCACGTATGATAATGTCATCGAGTTGTCATGTTTGTCATCGAGCATTGAAACTCATGCACAATGTGGTCCTAGGTCCTAGTCAAGGTGGTATCTAGGTACATTACAAACAAAACATCACATAATAATAGTGACCAGTAATTAAATACGGCTGGTACTTAGACTAGGGTAACCCTGTATTGTAAGCATTGATTCTTAAAATGATTTGGAGTTGGAAAATTTTAGTTTAGTTCCCTCCCTACGAATCCCAATAGTTAGGACCGACGGCTTTTGTAGTCCGGCTGCACCAGAGACTTAATTATTGAGAGTCTGTTAGGTGTCAGTCGGAATAGTATTATTAAGTATATGCTTATAAAAATATAGTATTGTACTTAATGTCTTCGATTTGCTTCATCCTTGTATTACAATAAGATAGACTAACAGAAAATGCCGTGAGTTGAACCCACTGATACATTCTTTTGGCTTTAAAGCACAAATAAATAAAGTATAGATATTGAGTTTACTTGTGGAGACATCTTGACAGCCTCCGTGGTGCAGTTGGCTAGACGCCGACTATAAACCACAGGCCGCGGATTCGATAGTACCGAGAACAATGTTTGTGCGGACCACGAATATTTGCTACGGGTTTCGGTGTTTGTGAGACCAAAAAGTCTCTTGTAGTTTATGATACCCAAAACACAAGACTTGATGTTAGCGTGGGCTCTATGTGTGTTACTGTTTGTGTTTATTTATTTATTTGTTAATATTTCTGTAACGACAGGGGAAGTGCTCTGTAGTTGGTGTTTATTGTAGTGACTCTAATGATTATTATTCGTTTAAATTGAAAGAAAAGATAAAATATATTAAATTAAATATTCTTACGCCTGTATCACTAAATAGATAGGTAAAAGTGTCATTAATGTAGGTGACACTAATAGTTCATTTAGCCTATGCCTGTGCCAATAAATGATAGCGGACAGATATGTATATTGCTAATTATAACGGTGAAGTAAAACATCGTATGGAAACCTGTATACGTGGTGGACTATATGGCTTAACCCTTCTCAATCGTACTCTCAATTCCAGAGGAGGCCTGTTCCCTGCAGTGGGACTTTAAGGGCTGAATCAGAGTATATTGCCACGCCCGCCGGGTGCTTATTCCAATTGCGGTGAAAGTTAATTTGATTAACATTAAATGGTGGTTAATATTGATAAAATTTATTTACGATAAAATATAATTTAACTAACTATCCTTTTAATATTTCATAATTCAATTAATATTTCAAATATTTGATTTGCATTGTTCTATATTAAAGCGCTAATCAAATCGGGAATTTTTTAAGGATAACTAATTATCCTTTTAGTATTTTGAGAATAAAATGATTAGGCTGTCTAGTGTATATATAACTTACTGCCACTAAACTAATATTTTAAGCATATACATACATATAAATAAGTACTGTTTTATTTTTTCAATCTCAAATTTACAGGGGACAGGCACAACATGACTTCCCCAATCGCAAAGTATTTGGCTTATAATTTTACGACTAGCAACCTGTCTGACCTCAACCTTTTCAGGAGTAGTTAGACTATGTTTTTTTTATTTTTTTTATCACTTTTACAAAAAATCATTTTTAACTTATCACAATTGTAAGCATTGAAAAAATCACAAAGTTTTGTCAACAATGCTATGGTCAGAATCTGTCATCGAAAATTAGACTAATGAATCCGATAGATTTATACATTTTAACCATTGATTTAAAAAGTAAAATTATTTAACACACTTAGGTAAGTTTATGACTTATTCACTACACTCGCGCCTCGCATAATATAGTTTGACTTCATACAGATCATATTGAAATTCGTTTTAAAATGCTGTAGTATTTAACACTATCTAGATAAGTATTAAAGTAAAAATGGTTATTCTCTTAATTAAGAGTTTAGACGACACAATGTATGAATGGAACACATAATTATCTCGTTAATTAAGTTATTACAAAAACTGATTTTATTCTAGAATTCTTGGTTTGAGAACATATTAAGTACTAATTCTATTAATGTTTTTCACTAATTAGTTTTGGCAGAGATAAAACAGTAGGTATTTGTATGTGGTCGTTATGTACAGTATATTCATTGCGCAATTAGAACATAAAATATCTTTTGAATATTAAATAAAATTATTGTAATTATTTCGGCAAAATGCTTCTAAAAGTATTGAAATGTTGTCAATTAAAGTTTTAATTTTGAATTCAATTACAGATTTTTCTAATAAATAGGTTTAAAAAAATACATTATGGTGCCTGCACATAAAATAATAAAACGCAACCCCATGCAAGGCAACAAAAAACTTATGGGCAACAAATAGTAGGTAAATTTCTGTATCATTTCGTCGTCAAGTAATACCGATAATAGTTTTTTTAAATTTATTTACTTTAACTGGAAAACGAATAGCTTAGATCATAATAGACAAGAAAAATAATAAGAAATATATGGTCATTTATAGGTTTTCACGAATATTAGACGTTATAAGTACGAATGTTATGAGTATATGTACTGTGTGGTATCAACTTATAATCCTTTACCGAGCATGGGAATCTACAATCGAGAATTTAATTAAGGGGCTTAGTTTATAGTCCGCCACGTTAGACTACCGCTTCCTACAGGTAATTGTGGAGATCCTTGGGGGAGGCCTATGTTCAGCAGTGGCCTTCCTGTGGCTGATATGATGATGACGTTAGACTATTGCGGGTTTACGAACTTCACTTAAGCATTGTTATAATAAATAATCTATGGGACGGATAACATAACCAATAGCTATTTTAAGATTATTCTATTAGATTTTTGTGATCATATTTTCATCATAAGAGTGTTAATCGCTGATTGTTGTATTTTGATGATATTTATATATATACTTTGTATTTATAGTCGTTTGCACTTTACTTCGTGTTACTAACACCTTTTTTGAATGAACTGAATTTTAACTTGCAAGTTGCATTTATTTTTAGCCTACAAGTGTTACGCTTAGGGCTGAAGCAGTGAACTTGGGCTCTTCGGTTTTACATACAATGTGCCTATTTACAATTTAATCGAATTATTCACCTTTATGAGGCGATAAATTGCGTATTAGGGTGTCTGTATTACCATACATATGTTTTCTGTCATTTTAGTGTTATTTGCAGATATTTTAAACAGAATATTAGGTACGTTTCATTTTCATTGTCTACAGCTTAAATAAAATCAAAAAGAATTTTAAATTCAGTTCAAAAAAGGAATTTACTAAAACATCCAAAGAATTAAGCAAAAACAGCAAAATCCCAAAAAGTTATAAGCAGATTAAAATTTTCTTTTCAAAACCGTTCTAAGAACCTCGCATTTGCATTAACAGAGACAACACTGTCAGCTTAAAAAATGTACAAACAACGACGTGACAGTTCTCAGAGTATCACACGCACCGATGCCTCAACCATACTTAATGGTCACAGATTTTTGAACGCACCGACAGAAATGGCGCGCGACCAATCGGACATTCGAACGTTTTGAATATGGAATGATAAACCGGCGACCTTCATAAATTCAGCCAATAAATGTCAAATGTTCTGAACGCGACGCTAAGGAGAAAAATATGTGTTTAAAAAAAGAATCACACTGGCTTGTCACTTTTGATATTTTTTTTAAGTTGGCAATGTGAAGTGTCACAGTGTTGAATCACATTATTTGAACGAATTTTTTATACGTTTTCAACATTAACTTAAATTCAAAGGTTGCGTTTAGATGCATGCGTCATGCTAGGTTCTATTGTTTTCATTTTGTACGGATAGCCGTACTTATTTAATTACGAATTTGTATAATTTGATTATATGTAATAAAGTGCAGTAGTAGATTGAATATATAATCAAATGGAACTTGAGTAGAATATTGGTAAAAATTGAAACCATTGATAAGTTTAGGTTTCTTTACCAACACACAATAAAAGTAAGCCCAAAGAATGCGTTTTAAGTACTTACTTCACAGGAAATAACATCTATTATGGAGTGATAATAGTTTTCATAACTCCACCGTGGACGTACGAAATACGTAGGCGCGAGGCAGTACCGAGCAACGCTTGGCAATAACATATGCTAATAAAACTTTATTCAAACCTAAGCTTTATCGATCGTAAAACTCAATCCCATTATGTTGGTAGCTCGTAGTTCAGTGCTACCGACTTTATGGTACGTACTATTCAGGAGGTCGTACCAAAGAGGATGTTGTTATTTTTATTTAAACGTTGGCGTTTGTTTTTGTATTTTTTTTTAATGGTTACATAATAATTTTGTAGAAAATGAACATACCCACTTGTGTTTAACGCGTTTCTGCCTAAGATGTTTATAAAGCATAGATGCGTTGTGCGAGCTTTATAATGGCAAGACGTTTGGAAGGTAATTGCCTCACTTGCAATCAGTCACGCTTCAACCAGTGTCGCGGATACACGTTTCTCTGACTATTTGTATTCTCAAAACCAAATGCGGAAAAATAGATTAGAGTGATTTAAAATAACGTACAAATTATTCTGAAACTGTGAAACAAAAAAAATATTTTTTTTAGTGCGCAAGTACACACTAATTTATTTTTTTATGAAATAAAATTATTAAATTCGCTCTCATGGCGACGTTTGACAACTCTCGCCACATCATCCCATACTTGATGCTTGGTGCTACGTCACACGCGCTTTGGCCAATAACAGTGCGGCACTTATTTTTACGTAACTAGCGATGTCTATTCATCTTCTTCTAACTTATGTATCTTGCTTTTGGACTCATTCTTCGAACCAATTTGAAATTACTAAGGAAATTACAATACGCATCGCGCCGTTTTTTTGTGCCATTATGTTAGTGTATGTCGTGTCTATTTGTAAAACGTCATTGGTTTCTGCTCTATTGATGATCGTAAGCCATAAGGCTAACCCTGAACATGAGCATGTATAAGATTTCGCCAGAAATCGCTACGATTTTTGAAAAAAAAAAACTCGAATTCAGTAGTAGTATGATAAAATCTGGAAAATAATACTATTGCATAATTATTTTTGTTTAAAATTAGGTCTTATGTATAATTATGGTAATCATGGGGGAAGTAATATATCAAGTTCTTTATGTTCCTTTTAAACACATGAGTCCCTTCCAGGTTTAAGATTGGCTGGTTCTTGATTATCTTAATTGGATCTCTTTTATATTATATGGTGTGCATATACCCAAGTACCCAAAAATAAAAAACCTAAACCAGTTTTACACTCATTTCATGACACTAAAAGAATGGATTTTTTAGTCTTAATATTATTATGTCAAATAACTTATATATTTTTTTTTGGATTCCTTGCATCTGACGACAAGGGCATCACACTGCCTTGCTGCTACTGCACTTGCCCAAACGATATATTTGCGTAATGATCCACCTTATTTATTCTATGTTGGCCTCATCAAAGCCTGATATAGACAGACTGAACCCGAAATTATGATTTTCTACTACAGTTTACGGTGATCGCTATCAGAACAGGCAAACGCGAATATCCTTATTCATAAAAATAATAAAATAATTTAAAAGTTAAAATATTTTATGGAAGCAATTTACGCACCGTTGGCCGTCTATAATTACTTAATTAATTAATAACACAACACGGACGAATATTATATAACACAAATAACATTAAAAGAAAACAATTCAGTCTAAATTTAATATTAAACACTAAAGTTTAATACTGTAGTAGCTTGTAACATTAGGCAAATATAAATATTTAAAATTATAGAGTTGGGGGTATAGTGGGGATATCTTGCCGTTTCTTTCACACTGTCATGCATATTAAGATCAATTACGTCACTAGTTTTATGTTGCATCCCTTTTCTTTTACTCCCACTACAAGATTTAGAACTTTAATAACTTGTTTAGTTCTCAATGGACTTAATTCTTTGTTTGTTGGATTTTACTATTACCGTATTGTTTAGCTACATGGATGTACATGTATATATTCAAGAATAGTTTATGATTGACGGTGATGGGTATGCATTTTCGGTCCAATATACTCTAGATTATAAGTAAGAGCCTAAGAAACGGCAAAAGAAATAAGAGCACAAATAAGCGTGTGCGCTTATTAGATTTTAGTAGGGTCCAAAACATAATAAATCTTAATTTAAAGGAATAAGGTTTATTGTTGCCTGAAGTTGATTATAATTTAAGAATTTTTGTTACATCTCGTAGTTAAAATTCAAATGTATAAGTATAAGCAACCTCGGTCACTTTAAGCGTGTGATTTTGTTCCGCAGCTTGTATCTAATATATCGCACCTTTCGAATTAAAGTAACCTAATGCAAAGAAATAGATTTTGGCCTTTAATCGTAATTATATTGACTCAAAATGATCTCCATCGATCCTTAAAGGAACTATTGACGTGTGAAAGACAGAAATATGTATACTTCGGTCTTCTCCATGTATCTTTCATAAGCTTATGTGACAAATCTTTAATGAACGTTACCCGAGAAATAATACTTTTTAGTGAGGTCTCTTTAAAAAAATAAATAAAAAAGAATGTTATATTCTAAAAGAATTACATTTTGCACAAAACATATACAATTTTCATCTCTAAAACAAAATATACTAATTAAGGGAAATTACATATGAATTATGTTCATACTTTAATTTTGGTTCCCTGGCTCCCAAACTAGGTTATACCTGTATCTTGGGAGGACTCTTTAATTGTAAAGGTGCGATATAGATGGAAGATCACTTGATTCACAAGGTGTGTGTTTACAGGACGCGGGGAGGCAGGCGGCGCGATGGCGTGCGCCGGCTGCGAGAAGCCGATCCTGGACAAGTTCCTGCTGCACGTGCTGGAGCGCGCGTGGCACGCGGCGTGCGTGCGCTGCGCCGACTGTCGCGCGCCGCTCGCCGACAAGTGCTACTCGCGAGACAACAAGCTGTTCTGCAGGAATGATTTCTTCAGGTACGTGGCTTACTTATGTTGATATATACACAAGAGTGATACTAGATTTGACAGCCTCCGTGACGCAGTCGGTTAGATGCTGCCTGTGAAACGAATGGCTGCGGGCTCGATCCCCGCATCAAGAGAAATGTTATAACAAACATTTCAAATTTCATGTATATAGAAATATTTCTTTTGGGTGTTTTTCCGTCTAAAAACACTAGTTACTAGCGATTCGACGCAGCTTCGGTCAGTTGTAGATATTAGTTAAATCCACATAATACCTATGCAATAAAAAAATAAACCTCGCTCTTGAATTCACCTAATGATAAAAGCTTGATTAAAATCAATTTCGTAGTTCAAAAGATTTCAACGTTCGTAGGGATCCCGTACTAAGATGCCAGCTTTGTGTTGTGAGTGTCAGAAACTACGAGAGACTTAGACATCTCACAACAGTTAGACATGAAACAATACTTGGTAGTTGCAAAAAGAAAACAATCTATGACTTGTATTAAAAATAAATTGTTAACTTGGAGTTCAGTCGTATATAACCATGGCCCAGGACGGTACCATATTCAGGCACATTTCTTCCTGTTTCCTTTAAGTTCTGTCTGCTGCAAACTAAGATCAATATGATCCCAAAGACGAGCGCGATTCCTCTTTCCATAGTCTGCAAGTTATTACATTGAGTCCCTATTTGATTAATTAACGAAGGGTTTTTGCTTCAAGTCTTCGAAGTAAATGAATGTGAAATTAAAGCCGCTGGCGGTATGGTCTGGGTTTGTTGACCAGAATATCAAAATGGCGGCTGGGAGATTAATTTTTGCAAATTAATATTTCTAGACCGTTCGGTACCGAGCAACTTATAACGCCCGTACAAGATTGAAAATTGATTTCACACAAAGAAAATTATAAAAGAGTTATTGTTTTTTATGCAGGTGGATGTGACTAACGGCTTTGCGAGAAACATCTTCCTATATTTATATCTGTAGGTAGAAGGTGTTTTTCGCATTAGAAAAAAATATATACAAAAAATGGAATCTCTATGAATTTAATATAGTAAAGCATGCGGTACGTTTAATAATATTTTAAATGAAAATGATTGTAGTCAAAAATAAACACTTAAAACAAATGAATTCATATTTAAGAATATATACTCAATCCTACTGGCTGTATAATCAGTATTCCTGCCTCATAATATTTTCTTTTAATTTTACCATAGACAATTTTATCTAACCACCCAACGTGAAACCCACTTGGGCAAGTTTATCTGTTTTTACCATACACTGGCAACATATTAATACGTTGTGCGTTTTTGTGTTCGTTTTAAGCGTTAAGTTAAAATGACACGTCTAGCTCACAATTTTATTGATTTTAAACATTATGTTTTGAGCTCTGTAACTCCACAACTAAGACGCTACGTCAAGGCTTTTATCTTTGACATTTCAATAGGGTTGCCATGTATTGAACTTTTTAGGTCGTTTTCTGAAAAATGATTAATTTTGTCACTTTAATAACAAAATGGAAATTAATATAAAATCATTCTAATATTAGGATTATCGCAAAATAAATGGACGTCGAATAATCATTTATATTGTAGCAAAGTTGAATAATAGTCATTTACATACTTCAGGCTGACTTAAATCTACTCATATTTAAGATAAAAGATAAAAGGTTCTTCTGGCCTTGGCTGGCACTGCCTCTTTTAATGATTTCCACCCATATACATAATATTATACTTTAGAAATTGATTGAGGATATTCAGTGCGTAATTAATGTATGTCTCTGGACTTGCAACATTTAATCTTCATGTGATTTCCTAGGATATCTTCTATTTAAATTGAAGAAGCGCCATCCTTAAGTGTCGCGTTGGTTACGACTTACGGTATTGTTGCAAATTGTTAGTTTATTGCAATATTCACAATGCAATATGAAATATAGTTTTCTTGTAGTCCGAGTTTAACTAATGTTTGTGAACTGTGATTTTCTGTTTTATTTACGTACATGCATGTACTGTAATGAAGAACACGTCTTGTATATTTTTTACGAGCAATATTTTTATAAGTTAGAGGGTTTTAACGGTAATTGTAGTTTTGTAATGTTGGTACCGTTGTAGAAGATTTTTAGCTGCGTTTTGCGCGGCTTATGACGTAAATTCTTCAAGTATTTGATTACTTGGAGTGGACAGTAATTTTACGTGTTCTTGACGACAAAGTAACTAGTTTGAAAGGATTAGTGTTAAGTGAATTGGAATTTATGATCCAGACGTGTACGCAAAATGTTATGTTTGGTTCTAAGCAAAACTGTTCTATACCATGGTTAGGTATTTATTTAAACCTAATAAAATGTACAAAACCCAAATGTTATAACATATTTTTATAGTAGTAGTAACTAGTGGCTGGCCGGGCTACGCCCAGGTGCAAGGTGCAGGTGTTTTTGAAAGTATTCAATCACCTATGTTCATCAGTGATAATGTAGAATTGTAATGATGAAAGAATTTTTCAAATCGGTCTAGTACTTGTAAAGTTTATTCAATGCAAACAAATAATCAAATATCTCCTCTTTATAGTATTCGTTTAGATGACATACATAACGAAATGAAAATAAATTACTTAAATTGAGCCAATTTTCGGAATCAAGACTGTGATGAACTCGTGAAAATGACTTCATAAAGTTTTCTTTGCTTATAACAATATTAAAAATAGCCCCATACTCCGATATTTTTTTAATCAGTGCAGAGATAAAATACAGGCTTTTCAAGCTGTCTTGGGAACTCAAGGCCTACCTCGACGGCGTCTAAGTGTAACGTAACTTTTTAATCGATTTTCTGCCTCACCACTCATGTATATTTTATTACATACATATTCATAAACATAACATATATATCCTGCCTCTAAAGGAATTCATTGGGTTATTTAAAAACCTAACGTTGCTGTGTATTTATGTGGTACTTCAGACGGTTTCTAAGAAACGTCTGCAGTTAGTGCTTTTTAATGATGGCCGCATAAAATGAATGCGTTGTTCATATTACAATACAATTACCTGTAGGTACATTACGGTAATTATGTCATCGTAGTGGCTAACTTTGAAGGGAACAATTCTGAGTAAGTGCGGGTTTCTGATAATAGATGGCGGTTTATATTCAAACATTTTTTACTGTTAAGTCTCATATGAGAGGCTGCCTAAGTAGGTACCACTGCAATGTCTATTTCTCCCTAAAACAGCAGTGTGTAAGCACTGTTGTTCCGGTTTGAAGGACATTGTAGCCAGAGAACTAATTAAGGATATTTAACATCGTCTCAGGAGTGCGAAGCATTGCTTTGTAATTCATATTGTTGTTTAGTTTTGGTATAGTCCATGAGCGATCGTATCCCTTACTACAAGACGAATGGCATGATCGTCACGCCTTTCATTGCAATAAAAAAAAACGTTGTTAGGTCGGAAACTAAGGAAAACCGATGACTAAGATGTGTACTTAACCGCATGGTGGTTTATACCAACCAAATTATCAGTACCACTTTAAAATGAAGAAATCGCGCGTTTTGCTCTAAAATACTTGAATTGTCTTTGTCTACAGTACCTACATCAGGTGACGACAGTAAATGACTTTATGTCGGTAAAGTAGGTGTCACAAATGGTAGATATATTTGGGGCAGGTTGTCGCAACGGCGGAAAACGATTCACTTACAACTTCCGCGCTCTGATGACTTAATGCACTATTTTGGGGTTATGTTTGTCTTTACAATCGTTTAGGTTTTAATTGTTTTCTTTAACAAAATTAAAAGGCAGCGTAATGATTATGTAAAATGGATTTAATCGTTACTAATTTATTTAAAAAAATGTTAATTAAACAAATGATTTATAAATATAGAATCTAATATAACAGAATAGGTAAGGCAGAAGGTAAGGTGCATTGGGGTAACACCGTAAAAGTACGTAGTTGACTATTGAGTACTTAGCTCCTATATTTTATATGAGGTTACGTTCTTACCGCTTCCATCCTTGTTACGGTATTATCCCAATGCACCTTACTCGACAAAGCGATTATAAATGTTTTTGGTAGTAAAATATATTTGTAAAGTAGGAATTTAATTTGTTATGACGTCTGCGGAACCTTTTTCCATGCCAGACGATTTTTTACCTCACGTTTTTTTTGGTTGTTTTGATAAGTTCATTTAGTGACATTACGGCTTCCTAAAGCTAAGTGATGTCATTTCCGCCGATTTGACAACCCGACATTATTGTGTTAGTTTCAAATTGATGTTCCCGTTTCAAATTGCCCCTTTTATCAAGGTTAAGAACATTACTGATGATATTTATACATTTAGATATTTATATTGTTTTATTTTTGTCATGTAATCATGTTATTTAATTTATGTGGGATTTGGATCTTAAGATCTACACTTCAGTGAAGTTCTAAGTATTATTAATATAAAAATACCTTTATGAAATTTACGTCCACTGAACAAAATCGTGATTCATTTTTTAAATTTTATGTCGACAGTACATTTATTTGCAGCCAGAATTGTTTGAAGCAATTTGAAAAATTAAAAAATGGAACCGCTTTAGGCCCCGCAAATATAACTCAAGGAAAAGGGAACTCAAATTATGTTCCAATGTAATAATTGCTTTTAAAAAATATACTGGAGAAGCAAAAATATATTACACATTCTCTTGAATACCAAACTTTTTAAAAGATCAAAAGCAAAAAAGGCAAAGGCGATGACAAACACATCCAACAAGATATAAACTGGCAACATTGAGTTTGAAAATTCGGACAGGCGGCTGAGAAAGTTTTATAAATTGGCGGCAATTGGAAATATAACATGGCGCGTTGCCAGCGTGGTACAGCCAAACCGAGCTTATGTTTTATTCATACGGCCTCCATCGTTTATGCAAATGTACCGAGTAATAATTCAATGTGATGATAAAATAATAAAAAAGGTACATCGATGGTTAAAGTCGCGTTCCAAACGTATCCGATAGCGGTTACCAATAGTAATGATCAGTAGGTATAGTTTTCTTTTAACATTAAATACTTCATTGAAATATATTTTGAAAAAGGAATGCTGTCGACAAAGCAGGTTGAATTTAATTTTGTCCTAATATGATGTATATTGTGGATGTTTATCATAAGATTAAGATAAGATTCGACTGGGAAATATTTTTGGTCAACTTGAGATGTAAATTAAGCTAAAATCTACTAATAGCATATCTATTATGTGTACAGTGATTGTACATTGAATGCAGAATCTCAAATTATAGACATCGTTTCAATCTATTGCATTTTTAGCTACTATAAAATTAATACGATAATAAACCCCCTTCTTTATTTCATGATAAATCGAACAATATAATCTTAATGTTAAGTTTTAATAGAATGGGCCTTCCGAGTCCGCCATATTGGTTGCCTTTATGAGTACATCAAAGTTGGCAACAAAATACTAGTACTTTTCAATACGGTAGCGGCAATTTACAACGCGTCAGTACCCATCTCATCACACTTTTTACGATCTATGTTGGATTTACGATGATTATCGATTATATTTCATAATAAACCCCGTGTCGTGAAACTTAATTCCTGTGGTCTAAATGAACATAAATTGCATTCTGCGTACACGCGTTTAAAGCCTTCGTGATTAACAAAAAGGGTTGCGTTCCATATAAGGAAGAATGTGGTGAAAATTTAATGGGCCCGATGATTGGTTACGTTTATGATGATTATCTAATCTGGTGTTACATATACGCATATTTTGTTGTAGTGGATAAATTAAAGAACAGCAGCCCTTAAAAAGAACTAAAGATTTTTATTTACTCAACGATAACAGTAAGACACAAACAACTTTAGAAAAAAAAGTAAATTACAAAATAAAATTGCAAAATGTTGCATGAATTTATTTTTTTGTGTTAGAATAATAATTATGAAATGCCAGATTTTGCATTTTGTAGAAAAACTTACCAAAAACCGTATCTTCGATGTTATCAATGGACATGTGCATATTCATGAGCAAACATACATTAATACGTACCTGCCGTTTTAACTGTATCCGCCTATATACGTCCCACTTCAGGGCACGGGCCTCCTCTACAATCGACAGTACGATTAACATGGTCATGTAGTCCACCACGTCGACCTGGTGCGGGTTGGCGGACTTTACATACCATCGATTTCTTCCCAAATCGCTGTGGTATGCAGGTTTCCTTACGATATTATAGTGCGTGGAGATTTACTATCAATAAACACATGACTTCGAAAAGTCAGAGATGTGCCCTGAGATATGAACCCGCGATCACCGTAACCATGATGGAAGCGTCTGGTACGTTATCAACAGGCCACCACGGATTAAGAACTAAGTGTTTGTCTAAGAACTCTTACAGAAATTGGTTATGAATATCACTACATAGTATAAAACAAAGTCGCTTTCTCTGTCCCTATGTCCTTTGTATGCTTAAATCTTTAAAACTACGCAACGGATTTTGATACGGCTTTTTTAATACATAGAGTGATTTAAGAAGAAGGTTTATATGTATAATACGTACATATTATTGTACAGAAATCTATTTGTACCCGGGCGAAGCTGGGCCGGCCGCTAGTAGAAAATAAACGCACACAGGCTTATCTTATCTAAGAAAGTTAATTGAAGATGCCGCGTAGTTTTTAGTCAAAATATAAAATAATTACCCTAAAACAGAAATAAAAATGTCGGTTTTAGACGGCACGTATTAATCCAAAGCGGATATTTATTGATCAGCCCGTGTCATTAGCATCACTGACCCACATCGCAGGCTTGAAATAACATAAAATATGAATAATTATCACCGGCTCTAGAACCTTATATCAATCAAATATGGATATTAACATTCATTAAGCCGCTACTACGCGCTAACGTTTCTAACCCGTTTTATAAGTTTCAAATTCGTGATCATTATTTACACTATTTTTGATATTTTTTACATTATTTTATTTTTTGGTCAGCCTCCGTGGCGCAGTTGGTTAGACGCCGCCTGTGAAACGAGAGGTCGCGGGTTCGATCCCCGCACCGAGAGAAATGTTTGTGCGGCCCACAATTATTTCTTCCGGGTCTGGGTGTTTGTGAGACCGAAAAGTCTCTCGTAGTTCCTGATACCCACGACACAAGACTCGATCTTAGTGTGGGGTCAGGACTATGTATGTGACTGTTGGGTGTTATTTATTTATTTATTTTCATAAATAGATGGTTCTTCTGTTGTAATTAGCAGCATTAGAGTATTTATAAGATAAAGGGAGTGCTGTCATACATTTGCATGTTCAAAAACATAGATAGTTTCTTGTTCGTAATGTTGGTAGCGCTCCTGTATTAGTGAAAATTGAATTAATTAGTTAGCAATAAATTGCTATAAATTCCTTTGATAACCAAAAGAATATTTAGTTATTAACGTTTTAAAACGAGTTTGAGTGGAATTAATTAGCCATAAACTATTTACTTTTATATTTCCTTTCCAAATAATTCGTGCATGTTAGACAACCTGCCAAAAATCAGCCAATAGGAGGGCAAAAAAAGGTGGCGCGGCGCTACCACTTTTATTTACGGTTTTGAAGCACCAGCGTTTCCTCTATATTACATATCATTTAAATTAGCAGCAAATACCCTATGTATTTAAATAAGTTGACGATTATGTGCGCTTGGGTTCCATTTTCAAATCAGACAAATCAGTTTGTGTGAGTTTTTCGATTCAGACAATGCCATTAATTGTTTATGTGGTATTAGAATAACAGAACAGTCGAAAATGGTTGACATCGTAGTCTAATACGCCAAGTCCATGAACAAATATTTTTGCAACATGCACAAAAATCTTCTACGCTGTAGAAAGAAGTATTTTAAAAACAGAAAAATAAATAAAAAGTTATGTTGTAGGTTAGTTTCGTCAGGTGCAGCGAAGTCGCTGTGTCGTAGCATAAAATTATGATTTTTTACCATCTTAGTGGTGAGCGTTATGTAGATTAGGAAGATAAAGAAATGTTAAGTGTCATAGTAAATTAATATGCACATTCAAAATTTATATCTAGAAAATAGTTGCGATGTCTTCTGCGCACATTTTTTATCACTTTAAAATTGTTAACATAGAAATTTTCTTTTAACACAGGTATGTAGGTAGCTAATATGTATAAGTTTCTCATTCAGTTTTCATCTAGAGGTTGTGTAAATTTTTGTATCAAATAATATTACTTGCTTGGTACTGCGTAGTTTCTCGAAATGGGCAACGATTAGCAGGTGGTTTGTCGTTAATTTTGACCATTTTATTTATTCTTTATATTATTATTTATATTTATTTAGTCATATAAAAAAGCACGTAGTCGACAAAAATGGATGAGATAAAAAAGTTTACACTCCACAAGCTAAAATTAGTTAAAAGAAAAAAAAATATGCGATAAATGTCTATAATGCAAAGTATTTTAAAAATAGTAAGAAAGCTCGTCAGTGATCGCGGAAAAACCATAGTGTATTTTTAGTATTTTTAGAAGATTATTAATTGCTCAGATTATCATAAGTGTCTCGCATATCATCTGTGGCAAATGGTTTGGGATTTTCGACACGACACGACGGTCGACGCCGGCGGCGCTGGCACAGGGCTGCTCTGTCACCTAGTTATTATTTCTCAGGTGTTTTATTTTGTGGATTTTCCAAAACTTGACATTGGCAGAGTTGCCGCATCTTAGATACGGCCATTTTTAAAAAACTAAACTTATTTTTTAGGGGGAGGGGGTATGACAGTTTCGCTGTTATGTAATGTAAATGAGCATGTGTAGTATCTTCACCGGTAAAGTGGTAGGGTTTTGCTATTTGACACGATTACCCGTGTCATCATCTAGTTAGATGATTTATATCTATTTATATCAGTATATTGGGCACTGCATAATGAGGAATTCGAATAGAACCAGGTTTAATGTTATATTTAGTAAATATAATAGGCTTCATTGTTAGGCATTGGCCATCCCAACGCCGGCTTAGCATAGCTTGTGATTTACAATTGTGCCTCTGAAAAACTCTCTGGCAAATAGTTTTCTTTGAGATATTTTAAACCGTTGCACACTACACTTTTCAACTACATTTAGTCAGTTAATTATAAAAGAAAATGTTTTAGTTTCTTTATTGTATAAGCGGCAAACGAGCAGACCGCAACACTAATAGAAAATCATGAAAGAGGTTACCTTTTTCCAAGAATATCAACAAATCCAGGGGAATTATGAACACATTGCTGACTTAAGGAGGTCTCTAAATGGTATTCCTTTATTGCTACGAAAAACAGTTTTCTAAGTAAAGTGACAACCCTAGTAGTGATAGTGATCATAGTGATCTCTAGATTACGAAGTGTATTAATTACTGTCGGTGTCTCCGTATATTTTAACATAAATTTACAGCATTGTTCGCGATAATTCCAACTTTTGTTGATATATTGCCGAGTGTGATATTAAAATTAACATTATTTCTTGAAAGTAGGTTGATAGAAAACCTTTAAAAACTTATTTACAAAAAAGTGTCATGTAATTTGAGTTAACCCTATTGCGAGTAGTCGTTTTGTATCGGAAATAGTAGAGGAACTCCCTATCAATCAATAGATCATTCTAATCTTGAAAGAGTGATGATGGAATAAAAATGTGTATCACTTGTTTGGCAGCTGCTTCTTTTGCAACTGCGCTTGTCTGATAATTTATAAAACATTTAAAAAACCAAAACGTTTTTTGATTGCAAAAACACGCACAAAAACTGACAAGCATTGAATAATTATGTGTTTAGTGTCAGAATTATCAATAAATCTTCAAAATATTTTATTTCGAAGTAATATAATATGACATAATGTTTGTTCAAATTTCATTTTTACAAGCTGTCTTTTGATTCTAAATCTATATCACCTTGGTATATTTCTAGTTTAAGTAGAATAAAAATAACTTGAATATTTGTTTATAGTTCCTGATACATACGACACAAGACTCGATCTTAGTGTGGGGTCAGGACTATGTATGTGACTGTTGGGTGTTATTTATTAACTTAATAAAAACCACAAAAGTTGGGATATAATTGTGTATATTGTCCACAGGAGGTACGGGACGAAGTGCAGTGGTTGCGGGCACGGCATATCTCCCTCCGACCTGGTCCGCAAAGCGCGGGAGAAGGTGTTCCACCTCAATTGCTTCACGTGCCTCGTGTGTAGAAAGCAGCTGTCCACCGGCGAAGAGCTCTACGTTCTCGACGACAACAAGTTTATATGCAAAGAGGATTACCTCGCGGGAAAGGCGCCGACCCAACATTGTGAGTCTTTTATCATGCATATTTTGGTATTTGTGAAAGGTGTTTTATGATCCCCTGTCCACTTTCATCGATAGATTTATAAACGGTGACATGATTATCTGTTAAAAATATTTATGGCACACGTACATCTTTGTTTTTAGATGCACCACAGAGTATAAATGTTGTTTTCGTAGATCGGTGAGTTTGGTAACGGTACCGCATAAAGAATCGGTTGCGATATTTTTATATATATCGCCCATTAATATGATGAATCATGGTGTAATTAAAATGTGAAAGTCGGTAGCATTTGAACTAATTTCATGTTGGCTACCAGTACGGAGGGAGCGGGCTTGTGAAAGGTAATTTGTAGTCGATGTGTGGCGACATGGCGGGTCAATGTCGCAAAATAAACTAAATCAACTTATAGATTACATTGAAATTGCGCTATTCGTGTCCGCAAACTAAACATTATTTACGCAAGTCCAATCAAACATCGGACACACGACATCACGTTAACAATCGACTCAATGTAGCCGCATTAAAAAAATAAATGAGGTCTTTTATTGTCCTCACTCGGCGTCGAAGCCAATCGGTGCAGAATAATTACCTTTTCTAAAACACGACCACGTCTCCTTCAATTTCCGAACGTGACATGTGAGAATTGCATTCTCCATTTAAAATGCGTTTTTTATTGTTTAAGAACGTATCAGTGCAACAATAAAACTCTCGCAGCACCCATTTTGAAATCGAATTTTGTCGATCAATACGAACCGTAACCGAATCCGAGTGAAAAAAGGAAATAAAAAGTCCTAAGCGTCGGATAAAAACCCAACCGCATTACACATTAGCCACGTCTCCACGCGGTAGTGGCGTAGACGGCTTTTTTAAAACCTTTTTTCATTTACCGCTTTGTGGCGACTGGCAACTGGCAGGCAACACGTTGGCGCTCGGAAAAAATCGACAGCGGACTCGATGCTCGTAGATGCGAGATCGTGAGCTACGCAATACGCCTCCACCCAGCCGCCGTTTACCGACACTCCACTACAATATTATGACTGGGCTTCGTCTGGCTTCGATATCCGATACTCCGTCAGATCTAAACATTTCTTATTGTACCACAGCATTTAGTAAACGACAAAAAGAAGCAAAAGTAACAATAAAAAAACGGAATAGAAAATAAACAGTGCCAATGGAGATTGGTCTGTGTTAAATCGTTTTGTTTCAAAATATGAAAATAATAGTTTTCACCTACATAAAACACTGTTTTTAGTAAATAATTGATTGATATAAATATGCAATAGACATAACTTAGTTGCGAGTGAAAATCGTGTAATAAGAAATGTTAATTTCTTTTTAGATTTTCCAACCGACGCGATCGTTACAAAAAAGTGATCAATTTTCACCAAAATTTTTACGTACGTTCAATTATAATATTTTTAGGACCAACTTTTTAATGTAATTTCACAAAAATTTATACCATTCATATGCCTAGGTCTCTGTTGTATTCCCGTATTTCGAAATTAAAAAAACTATATTATCAATGATTTTTACTTTCGAAACCATTAGATTACACTATATGACATATCAACATTTTGTCCGATGCTACATAAAAAAACCTGGTCGGTTTCTATACATCCATATACCAGTATTACTGGTTTTATCGGATTTAGCGTACTCAATGTTAATATATTCCGTTTGCGCTACTGCACCGCTATAGCAGAGGTTAATACCGCCAATTAGCATTTTACTCACATTTTGTTTTTAATTTTTAATAATTACATAGATTATTAATACAACTAATCCGTAGGGGAATCACCTGCTTGGAATTAATTGTTTTATGGGGACAGTGGTTGTCTTCAATGTACATTAGTGTTTTTGTAATATAGAGGGAGCGCTGGTACTTCAAAAACGTAGATAAAAATGGTAGCGCCGGGCCACCTTTTTCTGCCCTCCTATTGACTGATATTTGACAGGTTGTCCAACATGCACGTAATATTTGGAAAATAAAAATAGACAGTTTAGGGCTATTTAATACCACTCGAACTCATTTTAAAAGGATAATAGCTAAATATAAAGCAATGTGAAGCAAGATTTGTCTATGTTGATAGTCAACGCTTAAAGCTTATATATAACCTTACTAGCAGTCGGGCACTGCTTCGCCCAGGTGTCTGCACCATAGGTTTTGAATACAGTCCACGTCTACAATATATTATTTGCGCACTAACTGTGTTATATTTATCTCAATTTGAGCTTTGTCGATTATATTGCTTTTACCGCCCCGTCACGTTACATCTGGTTCAGTCCGATGACGAAAAGCATGCAATTCTGTCCTCTCCTATCCCAAGTTAAAATAACCTACCTTTTCCTGTTAAAAGAACCTATCCTTTCTGGGAAAAAGGCGTGAGTTTGTATATGTGTGCTAACTTAAGAAAATTTAAATAGCAAAATTCTAAAATTCAGACCTAATACCGCCAGCCTTGCAACTCGTTGCCAAGCTAAAAAACTCAGCATAATACGCGAATATTTTTACAATTTCCCCTTTCTATTGTTCCGTGTGCCCGCAACATGTGTTCGCCCGCGGCGCCGCCTGTTTGCACAACGTAATTGTGTTTAGACATTGTTAGCGATGCTTGCAAATAAACCGTACACGCGACTATGACGTCAGTATGAGGAGCGAATTCTGGGACAAATGTTTGCGTGATGCGCCAGTGTTTGGTCCAAGATCCTTGTTAAGTGGAGGCTAAGTATCTTAAACTTATTAAAATGGATTTTTTTTGCAATATTCATGGAACAATATCCTGAATTCTATATAAGAAGATTTATTTTTATAAATTTATATATTATTTGAGGTAGATTGAGAAAAACTATAATCAATAAGTAAAGTCGTGCGAAAAATGTGCATGACTTGAATTCTGACTTTAAATTTTATACTGGACTGCAAATTATATTCCACTGATATTATGAAGAATATATTTAAGCTCAATTTTCTAATCTGTATGAATATATTCATAGCAATCTAGCAAAAAATCTAGATCAATATAGTCTAGGTTAAAGGCTATCTAGGTTTCTTGTCACATTAACGCAAGTCGCCTTTGAAGCGTCGCGTTGTAAAAAACTTCAATGATGTCATTTTGGTACAACCTTTATGAATATTGTCCAGGTGGATTTCATATTTTTATTAAGGGATTGTTACCAAGGGATTGCACTCAACTATATATTTTTCTCTGTTTTTATGTTAGAGATTTGGCCACTATTGTTGTTTGTTTTTTTTTTCAATGTAAATAATACATGGAGTTTTATAGTGAAGTTTATAGTAGTCCTAATGTATATTTTTTGTATTTTTTTTTTGCTTTATGTGTGAAATAAAAAATACCAGGTGACCCTGGCACAAGCCGGGATAACACCAGGAATAAGAAGAAGAACAATAAAATACCATATTCATGGTGCCATTTTAGATTGGTCCCGTACTAATAGGTGGTAATGTGATGATATCAGATACAGTAAATAATTACTAAGTTTAGCTATCTATACATACAAATAAATGCATATTTATGACGTCAACAGTCAATTGCAAAGTGCGGTCGCTTCGACCCGCCAAGTACAAGTTCATTGTAGTGCGTGTGCGCGCATTAAACTGAACACCGGCGTATAAGTTAACAACTGTTGCTCTTTGTTGTGCTGTTTTTTATTTAGAAGCTTTGTATATCATTTGAAAAATAACATAAATTAAATTATGACGTACATCGGTGCATGAATGACGCGAAAAATAAAAAAAAAGTGTACTTATAACTCAAAACAATCAATCTAATTAATTAATATTACCTTTTAAATCGAAGTGATAAAAAAAGCGTAGAATTAATTATCTATTAAGTATCCGAATGAAGCTTGCTCTTCACAAGACAAGAACCACGCGCAAAGATAAATTCGCTATAAATATGAAAGTATTTCCCATAGTTTATTTAAAGGGAGAGAAAGATAACATCTCTGGCTCCCCTCTAGCTGTGGAATGATGCAGATACGGCGTACAAACAGGAATTGTTTCCACTAGCTGCACTAAACCCCACGACGAGTAGATTAGACGGGCCGAGCTAAGGAGCTTACGCAGTTATTGATACGGTTAATTCAAAATTGCAACAGTTGTGATACTCGATGCGGATTTTATTCAGTGTTTTTGTTTTTAGAATGATACATAGATATTTTGCAGAATTGTAGTTTATTCTGGCATAAAATATTGTTTATGTAGTGGTAGAGAAATTCGCTCTATAACGTGTGGCAAAAAATATGTCGATTCGTTTCAAGTCTGCAAGGAATACTTTGGAATTTATATTAGAAATAATTTTCGCCGTGCTAGTATTTATAACCAAAGAAAAACCCACGTTTGTAAAGACATTTTTCCAATTTCCAAGATAATGAAAAAAAATGTACAAAGGGTATTGTCGAAAATTCCGGTCAACAATGGTTTTATCTGGCAACCCTACACGAGTATTGCGTAGGTATACTGCGTCGAGCGCGGTATCAGCCGCACGCAGGCGGGTGTAGCGGGGTGGACGTGCGCCGCGAGCCGCGATAACGCTTATCAATCAAACACACGCGCCATTTGCACGCCCCACTCGCCTTCAAGATCCTTCCTTTTATACTCCCGTCCATCTTTTCGTGACGTGACTTTATCGCGCCGGTTTTAAAAATAGAACGTCATTTTGACTTCAATTCTTTTTAAAAATAATCGGATTCACGACTGATTAAAATAATTGTACCTAAATAATTTAAAATATGGAAAAAAGGTTTAATAACGACCAGTATTGTTTTTTTAAGTGTTATTTGTAGATCTATCGATGCTGCATACGAGTAGTAGTAGTAAGGGCAATAGAAGTCTCTAAAATACATTTACTTTGCGCAAATAATTGACTACTGAAATTAGGAAAATGAAGGACATATGGAGATATCTAGATATTACTGACTATTCTCAATCATCCTTTCAAATCCTCGAAAAATAGAGCAGAGTACCCGACCTAAAAACAACAAATTGACATTAATGCAACATTAATAACAGGAGTTGGTTTGTTCGTAGGGTTGCGCCCCGTGCAAACATTGGCCCGCGGGCTGTTTGCAACCGATAGCGGTCGGATCTGTTGTTGTTTGAAATGGGCACGCACTAGCGCCCTCTCGATTATGTCCCGATGGTATTTTCCGTTGACTATTGGCTGTACGATGTTTGTGTTACTCGATGGGTTTTGATTGTGGGTTCGTATGAATGGGAATGTGTTTTGAATTTGCTATTAGTTCTATAATTTATTGATAAGTTCTTGAACTGATGGATGTAATCACTAGGCTATTGCTTTTCACGAATATTTGAGGTGAAAATTACTAGGCATTGAAAAGTTTTTCTGAATTTGAAGGTTTGGATCAAATGTCGTTCGTAGTACAAGAAATACATGGCGTGTTTATTTATTTTTAAGATAGTCCTATGTTTTCATTCTCTGATACATTTGTATCAATTCCCGTTCCTATTTCTTAGTTTTTCTTTACATCCGCCACCGTAGTCTCTGTTATTAGGTTTCTATTCTACGTATTCTTCGTGTATTATGCTGATAAAATGAAGGTAATCAATGCTATGTATGTTGGAAAAAATGCTTTAAATATTGTTGCTATTTTTAATTCCGCTTAATCATTTTACTACCTCGACTTTACGTCAGAGTCAATAAGTTGTACTTTATAAGCCTCGTTGTAGTAAGCAAATGTACGTACAAAAAATAATTCCAAAGCAAAATAATCTAATGTCAACCGAGCAAAAACTTTACGTTTTTGCCGCACCGCGACGTAAACAAATGCTTTATTTTAAAATGTTGGCAAACGACATTAATCTCTATCACCTTGCGTTAAGAGCTAAATAGATCGCAAATAGAAATATAACTTAGTTCAACTGTACAAACATTTAAATGCTGTTGTCATACAGCTTGGCTGAAAGCCTTCCAGTACTTTTCCCATGGCATTAAAGGTGAGAATCGTGTGTGCTAAACGCAA
The DNA here is from genome assembly GCA_030180105.1 of Hyles lineata. NCBI lineage: Eukaryota > Metazoa > Arthropoda > Insecta > Lepidoptera > Sphingidae > Hyles > Hyles lineata. The sequence continues at coordinate 5,516,712 of JARJEE010000027.1, read as the reverse complement.
AGCTAACTTTGTCCAAGCGTCTATGTACAGTCACGTAGTAGGTATCCCGAATGGCGTGGAATGGAGGAGACCGATAGAATCCCATTTCGTTTCCCCCCTCCTCTTTCCCCTCCCTTTCCCCCGTTCCCGTCGGTAGCCGAGGGGGGGACGCCATTATTCCTGATTCTGCATCCGACGGCCCGATTGAGTTAAGACTGACAACTCCGTCGTATTTTTCCGTCTAACGTTGAATATTCATGTTTCTAGACGCTTCTTAGAGGTTATTTTAATAATTTATTTGGAATTAAAACTGTTTATGTTAAGTTTCCCGCGCGTTATGGAAACCATTGTGGTTTAGTATATATACTAAAAAAAATATAAATACTGAAATATATGGGAATGTCTAGGTAAGACAATAAATAACATAAGGCACACGTTTATACACACAAGTAGCAGTCTTTTAATAGAAAATTCTTGTACAGAATTAAATTTGTTACCTTAATGTTTTTCAACAACTTTCCATAAAATATACGTCGATAGGGAAAACTCGCGGAGTTTATTTTTCATTACATTTGAGGACATCCCATTCACAGGTTTTTAAACGTTTGCAAAAGACTCGTATATACTGACAATTAATTTATTATTATTTCTAAATATATTTTTTTAATTAAATTCGGTTTAAGGTTATATATTGTCTATGGCCGTAAGTTCCACAATATTCTAGATCGCACCCAGAAGTGGTTAAACACACCTCATTACAGATTCCTTTTTTAAACTAATTTCGATTTAAGGTTCTATATTGTCTATGGCCGTAGGTTCCACGATATTCTAGATCGCTTCCACACAGCCACCGCGGCCGACAGCGTCTGCCCATTAATTTTTATACATCGTTAAAACGATCGATAGGTAGCGTGCTCGTAAACTGGCCGCACTAAACGTTTATGTCTGAGTTTTATGATGTTTTAATGTAGCGTTTTTGAAAGCTCGCCACTCGCAAGTTTCTATTTTATATGGACACATGAAATAGAATTATCGGTAGTAAAACATTCGCCCTGTAACGGGTTCGCTGTTTGTGATATGGGACGTAGGCTGTTTGTTTTGTTAAAGGTTTTGATGAACATACTGAATAATAGATAGTATCTTAAATAATAATAGTCATAAAGCAATAGAATAGACCTGGCTTTTATAGTCATCTGTTTAAAATTATATTTTGTTTTCGTCTTGCGATTTGTAACGATCCCTATGAAATGGACGGAAGAACTGATCAAATGTGGTGCCCCTTCTGCACGAATCGATTTTCTTCTACGGTCCGCATAAATAATATGTCAGATTCAGTCGTTAAATGTCGGAAACCATAAATTAAAGTATGTATGTACAATGTACCTAAATACAAAAAGCGTAGTCTTGATTTAAAGTATAGAAATAATCAATATTACACCCATCTATTCAAGATTTAAAAGACATGAAGTACTAATGGATTGAATATACATACATACATTACCTCACGCATTTTTATCAGAAGGAGTAGGCAGAGGCACAACCAGGACGCCCACATTTCGTCTTATATTTCCGTCCATCGCTATATCGGGCACAAATTCCTGACTGCGGAAATGAATAGGAAAAACCAACATCATTTTGCCCGACCCGGAATTCGAACCAGAGACCATAGTTTTGCAATCATACAACTGCGCCACCGAGGCAGTCTTGTCTTGGATTGAATATGCATAATTTAAAAATCCTGTTGATCTGTACGTTTATTTGACATTGCTCATAATGCTGAGCACTCTTATTTCTAACTACACTTTAATATCGCAAATAAATATTATAATAGAAAAACCCATAGAAAAACCCATTACAAATAAAACACAACCTGTCGCCGAGTCTCAGATTAGTAGCAATTTGTGCAAAAAACAAATGTTAGACTTACAAAAAGTGCATTATTTTAATACTAAACACAGCAAGCAATATTTAAAATAGTCTGACGTCACATTTATGGTACAGAGGACTGCGTTGTTGATAAATATGAAAATCTAGACCTTTATACATTTAACCAAGTTTTATATTATTAAGATATAAAGAAGATTTGTGTCTTCAAGTTTGACTTAATTGCAAATGCTAAGAATAGACCCTTAGGTACTGTTTCCTCGAACTATCTAGAATTAAGGATCCAGTGAATTTTGTTGAAATCCTGAAACATAAGAATATAATACTTAAGCGAATATATTTACATAGTTAGTTAACATTGTATTAATATTGAGATTAAGATGGTCTGGACATACTTTGTCTGCAACACGGATACAAAAACCTATCTATTGGGAAAAAAGTTGTATTCTAGTTATTAGACACTGTGGCAACATTTTGTCAGGCAAATGGTATCTAAATTTCAACTATCGCACACACAAATAAAGACGGCAAAAAAGCTAATCGGTGAGCGATTTACAGCGGCAGGAGCGTACCCTCCGGCCAAATTATCGGTAATCGACCGACTAACCAAATAGCCGGTGTCGATACAAGTTATCGACAGTAATCGTTATAATCGCTAGTGCCGCGCGATTGTTGCCCAGCGCCATTACGGGACGTGCGCGGCGTTTTAAACACAAACCAGCCTTATTGACCCATCACACCGACTACCTCCTCTCCAAACGAAGACCACAATACATCGGTCGTCATAACAACTTTTTGTACACGCTTATTATTGAAATTATTATTTATTAACTGTAATTGTCGGCGACGTTTCGAGGGTTAAGTCCAGCGTTTAGCGTAATTTGGACGGTTCGGTTTTCGTGGGGTTTATTAGTAATTATTAGTTGTCAAACCGCGGAGGTCGAGTGGGATAATTGTTTCGCTTATGAGTTTAATGTTTCCTGTCGATGCATCGATGGTTGCTCACAATGAAATAATTGCGCGATTTACATATCTCATTATATAAGGTGTAGAACAATTTCCCGAGCTTTCAGTTCGTGACGCGGACTCCTTGGTTGTATCGTATTATTTTTCTGTGGTGTGAGTATTGTGCGCGGGTAAATGGCGTGAAATTGACGGGTGGCCGTTGGCAGGAGGCCACTTGAGCCCTCCGGGTCAACAAACTGCCCTGCATATAATCTCGGTGCCAACTTTAGGACAACAGTACATTGTCACCGTAAACTTTGAATTTGAAATTCAATCGGGCGACCTTCGCCGTTTAATTTGCGTTTGAAAATGGTATTGTGAAACGTTTCGTTTTGGGTTAATTAAAAAGCGTTGGTACCTTGGATTTAGTTATCTGCGTGCTGGAATCTTTGGTAGGCGCCCTGGTTTTGTATTGGAGTTTCGTAATTTGGCCTCATTGGTGATAAGAGTGTTATTGATTTTGGTACTTATATCAACTAATGGAAAGGAGATAAATCCTTCACATGAATATAACTAAGAAGATTATACTAAAATTCAACTCTTACTAGTTCGACAGAAGTTTTACATCAGTCAAAATTGATTATATTAAATAATGCAAGTAGGTTTTAATATTATTTACCACTAGGTATTTATAAGCATCGCTCTTTGTTCCATTTATTTCACTTTAAACGTTAAAGCTCTCAGTTATTACATCTACCCTATATGTATTTGAAACAACTATTCACTCTATCTCAAAATAAAAGTAAATAAGGCGAAATAAATTATCAAACGTCTGCAGCTATGTACAAAAAGGCATCGTACCGTCGAAGGGAGGTAGGGGTATTATTATTTCTTATCTACCCCCTTGACAAGTCCCCCCTGCCCGTGTACCCCGTCTTCCTTCGCGCTCTTCCGACGTCGGGAAAACTGGCGAAATATACAATAAAGATTTGTAAACTTGGCGACATCGTTACTTAGGTTTCTTGAAAATTCGGTAAATTGTGTTTCTCGTGTTGTTTGCTGGTAAATCACGCAGTATTAAAAATATTGGTAAACTTAAAATGGATTTTGAAGTGCATTTTAAAATGGTCTTCTATTGAGTCCATCCATCCATCAGTATCCGGGAATGTCTAACTTGTATTTAACTTCCAACGAAACAAATAATAATAATAAAGAAATACACCCAACAGTCATACATAGTCCTGACCCCACACTAAGATCGAGTCTTGTATTGTGGGTATCAGAAACTACGAGAGTCTTTTCGGTCTTAAAACTCCCAGACCCGAGACAAATACCAGTGGATCACACAAATATTTGTTTCGGTGCGGGGATTGAACCCGGGACTCTTGGTTCACCGCCGGCGTCCAACCAACTGCGCCACTGAGGCTCTCATAAAAAACAATCATAAAGTTAAAATAATAGGAGAAATATTTTAGTACCTTATAAAATTTGTCTCTAAATCTGCGATAAGTTTTCTAAAGGTTACTGTACTGCAAACTTTTTAAAAAGAAAACAAGTAATTTCTCAACAGTAAAAACTTTTTACATGCGGACTTGTTGTTATTGTTTAACAAGGATTTGTTTGCACAACTCCAAACTTTCAGTTCGGTTCCAAGTTTCTGGGCTTCAGATGTCATAAAAAATAAACGAATGTTGAACTTTTGTGACTTGTAGCTAATGTATTGTATATATTGTTGCTACGAATACTTGTTTTATTATTATTTGGTATTCTTATTTGAGTGATTGGCAAACTTGTGTCATAATATTGTCGTAAAAGATGACTTTTACAGACTTATATCTAATTTATGTCTCGCTTTTTATGTGAAAATATTGCAAATAAAATGAAAATTCCCATTGCATAAAATGAGGCGAAGATAGCTGTAACATTATATTATCTTGCTTACCACTTGAGTTACTTGCGAAACTACTTGAAATACGTCCAACAAACAAAATACATTCATACGTAACCTAACTTTTTATTACCATGTAACACAAAAATACAAATCAATATTAAACACCGATGTATTATAAATTTTCTATCCAATTTCAGATTTTAAAGACACGAAAACAAAAAAAATGCTTCATTAATCCTCGGGCTGATTAATACGGTTTGGTCCAGGCGAGGCCGGTTGGGCCAAAGCCGCGGCCCAACGGGGGAGCACCCTTTAATTGGACCCCCTATGTCCTCCGCGTTAAAGGCCTATGCACAAGTTATTTATTGGTCACACAGTCATTATTACTTGTAATAACTTGGATGTTTTGAGTGTCGCGTGGTTTTGTATGGGAATGTGTTTTATAAATAAATTTATAAATAACACCCAACAGTCACATACATAGTCCTAACCCCACACTAAGATCGAGTCTTGTAAAGTTGTTTAGCAGTTATTGGGATTTTTGTTCCTCGTAAAGTATAAGTTTCTTGAAGCAAATTGTATACGTAAACGTATGAACTATCAAGCAATAAAAGATTATTTAATTTGAAATCTATTTATTATTCTTTTTTATGTCAATTTAATTATAAGGAAAAATAAAACAGTTGTTTATAATAATAATTAGTTTAACAGTTGCCTTTGTAAAAATCTAAATATAAAAATATATTTTGTCATATGAACACAATATCGTATGACGTAACAAACATAGCTGAATCTTTGAATGATTGACTACAAAGGTGCCAATTATCACATCAACACCCACGCTAGGCAGTCATTGACCCGCTACCGTCAATAAAATGAATTCCAACATTCCGAGAATCATAAGCCATTAACGCAACGAGAATGACACACAATCCATCGGTTGTTCACTAAAACATTTCATTCATGAACATGTGCGCGCAAACCGACCGTGGCGTTCTCAAACCTTAACACTTTAATCGCCCGGATCGGGAATCGAAGCCGCGACGGGTCATTTCATTTTCCTTCCTTACTCCAACACATATGATTCTATACTTTGCGGAGGTAACTTTAAGGTTCAAATTTGATTGGAAAAGGGGATGAAAGGCTTAATTGGCTCGCGTATTTTGCAAAAATCGTATGTGGTCAGGTAAAACAAGTAAAATCAACTCAAATGTGTTTGCATTGGGGTATTAATGCCATATTGTTGGGAAGCAAGCCTTTAGAATTGACGATTGACTATGAAATGTTCTCAATTCTCGAGAATCGCTGACGAACACTTAATAAATTTTATATCGAAAATTCGCAGCAAGATCTTAAGAAATAAAGCCAAATGGAGAGAAAAGAAAGAAAATCCGTATATTTTCCTATATCTCACTTATGTTATTTGGAAAATAGTGTTATACAATTCCATAATTTCCTTTTAAGATTGTTAAAATCATTGCAGTAACTCTACATTTTCCTATTTTCTATCTTACATAAAACCTCTCAGACTTCATTTCAAAGTCGTATTTCTAAATCATTTTCCTAGCTCATACATACTGCATCTCAATTCGTTGGAAGTCAGTTCTCTCTTTACCATTGAGTATCCGTTACAAGGCATTACATTCGGTAATGCAAGTCAACAGGAGCGATTGCTAATTGAGCGTGTTTTGTTTTTCTACCAGCCAAACATAATAGGCCCTGGAGTTTTTACCTAGACTGTTGTAAGTCAATCTGTAGGTTGTATTTTTTATTGTCTATGGTGATTATCAATGTGCCAGGCATTCAGTGCCAAATAGTGTTAATTATACATTTTTAAAAAATCAATTTAAAACTGGGAAGTTAATTATTATTTTACAACAACGACGGCGGACTTAGCTAAATGTTTTGTAAAACATAAACCGCATAAAATATTACTAGCGCCTATTCGCTATTTAATATCCAGCATAAAGACTGGTTCGCCAACAACGGAGCTCGGAAACCATAAACAACAACTAACGTCAAAAGAGGTCGTTCGAGTTTCGTCAAACTCTCAGGCTACCGACTTGGACCTCCTCAAGTTTATTGTTTTCATAATTTTACGGCCACTAAATCATCGTTTTCTGCGAAACGTCCAGTTCTGGCTGCCTTAACGGCCAATTCCTTCGCTATCCTGTTGATGAAATCCATTTATATTTAAATCACTTTTCTTAGAACACAAAATGAACCTTTCTCACCTATAGATCTAGATACGTCTCATAGAAACTCTTTGGTGTACGTAAATAAACAACAACACAAACACCGCGGCGTTATTAATAATGCAAAATAAAAACAAAATAACTATTCAAAAATCGAACGACGGGAATCATCCATAGACAATAATGGGAAGGAACAAAGAAGTAAAAAAGCGGGAAGAAACCTGTCGACGCCATGTTGTGTGGCAGTCGGCCTTCACGCCTCGGCCGCTGAAGATTATCTTTCGAAAAAAAGAATCGAACGGAGGCGCTTTTTGTGGACAAAGGTCCCACACGCTGGTGCACTTCATACAGCTATCGCCTCTATTAGCTACCGATGAAGAATCATGTTTGCTTGGTGTGCGGGGCGTTTAATTTCTTTTGTCGTTGACTAGATGAAAGAGCGTCGTCACCGTGCGCCTGCGCCGTCTCTGATGACCTGTCAATTTCTTCGTTGTACACCGTCGGTGGGGAAAAAAGTGACATTAGAGTGGCCATCTATTATTTTGACTTTATGTGGGGAGATGAAGCCGAGATTGATCGTGTTTGGCTCAGCCCTTTTAATTATACCGCATTCTGAATGGCTTTGTGTGCAGTTCTTCTACTGTTCGGTAGGTCTATGTGGGGTATATAAGAAGGCGGGTTAATGTTCATTAACTCTGTCTGGCGTTTCATTTACTTTTGTTCTCCGGTATTACTTATAGCTTTTGATTTTGATTTTATTTTTAGTTACACTTTTCGATTATTGTTGTTTATTTAGTTTGAAACTACTGTACGATTGTATAGTATGATGTCGATGGCAATTATTCAATATTTACGGTTGCGTGTGTGTCCTGTCATATCCTAGGCATATCGTCTGTATCAGCCCGTCACACTACTGGGTACGGGCCTTCTCTACAATCGAGAGTACGATTGAGAGTAGTTAGGCCGTAATGTCCATGTAATCACGCTGGCCTAATGCGGATTGGCGGACAGTGCGGCATATCGTCTATTATTTATTAATTACATCATATATTAAAGCTGATGAAGTAGTGAATGTGGTAGAGCCACGCTGTTGTCATGAATTGAAAGGCTCGTCTGGGGTGGTACCACTGTCGCAAAGGAAATCGACGTGAAGCTGCAGCTTTGCTCTCGCGTTTCGTTTGTTGAGTGAGATTGTCGGATGTCCAGTACCCCTTTCCTCTTCCCATCCTTTATCCTTCCCGCTACCTTCCCGATTTGATGGGCCGGCAACACATCCATGATCCAAGTGTTGTTTATGTTCATGGGCAGCAGTGATCACTTACCATCACTTGACTTGTTTGTTGGTTCGCCGGTTCTATGCAATAAAAAAGTATCACTTGTAATAAAATAAACGGTTTTGTCGTATTCTGCTTAACGATGGAACATGTTTGTTTGGGATCAGTAACTCCAATAAGAAATTGTGTTGTAACGTGTTTGTAACTTCAATGAAATAACATATTGATTTTGGTAAAATTGCAACATACATTGCCGTGGTAAGTACCATGTCTTTTACTTAGAGGGATGGTTTTTACCCAGCTGTAGTACTATAATAAATTGGCAAGGATAAAAATAATTAAAAAAATATTCGTGTTTTTTCACATACAATTTTTAATATTGATTTTATAACGCCTTCTTGGTTAATAGCGAGGCGTAATAAAGAAAATGTGTTTATAATATCACACTAGACGCGTAATTACAACTACAAATTATATGTTACGCACATTGTAACAGGTGGGACACTAGCTGTCTGTTTGTTGATCAAGCTGTATTTAATTAATGTCAATATTACTTGACAAACATACCTAAGTGTCTTTGCTCATGAGGGGTTAAAATTTCTATTGGTTAGGGAGTCTTATTACTTAAAGGGAGGAATCTACCATCATTGTCATCATAAGCCCGTTACAGTCTACTGCTGGACATCCGCCTCTCCCAAGGTGCGACATAGAACTCTCTGAGGAAGCTATATTAGGGAAATCAAGGGAAAAATATTTATGAATAGCAAAAAGGATCTAGTTCCTATGGACCATGTTTGTTATAGTTTTCATAATGACTGATCAATAAGATCAATAATTAGAAATGATTACAGCTAAGAAGTAATTCGAGATTTTCGCAATTCAGTATTAAGCATTTTAACCAACTTCAAAAGAAGAAGGAAATTCTCAATTTGACTGTATTTAGATTTTTTATGTTTGTTATTCTAAAATTATTTTTAATTGGTCCTCCTGATCAGGCTCATTTCACCAAGGACTTACTCATATCATAATTCTATTTTCTCATTACATTGGTATGTTTAATGAGAGCGAACCCGCGTCCCGGGCGGGGTATAAATAAATAATGCCACTACAGTGCGGTGCGCTCGCAATCTCGATGGTCACGACCTGCGCTCACGTTGCACCCACTGCCGACGTCGAGGTATATACTTATTCACAAACAGCTTCAAAACTTTATCGAATATTTTGTCTCTTTCGAACGCCTTTTGAATTCAGGTTGAGCGAGGAAGACAAAACATTCGGTAAGTAAGATAGGTTTTAGATATACCTATAATTCACTATCTGTGGCGTAGTCGGGAGACTTGGTGTCGATTTTTGCATATAGACAAATATGTGTGACTGAAAAGTCTTCAAAATAACGCCCAAATTACTTCAAGCGATTTGTAGCATGTTTATAAGTAGATAGGGATGACGATCGCTCATCGAACTTTCGTGATTTACAGTTTTCAGACCACCTTATCAAATGACAAATATTTATTGAGCCACATTAGTATGTCCAAAATCTCTACATTTGAGGTTTTCCTCGTATGTCATACAGCCTCAAAGCTTCTAAAAAAGCGCATCTACATCCACAAACCATCAAGGAGTCTCGTAGCGTGCATAATGAATGCTAAGTCGTCATTGTAGCACACGCGTCAGTCCGTCAGTCCGTCAGTCCGTCAGTCAGTTGATTGATCACCGCTGACGGCTAATGGTAATGGACACTCGTTATTCCCGGCTCCTATAGTTTCTACAGCGTATGTCAGGAAGAAATTTGTTCAGCGTAATGGGCTCGGCTTTATGGAGGATGCTAAGCACGGAATATTGTTTAGGGATGTATAATCAATTGTCTCGTTAGCTGGAATTCTACATGTTGTTAGTAGGACCAACATAGATTTACAGTAGCCATGGAAATATGCTTATTTGTCTCGGAACATAACTAATAGAAGTGACTACGGCCATCCCTGATTATCTTCTGCATTCGTATCGAAAATCAGAGGAATAAAATAATGAAACATTTTTCATCAGTATGGGAGGAGGAAATATTGGGTCCGGCAATTTTATTCAGCGAACGAAAGCCGACGGTAAAGCTTCCGCTTCACGGTTTTCTTTTCGGCCGCGGTTGAGCTTATTCCTACAAAAAATTAACTAACCAATCAGATCAAGCTAGACCATGTATATTGTAGTAACTATAAGTCTAGTACAATTTCCAATATATACTAATGAAGTCTAATAGTATAGTCCAAAAAATATTGAATCCACCGTCCCGACGGGAGGTCGTTAACAACAATACCGACCGTAAACAAACTGTGTCAAAATTTGTAATATTTATTCGTCATACACAAATCAAGCTCGTTACGGGGTCAGGGGATTCTCTGCGCATAAAAAAATAATTTAACAGCAATTATTCACAGCTATCGGTTGGGCGACTTCGGCCATTGTTAGAACAACGCTCTCGACGCGGACATATCGTGTGTTGTAACCTTTATTTATGGCCGCTCGTTTAATCATCGTGTTTGTGAGCTTTATATTTGCTTGCTTACTGGACTTATGGTTATTGATTGTCGGGAATTTGGAATTTTGGTTAAATTATTTTAAACTGTATTAGTCTGTAAGCGCCTGTGACTGAAAGCGCTCGTCGTGGCAGACTACCCGTAAGAGGCTTTGAATTTGTAGGAAGTACGACATATTGTTTTCAAAAAGCAAATGATTGTACTAATATTAACAACGTAAAAGTGTGTTTCTTGTTCTGCTCTTGTTTTACACAGCGAAGGAGAAATGGAATAGCGTGATTTTAGAAAAGAGACGAGAAGAGATTAGTTAAGGAACTGAGAGACAGAGGCTAATATTGTAACTCAGATATTTGCACGTTTCCTGTAGGTACTATAATACCTATTGTATCACCATTTTATACAAGGGAAAGCTAGTAGATACTAGATTGTAACGATTTACTAGGTGATTTGAAAATAAAGGCACAATTTTGATATACTTAATGTATACTCTACAAAAAATTCTTCAGACTCGTGTAAGGTTAATAAAGAGAGCACCATCGAAGCCGAACTTTCACATTTTCCTATATGCGTAAGAAAAAAGTAACAAAAAAAATCTCATTAGCGGCGCGCACGGACAGTAAACGCGACTCATGCTGCCGTGGCTGTTTGTGACTACCCTCGCCGAGCTACCTGGCAGTCACGACTTGTCGGCTTTGTACTTGTATACTTATACTAGTATACACTGTACTCGTATACTTATACTTGTATACAAGCTTAGAGTACCTATAATATAGAGGGAGCGCAGGTACTTCAAAAACGTTGATAAAAATTGTGGTGCCGGTCCACCTTTTTCTGCCCTATTGGCTGATATTTGACAGGTTGTAAAACATGCACGAATTATTTGGGCTATTTAATTCCACTCAAATTCGTTTTAAAAGAATAATAGCTAAGAAAAATATCGGTTATCAAAGGGACTTATAGCATTTTTTTGCAAAATAATTAATTAAATTTTCATTAAAATAGGAGCGCTACCAACATTACGAATAAGAAAATATCGACGTTTTTCAAGACGTGAATGTATGACAGCGCTCCCTCCATAATAAAAATACTCGATGGTTTTTTACGGTGTAGGATCATGTAGGAAGTGCGTGGTGGCCTGTTGGTAAACGGACCGGATGCGGCTGCCACTGTTCACGGTGGTCGCGGGTTCATATCCCAGAGTACACCTCAGACTTTTCGGAGTCATGTGTGTATTGATAGTCAATCACCACGCACTAAAAACGGTAAAGGAAAACATCGTGAGGAAACCTGCATACCATAGCGATTTATAAGAATTTCTATGGTATGTAAGTCCGCCAACCCGCACTAGGCCAGCGTGGTGGACTATATGGCCTAACCACTCTCAATCGTACTCTCGATTGTAGAGTAGGCCCGTGCCCTGCAGTGGGACGTATATACAGATACTGATACAGGATCATCGCTGTCCTTTTAAGAATATTCTCACTAGTACCTAAATGCGTCAAGCCGACGGCATGGATATTGCCGTATTTAAATATTGTATTTAAATCGTTCTAGAAATTGTCTGAATTGTTAGATTGGTTTAGTAAACTGACAAACTTAAACCTCAGGACTTCTTAGTTAAATAATTAATGAGTGAGTGTGATGAGTGAATTTACACTACTGCTTAACGGGATAAATACTACCTACCCAGGCGGCCTCTTACATATCAGAGACATACCATCAGACAACATTAAAGATAGATACAATTTGTTCATTCACTTGCATTGAAATAAGGTTTTAGGTATACATATTTCCAAATATGTATACCTAAAACCTTATTTTCAAAAACAAAGGCAAAAATCGCAGAATAGAAGAAAACGTTACCATAATGCAAGCGTTTATATTTTAAGCATCGTCGTATGTGCATTGAACATGTATATACATTATGTAACATAGTATGTGCAGCGATTATCCACGCTACGCGTATAATTTAACCGAGGACCGTTAAGAGATTATCGCGCAGTGTTTTGATTTTTTTATTCATGGCCCTTTTATGTTAAATCGGTATTACTATGCAATGGGTGTTTTATTTTTAACTTCTCGTACATGTAGTCTGTTTATGTTAGTGAAGATATTTACGTATTTTTCGGGTATTTTTTGTAGATACACTTATTGATTAAAAAATATAGGTTTATTTTTCCACATTGCGTAAAATTCTACTAAGAGGCTAAAATTTCATTGGCGATAGACTTTATAACCATTAGAAATACGTACTATTAAATATATTAAAAATAAATATATTACCAAGAAAATTGTCTATGACTATCTAGTACTCGTAGTATAGAATACATTTTGGAGTACGCGGTGTAGACTACAGACTATAGATATATTTCAAGCCGTCATACTAAGGTCGCAGTACGCCAAAGAGCCAACACAAAAACCTCGCTCCGAAACGTTACATAGCGTAGAGTTTCGTACGCACGCGTCGCGCGCACGTCGATAATGTGGGCGTGGCCTCCGCCGTCCCGTCCGCCAATCACGTGCGAGCTCTCCACGTGTGCGTGTGCGGTCGCGTGTGTGCGTGCGCGTACATACGACAGGGTTGCTATGCACGGGGAAATGCCGGATGTCTTTTAGGAGACATAATGACATTTATTTTTTAAAATTGTTTTTTAAACATAGATGTATGTGATAGGAAATTAGGTGTAAAAAGGGAGTAAATTTATATATCGCACGTCTTCTAGTATCACTAAAAATCTTATATTTTTCAAATATGTGCAATGTGACTCTACCAGTTTCACATCATTTTTAATTTATACATCGCAGTTTTTCATAGTAGAAATTATCAGTATCATTCAAGTTAGGTAGAGAAAAATTACATGCACAAAAACTACTGAACTAAGCTAGGAACCGCAAGACATAACGTCTTATATTTAATGTATCCCTTACAATATACTCAGATCCTTATCAAATTCTCATTCCACGTGTCACGTGACCATCAACACTCTATAACAATCGTCTACACAAAAATAACCGTTAATGCGATAGCGTGATAACGGTTTTTTTATTTCTTTTTTTTCTTGGCGCCAGTTTTTCGGTCTGGGTGAATCACGATGATTGAATTGTTAATAGGCCTTAATTGTTCATTACCACGCGGCTATGTTTTCAAGATTAAGATGTTAGATAGTTTTGTTACGAATTTTTAGTAGCTCACTAATTCCTACATTAGTACAGCCTGTTATTAGTATTACAAAAATTCGTAATGCTCTGGTGGATTATGTTACGTTGAGATCTTGTATTAGATAAGTAAATAGTAGGTATATAACCATATAGTTATGTTGTGATGGTTCACTGACCAAAATATGGTGAGTGCCGTGTTATACATGAAATGATTCGAATGGTTTTTATAATATTTTTGATGCCTATATTTTTTGTGCGGTTATAAAATCGTGCCAACATTGGCAACGGCTGCCACACAATGGTTTGCCTATTGCGAATAGTTACAGGTCTCTGAACAATTTTGTTTTATATAGGATACAGTTTAGGCAATCTAATTTGCATCCTTATTGTGCTAACTAAGATTTATAATTTGTATTCTAACTGGCACTAAAATTGTTCTAAATGTTACTGATGTAATTAACTTGTATCAATATTCGACACACATTATAAGACTTACATAAGGAGATAAACTTCTCCTTACTTTTCAATATAAAATATAGAAATGTAACGCAATACCTGCAGAATTTTCAAATATGCCCGTCAAATATCAACATTCTACCCTTCAATCAGCCCGAAAATAGTTTCAATTTAAATAAGAAGCCATAATAAATTTTGAATTTCCCATACATCAAAGTAAAAGCATTCCACGTTTGAAATTCAACGACAATAAAAGACCGTTTTCCCGCCAAAATTCGATTAGGAACGAACCGCGCGGGACAAAGGAACTCGTTTATTTGGAGGGCGGTTTTAAAATTGATTTCAGAACTGGGGCGTGTGCTTGTCGGTTCATAGGTGAGCGGGGTCTGGCCGTGGGGAACGATCCAATTCCAAAATTAAAATGGTTGTATTTTTTTTATAATTTGCGCAAATTACCGGCTATCTCTGAATTAATTTTATTTGTTCTTTTTTCAAATTATTTCATTAATATTTAGTTTTTTAACAAACATTACAATTCCTGGTGAAAACATTCAGCCTAGTTTATTCGAGCATTTAGTGTTGAAATTATAATTGAAAACACCGAAAGATTCACAATAGACAATTTCTGCTTTTAATTAGTAGTTACATGTTATTAAATGTTTGAAATAAACACCTGAATACGGGGTCGACATACATATTTGTAACAGTTATTATGTTTTATCTCAAAGATTTATAGATCAATTTGATGAATATCTACGTTTGTATAATACTCCTGAGAATACTATGTTAGATAATCTATTGTGTTTCTATTACGATTTTTATGTTAGTTAAAGTTAGATTTGCTCTCAAGTAAATGTAGCATTTGTTGTTGTATGATTTCATGACAAATTATAAATAAAATTATTTATTTATTTAATGTTTTATTGAGTGTCTTATATAACGCACTTTAAAATGTATTCGTAGTAAGTATCTACACATCGAAAATGATTTCGTTATGTACCATAACTTACTACTTTGAGGATAATAAAAGGAAAATAATTAATTCATCCTCTAAAAAAATTAAATTTTAGGGTTTGTACTTTATATGTAAATAAAGTTTTTTTTAAATGTTGATACGAAAACTCACCAGGCACATCGTTGTCTTCAAACATAATTAAAAGAGATAAAATAATGAAGTCAGTTGATTCAGCCACTGCAAAATAATTCAGCATTAACCTGCAATTTAACTAATTTAAATGCAATAATTTAATTTTATAGCTAAATTAAATACTTATCTATGTATTTAAAGAGGAATGACACCATTTTGTTCAGTGACGCATATCTACCATCCTACAAACAATTGTTTACAAGTATTTCTTTACTAAATCGCAACATTTCATTTAAAAAAATAAAGCGTTATTTTAAAATACATCAAATATTTTTATAAACTCGTGAGAAGCTGTATAAAAACGTCAATGTCTTTTCATCAAACCGCAATTTCCTATTAAATAATTTAAAAACTTTAAAGTATCAAATATTGTCATAAACTCGTGAGATCCAATAGACGGAGGGCGGTGAGTGTTGGGAGCCATCGACACCCTCCGTTTCACTCTCAAGTGTTTGCCATAACTTCTACTTGATCGCCGATAGTAGCTCAAGTGCTACATTTTTATAATAACATTCGTAGGATGTGGACAGCTTTTCTCAAAGTTTTATATCGTTGGACTCTTAAGAAAAGTTATAGTTACCAATGCGATTTAAAAAAATGAGATACAGGTCCAACATTGATGTTAAACAATATAGTAATATTCCCATATAGTTGATATATCGTATATCTGATATCACTAAATAACTGAATAAACAAACCTCACTATTTTAATTAACTTAAAAGAAAGTATCAAGTAAAAAAGCAAAGAGCGTCCCTGAAGCAGTCTAGTACACTAAAGTATCACAAATCAAATGTTAGATAGTTCTGATATAATTTGAGTTTGCATAAAAACTCTTTGGAAATAAAACTCCTCGAAGTACAATCTTTCCCCTATTTTTGTAGGCACAACAAAATGACTTGCATTGCAGGAACGCAAGTCACGGCTGTCGGAAAAACTTTCTAACATTAATATAACCGGAGCCACGAACTTGACTTCATTGGCTTTATCGAATGTAATTATGTTAGCAGCTTTGTGTATTGAAACTTACGAAAATATTACAACTCATTTTTGTGTTTTTTTTTCAGAAAATAATGTAATGATGAACTTTTCTATCTGTATATGTATTTTATCCCTTAATAACGTGTTATGTTTCTATGCATTTTGCTAAATTCTGGTTATGTATATTTAGTAAGCATAAAAAACTGAGTTATTTCCCAGGAATCAAAATTAGAAACGCCCGGTACGTAGTACAATTTATGCTGTTATAAATCCAATCAGGTAAAACAGCGACAAAAGAAGTACAGACAATATTACATTAAAGCCGTATATTTCACCGCCACAGACAATTGAAATAGCGCAAAAAAACACAAAACATGAAATGATAAATCTCATAACGTGGTAACACTGGCTCGCCCTGTCATACCCACCGGCGCTTTTCAACATACACGTCCACATTACCTAAATATTTAAATTCATATTCAACGGTTGTAAAACTTTTTTATATTCCCCTTTGACAGGTTATTTAGTTATTTCGGTTCAGAACAACCAAAGACGCATATATCTTTAGAGACAAGCTCATCTCGTCCCACGACAGATGTTGGGCTGAGCACCCTAATATAGCCGCGGGCTGTACAACCGGCGACGTTGTCTTACCCAACCATTGGATTGAAAAAATAAAGGAGAAAATTATAAAATCATTTGCTTTAATTAATGAATCAAAAATTCACATTGGAATTATAAGTTGATTTTTATTTGGGTTTTAAGGCTGTAAGATTCTACTCCATTGCCTCTTTTTTAAATAGGTTTTAATTGCATTTTTTATGTAGGTATTGACTTTAATTTAATGTTATTAGGCAACTATTTATCACCATGAATTAATAATGTACAAAGAATTGTTGAACCTCCTTTCATTCAACCTGCATCTATTGTTAATATTTATACTCTGTGGTCGCACACTTAATTTCTGTGTGACTAAACTGTTCAAGCCGTGTTCTCTCACATTCATAGCGCTAACGGTCCCCGGTCACTCCCTCCCTTGCAAATATTGTCTCGTTCCAACCCCTGTTTGTACTATGTAAACACTTTTATACCTTACAGTGCCGGCTCTCGATAATTCTTGAAACATCGTATAACTTGTATTGAATTTGATAACGCAACACGAGATCCTTAAGTCTTCGGTTCTAATCTAAAATTAAAGAAAAATTGTTGTGTATACGTAGACGGAGAAACTTGTGTACATACCACTTTACAAAATATAATCCGGAATTGGCATATTTTCAGAAAGATTTGATGCCAGCCAGAAGGTCGCTTGTAAAGCCAAATATCACTACGAAATGCGGTTACTATATTACAAATTTCCTCGCGATGTTTTTTTTTTACCGTTCATGTGTTTAAGAATATAAAGGTAACTTTGGAAAATTGGAGAGATTGGTTCTAAATGTTATTTAAAAACGATACAACATCCTCACATATTGCGTTATACATTATAAATACGATTACCTTCCACTTATTTCTACAAAAACCTCTCAGTTCAGAGGTCGCAGACACCCCACATACTGGGTAGGCCCACAAGTAATTGTTTTTGCGGCTAATTCCTTCTCGTCCCGTCTCTTTGGGGCGAGTGTCCCGAAATTACATTTTTATTTAGTTAAACCCGACGGAGGGGACACGATTGCTTTTTGATAAGTCAATTTTGTTCTTCATGTAAAGGGTTATTGGTTTTTTAATATGCGTAAACGTAACGGAAATCGATTGTTTACCTTTGTAAACAAAGTTTATGTTTTTTGTATAAAATGGCCACCCTACAATGAACTTTTCAAAGAAATTATTGGCTTGTATTTCAAATACGAATATTGTCATGATTTAGAAGCTTTTACATAAATAATAGCTCTTGAATCTCGCTGCAATAACATGTATGCATGTATGTATGTACAAAACAATTGACGCAATCGCTAAAAGATTATCCTAAATACATTTGTACCAGGTATCATGGGTACTTCTAGTTTTACAATCATTGATTGTCCGACAAGTTCTTTAATACTAAATGAACAAGTTATACAGCCAAACCATCATGATAATTTAAGATGAAACCCGCGTTAGTTAAAACCAAGTTTTTCCAATAATATAATAACTGGCTCACTTTTTGTAACTTCAATTAATATTCAATTGAATAAAACTTGTTTTACATCCGTTTTGCTACCGATAAAGTGGTTGCCGGGTCTGTTGCTACCAAATGTCAATTAGTTTTATAATCAATTGACTTGTATATATGTAAATCTGTATATAATCATCGTGTATATTAGACTAGTAGCAATAAAATTCTAGAAAACCATTGAAGTAAAAGAAAAGAGGTTTACCTATAGCCGAAAGAAATCAAGGGTAACCAAAACAACTGTCGGTAAATTTAGGTATAAAAGCGATCACACACCTAACCCGAAAATTTAAGAAGGATCAGCTGTAAAATAATCCGATGATATTATGCGAAAAAAATATCAATCTATTCAATCAAGAATTAAAAGTTAAGTGTTAAATTTGTTCAAGCCAAAAACAAGGACAACAATGTGCCATTAGCTTTTATCACCCGTTATAAACCACGTCACATACTATTACTCTACCCAACAAAACTAACCCGAATCTCTCTTCCACAGCGGATTCCCTGCTAGGCTCAGGATCTGATGAAGAAGAGGAGGATGAATCCAGGGCTGCTAACAACTCGAGCAGTCCCGCGCATGCGCCGCACCCCGCGCTCCACTCGGAACTGTCGCATAATGGAGACACTAAACCACATGAAGACTCTGAAGACCAGGTTGGTATATTTAATGGATCAGATAAGTGTTAAGGAGAATAGGTAGCGGATATTGAATTAAGATAATTGGAATGATATTGTATAGATAGTTATTTTGACTTTAAACGATGTGTTGGTAGGTAGGTTGTAGGTTGAAGTAGAAGTAGATGATGATGAAAAATTTGATTTTGATTGCATAGAAGTTGCCGGTTTTTGTTTAGAGTTCTTTGTGTGCAGATCTGAAAAAAGAGAAATACTTTCTATAGCATTGCCTTACTTAGAATGTATGTAGATTTGGTTAAATGCTTATAGGTTTTTATTTCGAAAAAGAACAATCAAACTTATAAATTAATTAAATATATTATGAAGATGTTTCAGTATTATTTTAAGCTAATACTACCTAAATAAAGAATGATACCACCTCCAAGTAAAGAACGCTCAAATCCGTCTTTAAAAGTTATAGCTATTATATGTACTTAGTACTTAGATACCTTATACCTGTCTCCAACATCGACCATCCTATTTAGTTGGCTCAGTGCCGGGACCACATTGTCGCATTCAGTTGTTTCTATACCCGACACAGGGCTCGCTGGACGGCGACCCGGAGACTCGAGACTCCCAGGCCGAGAACAAGTCCCCGGACGACGGTAACGGAGGCTCCAAGAGACGGGGGCCTCGGACCACCATCAAGGCCAAACAGCTGGAGATATTGAAGTCAGCGTTCTCACAGACTCCGAAACCGACGCGGCATATACGAGAGCAACTGGCCAAGGAGACTGGACTACCTATGAGGGTTATACAGGTATGTGAATAGAATATTTGAAATTATTTTCTAGGAGTAAATCCCCATTTCTATATTTGTTAATGTTTCGGCAATTTACAAAGTCCACATTTGGACTCTTTCTTTAAAAGTATAAGAACGTTGTAGGATAACTTTTGTGTAAATAAATATAGATAAATATTTCCAGGCATACGACTAAAAGTTCATAGATTTATCAGTCTGTACTAATAAATATAAGTAAAAAAACGGAACCGGCAAATTCAGACACAGAAAACGAACTTATCAGAAGCGGCGGATACCGGTCGTCGAACTGTTGTATTATACCTAATACGTTTATCGTATTAGAAATTATTATATTCCACGCATTGACTTAGTGTAACATTGATATCGATGATTCCACGTCTATCCTTGAGTTACTAAATCAAAACGTAGCTCTATTGTCCAAGCACGACCCGCTGCGCGCTTTAGTCCGATCCACGCAAAAACCCATTTTGGGAAATATTAATACGATCCGGGCCGATGTTATTTGCCACAACTTATTTGATAATTATTTAACAATAGTTACGTTTTATAAGCCTTCGCTTGACTTCAAATAAAGTATGAAATGAATTCGCTTTGTCAAACCCCGAGCGGTTTCGTTATGCATTTGTCGATTCATCGAACACAATGTGTTTTGATATGTTCAATAATATGGCGAATCAATTTGACAAATCAGTGTTGAATAGTTATGATTTCAAGTGGTTTTAATGTTTGTGCAATCTTTTTGTGGGTTTCTGATGTTGGAATGGTAGTGCTTTTGTTGGCGTTAGGTGTGTTTATTTTTGCTTCTTAGGAATCCTTAGGTTTCTTGATGGCAACGTGATACTATTTTATGTAGATATGGATTTCTATTTTTTTTAATTTCTATTGTGCACTAATTTACAAAAGACATGTCTTCTTTATGTTCCCGAATTACTACTATTAATTCTATAATTATGTTTTAGTTTGTTATTTGGTAAGTCGCTGACAATTTAAGTTTAGTCTAACCTTGTGTGTGATAAGCTTTTTTTCCAAAATAGCATTACATTAGAATCTATTTTACAATCCAATACATTATACAATAGTGAACAAAGCCTACACGACGACATCTTTTGTACCCAATATGTTTTTATCGTGTAGTCGTGATGTTAATTCGCCACACTATATAACCATATCATGACAAGATTATATATGACCGATTGGACTGTAATATTAGTCATATACCAATTTATTTTTACTGCGATTTTTTCATGAGATTTTTTCGTACGCGCCGTAATTTAATGCACCTACTGTTAAGACCAGTCTAGGCAATATATTTACTGCCGAGAGATTTCTAGCCGGGTACCATATGTATGAAGATTGCACATATGCTGGAAACCGTATATAAACAACATATTTGCATTTGTCGCTAAGACTAATGGTGAAAAGTAATTTTTGACCACCACTTTCGCTTATTCTAGCGTAGATTTTTCTAGAAGTTTAACGTCATAAACTGAGCGTTTTTAGTTAATTTATATGACAGCTGCTTGACTAAATATTGTTCTGAAAGCGTGACCGCTCCATGGAGTGAGACATCGCGTCAGCTGACTTAATACTTCACAATCGCTTGTTTTTCACCGATTGTTTTTATCAAAATTGTTCGTATTCAAGGGAAAAATTATAGTTTGCTATGTACGTGTTAAATCAGGTTTTTATAAAGTTAAATAATTGTAATAATTTATTATTACCAATGTTGATGTCAGATAAATCACATTCAAAATTTCGCTAACTGAGTACCTACATGTTCAGTAGGTATAAGACAATAGCATGTAGCTTCACCATTTAAAAGTCTTTACACGATGAATCACCTTAGCATTGTCCAAAAAACTGCGAATAAATTAAAAACGGACACAGCCGATTGGTCGGCGCCTAAATAATATGTAAAAATTGTGTACAAAAAGTTACATAGATACGCGCGTGGCTTCGACGTGAAATCGATTGGGAGTGAACCAAAGTATTGTTCATCACGCGTTTTCTGATCGGTATTTCTTACTAGGGATGTTATTGTCGTGAGCGGAACAATCGGATATCCGATATAGAAAAACATCCGAAATTGTATCAGGTTGCAAAATATTCGCATTTCGTATCGGCCTGGAAAGCAAGCACTGTACAAGTAGTTACGAAATCATATTCACCAAAATATTTTGCGTTTCGCGTTAATCCTTCTTAGATAGGGTTACAATGAAATCAGCATACTTATGTCCTGTCCCCACATTAAGATCAAGCCCTATGTCGCAGGTATCAGAATCTATGAGAGACTATTTCGGTCTCTCATTCACGTCACCTTGTATTGACATAGCGTACTTCATATATCCCACATGTTTCTCAGTATCCCAGGTGACACAGTATAAAATTTTAAAAACTGTAAGATTTTTTTTTACCAAATATCGTGGTTTTAGTTTTCATGGTTTTTGGTACCTGAACGGCGACGACTTGTACCTATACGGGTTGATCAAAAGGCTTGAGATAATTTTTGACAAAACTACCAGGCAGTTTTTTCCAAAACTTGGTATAAAGTTACCTGGAGTGGTTAGGAACATGTGTTTTGAATTAAATATCATATCGTCGGTGATATTCTAAAACCGCGGAACTAACAGTGTTTAAAACCGCGTATTTACAAAACTAGCAAAATCGAGATTTCGCGAGCTTAGTCGATTTACTAATTAATTAATACATATTTAACATAACTAATGCCTACAATACCAAGAAGAATATTATAATTTGACAATTTAAAAGTTTAAACAATAGAAAGTCATGTGGTTTAGTAAATATTAGTATGTTATTCCTCGTTCCTGTAAAATTCGCTGCACCTACCTTACGCGGTTTTAAACACTGTTAGTTCCGCGGTTTCAGAATATCACCGACGATATGTCAATATCACCTTGTATAAAAAAATCTGTATAATCCACATCCGAACATCCCTGTTTCATTGGCGAGTAGATGGCGTGTGTCCGCGCGTGCCACGAGACTAATGCAGTAATTAACCAGGCTGCCCTATAATAGATCACGCGTTTTCATCGCCTTTATTGTGGCTGATCACAGTTGTGGACTTGACGTGTGATTTGTTTGTGCATTCTGCCGTTGAATGATGTTTTAAATAAAAAATAATGGATAAATATTGTAGAAAATTATTTATTTGTGTGCAAAATGTAGTAGCAAGAACTTATAAAACAAACAATTTGCAAGTCTTTCCGACTCAATACAGATCAAGACAATTTTTTCTGAATTCTTCTTTTTTTTAATCAATAGTATTTACTTCTAGACTCTTTTAACAATATAAATGAAATCGTTGCGATGAAAACAAATTAAAGTACCTAATCTTAACAGATTTGGCCCAAGCTTCTGTGATCAAAATCCATTCATTAATTATTTTAATTCTACGAGTATTGTTCAGATTTTGTAAATGCATTTTGCAATGACATTGCCCAATTGTTTAAAATTTTAATTCAAACTCATATCACGAGTATATATCCAAAACTACCTCATTATTTTTAATATAAAGTTCTAGTTCTGCCTCACCTCTGATGCAAATCCAAAATTGCCGACGCATCGCCACATGGACACGCGATTCTCCACACCACAACAGATGTCTGTTCAATCCGTCTGTCCGTCACGCTTTTTGCGTTCCTTCCTCTTTGTTTCAGTTTTTGTTGTTCGGTTTCCGAACGTAAAAAGCTACGTTTTTACTGACGTCTGGCGGTGTTTGTAAACGTAACTCCGATGAGGCAACTGTCAACGTATTTTGTTGGCCTCTGTGGTGGAGAAGTATATGAGAGTCTACGAGTATTCTATTAATTATTATATCCAAAGGTCCTAAGATTTGCTAAGTTTTAAGTGTCTTGTTGCCAACAAGATCCAAAGTTTGCTTATCACAATAAAATTCAGTTATCTTGCTCCAAGACTATTAAATATCTTCCTCTAACAACATTAATTATTGTAATAAGCTTGTAAATTGCTATTACACTAATAGATAAAAAATGCTGGCAAAAAAGTAAAAACACTAAAATCTGAAATCCGTTAAATCAAAGAGGTTTTATTAGCCTCGTTGCATTTGCCCGATGGCAAATTAAAAAGTGTGGCACGCTAAACGGTAATAGCAAAAACAAAAGTAGTTTTTCAAGTTGCCGCTAATTTTGTTTGTTTTAGACTGTTGTGCAATAGACGTAAGTCTGACATGATATTACGAAGCGCGAAGAAAATGCACAAGAAATTTCAAGTTTTTGCCATAATTTGTTTGTTTGTGATCGCAATTCAAAGCGATTATTTTATTTCGTCTATATAAATATTGAAAAATAGGATAAAATAGACAAATATATTTTTGTGTGAACATTCTAGTTGAACGATTTTTATAGGCAAAAATACTTATATAATTTCGTATTACCGACATGCGAATTAAGTCTGTAGGTAATGAATCCGATGCGGCTGCCAATATGTTCGTAGTGGTTGCGGGTTCGCAACCCAGGTATCAGCCTTTGACTTTTCGGAGTCGTGTATGTATTGATAGTCAATCACCACGCACCATAACGGTAAAGGAAAGCATTGTGAGGAAATCGGCTTACCATAGCGATTCATAAGAATTTATATGGTATGTAAAGTCCGCCAACCCGCACTGGCCAATAGATCAGCGTTGTAAACTATAACACCTCTTAATCGTACTTTCGATTGTGGAGGAGGCTTGTGCCCTGCATTGGGACAGATACAGACATGCAAATAACTTTTTTAACGTTTCCCTTTTAATTTATAAATGATAAAAATACCTTATTAGATATCCATAATCTATTTAAATATTTTGTGTTCTGCTTCACTTCCATTGGCAGTCATGGGGATTGCTTGTATTTGCCATTAGTTAGCCTTGTCTACACATAACTGCAAATGACTCGTATTATGTATCTATGTATTACATAGGTAATTTTATGTGATCGTGGTACACACGTGCTTATATGTTACGAGGCTTGCGTAATCTAATGACTGACTGGCATGTGCTAAATAAACCTCACATACCACAGATTATAAACTCATCATAATTAAACATTGTAAATCGTTGTTAACATCCACTCCCAAAGTCTCATAATGCTTCTCGTAGTCAAACTCAAAGTATTTTTAATAGTGGTGTCAAAGGAACACAAATAAACAGCCAAACATCTGTTACACAAATATTGACATAAGCAATCATAGTGTTTTCCACAAACAATGTGAGCTATGTTAAGTGGGCTCGTAAACATTTTTTCTCCATCATCTGTCAAGCGGCGGCAGATCGCGCGTGTCAAATGTTGCGCGCACATGTGTCAGCGCATAACTGTAAAATGGAGTTTTTGTTTCAAAATTCCGGATTTAGCTAGTTAACACCGGTGCGTGTGAAATTGTTTGATGACACCGCGTATCGCTCTTCCCAGTTTTCGCCCATGCAATCGATTGGCCACGGTGTTTTATTGCGATTTGTATATACTTGTCTAGTTTAAAATTACAAATTTCACGACAGCGCCGCGGTTTATGTGGATTAGTGAGGCCGGTGTGAAATTTTACAAAATACTTAATGTTACATCTTTTCGAAAGTTAATCCGGTTTTAACCGATTTTAAAAAGTGTTTTAAAGCCAACGGTCTTATGAGATTGTGCTCATTGTTTGTATAATGTGGGGTTTTCGTTATACCTACACAATTCGGCCCGGTGTTCCCAAAGTGTTACATTCTAATTCGTAGTTTTAAAAATAAAACTAGTAAGCTAAATTTGAATAACTTGTTTCTACAAAAATAAAATAAATCTATGCAATTTTCCCAACATATTTTAGTTAGAGTGTCTATTTTATCTGCTCAGTTAGGTATTGCGTCTTTCTGTCCTTCGTGACTTAAATTAAACGTTTCATTACAAAAGTTACTACTTCAAAACATATTATCTCGATACAAAAAAAAAATTATCAATGACACATTTTACTAATTATAAATACCCCAAACAAACATGTATCCCATTACCAAAATGTCGTCACGGTGTTCATAACTGTGGAATGCAGGAAGATAGAAAATAAACTCGCTACCTTACTTGCCAGTGTCACCGGAGCGCGAAACGAGAAAAAAAAACAAAGATATTTTAATAAGTTCATACATCTCAGTATCTCGCGCGTGACGGCCCTGTCGTCGCGCGACAAGCCCTTATTGGCTCATATGTTATTTTGACAGCTCACGTAGTTAGCATCTAACTGCGGTTGTCACGTCGCTGAATATATTTTATTGTTGAAAAATAATATTTTTATTAAAGTTAATGGTGCGTAATTTTTTATAAGTGTGTTGATGATATGTTTTTATCACTATTATGCCCGAGGTAACTATTGTTATAACTAATTATTTTTAATTACATTTCTGAAAAGATTGTACATAGGGGAATTTATTTATTGTTTCCATACACACATACATTGCATTAGATATACAGCAGCAGAAAAGTGTTAACTTTTTAAAAAATAGTTATAGCGATTACCTTATTATACCATATTGTTCCAGATAGGAGAGGCCATGTATAGCAATATTACACTTGCAAGTCTAATACGCTTTACAATATAAGCTCTCTTATTTTCTTATAATTACATCCAACAAAACTTAAAAACAATACTAAGTTAATTTCGAAGACTCGTGCAATTTTTAAGCGCGCAAACATTTAACATCGATCAATCATAACTCGAACCATTACTCACTGCGCGCCAAAATTCGTACGATGACATTTCGTATTACAAAGGCGACCACACACGTACAGCCAACCAAGCAACGCACTGCCGACTTGCCACAGGTTATAAATTAATACAAGAATTAATTCACAATTATTTACTTCGAACAAATGTCGTCGGTTCGCGGTTACGTTTACAAATTACTCGTACACGATCAAACTATTCCTTCATTATCATTTGTAATTCTCGGTAATCATCAATCATCACTAATTAGCGGTCGCCAAGACAATTATTTGCCCCTGATAACCTCGCCGACTCTCGTCGCAACGTTTTTATTCATACGTATCTATTACGAATAGTTAAATTTTTATATCGTCTCAACGAAGACGTGTTAATTAAAAATTGCCTATCTGTCACTTTTAAAATGTCACATTTACATATTCACACGATAAAGTTTACGTAAGAATTAAATTTACTTGAATATATTCGTATAATTTACGATCATTAAGATTAGAAAGTTAATCATAATTAATGGCTCAGTATCAGAAAAAACTAATCGTAAATCTGTGGTTTGATATTTTTTCAGTAATTCGAGAGTGTTGTATTGAGAAATTAGGTAATTCCCACACGGAAGCGTCGTGCGTCGTCGGTTGATTGATAGCGCTCGTATAAAAACTGTTTGTCAGCGGAGTGGCGAACATGTTATTATGTCACCACCGGCTACCGAGGTGACGTGCCCTGATTAATGTGTCCGTCATGTGTACGTCCGTGCCACCACACCACCGTACCGTCGTACGTACTACGGCGGCTTAATGCGCGCTCTTGTCTATGGTCATTAGCTGTCGCCGTCGCGTTGTCTGTGGTCAGTGAAAAAGAAAATCAACTGGTTCAGTTAATTTTTAATACGCTCGCCGAACGGAACGACATCGCCGCACTTCTGTCGTTGTTATTTAAATAAAATTCCAAATTACAACACCGACGTAGGTAAGCTTGTCGTAGTTTTTTAAAAATATTGCTCTGGTCAATTAAGACGAGAGCCGAGTAAACGTCAGTGTCGAAATCAAGAGTTGAATGAGCCGTACATCGGCGGTCGCACGAGCATATCTCATGTTTTAATGTCCGTCGGCCACTTTGAACTGGCCCAAATACTATAACTTGCACGAGTTACGAGCCGAACGGGTAAAACCTTGTGACCGCATCTTTACAGCCGAGCTCCGCCGAACTCGGGACGAGTTTTTACGACAGATTGTTCGGACTTTTTAATTCGTCCCCTTGTCTATAATTTATTCGAAGAAAGAGTCCACTCGATCCACCGACAAGGGCCAGAGTAATGTTATTTTTATAGACATTTACATGCTTCGAAAGTTTATTGCAATTCGGAATTGAAATTACGATTGCGTCCAATATTGTTTCACTTCGCGAATTAAAGCAAATACCTTATATTTTCGTATTTATTCAGTAACTGTCGTGTAAGAAGTGGCAAGTGGGCCACTAACGACATCCCGCGAAATTTTAAACAAATTCCGTTTCTGACGCAAACTTTATCTAAAAGGGGCCGGTTCATTGCGATAAATTTGATTTTTTAATTTGTTTATTATTAAAACAACGGCGTGTACAATAAAATAGTTGTTTTACGGGGTTATATGGTGTCAATTGTCGTAAAGATGTCGCGGCGGGGTCTGCATCGACGTTTACCGTGCTTATTGTGCATAAACACCATGAAATGTCCGGCCATCTTGCGGTCGCGATGTTATGCTCGATTACGCCGCGAAACTGCTCACTGGGATTTTTTCCGAGCTGTAAAAATGTTCTGACCTTATTTAGGTATTGCCCAATCTGATAGGCTTTTGTAAATACAATAAGTCACCTGGTTATAACGAAATTAGGCGCGAAATAAATAAATTCTAGGAGCTTTATGTAGTCAGTCCTTCTTTCGAATCGCTTTCTTTATTCTATGTGCTGTACCTACCTGCATAATATCCATTAAACACAATTAAAGAATAATTTTAAATTATTAAATTACTGGGATAAACCATGCAATATTAAAAAATAGCAACTATACCAGAATAGTAATTGATTTTGTATGACGCCAAAACTACCGCGCCGTTCTCGAACAATTGATATGATTTATTGTTCCGAAGACAGAAGCACCTTGCGTCGAATCGCAGGTGCGGCCCCACAAAGGACTATGACGAAAGCAATAAATTATTAATTATGACAAAAAGCGTCTTATAATACACATATAGTTTTGCGGATTACGAAAAAAATTCAAGAGCGGCGCCAAAAAGCTTTTGTCTAAGACGTCCTGCGGGCACAGTGTGCGGTACAAAGGGAGGTAAAGTTGCCGACGCGGCGCACACTGGGACAAAAGAGCACCCCGCGCGGACAAAAAATGACATCATTTATTTTATTGCTCCGAGTGAGAATGTGGCACATTAATATTGCGTAGGGCTTAATGTTCTGATCGCCCTAGGCTGGCCATCACTCAATCTTTCTTGTAGCGGTTCGGACTGTTTTTGTTACGAGAGTTTATTATTTTTTTATATTTTTATTTTGAAAGAGGAAATGCGAGAAAACCTACTTGACTGTTGTTTCAGAGGTGTGCAAAGTACGCGAAGTAAAACTGAGATCTATCTACCACCGCTCAATTTTACAGGAGGCATATGAAACTCGATTGCGGATGAAACTTCAATATTTTTCCAATTTTTTTTCCAACAATAAATAAAATTATGCTTTTCATTCGTTTCATCTAACTTGTCAACATGATATTTCGTGTAAAAAATTCGTGACATTCGTAATGTAGCTAATGATGTCTAATGAGTAATAACTCAATATCAAAATATGAGTGAATTACAAATTGACAAATGATTAATAGCTGCGTATCAATAACATTCCAAAAAGAACATGAAGCACATCTCAATTTGCCCATACACGCAAGTAGGGCTGCCTCATTTACTTTAAATCATATGGTAAATAGTCTTCGTAAATCCTACATTTTTTAAGGTATTAGAATGCATCTGGTTGACCATCGTGTAATTGTGGTTTGTTTATTTATTCAATTAAATGAAACAAACAGTACAAAGCGTACAGGTTAAATAAAGAAACGTAGTATAGCTAAACTCAAACGAATAAAGTTTCTAATATTTATACACGTAATAACTGATACATTTGTCGGGAGCTAGGATAAAATGAATTTAAACAACAAAAATATTTCAAACTAAATCGAGCAATTTAATAACAATGACCATGAATTCAATTGAAATTAGGTTTTATTAGGGAGTTACACATCCGTTCTGTATGTACTGTATCAGTCTATAAATCGGCCACTGCCATGAACTGAGAGTTCCATTGAGAGGCCTAAGTCCATTATCCACCACATCAGTCTTAGTGGGTTGGCGGACTACATATTGAAATTCTTGTAAAATCAAATCTTTATATGATGGCGAAGAACTTTATAAAGAACAGTATGGTAGTAGAAGTATATCTGGTTTCGGGTTCAACCTATGTATGTTTATTCGGATACAAAATCTGGACAGTGGATATGAAATATTACTTAATAATATATTAATAATAAGATATTTATATCTCGACTGAATTGCATTCACCGTCAGTTGCAATTCGGTCGATTTATCATATCACTATAAAAAGCTTGTTAAAAGGTATTTGGTCGGTTTCTTTTTTCTATTAATGACGTCATTAATAATACATTATTTATCTGCATTTTATATTTGTTCTGAAGAGTCGTATTCCCAGGCGTATAGAATATCTTTGCCTAGATAAAGTCATTGCCATATTAACTATATTTTTATGGCGTAACCCAGTCAATATATGATAGGAGTTTTCTGCATATTGCCTTTATATGCAGTTAGAAATGAATATTATTACTAGATAAACACTTTTAAGGTGCGGCCATGGTGTTCGTGCCGTATTAAATGAAAATAATTATAGGAGTAGACCTGTTATGTTTTGAAAGACTGGTTTTAAACCTTTTTTTATTTTACATGTATACTGTACACTATATTTTTATAGCATATTTTTCATAAAAATACACTCAAATATTTTGCTGACTACTAACAAAATATTACTTACACTTGGCCGAAGAAATTTACTAGCAATTAATGGCTATATAATAAATTAAAAAAATGTAATAAACAATTAATGGAGCCTTCTTTAACTTATCAGAGAAATATTTCATACTTCTTTAGCTGACATATCGTCATTATATTAAATAGTAAGCTAAAAATATTGTCCACAACACAAGCAAAACAGCAGCCCTGAATACAAAATGGCGCGCGGTGATCCATCACGGTGCCTACATTGATTTATTAATTCCTGCTCGTTGCCACTAGATGACCATCGTGCCGGCTAATTACCACATTGTGATCACCAGTCTCTCAAAATCATAGTGGCTCCATATACATGCATAAATATTTTATGTTGTATCAAGTCTTCTGATGCAAACACTGACTTTTTTGTGGACAAATATTTTTCATTGAATCAAGCCTGCTGTTTCAAAAGTTTTGTGGAGAGATTGGAAAAAGTTTGAAGGTATATTATGTTATAAATATCGCATTGGTTATATTTTCCTCTGTAAAAAGATCTGAGTGTATTGTGATTTTCAGTATAATTATATCTGATTTCTAAAAATGCAGGAGGCTGCTTAATGTTTTTATGCAATAAAATATTTTGCGCTTCTAATTAAAATCGAAATAATAATTATAAGTACTAAACAGAGATATATTTGGAATGTTTTTATTGATTCAATGTATAGTATTTTTTACAGTAAACAAGCTGTGCTTTACCACAACAACATAACCGATAATCGTAGCAGTTTTTATCGATAAAAATATTAGTGTTTTTGTCCGTGGGATCTTTGTAAAGTTCATCGACCATTTCAGCCCATTTCCCAGCTATGACCACGTACCCGCGTTTTACGCTCAGCGCCTCTAGTGACGTGACAATATCGACATCGACGTGGGAGGTGAACAATAAATAAAAATCGAATGCTTTTTTTTTAGTTTGTCTTTGTGCATCAGTATTTATTTTATTGGAATCGTCTGAAGAAATAATATTATGAAAACTGTAACTTATAAAACTCAATTCAATTCTTGTTCAAGACCGGTGCTTAACATAATATGCCTTTCAAGGATTCCCTAATCGACCTGTTAGAAGCGGCTTGCACTCAATGACTTCAACTTTAAAATATATACATACATACATAAACTCACGCCTTTTTCCCAGAAGGGGTAGGTAGAGGTGCCAGGACACCCACATTTTGCCTTGTATGTTCCGTCCCATGATGTAACTACTACTTTTAAATATATAGCAGTATAAATAGTGGATTCTCTCCTCCTTTGCATGTTAAAGATGCTTTTACTATTTCCTAATGTAAGCAAAAAGTCCGTGTTGAATTGCACAAATGTTTGGCGCAACGACGGTCACGGTCCGCGGGGCGAAGGCCGGTGACGGCGGGTTCCGCCTGGCGACGTCGAGACCTCCGACGCTTCCTGATGTTCCGCGTAGGTTGTAATGGTCACCTGCTGGTGGAAGAGTTGTGAAAGAATGGATAAATAAGCAGCCAACAGTCATATAGTTTTGACCCACACTAAGATTTTGACATTTTTGACTTCCCGACGTTTAGATCACTTTACAGCTTTCATGTCCAAGTGACCACACTAAGATTTTAAATAATGTCGGTATCAGCCGATATACATCCCACTGCAGGGCACGGGCCTCGTCTACAATCGAGAATACGATTGAGAGTAAGTTTTTTAAAGATATTTGGCAATCTCAATAGATGAGAAAAGATTCCGATGAATTAAGAACCTCCTCCTTTTTTGATGTTAGTTAAAAGAGATTTTTCAATAGCAGTATTTTTTCGACTAAAAATTCATTGCGTTTTCTTAAAGTTGCAATACGGTAGTTACAAAGAGCTGTGTCAACAGATTTCTAGCCATCTAAATACTTGTCTGCCACACAATAGCCGGTCTTCACAGCCTAATGTAACAAAGAAGGTCGTATCTCGAACAATGACGAACATTTCTATGGCGGACGTAGATGAGTATTTCCGCACTAAAGCTTTTTACGTAATTTTATATCTAGGAAATCGCTTTCAGCCAGCCAGATAGGTATTTTTAGAGTTTTAGAAATAAGAGTAAAGACAAGTTATATGTATATCTATATTTACGCATTCATATCGAGCGTTATTTAAAATTAAAACTAAAAGTGTGAACAAGACAAACGGATCGTGCGGCCAAAAGTTTCGATGGTCGCTATTTTGATAACAAAATCCATTTGTCTCTTTCTGAAGCGCTTTCGCCCTTACTCTTTAAAGCGCAGTGTAAAGTTGTAAGGAGTCGGAAAACTATGAGTGTTTTGACCTACAAATATCTTTTATCTTACATTAATGATTTAAATTGCCATTATCTAACAATGGCTATATGTGCGAGATGAACTCTGCTACGTAGAAGATTATGATATCATGTTTCGTTTACGTATATTGGTAATGCATTTTTCTGAAGGATTTTTTTGTTTTGTAATTCTATAGACGGTATTATAAACTTCGATCAAATATACACTAGATACACAGTTCCCTGTAAAAGTTCTATTAAAAAATGGCACCGATACATGAAATGAAAAAAAGTAAATAAAAAGATCGCATATTCCAAATATATTAACACAAATTCCACCTTATTCCTGGAGCTTAAAGTAGCTTTTCAAATAATATTGTCTAAGTTATACGACGTTTTAGAAGCAACGGTCGGTGCGTGACTGAAGGCGAAAGAGTGCTTAAAGCACTCTTTTTGGTGCCATTTTCTAAGCGCTCATGTTGTATCTAGTGTATACTTGATCGAAGATTATAAAACTCAAAATTAAATCCACACAGCGCCATCTGTTAAACGTAACTGAACGCAACGCAAACTTACAAATGAGGTCTAATGCAAGAAGCCGTGTTTATTTTGCAGCATTTGAACACGGATACAAATGATTGCACGTACCGTCTCAATTACTCACGATCTCTATTTGCTAATAGTCGTACCACTGCGGTGGATATGATTTACATAACATTTTCTTGTACAGTAATTTAAAGAAACACTGTGTTTTACCTACCACTAATAGCAGACCAATTTCGTAGACGTTATTCACTATATTTGTGTCTGAGTTTGTTTGTGTTTTAATGGAATTTATTTGATTGGACTACGTTTTATTTGTTGGACAAACAGGCTTACCTATTTTATATTTTAATTTAGCTTTTGTTAAATTTGTTCGATATTAATATTAATTGTATTGCTTTGAAATAATGTATTGTAACTACATTTCAACAATGCCGGGAAAACGATTTTCCTCGCATTTTTATGATACATGGCTACCTATATCTTTCTACATACATTTTAAAGTGTTATGTAAAACTATAAACATGTTACTGCACCTACTAGTAACATTGTATTGTAATTATGCAAGCGCGTAAACCCCGATAACTTATCACAGATCGTAAAAAAAATAAAAGCTTCACGTCAATAAAACGAGCTAAGATAAAGAGCCCTCGTACCAAAAACCGTGACCAATGGTACGACGGAGCGTTATCAGCAAGGGAACTGATAACCGTTCGATTTATGAATCCTGCACGTTGATTGGTGGAACGGCATTACCGAGTTATCGTACACTTAAAATGGAATCTTGTTAGTAGGTGAAATGGAACGTGTATTTATGTGTGTTTAAAATATACAAAGTTTTATGTATTTTTACGTAACAACTAGCTTCAAAACAACTGCATGTGTGATAATATTTTACCATTCCCTTGTCCGCACTGTTTCTCTTGTTAATTTTTTGCTATTCATATTTATTGTAGTTGTATGAAACTGATCCATTTTTTATGTAAAAAATATGTATAAATATATTATGCTGTGTAAAATATAGCTTATTCCCATGTTTCTACAAAATCAATCCTTTGCGCTAGTGAAGATCTTTTTGATATTTCATTACTGTAAATCCAATGTACAGTGGACCCCCGGTAGTCCGACAAAAATTTTGCAGGGCAGTGTCGGACTATCGAATTTGTCGGATTATAGAGTACTGCCTAAGACCCCTATAGTCCGATTTTTTTTTACAAAAGTGTACCTTGTAATCCGACTAATTACAGACTCACTGATAAGATTCTTTATATTATGTATTATATATATGTACTCTGAAGTACAAATCATGCTTCATTATTTATATCAAATTTAGTAAATGTAGCACCGCTATCCTCTCGCATGTAGTCAATTCCAACCTAAGCAATCAGAATCAAAACGCGTCGAGCACAATAATGATGATGAGTACAAGTTGTAACTTGTTCAGTCATGTATTAGCGAATATTATCAAAAATTAGTATTCAATAATAAATAATAGATCATGTCGGATTATAGGGGGTGCCGGATTAGACAAGGGCCGGATTACCGGGGGTCCACTGTATTCTGTAATAACACCAGTCTTTTTCATGAACTGTTGTTTCAAAACTTGGTCTTCATATTTTATGAAAAAATCATGAACCACATCTGAATGAATGGAAGCGAAATAGCATCACCGTGCCGACAAAGTAATTAACTAAAATAAGACGAGTCACAAATTGGAAACATCGAAAACGGTCGGGCTCACGGTAAATTTAGCTGAGTGTGCGCGGACATGTTTTTGTATTTTTTTTAATGTTTGACAAATATGGCGCGGGACACGGCTTGGCGGAATGATTGACGCATTATGAGATTTTTATGGTGACAAAAATTTATGTCTTCGGAAACATGTTCTGAGTATTCAATAATATTGCGGTGTTATTGGTTTTGGGGCCTTTTTAATTTGACTACGTTATTGAGATTTTGGAAGTAATATTACGACATTTTTCTGAAACATATTTGTTGCCTTTCAGACAGAAAATTGCATGCCTCAATTATAAGGATATCTAATGAAAATATGATTAGAACTGGCCTTAGTTACGATTTTGTAAGAAATAATAGAATTTTTAAATGTTAATGCTACGCTCTTATTGACCATGAAGACTATTAAAGTGGGTTGCGTTTTGCTTCTAAAACTTCTTACACTGCGGCGCTTGTCACGCTAGTGTATATTTTTTGTAGAGGTCTTTATTATAACTGAAAGTGGATACGTCTGACTTCCCAATTCTTTTACAATCCTTGTAAGGTTCGTAGATGATCTTGACCTATATTGATATTTTCAAGGTAGATCTAACGTGTATTGTTTTTTTTTCCAAAATTGCCCTTTTCCTCTTCTAGATTTGATATTGCGATGAACCTGTTCAGAAATCTAAAACATGTACCGTAGCGCGGTGTTTCTCAGCGCGACGACGCGACGTGTCGCGGTCGCGTTGTTCCGTTTCGCGTGGAAACAATTTACTTTTACCTCTCCCGACGCCACGCCAATTGGTTGTAGATGGCGCATGAGGTGCGCACGCAGTGTGGTCGCCTCTTCGCAGACGCCATGTTGCTTTTGTCGTTCCTTTTTCGAATTTCCAACTTGTGTGTTTGTTTGTGCCGTGTCGCACGCTTCCGACATTTTTATTGGCGAACGCGCCGCGCTCGCGATACTTATAAAATCGCTTATTGAATTACCATTGTAATATTTTCGCTTGCAACACGAATTACACAGTAATTTATGGCAATTTTCGACCTGCTTCATCAATATTCAACGAGTGGCGAGGGAGCCCGAATTCGCGTCCACATGGTGCATGACACAATAAAGTTTATGGCGGAACGAAAAATGAAAACAAAAAACGCGGTCAGCCCAACTGTTGGCCGCATGGATGTTATTGTTAGGTAGATTGTGTAGCTCCCTGTAGGGAGTCGACCGCCCGCGGCGCCGCACTCAACGCTGCGAGCCCAAATTACTAGTTCACCTTAGTAGCTAGATTACACATCCGATTCTAGGCAGCGTTGCGACGCCGTGTCGCAAGCTCAGACCGAAAGCCTAGATTGAATGCGTTCTCCGAGCGTTTGCTAAATGGAAACCTCCGAGATTGGTACTACGGAGTTAGTCAACGTCGAATTACTTGTCTTATTATCGAGGATGACGTGAGCACAAACTATTCGAGTCGTGTTGGAAATTGAACGTTTGCGATTATCGCGTGAAGGTTGCACAAATAGTTAGAATGCGGTCGCGCGTGTTTCGCCTGTCGATGGTTTACTGTAGTGTGGTACTGTCGACTCATTAGCGCTAGGGGGCGCCGTTGACGCAGGTAGGCGTTCGGTCCCGCATTATTTATACTGAGGATGAACAGAACAATGCCATGACGATCTCTTATTAATCATGTCTTTACACAGAGCCGCCGGGGTCATTCCGCGTCTAGTTACATTCGAAAAATTATAAAATAATGCAAATGAAAAAATATGAACATTTTTGCTTGGTCAATGCATCACGTGAGAAGAAAGAAATAACGGTATAGGGGATGTTTTTATGTGAATTTCAACAATAAACGAACTAAATTGGTAATAAAAAAGTGCTACAAACTTCAAGTCAAAATATACACTTATTTTCTACTTATTTTTGATTGACATCACTCTCATGCCCGCCTTCTGTTTTGACTTTAGTGTCTAGTTTGCTCGACGTAAATGCAAATTGCAGATTTACGACATCCATATTACTCTAGTACTTAACACATCTCTCGTCAACATTTGTCGTAAAAGGCGAGGCTGTAGACCTAAATATGCCTTCGTCTTGATGAGAAGTCGCATAGACATAAATGCTTTCACTAACTAGTTTTATAGACTACTAGAGTTTCTTGTCCGTTCTTTTCTAGTGAAAACCGCTTTCCAAAGGGGACAAAAAATGACCGATTCTAAATGTTGAACATTGGATTCAATAAATTATTTTAATTTTCATAATGGAATGCCAAGCATTGCTTTTTAATTCATGCTGTTTGGTTGTACTGTTCATGAGCGGTCGCATCGTTTACCAGACGAATGGCACACTCATCTCGCCATTTGTTGAAATTAATGTTTTTCTGTTTAATATTTTACGTGGAGTCGCGGAAAGAGAATGGCCCTTCACAGCGGTGGTTATGAAATATAGTGTTTAACACCACGCGGCATGTTCGAGGGGCGCCCCGCTGTGCCGGGCCGGTGCCGTGCCGGTCTAACTCCGTACTGAATTTAGTGCTTTTGTTGCTCTAATCTCCCAATATGTCCCGTGTCTTTACATGTGTTAGCTCGTAAACACGGTTGATGCGCGTTTTTGTGGTTGTTTTTCTTTGTTGGTTGTGTTCTAGGTGTATGATGAAGCTTAAATATGTGCCTATGTGCGTTTAGCCTATATGCTATTTCGGTGTATGATCTATATTGAGTTTCGGCGAAATTAATTCAGTTTGTGCGTAAATAAAAAAATATGCATCGTAACAAACTAAATATACTGTAGTGTACTATATCAGTCTATATATTATGTACATATGTCTCACTGCAATGCACAAGCTTCTTCTACAATCAAAAGTACGATTGAGAGTGGTTAGACCATATAGTCTTTAAATTCATATTCGTCATCATTCATAGGACTTTAAATTCCATATAAATTCCTACAGTTCGATATGGTATGCAAGTTTCATCACAAGGTTTTCTTTCGCCGTAATAGCGCGTGGTATTTGACTAATGGAGTATAACATTTGTGATAATCGTTAGAAAAACAGATATAACAAAATATATCGGTGAATATATGTGTAAGACTTATTCGTCTACGTCGAATGTTGCGGTTTCATTGCTCGAGATAAATATTATTTCGCATTCGAGTACTTTTTGTGTAGGTATGCAACTAAAATACCGAAGAAATAAATAAAATAATATTTAAGTGTCGATTAAGAATGCATAAATGCAAGTTATTTAATTCTGAATATATCATTTGAGCAGGTGACCTCCATCTACCACTCTTACACGTCGCGTCACAGAGGCGCTCAATAAAATAATAACGAATCAAGACGAACACTTAATGGCCTCTGTATAATGTTTACAATTTTTTCATCATATTTTTTCGTCGGTTTGGTCTATTAAAACGATTAAGTAATAAAAGTAATAACTATAAGCTTCAACGTTAACGGAACAGGTCAATTTGGTACGTTACAAAACCCGACGGTACACTCGCATACGGTGGTCGGAAATTGTTGACGGTGTCGAAAAATTATAGGACAAGTTATTTTATAACGATGGGTTTTTTAACTGTATGGTAAATGTATATGAAAATGTTATTAGTCTGTCACGAAAGAACAATTAGAATATTAAATTATGTACTGCATTTTGACATGTTGTATATTTTTTACGTTGTACCACTCTTTGTTTTATGAGACTCTCTAAAAATCTCGATGATATCACACGTTCGAAATTCAAAAAAATATTGACCATGTTTTACAAAAAACGATTGGTACTTAAACAAAAGATATTCTATTATATAATATTTCTAACGACATCCTACTCATTCATCAAGATTTGAAAGCATTCTACCTAAGATTTGACCTATGAATGCTATCAATCTAGATATAATATTGCTGTGTAAATATCGAATAATCGATAGTCAGTTTGTGCATTCGACTGTACCGATCAGAGATTAGTGAGTGTCCCAAGGCTACTCCAGTATTTTGACTACTGCTGTGACCCGTCGAAACGTTATTTATTGTCGGTTGAATGTCACGTCTGCGCTAAAAACTAGAATGTTTTATATGCCTCTTGCGAGATTATTACGCAGTGAAGACTTGACGGATGTATGCGAGGCTTTTCGATGACTTGTTGGAATTTTTAAAAAGTATTTACAGCACAAGTTTTGTTGCTTAGATGGTAATGATTTTATTTTATTTTACATGATCCATTAATGACAATATAATGAATATCATCAATCTAATATATGAGCAGTCATTTTTGAGTCGTAGACCTTTATTGTGGGTTTGTAAAACTATGGTACGTCTGGTTCGGATTGACTGAGGTGGCACCACTGTGTACAAATAATTCATGGCATTTGACAGTCTCCCTGGCGCAGTTGGTTAGAGACATCGAGACACTTGTTTGTGAAGTCCATAAATATTTGTCTCGGTTCTGGGTGTCTCTGAGATTGAAAAGTGGCTCGTAGTTTCCAATACCCACGATACAAAAGTAATTGATCTTCATGTGGAGTCAGGACTAAGTATGTGACTGTTAGGTGTATTTATATTTGTAAACTAACAGCTTTGAAATTCATCATGCTTGATGAACAAATCATCGATAATTTTCTCTAACTCAATACATTTCGTGACATTACTTCACTGTGCGTAGAACCAGTAAAGTTTAATAAATTGATGAGTATGTCTGGCCTTTCCTTCCACAACGAGCACGCAAAAGTTGCACCGTCTTAAATCGTCTAATAAAACTATCACATCATACACTATTAGCAAAATTACTTTCCAGTATTTATGAAAATACTTCTAGTAAACTAACAACGCATAGAAACTACATTATTGACTATTCCTGACGAGATACGGACGTGCTAACTTTATACCACTGGCTATATGAGAAAATATGATCCAACGGTATTAGCTATACCTTTGATACGAAATGAGGCAATAATTATTGTGGGAAATGACGTGTATATGTGTATTCATAAGGTAGCGACCTCTGTACTATATGCTGGAAAACTTAGCGACATGCAAGTGTTTCGCATTTTAGTTTAACCTGTCTATATAGAGTTTCGTCTTAAGAACTATATGTTTCGATCAGAGAGATGTCCAGGGCCAAAGAGTGTCTACTACGTTAGCGAGGGCTCGCCTGGTATTGCAGTCACTTTGTCATATCAATATAAATAAAATCAAAGGAAGAAATTATACAAGCTAAGACAGGCTGATTGCTCAGGAAATTAAAAAAGGTATTTTGCAGGCTAAAGTAATTGTAGCGAATAGCGACAGACCTTCATTGCCAGTGGATTTTGGATAGTATTGTTCTTACAATCGGATGCATATTAGTAATTATATCGACCGTTAACTATTTTCATGGCCCGTCGCTGGTAAAATCTTCTATTGACCAGATATTTAAAAGATGTTGGCTCATCAGAAATACAATTTCCTAATCCACTAGTGTATTACTGAAGCTCCAAAATCAAAATCAAAAAAGCTAAAATCATTTTATTCCAATAATTATTTCTAACGTGTCGGAATAGCACCTTTACTGATCTGCTTCATAAAAATAATGGTGCCAGTTAGTATAAATGAGGCATCCGCTCAAAGATTTATTATTTACTTCCTAACATAATAAAAACATTCTAATTATTGCGTTTATACTACCAATCTCAGGGCTGTCAAGGGAACAGATCAAGTGTCTGCTTCTCTTCCGGAATATGTATTTTCTGAAAGTACTAAATCTTTGTTTTACTAGTAGACTCCTATTTCAGTGTATTTTGAGACACTTTAATTTTTCAGTCGTTAGCAGTTTGAATTTGAGCATTAGCCACTTCAAAGCAATACATTATTGTCTTTTGAGACAATTAACGTTTTTTAGATTACAGTAATTTTCAGTCGATAGCTGTTTAATTTTTTGCATAAGCCACTTCAAAGAGCATATGAAATACAATCACATTTTTTCCGGAATAACCTACGAACATTTTCCGGAACATTTCACAAATCGGAATTTATACCGGTTGATCAGTCAGCCCTGATACTTAGGTTTAGTTACTAATCAATTTTACGACGGAGTTGTAATAAACAGTAAATCATGGATGCTACCGAGTGAAAGCTCGTATGAAAGTGGACTCGGCTTTATAAAGGCTTTCTAGTACTGTTGACATTTAATGCATAGTTCCATTGTGATTTCATATTGCTTCATTATTTTGTCTGCAAATGGTTTAATCATTAATGGTACTCATATAACTACACTAGGCTAATGGGGTTAAAAATAAACTTTTCACGTGAGGTTCACTAGTTTTTTTTTACCATACTGTTAGGTCTTGGAACAGATTGTCAGCCCAGATATTCCTTCCCTAATTCTAAGTCCTTTAAGCAGGCGTAAAGCAAATTAACAAGTTACCACAAATGCGTCCAATAAATAAAATAAATAAATAAATAAATAATTCATTTATTTTCAGATAAAATAATACAATTCGTTAGTAACTCAAGTATACTTACTACTCACTTACTCCTAGTCAGTAGCTGCCAAAAAATAATTGAGATTTTAACAATTTTGTAATATTATCTATAATAGTATTGAACAATTCCCACTTTGAGCCACCGTTCGCATAATGACGAGACAAAAATGTTTGTTAACTTAAGTTATTTACATTGGTTGGTTTTATTTTTACTACAAAATACTTAGATTGCCTAGATTATTGTATAAAAATATTATTTATATTCCGCTATTACAGTTTTACGAGCAATTTTAGTATAAATCAGTAAGGTTCCTTATTATTAATACTCAGGGTCACATGTCGCTATTTATTGGCGATGATTAATCACACATTGTACCACATCTAGGGTAATAAGGAAATACTAATCTATATTCACGGATGGCCTTTAGGCAAATTAATAGAACACAGATGACACCAAAACACGAGATCCGTTTCGATCAAAAACAGTCATTAATCAATATTTATGTAATGCGAATGGTATCGCCGCTGCGAACTGGTTCTCAGAATAGTACTGGGAGGCGTTTCGGTTTTCGGACTTTCGGTTTAACGGTAAAGGTGGCCATAGATATACGTTCTATGTTTTTTAAATTTAGTGATTAATCACAATCGTCTGCCTGCTCATATTCGCATTTGCGGTAGAATGTTTTTGTATGATGCTAAATTGTTGGAGTCATTAGTATATCATCGGTTTCCTGCCTGACTATAACCCTTTCTTGACTGTTCACGATACTATCTTGGTAATTTACAACTAATATTATTTAATAATTTTAATCAATGTAAATTACAGAGGGTAGACGTCTCCTATACATACAGGATTGGCAGAGTATTTTGAATAACGTTGTTACATAAAACAAATTAAAAAAAGAGGAATCCCAAAAAACAATTAGTAATCACACGCTTTGTTCCAAAAACTAACCAATTACGTAAAACCTTTCTTGAATTCGAATTTCAAATATAAAAATACCCTCCATTTCAATATAATATTCGCGTTCATTCTCACAATCTGCGTCTGACACTACTGCAAGGCGCGTAGGCCGCGCGGCGCGATCAAAGCTCAGCGGAATCGCGCACGCGTGAGCAACAATAACACTCTTGTTTTCTACTTCACATTTTTTGTACCCATATCGGATTACGTAAATGCTGTGTTGGACTTGCATTAAAATTATACTTTATTTGCATTGTAATTTTATAGATCTAAAAGCCTTGTTAAAACTATATTATTAATGCTACGG
The DNA here is from genome assembly GCA_030180105.1 of Hyles lineata. Classification (NCBI taxonomy): domain Eukaryota; kingdom Metazoa; phylum Arthropoda; class Insecta; order Lepidoptera; family Sphingidae; genus Hyles; species Hyles lineata. The sequence goes on along the minus strand of JARJEE010000027.1, from coordinate 5,473,664 downwards.
GGCTCATGTGGAGAGCAGGCTTCTTTGCACCTTAGATCAGTCAATATATTGTCAATGTATACGAATTATTTGCTTCATGTTACATATTTTATGTTCTAGCAATAAATGTTTTTGCCGAATTCGGCCAAAATTCGGCTAATAAATGTTACACAGCACTATCAATCAAACTACGAATTTGAATACTTTGCAATCACTTATAAAGATGTATATGTCGATATCCACGTTATAATATATTAATAATCGAATATGAATTTAATGATGAATACAAATTTCATTTCACGTTGAAATAAAACATCATTGATTTACATAGATATTTTTTTTTACGAATTTGGCTATTTTTGGTTTGACAGTTTAAAATTGCATAACAGGTGTTAAAATATAAGTGAATTAATGAAAAATACTTTTTATTTATATCTTTACTTGTATTTTTTCTATTTTAGTCATTTTCTAGAGGCCAATGCAGCAATGAATAATCTGTGACTGATAATTTCAGCTTTATTTGTGCTTATCTTCAAAAGAAGTTAATCATCTACTTTTAACTCTTTCCTAGATAATCTCATTTAGTAATTAGCGCTCTCAACACATCCCACTATTAAACATCTTAATTTTTTGTGATAGAACACAGCAAAAACTTCAAATAGTCTTACGCAACATTCCACTAGACTAGAACGGTCAGTAATGTTAATTTTTGTGTAAACAAATCTCGTTTTAATTGGTTGTAGCGTTGCGCGTGATTCGATAGAATAGTTATCCAGAACGGGCCGTGACTGACGCGAAGCAAATTGAATTGAAAGGAGGATGTCATGATGAATGATAGTCCTTCGAAATAATTAAACAATTTTGCATACTTCATGTCTTAGACGTTTCCTATATACAGTTATTGGCTAGTGTGTATGCACCGAGCATTTTGCACTGGAAAGTGACTGCAATGCCTAAGGTAAATGCAATACAAAAGAATATGATCTACTGGCAATAGATGGGTGTCTTCTAAATTTAAAAAGTCGTGACTGCGATGAGTCTGTTAGCGAGTCTTTCAGTGAGGGAGATTGGCGGACACTTTTTTCCGAAGCTATCGAGTGGATATAGATATCCTACCAAGGTTGGGGTATATATTGCCAAACACCGTGCACGATGATGAAAAGTTTATGGAAGTAATCTTCCTGCCTAGCGTTTGGGCCTTAGTCTGTATATATCTGGTTTTGAGCAGACATATTCTAAAAGATCATCTATGATTTTTAATGATGGATATTCTTATTAGATTTCCCTGTATCAATTACCATCATTTCGAGATTTTCGTAACAAAATTGAAAAAAAAATAGAATTAATTTGCCAAAAATTTAAGTGAAATTAGCATAGACCCATTTCAGTCGAAGCCATCTCAACAGCCTTGCCGTTCGACCTTCGCTCTCTCGAAACCATGTCAGTGTCACTACAGTTTCATGTATTATATTTGCTCGAATGCGGACCGAATGTAATGGACATTACACACGAGAGCGCCCGCACCCGTTATACAAGTTAAAGATTAGACGCGCCCCGCACGCGACACTAACGCGCCGTGAACGCACAACGATCGCACGATATTATTTTGGCCTGTGCTACGTTTGAAAATGGAACTGTTAATTGTTCCATGATCGATTTATACGCGTAGGATCGATTTGTACACGATTATTTAAGGGTTTATTACACCATTACTTAGCAGGCTCGCATAATTGCATAGAATGGTTTGAGACTTCCGTCTGGTGCCATTCGATACTCTGCCTGGACGGCATTTGCGCTTACCATCAGGCGTAGTGATGTCATTATACCGGGCTAGTGTAAAAAACCTATATATTTTTTTATACTAGTTTAAAATGACTTCAAAAGCGCATAGTGATAAGGGCAGTGTAAATAAATGTCCATAGGTGTGCAATTATTGTCTGTTACCGGCTGATACAATAATGTCAGTCTACATAAATAGTCATACAGGATAAAATACACGGGCTACAAATTACAATATATTTACTATGACGATTTTATTGGTCGCTGTTCTAGCGGTACAAATGAAGAAAACATTTAATAGACCAACGTTGCTATGTGAATATGTGTTAAAATAACCCACAGTTCAAAATATCGTCCCTATGCCAAATTCTATTGAATTAATTGGTCTCTTGGCACAACTAATCTAATTAACATAAAAAAAATATTGGTTGGAATAAAATAGCTCGTTCTTTAAATAGAACCGATAAATAAAACAGTAAATGAACTATGAAATAAATAGGTTGAAGCCACAAAGGAAACATGAAATATTATGGGTTCATTGTATTTTTATGTATGACTGTGTTCTCCATTATTATCGTACTATGTATAAAAATAAAGTTACGAGTGTTGACTCATTCATAATATTATTTGGATTATAATACTACGAAGGAAGAAAATTCCTTTATTACTCATATAACTTCCATCTTGCATTTTATAATTTTTTTATAATGAGTAGTGTCTAACATATCAAATTACAGCATATTTTCGACATTACCCACATTACGGTCATTTAATAATACCAAAACTATTAAAAAATTAAAAACACCCTTCTGACACAAAAATTGGTTCGGTTCCGATTTAAAAAAGATGGCCCTATCGCAGCTGCCAATACTCCGCCGATGTCGAGTTTTGGAAAAAACGACACAAAAATCGTATCTTAATACTCATCAAATATCCCTGTTATATAAATTCACATTCATTCCTTTCTTCCACCAGGTCTGGTTTCAAAACAAAAGATCGAAGGAGCGTCGTCTAAAGCAGCTAACATCGATGGGCCGGGGACCTTTCTTCGGCTCTTCACGCAAGATGCGAGGGTTCCCCATGAACCTCTCTCCCGGAGGGCTGGAGGAGGGTCCGCCGGGGTTTCCGTACTTCGCGACTGCCGATGGCAAGTTCGAGTTTGGCTATGGCCCGCCGTTCCACCATGATGCGCCGTTCTTCCATCCACCGCCGGCGATGCCGTTTAACCAACCAGGTATATACATTTTTATGTAGAAATTTTAATATATTTTACTTATTTTTTTAATCGTTGAAGATAAATAAGTAACTTTCTCACAAGTTAATAAGTCTGAACTGCTATTAATATTCTTTTTTATCACTAATAATTATAAAGGGCGCATAATGCCGTTGATTAGAATTTAGAATCATTTTGATATCACTGTACTGGATAATAGATTAAAATTTGCTTTTGGTAGCGCTTACAATTCTTAGCGGCACGATTTCATAGCGTAAATATTTGTAAATTTTGAAACCTTTGGTAAGGCCAACTGATGTAAAATCGAATTCATGGCGGCAACGATTTCGTAGCGCTAATGATTGTAAATTTTTTGAACTTTTCGTAAAAGCATCTGATGTAAAATCACTTGAAATTGTCTATCAGTATGTAGCCAGATACAATAAAATACCTCAATTTGAAAATAATGAATATGAAAAAGGTTCCAATAAAGGTACAGCTAAGGTTTCCCATTTATCACAATGTACCAGGGCGCTAGTAACGTGAGCAGGTCGTTTCGCAGGCGGCATGGAGGCGGTGCCGGGCGAGTTCCCCGAGCAGTTCCCTCCACCAGACCACCTGGTGCTCCCGCGGCCCTCTTCCCCTGAGTTCACGTTCGGAGACGGGCCTCCGCCCCTCCACCCCGAGGGGCTGGTCTGGTAGCTGAAGCCGGAGCCGCGAGACTTCCACGACTGATGCGGCTCGACGGGCTACCAAGTGGACTTGTAACTGTGCTTCAACTGAAACTGTTCAGGACGCAGTGTTTGTGATTTCGGTTTTTGTGGACTTTTTCCTTTTGTCGTCAGCGATCTTACCTGTTATCTTTTGTCTTTCGTTATTTACCTTTATCTTTTATGTTGTTTCGTCTTCATTCACTGTGCGTTGTACAATTGCATTTATTTGTGAATGGTTTCAAATGCACATCACAATTTAGCACTAGCTTTTTAAGTAAGCATAGTAAAGTGTATATTAGAGTTCCCGAATTCGTCCTGTTTCTTTGCTTTCCAAAACGTCGTCTAAATTGTATTGTACTTTAAGTATAAGATGTGGCACTGTGAATACTTAGTGTAGATGTACAGATATAGAGTTATTATATAAAAGATAATTTATTAAGTTAATTTAATTTATTTGTCGCGGGTCACTGCGTATGTTTAAGATGAATAATTTTGGTTCCTATTTTAAGATAATTGCAGCGATATCGATGCATTTTATTTTATATATTTATTATTATTACATTACTGTTTAGTTAAGATAGGATAAAGTTAATGGGTGTAGACAAACTGAAATATGTTGTAATGTAAATATAATGTATTTTGTACATAATAACGGAATATATTAATGTACTTCAGTACTTATTGTGTACTTTTCTAGCTGACATTGTTTTTACACTTGGATCCGTTTATAGAGAAAATAGTAAATACTTAAAGCTGTAAATATAAATATTCCACGTTACTCGTTCATGAACCTTTGAGAAGAATATCAACTGATACTTTCAAAATAATTAAATTAATAATCATTACTTGTCCTCATGATAATTTACAACCTTTTCTTTTGATCATACAATAATTCATTGATTTTAGTAAGAATAGTTTTCAGTGTCGTAATTTTGACAAAATCAGAATAACCTTTAAAGGAATACTTGAATATTAATTATATAATTTCTCCTATTTTCTAGTAACAGGTACATTGTAAATACACGAGATATTTTTCGAATGAATTTCAGTAAATATAAGAGTATATTTGTGTTATAATAATGTTTTCCATCGTGTTTCGAGTCACGATACAATTATCTTTATCTGAAAACATTGTAAATATCTGGGTTTGTAAATAGTGAAATTGCAAAGATAATTGAATGTTTTATGTGTAAACACAACTATATATTGACATGTATATAGGCCAGCAATGTATATGAAGTCTCGACCAGCGAATATATTGGATATCCCAAATAATATCGGATATTTGAGACAAGGTATTAAAGGCTTATGTATTGTATGTGTACTGTATTTCTATTTATCTTTAACAATGCCATATTCCACTCTTCGAAACTTAGGAAACCTTTATTTCATACATCAATATCCACATCCCAAATTAATGATTTTTTTTTTAATTTTAGGGCATATTCTATAACTATTTACAAGATTTTATGGTATTTTTATACAACCGATATAGACAATATTGGTATTTCGCATACAGGTGTGCCAGTAATTGGCGAATATTAACGATGACACTTATCGGTTGCCGAAATATATCGATTTTAAATAAAATTCAAGCTTCATTTACTTAATCCGCTGTTAATTTTGACAAGAACATATTTTACAATAATTGAAAACAACTTTTTCTTAAAATTCTGATTCACCTTCAACCTGCAGTTTATTTGGGTTTTAAGACGTCTTTATAAAGTCTTTGTACACAAACATTATTATAAAAACGGTTACATACGGATATCGGAGAATAAAATATCCCAAAAAATATTACAGGTGGTCAATATTGACGAAAATCGTTTTGCTCCTCCCGCTCTTTCTTTTTTATATTACTTTCCCATACAATTTCCTAAGTATGCATACATATGCTCACAGTTTTCACGAGGGGGTAGGCAGCAAAGTTCCTTCAACCACCATAGACAATTCCCTGACTAGATTTTTGTCGAAACACATGATACATTACGCCGGGTACAATGTCCAGCCCTAGGGCGACCTATTTAAGATTTCATAACCAAAAAAGTGAGGTATCGAATTTTATAATTTTTCGATTCTTCCTATAAAACTTTCTAAAATTAAAATTCCGATTTGCTTCGCCTGTATTATAAAAATCATATATTTTTCTCATTGCAAGATCTTAACTTGCGTAACCCAGTTCTTGTAAATAAACCTTACAACCTCCGTGGCGCATTATGTAAGACATTGTCTGTGAAATAAGAACACAGGTTTAAACCCTGCACTGAGACAAACTTAAGTGCGGTTCGTAAGTCTTTGTTTCGGGCGTAAGTGTTTGAGACCGAAAAGTCTCTCGAGTTTCTGATATTCACGACACAATTAGTATCTTATTGCCCAGTATTTGGCTGTTGGGTGTTTATTGAAATATTCGCTGACTAAACTCTGGCCTAAAACATGTTCTTTGCTTATTTATAATCGTGACTCGAAACGCGTTGCGAGTGTAAAACAGGATCTATATAAGTACGTGTGTACTGCATAAGTGTTAATATTTGGTACATACTGTTGTCTATCTGTATTTAGTACTTAACAAAAGTATAATGGAATTGTCTGTAAGTAATAAATACTATGAAAAATATGTGCGATGTTTATTTTTACCTCATTCTTATTTTTATAATAGAGATTTTATTAGTGGTAGGTCTCTCATATGTGAGAGGCCGCCCTGGTAGGTACCAGCGCGATGTCTATTTCTCCTGCAAAACTGTTGTTACGGTTAGAAGGACGTTGTAGCCAGAGTAACTACTGGACATTGAGACTTAACATCTTATGTCTCAGGATGGCGAGCACAAAAATGCGTTGCTTTGCAATTCATGGTGTAATTTCGTTTTACTACTGCCCATGAGCGGTCATATCGCTTACCATCAGCGAATGGCTTACACGTCTCGTCATTCATTGAAATAAAGTACAAAAATATTACTGATGGTTTTAAGTGATTTTCTTTTTCTTGTTTGAGTGCCTATTCAATGAAAGTTTGCCGTCAGCTTCTTGTATTCTCTTTTAGAAGTGATTTTACTAGAGTATAACTCACAAGTATTACGCCTGTAACCTACAAAGGGTAGGTAGAGAGGCACCACTAGTTGCATGTTTCATCGAGCTCAATTCCTTTTCAAAGTATGATATGAATCGAGTCTCATATAATGCAGGGTGAATATTCTATTATCCAGCGATTCGTATAAGCCAGATTTTTTAAATCGGAAAAAAAAATTGCTGGACTTAAGGATCGAACCCTGGACGTCAGTGATGAGGCCTTACTATTGAGGCGAATAATCTTACAAACTGATTCAAGCTAAAGTAAATATAATTATTTTATTAAAATCAGGTAGTTGTAAAAAACATAATATGCGTGTCTACTATTACGATAGTCAGATTGTGATTTCAGTGAAGTGTAGTGCGTAAACTTTAAAAAATAAAGCTGTTCTTTTAACACAAGCATCTCCATGATGTAAGTTATTCCATTTTTTTTAATGACAATATGAATAGTGAGACGAGCATGCCATTAGCCTTATGGTAAGCCCTAGAGCATTTGTAATTTAGAGGGAGCGTTGGTACATTAAAAACGTAGATTAATTAAATAATAGTTTAAAAAATATATTACAAATTTATTTAGAATGCTTTAATAAAATACTCAACTAAAAAAGTAAAAATAATTGATAATGAGTTTAAAACTAGACAATGGAGTGAAATACGATACATTACGATAGATTTTATTGTTAAAAAAAGTTAGGGTGCTTGAGAATAAGTGAGTAGTTAAATTTCAAATGTGGCTAAATCCATCATAACAAAAAAATCAGAAAAGGAGAATTTTAATTATTAAGAAATCAATGGCTATTTACATACTTATTATAATATGCCCGTAATGATATTTATATGTATATAATGTATATTACCAAACCCCATACTTATATATACGCAAGATTTTCTGAAACAATGATATTAATTTTGGACATAGCCTGGTTTGATTTGTGCTCAGGGGATATGGATAGATTTGATTTGGTAGACGGCTGGATTTGGATGAATTTGATTTGGCGCTTTTTTTTTAAGACGCGTTCGGATATGGCTAAGTTTGAAGTAACTAAGTAATAACTGTCGAATTTGTACCAGTTTAGAGTGGATTTGGATAATATAATAAACAGACTTATTAAACGTATGTTCCTCTTTTCAAGTTACGTTGAATCCAAAAATTTGTGCCAAGTGGAGATGGTCATATTTGAAACTTAACGACCCAAGTAAATGTTGTAAGCACCCCACGCTTAGACACGCAAAATCTTACCGTAGCTACAGTTAGTTCGTTAGTTCTTCAGGTACTTACCTAGACTCGAGAACGGAGAAAGTCTGTGTTTGTTGTTACGGAAACATTAGAATTGTGATTTAATAAAAGTTCACACGATAATCGATAAATCTAGCTTAAAATATTTCTAGAAATTTACGCAATTCGAATTTAAAAAACTCATTATATTAGATTCCCCGACAACGGGCTTTTCTATAGATATTACGAGATAACCGATATTTTGGACTAAAAATATTCACAGAGAAAGCCCCTAAATCTACGAATATTTTAAAATTACGTTTCAGACCAATTTCTAAAAGAAATGAAAGCATGCGAAACCCTGATAAAAGTTTGAATCAAATCATTTGTATAGGTTCTTAGTTCTCTGTCCTTATGTACAGCACATCACTAATTAAGATGCTTAGGACAATCATATGCTCTGCGACAAAAACAACATTAGTCTACAGACAGATAGAAAATCATAATTTCCAATTATTTATTTTACTGCAAAGCATTTAGTTGCGTATAGTAAAAAAATCAAGATATACACACTCATTTCCCAAGCCGCTCATCCAATTAATAGCTAATCTGGCGCATACACATATCCCGAGCCCACATTACATTTAGAATATCCGACTATTCTAGTTCCGTAACCGAAATACTCACCCTCCGGGGCCATAAAGGAAAATTGGAATTTTGGCAAAGGGCAGCACATGTGGGTTCACACGGCAAAATTAACGCGATCTCTGGCGGTTTCCTCGTAATTGGAATTCTCGCTTTTGCAATTCGCCGGGTTATACGTGCCTACTCATAACCGCACGGTGTTAAGGTGTAACTACTTACTATGTACTTTTTGCCCCCTAACGGAAATAAGCTGGAGATTGAGGATGTTTGAGATAATTGTGATTGCGGGAATATGTTATGTACATGGGAACGTTATGTATATAGGGTATATCCATTAGTTAGTGTGAGAACAAAACGAGTAAAAATCTGATGACAAAATTAAGTGCAAAAACGAAACTTTTAGATCGTGTAAACCTCTACCAAATATTATAAACCTTAGTATATCTATTTATAATGGAAAAAATGAAAAATAATTTTACAGTTTTTAATTACAATGTTACTAATAATTTATAGGTATTTTGGTACAGTTGAAGTTTATAAAAACCTTAACAAAATTGAATAAAAGAAAGCATCGCTTGCAGTAAAGGAGACTTCCTTAAACAGTGCTTAAAATTATTAAACTATAGCGAAATAATTGAAATACCTAATGCTACTGAAAATACTACGTTATTCAATTGAAATAAAGGTAATTTTATCTCGCCACACAGTTTTAAATTACTAGTCTATGTTTAACATTAACTGTTCTAAATTATAAAATAGTGTTCCTAGAAAATACTGTACTAATAAAATCTAAAACGTTACACGCATTATCTGGCCGAATCTATTGATATTTTATGCAAAACCCGATTTATGCAAAACCCGATAGTCTTATGAATATGTAAATTATGTGGAACACTTGCTCTTAGAACTACATATTTTGCGTAATTAGAGACAACTATTGATTTTTTTCATTATTGATATACCGTTGTTTTTCAGCTTTCTTATTTTCCCTAGAAAATTCTGTAATAACTTGAATGATGCCTCATGAATGTAAATTTGGTTTTGTAAAATTGTTTTTTTTTTTGATAATGACGTAGTCCTAAAAGTTTTTCATACTCATATCTGCACAGATAGACTACACAGGGTACTGGCTAAGATTTTGGCTCAGCCTGTATAAAAATATTTTCAGACAGACGGGCGAAATTCTATTGATACACTATTTAGATTTATCTTACCATCAGGAACATTTTAGCCACGTTATGTAAAATGTTAAGTGTATTAAACAGAAAGAAATATCTGCCTTGCGTCTTGCCACTGTGATTCGCGTACATTATATACGTATTAAAAAGAAAGAAATAGCAAATATCTACCTTGCATCTTGCCACTGAGTCTTGTACATTATATAGCTAAAGGCACTAAGCAAAATAACATAAAAATATAAATGATACGTATGAGAATGGGCACAAAAACTTGTATGTGAGCGTGGGGCGCAGATATCGGCTGTCGATAAGTGTGACCAATGCTGATTGATCGGCGGTCGGCGCGCGGACGCTACCTGCGTATATAACGTACTTATATGCATATATGTAGTGGTACTGTTATACTATTACATTGGAAAAGTTTTTTATATGGCTCGGAAGTAACTGCCTTTCATCTGATGCTAAGCATAGAGAGAGTATCCAGCAATTTGGCCTACAACTTTATGATGCGATAAACAACACCATGAATTACTAATCAATGATTCCACTGCGCTGGCCATCCTGAGGCATACGATGGTAAGTCTCGATGTGTTCAATAGTTACTCTGACTATGTTATCCTTCAAACCGGAACGCAACAGTGCATTTACACTGCTGTATGACTTGACAAACATTGCAAGAAGCCAAGCTCCGGATGAAAAACAATACAACCCAAATAGATTATCCAGCGGCGGGATCTGACGATCTACGGTATAAAAACCACCATTTATTTATTTAAATCTTTATTGTACACAAACTTAAACTACTATATAAAAACAAAAAAAAAAAGTACAAATGACGGTTTTTCTCTCTGTAGCAATGTCTTACAGACAACTATGGAATGAATTTAAAAAAGGAGAGAGAGAGAGAGAGAGAGAGGGCAGTGTAAAATAAAGAATTACTTACAGCTAAATATTACTTATGTAATATATGCATACACAAACATACTATACTTACATACCAAATAAACATAAATCATTGCATCATTGCATCATACATCATTGTTACCAGGAAATAAATTTAAAATATAGCTGAGGGTAGTTTGTATATTTTGACAGTCAATTCAGTTCGGTTCCAAGCGCTTGGTGCGTGATTCAGCGCTGGGTTTTAGCTTATTTTATATCGTTCCGTGGACAATCTGTGTATGACTGTAGTGCATGTGTTTAGTGCATCGGATCATTATGGTGGCTACCGACCTTCCAGTTTCGAGGGCAGAGTTCCGGTGAGTAGACTTAAAATATTACTATTTAAATTAAGAGTAGGTGTTGTGTACCAGTGCTTTTCGTACTTCTGCCATCAAACTGCATTTGTTAAACGTTCGGCCCTTGGGCTTGAAAAATCGAACTGCTAGCTCACTCTAGACCATAGTTTCCCAAAGTGGGCGATATCGCCCCCTTGTGGGCATTGGAGACTTAGAGGGGGGCGTTAAGGTTTCCAGAAAAAAAGGGGGGCGATGGTTGATTTGTAATTTTAATTACTTTATATTTTAAAATTCACTAAAATTATAACCTACCTACTACTCAATATCGAATAATTAGTTTATGTTTCTGTCCTATAAGATGGTTTAATCACTAAAAATACTCAAGTACAATCAAGTTGTAAATATATTTTTTGGGTAAGAATCGGCTCATTGTAAGTTTAAACACCAGAGCCGATTAATATATCATCATTATAACTGAATAAATTAAAGACATGATTTTTTTGTTAGGAGTGTATCAATTGGGGGCGCTGAAAAATAATAGACTTTCAAAGGGGGCGGTAAAAGAAATAAGTTTGATTATCTCTGCTCTAGACGATTTAAAATAAAAAAATATAATACGTATACCATAAGTAGGTACTAAGTTTACTTCCTTTAACAAATATGTGAACCGTCCTTTGCTTCTTTAAGTATCTGTATCAACCCATATAAGTCCTACTGGAGGGCACGGGCCTCCTCTACAATGAAGAGTACGATTGATAGTGGTACATACACTTTGTTCCAATACACCACATTGTATGTGATAAAAACATGTTATCAATATTCTACCAGCAAAATAACCTCTAGTTAATATCCGACTTTCTAAAACTGTTTTGTTTTTGTCGGTGAGAAATGATTCAATCAGTGTTAAGATAAAATATTGTGATTGGGAATTTATGACCCGATGGCAATCGACAGGTGATTATAACGTGCTCTGTTTATGGCCGACGAATCTTTCACACGGCATGTTTTGGCGCAAAGAATTCCGTATAGTAACCGTAATAGTCGGATCCTCAATACCCTTTTCACGTTCGCATCTGTTCTCTTTCCTCTTCCCTTTCGATTTGATGCGCCGGCAACACATATATGGCAAAAGCGTCGATGTTCCTGGGCGGCAGGGATCACTTAGTCGTTTGCCTGACCTATAGTGTTAAAAAAGTAAATTCCTACCTAGTATTTCTAGTGTCTATCATCATTCAATCATCATCGAATGCAATTAATTTGTTGTACCTTATATAAATATGGCACGTATAGCCAATGTACTATTAGTAACCAATTCGTGGGTTTAAAATATTCTAAAAGATTGTTCCAATAACATATATCAAAAGATGTTTCCGCCCGGGATCGAACCGGGGACCTTCTGCGTGTTAGGCAGATGTGATAACCGCTACACCACGGAAACCTGTGGAAGGCTTGCTGTTTTAGCAGTATATTTTCCGATGCAAAGACGCTCGATTTTAAACTATTCAAAAATCAATATCTTATCAGTAAAACCTTAATTTCTAGTGTAATGAATCTCAAATGAAGTTTATTGATATTTATCTACAGAGTATAAACTTTATATTTTTGGCAACCCTTTCTTTAATATATGTTTTGTTGTATGTATTGTATAAAAAAGCAGGTATTGCAGTGGATATGTTATGGGCCAAGTGATTAATGCGGGCAGTATTCATAATGCCCGGGCATTATGAATATGGCTACATGATGATCGGGCAATGTGATTAATAGGTGATTTTTTACCTGTTGCGCTGCCGCATTGTCGCATCTGCGATAGATCTATAAATTAGAAAGGTTGATCTGCTTATGTTTAGTTGTTTTTTAACGTCCGAAACATTATCTTCAGAAGAAAATTAGTGTACCCACTTTATGGATCAGTTAGGTCGACTGTGCCCCAAAACCGACTCGGAACACCCCGACTTCACGTAGTCTTTTGGTTACCGACCCTAGAGTGTATATAAAATGCCGGAGGCGCGGAGGGAGAGCAGCCCCCGCCCGCTGTAACGAAAGATAGGCAACCGCGCGAGCCGTAGCGGCTGAGGCTGGTCGCCGGAGGCGACCAGCAAGCCGAAGCTGCGGAGGTGAGCATGGGTGCCTATCTTTTGTTACGCAAGGGCGAAGGGGCTGAACTTCCCATAGCGCCGGAGACGATGCATAAGCTAATTTGTATTGACAACAAGTGTTTCAAGGGTTAGGTTGCTATAATAGATATTTCTCAGGAATGGTGCGTTACCTTTTCATGGGAGTGTTACCAGGGGAGGCGCGACACTCCTTCTCCCCCTCCCCTCCTCCCAACCCACACCCTCGTGCTGCTCTATTCTAAATTCTACCACTTCGGCTCATTGTTTTGATTTTAATTTGCTTTACATCACTCTGCCCAATAGGCACTTTGCATTATTCATAATGCCCGGGCATTATGAATAATGCTCGATTAATCACTTGGCCCATAACAGATATACATAACTTAATGTAGACAGAGTTCCGACAATACGTATTTAACAACGTGTTCTCCATGTAATAAATAGCAATTATAATTTTATTATGTTTTCCAATCGCTTTCTTATCTTCGTCACATTATTTAAGTCAACCTTTAACAACAGCCACAGGCAGTATGCAATGTAAACCATAGTATTGAACAAAATACGTGTTTTAACGTTTGTCCTTGTTTCACAAAGCAATAGAGCTGTAATTTTTACATCGGATAAATTACGAGCCTTAGGGCCAATTTAACAGTTCCTGATAAAGTTCCGGATAGATATCTGGCACTCATCTGTCAGATAAAATACGAAATTCGGTTGCAATAGTACTGAATGTTGTAATATATTTGATAGATGAGTTCCAGATAGCTATCAGGGACTTTATCAGGAACTGGTGAAACTGGCCCTAAAAGTTATAAGTATATACATTTTATTTTTTACGCAACATCTCATTATTCTAGTGCCAGTACGTTCAGATAGTTGAGTTTATGAATGTCGCTTCGATTTTGGTACCTTCATCTTTGTTACATTTTAGAATAGAAATAAGATTAACGAATTTTTTAATCTGCCTACCCCTTCGAGAATACAAGGGTGAGCCTATATCTTTATGTAGATCGGTATGCAATAATCTTAGACGGGATTCGATGTAAATATTGTATGAACAAAAGCATTCAATTGGGATCGTACTTAATTTTCTATATCTGTGGAATGCCGGTAAGAAGAAATAAAAGTTAATTGATGCAACAAATAACCTAGTATTTGTACCCAATAGTAGAAATAATATCTCCAAAACAATTCGAAGTTAATGTTTCCGCCCGGGATCGAACCGGGGACCTTCTGCGTGTTAGGCAGATGTGATAACCGCTACACCACGGAAACCTGTGAGTTAATTGTTATATTTAAGGAATGCGTATTTAAATATGTATATGTTTACTGGTGGTAGGTCTCTCATATGTGAGAGTAAGTACCACCGCAATGTCTATTTCTGCCGCCAAACAGCATTTCAAATGCACTATTGTGTTTCGGATTGAGGGACATTGTAACCAGAGTAACTATTGGACATATTGAGACTTAACATCTTATGTATCAGGATGGCGAAGGCAGTGGAATGCCAAGCATTGCTTTGTAATAAAAGGCGTTGTTTGGTTTTGCTACTGTCCATGAGCGTTCGTATCGCTTACTATCAGGCGAACGGCATGCTCGTCTCGCCATTGATTGCAATTAAAAAATATCTGTAACCAATAACGTGTCGGTGAGCGGAAGTCAAAATCTTTTCGAATGGAGGCCACTACAATCAGCAATAACGATGGATAGAGACCTGATAGAGCCTGCAAAAAGTAGTTGGATGCAGGCCACTCCCAACGGGTCACTGGGATTCCAGGGATTACACTCCTCTACCTTCTTGCGTCGATTCCCAATGTTTGTGTCTGTATTATCAGGGAAAAATTTTCTTCGCGTATAATGTTGTACCATCCAGCCCAAAAAAAAAATGGGGCTCATTCTAAGCAATAGGTAATTACAATCTGATACAATATTTGAAGAGGTCCATCTGATGCATTGTTGAAATAAGAGAATTTATTACTAATAGACCCAGAGCCCGTGGCCGTCATACTTTTGTCATTTTTTACAAGCTGAAAGTTTATCTGCGCATGCCTCTAACATGGCATCAAACGGTCAGCTATTTTGTAGTTCTGATCGTAGTAGCTTTGTAAGTCAGCTTCAATGTGTTTCGTAAGATGAAAGAACAGAGGCGCAGAAGACAAACTTATAGCCTTTAAAAAATGATGAAAGTAGGGCGGCCACGGGATCTTGTTCTATAATTTAAATTGTGAATTTGGCATGTTTTGATTATGTCTACCGTATTTCCTATATTATGAATATACATACATTTTAAGTAAAGTAAAAACATACTATAAATTAGTATTCATTTTAAAAAGCATAATAAAAACTTTCATAAACAAAGGAACGACTTTATCGCCAATTAATTTTGTGAAATAATCTTTAGCGCGTACAAGTAAGTTGTCAATAAAGATGACACAACCTGTTCCTTACTTGTTTTAATATCCGATCGTTATGTTGGAAGCGATTTAATCAAAAATATATGAGAAAATGAAATGTTTTGTTTAAGTAGCTATACACGAACAATATTGGTTTATTGTCATCCTACTAATAGACACTATCAAAAGGGTTTAATTCACACATTTATTTATTCACATTATATTATATTACCTTACCTGAGTATCGAACCCAAAACGTCACAATTTGTAGCGCATAAATTAACCACTAGACTAATGACGCGTTCTTTAAATCATCATCAGCATCATCGTCATCAGCCTATTCGCGTCCACTGCTGGACATAGGCCTCTCCTATGGCACGCCACTGGGCTCGATCTTCAGCCCAACGTCTCCAACCGTTACCAGCCATCGTTCGGATATCATCACTCCACCTCGTTGGAAGGCGTTCTTTAAACAAAGTGATAGATTCCAAGTATTTTTAAAGTACATTTTGGCATTTAACTAAAGAACGCCCATTAAATATTTAAAGATATTGATTCGTCGTCAAAGTACTATAGCTACCACTTTCAAACCCATACGATGGAAATCAATACATTTTAAATTGGAAAGTCGGATTTGTTATTCATTGCTTTTCTTTTATTTAATACAGTATTGGCTAATGATGGTGGTCGAATATTTTTATATCCGCCTGGATAGTAGCCAATGAACATGATACCCGGTAGTAAATATTTTTTTTTTTTTTTTATTGCTATGGATGGCGAGACGAGCATGCCGTTCGCCTGATGGTAAGTGATACGACCGCTCATGAACAGTAGCAAAACCAAACAACCCCTTGAATTACAAAGCGATGCTTGGCATTCCACTGCGCTCGCCATCCTGAGACGTAAGATGTTAAGTCTCAATATGTCCAGTAGTTACTCTGGCTACAATGCCCTTCAACCCGAAACACAACAGTGCGTTTACACTGCTGTTTGACGGGAGAAATAGACACTGCGGTGGTCTTCTTGCACAGTGATCGAACTAAGTTGGCCGTGTTTAGGTTTAAATTTGTAAATAGGAAGAATCGGATTTGGGGGGCCGGCATCAATGTGCCGACTCTATTTAAATTTCATTCCACTTACAAACAGGAGGTCACTAAAAACAAACTAGTTTAAACGAATTGTATCAGCCCATATACGTCCTACTGCAGGGCTCGGGCCTACTTTACAATTGAGAATACGATTGAGAGTGGTTAGGTCATATAGTTCATCATGCTGGCCTAGAGCGAGTTGTCGGACTTTTCATACCATAGAAATATTCTCTTACCGTTTTAATGCGTGGTGATTGACTATCAACTAATTAGTAGAAATCTATGGGTAAGACCACCAAAAGGTTCAGCATTATGATACCTTATGATAATAATAAACCTTTGAGATTCCAAAAATAGACACATTTGCACATTTTGAGTTTAATTTCACGTAGCCTATTCACGCCCTTTCACTTGAAAACCAAATGATTTGTAGTAAAGTAATGTTGAAAAATGCATTTTATTGTAGAATTATGTATGTGTGGGCTATTTTGATTGCGCGACGCGTGGTAATGGCGCGCGGGTCGGCGAGATCACACGCTGACCAATGGGGTGCGCGCACGCAAATGTCAAGTCGAACACGTGTGCTTGCGGACACGGGGAACTGTATAGAGTTAGTAGTACCAACTTCGTTTTTAATTTACTCTACAAAGAACAATCGTTATTGCAATTTGGAAATGACTATAGGTAACATTGGTTAAGGTGTCAGTGATCAGTGATATTCAGTCGAAGAGTGTATGTTAAGAATTGTTGTTTCTTAGCCAATGTTAGTGTTCAGGGATTCTTCATAAATAAAATAAATTCATGGTGCTATTTGGTTCTGCTTCTGTATATGAGCGGTTGTATCGCTTACCATCGAACGAATAGCGTGCTCGTCTCGTCATTCGTTGATAATAAAAAACATCAGTTCTCTTGACACAATGTAGATAAACCGAAAAGCATAATATTTACAATATTCCATATAAATATGTCGGAGTTACTATTATCAGCTCTATATAAATACATCGCCAACGACTTCCCCCACGCCACAACAATTGAACTAATTAATAGACAGTTACATGTGGAATTTTGTATTTGTTTGGGGATGATTCGTGTATGTTTCTACGTGTTTGCGAGTAATTTCTATTCCAATGTTTGTATATTATTCTTCGACATGTTTCAGACACGCGATAATATGAAAATGTTCATACCTACTTATGACTTTATAAATTATTGCATTCATGTATTTATTTATAAGTTATTATGCATTTTTTAATTCTTTTTTGTTTAGTCTAAATTAATTTTAACAATTAAACGAATATTTGGCGTAAGAGTACAAATGGCGGTTGTATCGCCTATTTATGGTAGATTTTGTAAAATTCTTTCAACTTTCTTTAGGAGAATTAACCAAACTCAGTAGCCAGAGTAACTACTGGACATATTGAGACTTAACATCTTATGTCTCAGGATGGCGAGCGCAGTGGAATGCCAAGCATTGCTTTGTAATTCAAGGTGTTGTTTGGTTTTGCTACTGTTCATGAGCGGTCGTATCGCTTACCATCAGGCGAACGGCATGCTCGTCTCGCCATTCAAGGCAATAAAAAAAAAACTCTAGCAATGTAAAAAAATCACAGCATGTAAACTTATGGAAAGTAATTATTCGCTCTCAATCACCCTACAAGACGTTGTACTAATAACTATCGCAATATCTATAATCTAGTTATTTACGAGCGACTGACATTTCCGTGCTAACATCACATTACCAATAACAAAGTACATAGCAACAATCTATAAACTAAAATACCAACACTTTATCCCCTCATCAACGCTAGAATTCCACTCATTTTCATACTTTATTTAACTACATCTACACAAAATTATACTCTATTTTAAAGTTATAGAGTTGGAAGTTGTTTGCAGGGGTTGATTTTATAATTACAAGGGTGTAAATATGACGTGTTGACAATAAATTACTGGGCATCCGTGTGTACGTGTGGTTTACGAGTTTGTTTAATTAACTATCGTGTTAATGTTTATGATTGATGAACTCTGATTTAAAGATGGTAGAGCTTAAATCTAATCCAATATACCTAAAGCTTTGTTTTTATATACATTTGTTCGTGGATGTTTTTTTTATTGCGTAGCACTGGTAAACGAGCAAACAGGTCAACTGATGGTAAGTGATCACTGCTGTCCATGAACATCCACAACGCTTGGAACATGGATGTGTTGCCGGCCCATCAAATCGGGAGGGAAGCGGGAAGGTAAAAGATTGGGAAGAGGAAAGTGGTATTGGGCATCCAGCAATCAAATTCATCTAAACTTAACTCATCTTACCGTCGATTTCCTGTGAGACAGTGGTACCGTTCAGACGGGCCTGCCCATTCATGCTGAGCCATGACTGACAACAGCGTGGCTCTACAACTTCCACTTGCCATCGAGCTAAAACCATTATCTGATACCTTATTCCTTATGATACGGAACCCTGTTATGATACAATGATATTGAGTCTGATAACTAGCGCTATTTGTGGTACATAAAGCATTTCGTTTGATGGGAAAAGTGCTAGACTATCATATCCAGAGTCAAATTAAATAAAAGCTATTGTCCTTTAATCCATGATCAACATTCAACAGTTTAATGGACTTAGTCCTTGACAACTATAAAACTGATTTTATTATACAACTATATTCAACTAATAGGTACCATTTGACGTTTCATATTTTTTAAGTTCAAAAAACTTTTCACGAGCGTAATTCACTCAATTTTGATAACATTTTCTGTAAAATCACAACTACATGGTTTAAGGAAAATGTTATTAAAATTGTGTGAGTTACGTCTATAAAAAGTTGAAAAGTATGAAACGTCAAACGGTTCCCATTAGTTTAGTCGGATTTTTTTTTTAAACTGTCCTGGCATATTGGCGGCATTGCACCTGATGGAAAGTGCCAATGCCGCTCAGGCAGAGTATCCATTGGTATCGGACGGCAGTCCCATGCCAATGGAAACAATTATGCCGGCCTGCTAAGGTGCCTCTTCACACCGCGGCGGAAGGACCCAGGATTGTAGGAAGAAGGGAACACGTGCGCCGGCAAACAATTCCACAGCCTGACGGTGCGGCACAAAAACGAATTCGAGAACCGTTTGGTTCGCGCCGGGATGGTGTGGACCGTCAAGCTATGGCTTCGCAAGCCAGCACGCGTGGTTCTGGTTAGGAATGGAGAGGAGGGGATCAAGTTGAACAATTCTTCAGAGCACTCACCGTGATACAGGCGGTAGAACACGATTAGAGAGGCGACATCTCTCCGGAGTTGTAGCGACTCCAAGTTGCTCGTAACGTCTGCATCATTCACAATGCGGATGGCCCGCCGCTGCAATCCATCCAAGGCATCGAGCAGGTACTGGGCGGATCCATCCCAGAGGTGCGAGCAGTACTCCATACCCGGCCGGACCTGCGCTTTATATAAGCGACAAAGCTGACCGGGCGTGAAAAACCGACGCAACCTGTTCAGGACTCCAACCCTGCGTGATGTGGCAGATATTACGCCCTCGATGTGATTCCTTGGATTAAGATCACAGCGGATATCCACACCAAGGATACTCAGGTCATTCCCCACTGAGAGGGGAGTACCCTGAAGAATGGGGAGGGGAGAGAACGGGGATTTTTTACACGTGATCGCACACACCTGGGTTTTCTTGGCATTGAACTCAAATCTGTACTTTTACTATTGTCTTTAGATGTTATATTATTAAAATTTTTACATACGAGTATTACAACAATACGAATTTTAACATCCATATATTGTAAAAAAATACCGCACGCAATAACTCACAGTCACCTAGATTCACCTGGTTATAAATATTTCTGAATAAAAAACACGGGTCCGAATACCATAGAGTATAAAATTAATTATTGTACCTTTTTTGTTTGTCCGTCCGAAACGCTGTAGCAGAAATTATTTGGTTTTTAGCCGCCAGAGGGCGTGGCGACATGTGATTAATATATTTCTATGGAAAAACATTTTTAATGAGTCGACCGGCCACTGATTTTTGTTTCGGCCGCAAACCCGTTCCGAATGATTGTTAACTTATACTCGTTTAATCAGATATTTTATTTGGAACGATGAAAAATTACTTTTGGGAGTCGCTATTATTTTTTAGGCGACTACTTTCTTGGACCGTGTTAAAATACGTGAGAATGTTTTCATTATTGATGTCTGTGGATCTATTTCTGCTGATTAGTATTTTTTACCTGTCCTTAAGTAGCTCGTATATTAGTTAGTAGTTTTGCCTAAAAACGATACAACCGATTGTCATGGATTCATTTTAAGTTTGATTTTCGTCGAATTTCACAATAAATTTTCATTTTTCTCGACCTGTGATGCAAGTCCACGATCGGTCTTCAGCTATAGATGCTGCGATAGACCAAATAATCAAAAACTCTAGATTCTAAATACCCCAAAATAAATTCAATGTTTTTGAACCCGTACGCTGTTATCATTAGAACATTGGTGTGATGTTTTACAAAACCGTATCTTTTTGCGCGCCGGCATCGAATCTTGGACGGACCCGCCCACGGTCGAGAATTTGCATTCAGCTTAATCTGTCATTGTCTGGGAACCTTTGCAAAAAAGCATTCGTGCGAACACCGCCTTTTTTCTAAAAGTGTCTCTCGGAAGATGAGTTATTTTAAATAGTGACTAACTGGGATTAGTGGAAAATATTTATAGAACATTAAGAAAAGGCTAAATTGTCTATAATCATTAATTACTGCCTGACTGCCTCCGTGTTTCAATTGTGCTACGGTATAATTACAAAGCTGTGGTCTCGGGTTTGAATCCCGGGTCGGGTAAAGAGATGCTGGATTTTTTTATTAAAAGCTTGGAGTTAGGAATTTGTGTCCGATATGGCGATAGACATCACATCGGGAGACGGAAAATACACGGCGAAACATAGGTATACTGGTTGCACCTCTGTCTAGCTCTTCTAGGCAAAAGGCGTAATTTTATGTATGTACCTGATAAATTTAATTAATAAGTATTGAACGGTAACTATGTCGGGACGATTTCCACAAGAGGGTCGGCAGCGACTTGATACATAATGCAGCAGACCGGGCTCTATGACGTACCATGCTTATATCACACACAAATCACATACATAGTCCTGAACCCACACTAAGCTCGTAGGTATCAGAAACCACGTGAGACTTTTCAGTCTCGCATACACCGAAACCCGGAATAAAAACCTTTGGATCACATAAATACTTGTCTCGGTGCGAGGATCGTATCCCATAAATATCTGCATTTGAATTGTACGTATTTGTATCCTTATCAGCCCACGTCACATTGCAAGGCACGGGCCTCTACAATTGAGAGTACGATTGAGAGGGGCTAGGCAATAGTCCACTACGCTGGCCTAATAGACCAGGAGCCCCTGGCCGCCAGACTTTCGTCGTTTTATAAAAGCTGAAAGTTTGTCTACGCATACCTTTGACATAGGCATCACACAATCAGCTATAATGAAGTTTCGATCGTGTTGCTTTGGAATTTATAAGCTTCAATGTGTCTGGCAAGATAAAACAACCATCAAAAGTGTCTGAATTTCAAGGAAACATTTGCTGATAGTGGTTTTAATAACATATATGAAATTCAGCTTTTATACAAAATTACGTGTTAGGAAATATTACAATATCATCAAACTTTAATCAAATAGTAAGCAGGTTTCCTCACAATGTTTTCCTTCACCGTTATAGTGCGTGGTGATTGACTTTCTATACTGGTGACGCATTGTCACTTCGCACGTTGAAACAGAAGGGACGGGAAGTTGGAAAATATATTGGTACCTCTGAAAATTGAGCTTTAGGCGAGTAAAATTGTTATCTATCACAATAAGTCACATTCCGCGTTGCGCCATTATTATATACGAGTATGATAACAATTAAGCGTGTACAGTTAATTGGTTCACTGGCTCGAGGCAATAAATTTTAGTCATCCGTCAGTCAAATGGGATCCAGACACCGTTAGTGCGCGGTTCCTATGTCTAATTCGACACGATTTTCTTAATTCAAGAAGAAGTAGTAGCACCTAAAGTTTGAATTTCTATTTATATTTTGTAGCTAAGGTTTAAATTAGAAAGGATTTTTTAAAATTGTCAATTGATCAAATATTTATTTTTATAGCAATGAATGGCGAGACGAGCATGCTGTTCGCCGGATGGTAAGTGATACGACCGCCATGAACAGTAGCAAGATCCAATATCACGAATTACAAAGCAATGATTGGCATTCCCTTGCGTTCGCTAACTTGAGACATTCGATGTTAATTCTGAAAATGTCCATTAGTTACTCTGGCTACAATGTCTTTCAATCCTGAGTTAGTTTTTAAATATCATGCGTGTTTAGTAAATAAGAAAGATTTACCTTTTCATTTGAGATTCTAAATTTTCTTGAAAAAATCATTTAGTCTAGCTCTGAATAATTTTAATTACAGAAAATTGCACACAAAAGTATTGAAATTGAAAGAAAGAAAGAAATATTTTTTATTTAGTTAATTAATTAACACTACCAAAAACCGTGTATGTTCCGGCGAACAATTTTTACAGACACATACCTACTCAGTTTTTGTTTTCCTGTACAGAACAAAATCGTATAAAAAGAAATACTTTAATAAAACCGCACACCGTTATTAACACCTTAAACAAATGTTATTCATAAACCCTCGTATTTATGTTAAGAATCAATGCGGGGATGCGTCGCGCGTCGCAGAACAAATAAAATGCTAGTTTAAACGACACGGTGTTATGGAAGCGCGGCGGCTCTGAGCAAAAAAGCGCTTAATATTCATATAGCTGCTTCGCCCGCGGCGTCTTCGCGAAATTATAACAAAATAAAAACTAAACCTAACTGCGATTTATAATGTAAAAGGGACAAAATAATCCTGTAACCATTTAGTATAGAGCCCTTGGATGTACAAGCTCAAACGATCGGAGAGCTCTTTAAGTTTTGGGTGAGGTGTGAAAAACAATGGTTCGGAACGTGGTCTGTGGCGTTGGAATATATTTGTTCGTATGTCATTAACTTGTACGGACAGACATACCGTAAACAAGATATGTAAATGATCCAACTTTACCCGCAGCACGGTGTAATGATTATTACATTTCAGTCTTTTTGTCCAATACCCTTGTATGCACTTTACGTTGTCGATAAAATGTTGCCTGTACTCGCCAATTGAGACGGAATGCGCTGGTATATTACGTTGGAAATATTGTTATGAATGTTAAATCCCAGTTTATATAAATTCATTGCCTGTATTGTTCTATAAAATTCTAATACATTTTTATCTTGAATCAACAAAAGTACGGAAATAATTATTAAGTATAGTTTTTGGGTGAGAATCGTATTAACGACAAAACCCTTTTAGATATAAATAAAAAAATCATATAAAAATCTTTCTAACAATTAACTATATCGATTCGGAACATGTCGAGTTACACTTCGCAGATTTTCGGATGGCTGTTACCAAAATTTCACCATAATTTTAAAATCTGCCGAAATTGATATGATGTGAATTGATGTCCATAAATAGTATTTCGCGCCATGCGACACAAACTATTCGGAATAGTTTAATTGCTTCATAAAACTACGGCAAAACGATCGGAGGTTCTCAGGGGAAGGGATTACGTGGGCCGAGAAACTTCTTAACTTGACGATGTGGAATTTTGATCTCTCACAAGAAATCGACTATTAAACATAGATAGAATTTGATCTATATAACCCATATGTATTAGCCCATATACGTCCCACTGCCGGGCACGGTCTTCCTGTACAACCAAGACTACGATTGATAGTGGTTACCATATAGTCCTCTACGCTGGCCTGTTGCGGGTTGGCGGACTTCACATGGTAGTAGAATTTTTTTACAAATATACGGTGTGCACCATGCAGATTTCCTATTTCCTCACGATGTGGTTCTTCACCTATATAGTGCATGGTGACTGACTATCAATACGTAGATGACTCCAAAAAAGACAGTGGTGAACATATTGGCAGCCACCTGTCATAGGTTACCAACAGGCCATCACACGCTTTTAAATTTGTTGTATGTACATTTTAACAGCCTCCGTGGTGCAGTTGGTTAGATGCCGACTATGAAACGAGAGGCTGCCGGTTCCATATTAGCATCGCGACAAAAAAAAAATTGTGTGACCCACAAGAATTTGCCACGGGTCGGGATGTTTGTAAGGCCGAAAAGTCTCTTGTAGTCTCTGGTATCCACGATATAAGATTTGATTGATCTTAAAGTGGGGTTAAGACTATGTATATGACTGTTAGGTGTATTTATTTATTTGTATATAGTCTCCGAGGAATTCCAACTTTTACAAGTAATTAACTAAAATTTGCCAATCCTTAGCTGGCTATTAGTCAAGTAATAGACAAGATGTCTTATTTATCGTTTTCATAGTTTCCCCTGTAGGTACATCATAGTACGTGGGCGCGAACAACGCATATTAAACAAGAAGTTCCCCCGGGCCATCATGGGAGACAGTCGTAACTCTCGTCGACTTGTACCGCGCTCGAGTATGAAAACATCTCACCGAAAACATCATTAAGGAGTGGACATGATATTCCTTCATCGGATATTCTCTCTATATTACTAGGTTTTTTTTTATTAATTTTGGTTCGTGTTATAGACAAACTGGGTCTTTAAGAAACTTACCAAGCTTTAGTGCTTGGAGTGATTTCGAAGTATTTATTTTATTTTATTGCAACCTCTCTAGATATATGAAAGGCCGCCTGAGTAGGTGGTAGGCTTCCGAAATGGATATTTCTTCCGCTAAACAGCAGCGTTAGCCGTAAATGCGCTGTTGTATTCCGGTTGATGGACATTGTAGCCAGAATAACTACTGTTCATATTGAGCGCAGTAGAAAACCAAGCATTGCTTTATAATTCATGGTTTTGTTTGGTTTTGATACTGTAAATGAGCCACCGTATCACTTACCATCAGGCGAAAGACATGCTCGTATCAAATTAAATTCAAAATTTCGTTCATTTAAAAAAAAAAACAGCAAATGCAATCTTTATTTACCATTAGATACAGACTATGAGATTCTTTATTAGGACTATACACCACCTATCAATAGTTTTCAATGGTTCATAAAGCCGGTGTCCAGATGTAAGGGCGTGCGCATGCGTGGTGGCCGCGAGCGGGGGCGCACACGAGTGGAGCGACGGTAGCGCGCGCCTGCAGGCACCCTCATTATGTACTCATCGGGTTTACCGGGAACATATCATCTGAGCCGAGGTCTATGGGCTACTTGGTGATTAGATGTTTAATGTAGGGATAAATATAAAAAATGCAATGTAAAAATGATGTCCGGTATTTGATTAGTGTAAATGACAGTCATAAAAATACGCCAGTAAATTTATTATATTTTTTCATTTAAAATATGTTACCTACATACGCTTAACCTTACGAATAAGACGAAGCATATACTGTTTTATTTTCTCAAACCCATATATATATAATCTTACGTCTTTTTCCCAGATAGGGTAGGCAGAGAAGCTACCAGTATTTGTATGTATAGTACTTGTATGTTCCATCTCACGATGTGATAGGTGGCGAGCCTATCACCATATCGGGCACAAACTCCTGATTCCGGGCTTATAATGGATTGAAAAATCCGATATCACTTCGCCTGACCTGGATTTCGAACTTGAGACCTCAGCTTTGTATCATACTGTAGTACAACTACACCACCGTTTCTACATACAAACATAACAATCTCATAGAGGACGACCTGCTTTGATCCTAACATGTCACTTGAGCTTCGTCATTCATCAATCTCTTTATGAATTATTTAAAACCCATTCCTCGTCATTTAATTCGCACTCTACCCACTAATGCCTTAGAGTATTTATAAAATAGAGGGAGCGCTGGTACTTCAAAAACGTAGATAAAAATGGTGGTCACTTTATTGCTGACATTTGACAGGTTGTCCAACATGCACAAATTATTACAAAAATAAAAGTAACAAAAATAGTTTAAACGTATTGAACTCCACTCAAACCCGTTTCAAACGGATAAATACTTTCGGTTACCAACGGATTTTTTAGAAATGTCTTGTCAAATAATGATTAGTTCAATTTTCACTCAATTTTCACTAATACAGGAGTGCTACCAACGTAACAAACAAAAAAATCTACATTTTTGATGACGCAAATGTATGACAGCTTTCCCTCTACATTATCAACACTCCAAGCACTAGACATAACCTCAAATTACCTTTTATTATAATCTCGTATAAAAGAAGTTCGCGTTATTAGTGAGAGCCGCTGGCGGGGGCGTCCGCGCTACTTGTTAACATCCTCGCCCCGGGCTCAGTGCCCACCTCGCGCCGTTTTGTGGAAAAATTAATAGTATTTTAAAAACGATCATTATTTTCATGATAAGAATGAGGCGTTATTAACTTTGAGTTGGATGAGAAGGAAAGGCCGTCTGGAGTGGAAAGTTTTGCTAGCTTTAACATTTGACAGCCTCCGTGACGCAGTCGGTTAGACGCCGTATATGAAAACAAGAGGCCGCAGGTTCGATCCCCATACCGAAACAAATATTTGTGTGAACCACAGGTGTTTGTTTCGAGTCTCGGTGTTTGTGAGACCTAAACGGCTCTCGTAGTTCTTGATACTCACGACACAAGACTCGGTTTTAGTGTGGGGTCAGGACTATGTATGTGACTGTTGAACTGAATACTCCTAATTCAATTTGGTGGTACTACAGTTACTTTCATATATTGCAGTCACAGTCATGCCAAAAGCAAAATCTAGGCAAATTGATTACTGAACCTAATAGCTCATCCGGTTATTATCAGTTCTAACGAAAGATAATAATAATAAAAAAATCTATATAAAATTATGACGAGAAATTATAAAACCAAATTTTCTAAAAAGCTAAGTTCTCTGTATTAGTTCATAGTTGTACATCTTAAAACAGCTACAATATTTTAAAAAGCAGCCACTATAAATATAAAATTGACTTCTCACCACAGAGAAACAATTCCTGCCATCAATAAAGCAAACAGTTACTTCAGTGAAATTAAATTCTTATTTACCATCCGAGAAAAATTAAACAGTAATGCCAACTGAAAGGAAATAAAAAGCAGGTCCGACGGTATATAACCTACATGGAGGTTTTTGTTTTTTTTTTGTCTATGCCTTTCCCACAGACCCCGCCCCGCGGTAGAAGTGCTTACTCATCGCTGTCTCTCATTTTAACTTTTTTTCAAATCTGTTGTTGAATAAAATTTAATCACAGTTTAATCTACTGTTCCAATGGCTTTTTTGTGTTTCATTTATTTAAGTTAATAGTGTTTTATATACGTATTGACTTCTGTGAGGTTTATATATCGTGAGATGTTTTTACAAACGTAACACGGATTCTGTTTAAACTGATCGTGGCGTAGAAAATTGGATTATGTCTATTGGTATTTAGGAAACGTTGTTCGGTGGTGCAATTGATTCTTTTTCGTAGTATGAAATTCTAAATCTGAGAGTAGCTTTTTCATGATCAACGATTAGCAATCAAATGCGCAAAATTTGTTTTTTAGCACTTTCGCAGATCTTCACATTGATGCCAGTCTATTCAAAATTGTATATATATAACATGGGGCTAACTCGAAACTTTTTAAACCTTTGCGTCGTAACAAGAATAAACTACCACCACATAATATTGTTCGCACACTATAAGTTCTCATACATGCAAATATTATGATGTAGGATTTTTACAGCTATCACTACTCGTATGTAGGTATAACACTCCACTGCTGAGCATAAGCCTCTCCTGAACATTATCACAACGACTTGTTGCCGGCATCCTGCAACCAGCGCGTACCATCATAGCCAGCCATACCATCTTCCCTTCCTTGATCCATACTCTATCGGTATAAACTGTGTTAGCTGTCGAGATCTCACCGAGTACCGACTGAATAAGCTTGAGAGTCTCTTAAATATATTAAGCAGATATACTATATGCAAAAGATGATTAAATAAATAATATCCAATTCACTACAGTACATTACATTTACTACAGTTTGATTACAACACTAAGGTACGGGTTCGAATCCCAGGTTGGGTGAAGTGATATTGAATTTCACTATCGGCCAGGATTCAGGAATTTGTGTCCGATATGGCAATAGGCTCGCCTATCACATTGTGGGACAGAACACACAAGGCGAAATGTGGATGTCCTTTGCCTACTCTTTCTGGGAAAAAGGTGTGAGTGTATGTATGTTATACTCAAATGAAAAAAAATATATTTACAAATTAAGTACATCTCAGTTGGAAGATATCGTTTAGTTCAGCAAACAGTTAGATCATTAAGGTGGGTGCAAAAACTGTTGGTTCTCAGTGTCTGGGCGGCGGCCACTGCTTCCAGCCTATAATTACGGTGGGTGGCGACCTTCCTGCCTCACGCTCGGGCTTTTTATAATTTCTCATGCACTTGCATCCCTTTTTATATAATTACTCATGGCTTGATATCCATCGGGATTGCGGTAAAGCGGTTTTGTCCTGGAAGCGGATAAGTCATTTATTTTTGTGGGATTTCGTTATTATTAAATAGGTGTCTAATACATTAGTTCGTCGGAGTCCTGACTCGATAAACGAAGTCCTGTAGCTTTGTCACACAAATTCTAGGTTTGAATTTGGCGATCCAATTTGCGTCTTTTTGTGACCAACATCTGTACAAATTAGGCAGCTTAAAATTTAAAAAGAATTGAGTTTTAGGTCCCAAATGTATGCGATTTGAAACCGCTAATTAAGCACGTTGGATTCACAAACAGTAAGTTAGGTTAGCTGGCTATAGAATACTTAAAATATTACATGATTTAGGTATAAAACCTTTTTTTCCAGCACCGTAAATATGTAAGGTAAGGCAAAAAATAGGGACTTCAAATTGGTTAATTATTTCCTGAACGCAAATAAGGAAAAATAATTTAATTATATACAATATAGCTCTGTTTCAAAGTAAAGCCTTCGCTTTTTTAGAGCACAGCATTTATCCTAGAAATATAATTTATAAATGTACAGGATATTATCATAGCACTGTATAAACCTTTCCTTTAAAATATTAACACCAAAGCGTTGAACTAAGCACATCCTAGCAACACTAAGAAACCACCGCTAAACATCGCACTTATCATTTATAAAACTATTGCCTACCCATAAATTACCGATAGCGTATCACAAGATTACATTACGATAGCGTATAGATAAGTAAAATTTCAAATTGCCGAGTACGAGGTTGAAGAAGCTCGGACGCGGCAACCCATAATTATGGTTGCAATGCGCCGCCCAGCGCTTTCCAAAGCTTTTTTTGTACTATGTATTGGTGAGTATTATTTAGTGGTTCACGATTGTGTCTTGCATGCTACTTGCATGGGATTAAATTGTTTGTTATGTGCTGTGTTGGTTATCAGACATGAGTGGTTATTGTTGAATTTGAAGGGCTTATAACTACTCCTGTTTGGTTTCATACCACGCCTATGTAGACGCCCGATTTGATGTGCACAAGTTAAGTGATATAGCTTATAAATCGAAAACTAAACACTGAAACTGATTGATATTGGATTTTTCAATTAATTATCAGCCCGGAGTCAGTAATTTGTGCTCGATATGGTGATAGGCAAGCCAGTAGCATTGTGGGACGGAGCATACGAGACGAAATGTGGGCACTACTGCCTACCCCTACTGGGAAAAACGCGTGAGTTTATGTATTTATGTAAACACAGAAGCATTCTCTTGTGGTTTTAATAGTTTTCTTTGTTTAAAAGATGGTATCCTAATCTAAAACGTCTACCCTCTCATGTACCTTTTTGTCAACGGGAAATAACCATTGCAATTAAGCGGGCTTAAACCTTAGTTTTATATTTTGGCATAATGTTGTTTATTTTATTAGACAGCACATGGATCGGGGACGCTTCTGGACAAATTTCAAATATCATCTCCTCACGATGTCTCCAACGGTCCGCGTCACTACCCTAAAACAAAGCAGTGTCTTTCAAAATACGAGCGGTATACCTACGGAGTCAGTACACCGCCCGCGATGACTATCCCAAGAGTTCTTTCCCTTTTATTATTTTATCGCTCGAGTAGAAAGATACATCAGCAACGTTTTCACAAGAAGCAGAGGATTTTTCGTCAAGCTGATTCTTCGTTCGTTTGACTTCGCTTCACTCAGCCATATCAAATGTAACGTAAACACGTTCGTATTTAAAATATTATAACAAATTAATAATGAACTGCACCGATTTAATCACTTGTATCTTTTGTAATAATCACTATATTGTAAAGTGGTTTTGAAAAGAGAAACACTATAGTTTCTTGCCCGTTCTTCTGTAGTGAAAACCGCTTTCCGAACGGGGTGGTAGATAAAAAAGACTGAATCTAAATGATGTAGAACATCTTAATTGATTTAATAAATTATTTTCATTTCATTATTTTTCATTTCACTTCAACATTATCTCATGACTCACTGAAACAACTACTGAATATTGAAAAGTCACAAACTAACTACTTACTCCAACACAGCCGTCCGCCGTGTAATTAAAAATTTAAAAACAACATGAATGAACATGCGAGATAGGTTCTCATGTTTATTAAAATCTTGTCCGGGATCGCGGGTTCGGTTCCCGCTCGACATGATTTATGCGTCGGTGGGAGCGCGCGGTCCATTCATTTGTTTTTTAAACTCGTACCCTCGCTCATTTTGTTTTCTTATTTTCTAGATAGGCTTGATTAGTTTTAGCTTCGATTAATCGGCCTTTTTTGTTCAGGTCGTAGGGCGGTAACTGTAAATTGTGATTTTTGACATGAAATATCGTGGTGCGTTGTTTTTTTTACGATAAAGGAAGTTCGGGTACTCGGCTTTGGTCTTGTTTGTTTTGGTTTGCGTCGCGAAGTAAGTTTTGTGTCTTAAAAAATGTGAGAGATAATTGTGTATTTTTTTTATATTTTACGGTGATAATGAAGAAAAGCAAATGAGCAATAACCTATATTTTTTATTCTAAATGTAATTTCACTGCATCTTTTATTTGTTTATCATTTTTTTGTCTTCTTTTTACTTGTTAATGTATTTAGGTATATATTTTCTAGAACTTGATGAACATTATAATTTAATCTGACATTCATTGTATACATAAGTTAATTACTGAATCATTTGTTGGTGGATCATGTAAATGTTGAAATAAAATAAAAATAAATAAATAAATTACAATGATATACTCTTATTGACTCCGACAAACCTATAAATGGTAGTATTAAACTTTGGTCTCACCAGGAATCGGGATTACTTGGCCTCGATAAATATTGTATGGTTATCATTTTCTTTATATTTCCATTAAATTGCTATATGAGAGCTAGGGGAGACCAAGTATGTCAAATGCGGAATAGCATAAGTCCTTATGTGACGGTTTTTCTGGCGCGTCTATTTATTATTCTTTTGCAGAATATTTGTCAAACACAATCTAACTAAGGCCGTACGTTCAAATTTTCTTTATAGTGCGTGGTAAAGCGACAAAAAAGCTTTCTATAGATTAAATTTTCGGTAGGGACCATGGTAGGGACTTGTAGATTGGCATAGTGAATAAAATAATGATAATCAACAAAAAAAAAATACTTTTAGTGTAAGACAGCATGAGAGGTGGTAGAGCTATACTCATACGGCCTTATTCGTTCATCTCTTAAATACTTTTGACGAGTACAGTCTAAGGCTGCACGCTCGTATTTCCTTTGTCAAACTTTAAAAACTCCGCTGCATGACATCACCGCAATTTTATGGGGTATGAATTTGTCTCCGCGGCGCGAGTGTTGTGGTGCGCGACCGCACGGCTTTGTGCCTCCGCCGCCGATGTTATGGGACTCCCATAATAGGAGGAACGTCTACACTACAGACTTGACCGCAACAGTTTTATGGAAATATTTTGTTGCTTTCTCAGGAGATTTATTCGTTTTTGGGGTGGGTGCGCTTATAAACAAATGCTATGTAAAAGAATCCTGACTAGGAATAAATACTCGTATGTACCTACCTGTTAAATTTGTTTTTCCCCTTGAAAATCTTAGTCGTAGGTTTTAGACCAATATTCAGTAAGCTACCCGTACCTCTATTACTCGTCTTTTTCCACGTAAATACACAATACCGTATTGTGTAATTGAACTATGATCGATTATTTTGCATACTAACACAAATAACATTAAAATAAAACATTTCTACCAAATCGGTATTGAAGTAGCTTGTAATATTAGTATTTTAAATGAATAGTGGGAGTGTAGTGGGGACATCTTACCGTCTCTTTCACAGGCACACACTGTTATGCATGTTAAGCCTAGTGACGTCACTAGTTTTGTTTTGCATCCCTTTTCTTTTACTCTCACTACAAGATTTAAAATGTTTCTAATTTTTTAAATTCAGTATAGATGCACTGAATTCTTTGTTACATTTTGGATATGCATACCCTCTGATAAATACAATAATGTGTGTGTTAAGTGCAGTTGAATACCTAAAAACTCAGTTCTAAAAACTCAGCTACTCGTCATGCTGAACAATAATTTAATATAATACTTATACCCATATGTCAGGCTGTCTGACTAACGGTCCCTCGGAACAATTTTTATGGATTAAAAAACATGTTAGGTTTTGTCTGACCTTTATGTCATTTCTAAATCGTGTCAGGCCCTGACGGTCCGCGGACCACGAACCTTATTATTAGACATGTGAGGTCATATGCCGTGCTAAATAAAACATAGAAAAATGTGGATAAATAACGGGTTTTTAAAGTCATGTTTAATATATTAGGATATATTAATTTGCGTACACATATAATTTATTTTTATTGCAACGAATAGCAGGATGAGCATGCCGTTCACCTGATGGTAAGCGATACTACTGCTCATGAACAGTGGCAAAACCAAACAACACCTTGAATTCCACTGTGGTCGCCATATCGATGTTAGGTCTCAATGTCCAGTAGTTACTCTGGCTACAATGTCCTTCACACCGAAACACAACAGTGCATTTACACTCCTGTTTGGCGGGAGAAATAGGCATAGTGGTGATACCTTTGGTAGGTCTCTCATATGTGAGAGGCCATCTGGGTAGGTACCACCGCAATGTCTATTTCTCCCGCCAAACAGCAGTGTAAATGCACTGTTGTGTTCCGGTTTGCAGGATATTGTATCCAGAGTAATTACTGGACATATTGAAACTTATCATCTTATATCTCAGGATGGCGATCGCAGTTGAATGTCAATCAATGCTTTGTAATTCAAGGTGTTTGATTTTGCTACAGTTTATGAGCGGTCGTATCGCTTACCATCAGGCGAACGGCATGCTCGTCTCGCCATTCATCGCAATAAAAAACCATGTAAGGTTCATAATACGGGCAAACTTGTAGCTAAACTGAACCACGTCAATAAAGAACCATGATAATAAGTCAACGTATGACAGAGAAATTTGTAAATATACGTACCCAAAGCGAGAAATACATACTTTGAGACGTAAAACCTGCTCCCTTTTTAAGTCGGTTTAACAAAATGCGTTGATTATATATTATATTTTTCAACTAACCAATGATTAACCAAATACAAAATAATCAAAGAAAAAAATTACCTATATTTTGCAATACGATTTTTTACTTAGGATCCGTCTTAAGTCGTAATAGTGCCTTCAAATTAATTATCCATATATGTCACTAGCATGACGTCACGCGCAGGCGCCAGGTTGACCGCTGCAAATCATAAAATCATTCGAAAATGAACTGTATGCCATATAAAATAAGGTGAAATATGATTCCCAATTCAAATTTTCTTTTTGTGATTTAAAATTATAGGGACACATTTTCATCAAGTTGTGTAATGAAATTGAACTTTATACCTTTACAACAGAGTGTATTTTGTATTGTGTGGGATTTTCTATTGTTTCGGTCTGTCGGCTATAATGACATAATGGGTCGCGGGTTCGATCCGGCGCAATTACGCGGCACACGATCGATTATTGTGATCAATACAGGGGTTAGACGGCGGTTCGCTGCCAATTTTACATCTTTTTTATATAAATTTGTTGTTAATATTGTTGCCACAAGATTTATCGACAAGGCGAACTTTAAAATCACTTGAATCTTTTGATATTTCAACATAATACCATCTAAATCAGAACGCTGTTATATTTGTTTACTGTTCATAGTATAAGAATTATTACCTTCATTTTAATATGTAGATGTTTTACTATTTTCGATATCTATCATCCTCCACCACAATAAGTCCACTGTTATATTAGACAGATCCTCCAACTGCTGGAAGCGTCACTCATGAAGAGAACTAAGGCTATTTAGAACTTATTATTATTCACTTGTGGTAGGTCTCTCATATGTGAGAGGCCATCTGGGTGGGTACCACTGCAGTGTCTATTTCTCCCGTCAAACAGCAGTGTAAATGCACTGTTGTGTTTTGGATTGAAGGGCATTGTAGCCAGAGTAACTACTGGACATATTGAGACTTAACATCTTATGTCTCAGGATGGTGAGCGCAGTGGAATGCCAAGCATTGCATTGTAATTCAAGGAATTATTTGGTTTTGCTACTGTTTATGAGCGGTCGTATCGCTTACCATCAGGCAAACGGCATGCTCGTCTCGCTATTCATCGCAATAAAAAAAAATATTATAACATTACACTGAAATCGCGAATCAGGTGTTAAGTTTCTTATTGCCCAGTAATTAATCACTATAATGTCGCTTATTATCGTAATTTAACTCGCCCCTAATCTTTAAATAATGTTGTATTGGCCACTAAGTGACAACACGTACATAAATAAAAAACATTAATTTATTTAAAATGCCTGTCAGCAGCTCGCTCCAAATGGATTCGCAGAAGCGACATAACATATTGACAATAATCATAATCGTACTCAATAAGCACTGCAGTTTTGTTGCGGCAACAAAATCGATAAATTAATCGATAAGCTCGGACGCAACACTAATATCGAGCGATCATCGAGTCGGTCGCCGACATGGATCGACAATTTTGTAAATTGTGCGCCGATTAGCGAGCGATTACGACTATTACCGACAGACGGACACCCGGAGCCGGGTACCGATTAAAATAATCGGTAAACGATAAAAACCGATAAAATAGTCCGGGTTTTATCGGCGGTAGTCGTTTATCGTGCACGCTTGTGGCTAACGACTGTGTGAATAGCCTAATTTTTCGTGGTTCTTATAAATATTCATGTTTTTAAAACCACAAACTGGTGTAGTTATTGAAGGAAGTTAAGACTTTCCATGATTTTACAAATGAGGATGATTGTCATGTGGTAGAACGGATGAGGTAGTTGCATGAAAAAAACGCAGGGCACGGGTCTCCTCTACAATCGACATCTCCTCTACATTACGATCTGAACTCTGCACTATATTACAACTAAATCTACTTCCTATCTTTTTTCCTCCCTTTACTAAATAATAATAAATGATTGAGTCTTGTGCCGCGGGTATATGAATCTACTAGAGACTTTTCGGTTTCACAAACCCGCAGTCCCGAAACAATTTCTTGTAGACCAAAAAAACATTTGTTTCGACGCGGGGATCAACCCGCGGCCTCTCATTTCACGGACGGTCTCTAACCAATTGCGCCACGGGGGCTGTTTACCATAACTTAGTGTTATGAATTCAAACATATGGAATATCTGACGTTTCTTTACATGTTCATTTTCCCAACTCTTCTCATAATTCCCCAACTGGTTATGTACACGAGGTATATAACCGAGTACATAGTAATGTGGTTAGCACAGGGTCCCCGCCTAGTTATCAAACGTCTAAAGGTACATTACCTACGGATCTCTCCAAAGACACGTCAAAGCCTATCCTAATTTAAACAGGGCTGTTTACGTCCCCAGGGCTCGGATCAAGACCCTGGTGTATGGTCCCTGTGATAGCGGGGAATGATGCAGCTTTTTTGTTAATTTAAATAAATATTCTTTTAATAAAAAAATAAAAACCGACTTCAAAACAAAAACCATTTAAAAGTAAAAAATAATAATAAAAATACCACTGCAAAGCATAAAATAATACTTCTTTCATTGTACTTGTACATGTTGATTAATTTGCTTATTGACTTGACTAGCCAACAAATCAAAATATATGCGTAACACATTGAAGGCGGGCCTCCAAGTACCAAACATGTAGGACCTAAAATTAATTTAAATATCTATATGTTTAGCACTTGGATACCTGATCATTAAATATGTGGTGTTGTACGTATTGAACTAGGTGAAAGATGTGTTCTATATTCCACAGTCTCCGTGGCGCAGTTGGTTAGACGCTGACTGTGAAACGTGAAGCCACGGGTTCGATCCCCGCACCGAGACAAATAATTGTGTGATCCACAGGTATTTGTTTCGGGTGTCTGTCGGTCGGGTGTTTGTGAGACCGAAATGCCTCTCGTAGTTACTTCGATCTTATTGTGGGGTCAGGACTATGCATGTGACTGTTGGGTGTATTTATAATATAATAATAATAGGTGCAAATTTAATTAAATGTTCATATAATTGTAAATACCAATTTAATTAGATCTGCGTGTACTTTACAGCCGGCTTTTTCAGTTGTAATAATTCTCCAGCTGCATTTCTTTGCCAGGGTAATCATTGAACGTGATTTGTTAACCTCTTTGCTTTGGGAACCAGTGCAATTTCTTGTATTCATTTTGTTATTTGGTTAATTTTACTGCGGGTTGAGGACATATTGGACATTCCCATAGACGCACTGAGCATCAATAAACGGTATCATTAATTGATTTCCCGTCGATCCTGGCTTACAGGAGTTGCTATGATGGTTGTGACAGTCTCTAAAATCACTTCGTGATGTCATGTCACTGCGAAAAAAATCGGGAAATCAAACTACATAAAAAATACGATTCTATGTTTGGTAGTGGATAGCCGTCACTGTCGACGCACCCCATGCCGAACTCATTTCAGGGTTGAGCGAGCACCCCTCCCCCCACCCGCGCCTCTACAGCGGTTTGTCGAAACATTCTACTTGTACCTACTTACCTACTGGTGGAAATTATGTCACTAACTATGTTTTAAGCATTTATTTACACTCGTTCCAACGGGAGTTTGTTTATTGTGTTTGTTAGGCTATATACTTAAAGGTAAGGGTAGAAGTTAAAAATACTAGCGTTGTTACGTAAGTCTTTATTGCCTTGTAAAAATAGCTGAGTTTTAAATGATGTGATCGCATATTCGTCCTTCAATGAATAATAATAAATAAATAATTTTATTCAGTAGCAAGCACTTCGCTTGGAGACAAATATTTCTCTGATCTTCATTCATTTGATAAGGGTCTGGATGTTCTGAAAAATATCTGAAACGGCGTCAATATGTTTATTTACTTCTATAATCGAGAACCACAAAATACGAACAAATATATACATACATGCCCCTGTGAAAATCTCACGTATAGAACAATTCGAGTGGAATTTATCCAGGCTCTATATAGCGCGTATGTATGTGAGGGGACTTTGCAAGTAATCCTCTTCTGCTATAATACCTTGTTTTGACTTTCTTTACTATTGTCAGTTTAAACTCACTTTATTATCGGCGATACTCTGTAGTTGACTACGTAAAAAACCGATTTATGTACGAAGACCACCACTACGGGCTATGAATAGTGGGAATAAATAACTCGAAAGTGGGCAGGTTAAACTATATAGATATTTGGTAAAATTCGATTGATGATAAAGTGAGAACCATGAGTTAGGGTTATGTACAAGTCTTGCTTGCAGGACAAACGCTGTGGTCGCGGTTTGGGACCACTTACACTTTTATTCCGACAGCGGTTCGATTAGGTGCCGATGTGTAATACATTGTACCATCCACAAAAACAATATTGTATTAACCGCAGTTATTAAATTGAGCGGTTAGGTTTGGTTATGCTCTAGTACCGAGTACCGACAAGGGTTTGACAAGAGATCTGAGTTTATAAAGCGCACTTTTAGTACATATAAATTACATTATATTGTCCCATATATTATATGGGACGTATGATACAGTTTCCTCCACACTCAATCGTATTCTCGATTGTGGAAGAAGCCCGTGCGGTCCAGTGGGACGTATATGAGCTGATACTGAAATTATACAGTACAGAAAATAATATTATGCCGCTTTCCACTGTGATCGTGACATGGTCCTCTTCAATAAATTAATATTATGCATAAATGTAAGATCGTCGGATCTTCTTAAGCACGCATGCCAACCTTGAAATCAATGGCAATGGTAATGGTAATGTTAATTACCATTGATTTCAAGAATTTATAGATAGGTTTAGTCCGCCAACTTGCGATAGCCATAGAGGCCAGCGAAGTCGGCTGTAGCCTAAGGTATCTGAATCGAATTTATATTTCTAAAGGAGTCCTATGCTCTACAACGAGTGTATAATACGGTTCAATAAGAAGTAATAGGCATATTTTATGATAGTCACATAACTTCAGGATGTATCTGTGTTTAGTCAAGCTCTAGTCTATAAAGCGCAACCAAAGCGCAACGCTCATTTCAAAAACAATTCGAAATTTAAAACTACTCCAGATTTCCGCGTAGTGTTGTAAGCGTAATATTTTCACAAATTTAAGAGAACCTCGGGGCGCTATTACCTCTCGTCAAGGGTTGTGCCAGCGGGGCGCCAATACGTGCACATGGCGTACTCGTGCCACACAAACTTTTGATTGTTCCGCGCTGTTGTGACATCTTGTAGCAGGTATTTGAATTACGAATTACTGTTGTGCTCCAATTTGAACGGGATTTGAATTTGGAATATCGTTGTCTATGGTCGAGTTTAATAGTTGCTGATACCAAAACGCAAAGCGGAGTAGGTGCTATGCCTTAAATAATGTTATAATGTATTTCGTTGTTGGCATTACATGAACCATTCGGAATAGTTTTTATCCCTTTGAAAATAATATTATAATCCATATCTAACCATGTATTTTCCCCACCATTAAACTACTTAAAAAATAAATGTTTGCGTTTAAATCTAGTCGATATCTGTGAATAAAAACTGTAGCAAAATATAGTCATATTACATCATACGTCTATTTTTTACACTTTTTTAAAATTGCTATGTTTTTATAAAACAATTTTGATATAAAAACTACTCAATTTAACCACCCTATAATGGCGGTGTTATTATATGGCCAATAATCGAAACGATCAAACAAAAAACCCAATGAGGCCTGACCACGCAGGTTGTAATAGCATAATACGAGCCAGGAACGTAGTGAGACCTCCGACTAAGGACCCCAAACCCAGTAATGGACATAATTGTGAAATATGAGTTGTTTGGACAAATATGTTCGTACGAGAATTTTCCTTTTATTTCGTTATTTTTATAGTGTGATGGTATATGGCTCGTTGCAATAAATTTAAACTGATAGGCTTTCAGAAGTCCAAAATAAATCCTAAATTGAGTAGTCATAAAAATATAGTTCCATATTAAAAACCTCCGGTACATCAATCTTGTTTACCAAAAGCACATAAAAAACACTTTTAATTATGTTTAAATTTCCATATTCCACTACCTACATCGCAAAATTCCTTACTAAAATGGTCCGGAATTTACGTCGATTTCTAGTCTATAATTTGGCCCACACCAAGCCCTCTAACTGCGCCTATAATGGACCAATTTGAGCGATTAACATCAGCCGGAAGTCGGTCAGGAAGCGGAGTGGGCGGCGCGCGCGCATCCGATGCGCCCTCTGTTGCACCGCTTAGTTTTTACACCAACTGTTGACGGTTTAACGAAGTTTAATGATGTTTTACACCTAGAGTTTATTGAGGATTTTTAACTGAGTGCGAATAGTTTATTATAGATTAGTGTGGCAGTAATGAGAGGAAAGGATGCGTAGTGTTTTGGTAACATATTTGATATTGTCTATATCTTGGATTTTAAATTATTATGTTGACCTACTTTAGGTCATAAGTTTACTATCTCTTGCCGGATGTAATTTTTCAAAGATTCTATCACCAAAATAGTTTGCCCAATACGTAGAATTCAGCCACCTGTATTATTTTAACACAGTCAATTAAAGTCTAATCCTTTCTATGAAGAAAGAGACTAAAGTTTTTTTTTCATAGAATGGCGAGACCAGCATGTCGTTCGTCTGATAGTAAGCGATACGACCGCTCATGAATAGTAGCAAAACTAAACAACACCTTGTATTACAAAGCAATGCTTAACTTTCCACTGCACTCGCCATCCGAAGACACAAGATGTTAAGTCTCAATATGTCCAGTAGTTACTCTGGCGACAATTTCAATCCTAGAATTAATTCAGCCACCTGTATTATTTTAACACAGTCATAGTCTAATCCCTTTTATGAGTACGATTGAGAGGGGTTGGGCCATGGTCCAAAAAAATGAACCGGACATAAAACACACCAGTTGGCTTTAGATAAATGATGCACAAAAAGCGTGTTAAGTTCAGTCTTCCGGCAGAATCAATGTGCCGGCAAACAATCGCGACGAATGCGACACTACACGTGCGACTGGCAATTATGCACGCAAGTGTAGTGCAAGCAACTGTGGTATTAAGGATTTGGGATATCAGTACTGCGTAATATGGATTTTCGAAGCAAAGGAAAGATGTTTGGAATACCTAGTTATTTAATAAAACTACAATTTGCTTTGATAAGAGGTCAACTGTCATGTCGTCAGTCCGAGAAATCATTCAGGCATGCATTTAATTTCACTTGAAAACACCGACTATTCGTCATAATATTGTATAAAAATAATAAATAAATAAATACACCCAACAGTCACATACATAGTCCTGACCCCACACTAATTATTATTGGGAACTACGGGTGACTTTTCGGTCTCACAAACACCCAGACCCGAAACAAATACCTGTGGATCACACAAATAATTGTCTCGGTACGGGGATAGAACTCGCGAACTCTCGTTACACAGCCGGCGGTCTAACTATTACAGGCTTTTTAATAAAGGTAAGAGGAAGAAATGGAGGTAGGAGTAAGAATTATTGATCCTCTATGTCTCACCAACTAAAACTAAGAAACATTAGGAGCACCCTGTCTGTCTCTCTGTATCAGCCCATATACGTCCCACTGCAGACCACGGGCCTACTCTACATTCGACAGTACGATTGAGAGTGGTTAGGCCATATAGTCCACCACGCTGGCCTAGTGCGGGTTGGCGGACTTACATACCATAGAAATTCTTATAAGTCGCTATGGTAGGAGCACCCTAATTGAGCTGATTTTTTTATTATAACTAATGCCGGAACTACCGTGCCCTTCGCCTGATGGTAAGCAATACGACCACTTATGTACAGTAGCAAAATTAAACAACACTATGAATTATAAAGCTATGCTGCACTCGCCATCCCAAGACAAAAGATTTAAGTCTCATTTTATTACATTAAAGTTAAAAAAAGGCTACATACAAATCCTACAATCAATCTAATATAGGTAATGCAAAGGTTTTCTTTGTTCCTCTTACTTAACAGCTAGAAATAATATTTCGAATTTAAACGAAAAAAATTGCGCAAATTGCAGCGAGTATATACCTGAATGTCAGTAAATAGACGCAGAACTAAGCTACTACAGCAATTTTGTACTCGATATTTGTAATGAAACGTGTGTCTGTTTGTTCATAGGTTAATATTTATCTAATAAGCTTGTTAAAATAATATTAATTCATTACTTAATGATATGTAGTGAAAAATACTGTTTCAACTGATTAAGCGCGTTTTAAGTCATTCATTTAAATAAATCTTCAGAAGACTTGAATATTTTGTGTACAACATTGCGTGCCTATAATCTATATCTTTACTTTTGTCAAATTATGAATGTGCTTAAGGATATGCGTATGGGTACTTAACCAGGTCTTGCATTCAATCATGCCTAATCTAAAGTCAATACCACTCTCGATATATTTCTGTGGTCAATACCACATTTATTTAAGTCTTAGAACAAGACAACTTTATTTTAAATGTATTCGATAATATCACACCCCGATCTTTCTCCAACACGCATAAATTATTTTTCACCTACGCCTCGAAGTGTAGGATATAATTATATACTAATAATTTCGCAAGCATACTCGCGTGAAGCATCAGATACGGGCACGCGGTCTATCCGTCACGTATAGCACTGCCGGTGCAATCTGGCAACACTATAATTTGTGATATTGGCAGCGGCCACCGACCGGCGGTAGCTTGATTAAAAATTGGATAAAATTACCCATGGATAGCTCAGGAATGAATGTTTTATCGACTGTGGGAAACTATGTAATGTGAAAAATTATCGTATTATTACGCGTATTCCTATGTATATGTTTATGTATATGTGT
Organism: Hyles lineata; assembly: GCA_030180105.1. NCBI lineage: Eukaryota > Metazoa > Arthropoda > Insecta > Lepidoptera > Sphingidae > Hyles > Hyles lineata. The sequence continues at coordinate 5,430,665 of JARJEE010000027.1, read as the reverse complement.
GTATATGTTTGAATTTCAATTTAAAGTTTCAACGTCTAAAGATAAGAATTATATTGATATTTTTCTCCGTATTATCACATGGGTTCGAATTTGAGAAGTATATTAAATTATATGTAAAACAACAGTGAAAATGTTGAATGATTTAACTACGTACCAAGTTTCGTAATTATTTTAAAGTTTACTGGTTAGTAAAGCTTTGACTCGATTGAGATTAAGCCTAATTGTTTGAAACATGTCAATCTACGTTGACTTCATTCCGCATTTGCAATAGAAGAAAATATATCTTTATAGGATACAAAAAGTTCATTAAGTGGGTTTCAATATACTTTCAAAAGCTCTATTACCAACTTACCCCAAAACTTTTAATCCAAAAGGATGGTCATTTTGTCAAGGGTTTTCACGCATTACAGAATTTAAAACATTCATTTTCCTATTATATCTATTGCGAATTGATATCGATACGGTATGTTCGCGATATTGAATACATAATCGGTCGTCACGCTAGGCGCCACATTTCTTTGCCCAAGTCACGAAAATCATTACCGTGAAAGTAGTTTTACATGCGTAAAATTCACAAATTTTAGCTTATACGCCAAATGTTCGGGTTTGCCTGCTTTATATTTTCGTATACCTACTTGGAAATATCTAGAAGTTCTGTTTTTACATTAAGTAATAAAATATATTTACCATTTACTTATCTATTAACGACTGAACACGTAACATTATTCGCAATCGTTTGTTTTTGCTTATTCTTTAAAAAAATTGCTGGCGTCTCCTGGCTTTGAAAAAGTTATCTCGTAATAAATTTACAGATACCTATACCCTTTTCTGTATCTTTATGAGCCCATACCTATACGTCCCACTGCAAGGTATGGGCCTCCTCTACGAGAATACGATTGAGAGTGATTAGGCGATATAGTCCACCACGCTGGCCTAGTGCGAGTTGGCGGACATTCCATAGAAATAGGTACCTATCTAAACCTTATTACTTTATAAATGTCGGAAAAAAGTTTATATCAATCATTGGGCCATAACCTAACTCCATATTTCATCTTTCACTCCATCTAGATCATTAGAAATATACACCAACAAACATACATCTCCATTTATCAGTAGAAATAATCGCATTTCTATCAGAGCAAAGCACGCACGCGCCACGCAAATATGTATAAAATCGATTGAATAAAACCATAAAACAATCGGGACACGTGTTCCCGTACTCGGATGGTTTGATAGCCCATCACTAATCCACTTGTGTCTAATTGCATAGATTATAAAAAATCATGGCGACTTTGATTGATTTTGGCGCCATGCGGCTATTGCAGAGGTTTTAATAGTTAAGGTTGCTATGGGCCTTGGCAAAAATAATATGTTTTTGGTATACTATGTAAACGTAATTATTTTTTCATTAGGTAAAATATTGTTAAATGCATCATTTTATAGCTGAGGAATATAAATTGTTAACATTTAGACGACATGGAACGGTGCTGTCACTTTTCTGAGCCAGAAAGAGAATTAGTAATATTTATAAAAAGACATTAGCCTTAAATTTTTATGGTTTTGTAATAAGACGCACTCCACTATATCTAAATAAATAAATCCACCCCACGGTCACATACATATCTTAATATGTACGATGTAAATAACAGTAAATATCTTGTTTTAACCTGACATTTTAATGGTTTTTTTTCATATTATTTAGAGAATTAGCTGTTGCTGTCAAATTAAATAGATGTTTATTATTATATACTAAGGTTTTTAATGTTAAGATTTGACAATTTTAATAAGTACCTATGTAGTGCTAAATACTTCGACTCTTTGAATGACTCACTGCTATTTATTTTTAATACTTTATAACCAATGGTTGCAATTATTTTAATGAAAACATTTGTAAGAATGGTCTTAGTTTATAGGTACTTTTGTTCGAATTAATAAATCCTCTTTATAATATTAGTTTATATACAATATTTATCATTTTCAAAAAGAGATTATCATCGCTGTGGAACATAATTATAATCCTTAGGGCATATTCACCTAATATCAAGTGGCAACGGATGAGAATTTCTCATTCGAAACCATTTTGTCAGCCTTTTTAAGTATTGCAACTGAAGATTTATGATGAAACATTGCGAATCTTTAACGAAATTCAAAAACCTAAATTAAATTAATAAAAATTATCACACACGAACCTTAGGACTCCTAAGTTTAAAAAAGACTGGTCCCACACGATTTTACGAAGGCCTAAATGAAGTGCAAAAAGTGACATTTGTATATGATACGTTTAACCTTTAGCCTTTGGGTTTTTTTAAATACTATAATCTGTCCGACGCGATGTGTCAGCTTATGATAAAGGATGACATGATCTGTGGATATTTGGATATCTTGTTTATAATCGGCTGTTTTTGCTAAGCTTGTGTTTTTGGTAAATGATACAAAGTATTTCTTACATTTATTCATGAATATTTATTTATCAAAATTTGCAATAACTTGTGAATTATGGAGACATGCTCCTAAATATGTACTATATATGTATGTATGTAAATATGTACACGAAAGCTAAGCTATCAAATAATAAAATTAGATGACCTTTAATATGTATTAAAAATTAATATTCTCTTACCAAATGAGAAGTAATGTATCCTGTAATAATCCGTAGGTATATAATCTCCATTGGACATAGCATTAAATTAAATAATAGATAATAATAATTATTAATAAAATTTGTTTATCATCTTAGGTATATGAACAGCAAAGACACCATACAATATATCCTATAGATTTGAGATTCGTAGGTATATGCCATCATCTCTAACTACCGGTTAATTATATTGAACTTGGAACTGGTCAGAAATAATATAGAATCCACATTGACCTAATGTGGCCAAGTGGACTAAATATGAAATTCATCATGGGAAATTATATGAACAACAGAATTTCATATAAACAACATCATGTGAAAATATTGTAGAGAATTCTTTGCCAAGTTTTCTTGTTGAGTGCTAGTATCTTTTTTAGTTTTCGAGGCACAAGCAGCTCGCCTGATAAGAAGCTACGCCTTTTGCTAGTGGACTTTCGCAATACCAGCATAACCACACAACCAATCCGCTACACACCATATGGTTAATACTTCTCATGATTAAAAAACGCAAGGCCTTATCATCCGAGAACCTATGCCATCCCATTAAAAAAAAAACATTTTATACACAATAAATCATAACTTCAATTTATCTTCTTACAACATTTTTAAATACAGAATTCAAAAACAGTTTAAGCATTATATCGTCTCGCACATTAGCGGTGATTTATCAACACTAATAATGTAGGTATTTATCCTGTTTTACATTTTTACACAATTTGTCTTGTTCACAAATATTGGTTTTATTTATGTGTAGTTAAATTACCCGTGCCTGCATAACGGTGCCTTTGGGAGATGTTCGCACTTGCAATTATTTTTATCTTTAGAGACAATATAATTCTTACCATTTCTTATATGGTCAGGAATATATTGCTATTTATACATCAAATTCTAAGAAAGACATAGTGCCTATGTTATAATAGAAAAATAAATAAATACACCCAACAGTCACATAGTCCCGACCGCACACTAAGATCGAATTTTGTGTCGCGGATATCAGAAACTACGAGAGGCTTTTGGTCTCACAAAAACCCAGACCCGAGACAAATACCTACATATGTATCATACAAATATTTGTTTCGGTGCGGGGACCAAACACGCGGCCTCTCGTTTCACAACCGGCGTCTAAACAACTGCGCCACGGAAGCTGTCAAATTTGCTGGATATTGCGTGTATTTTACGGTATTTAATCCTTTGGATTGTATGCGACTGCTGTCTCACCAACATCAAACTTTGCTGTGGCGGCTGGCGCGGCATTTCGTTCTGTGAGGTTGACAGTCGTATGCCCAAAATATTTACATTTCCCAATCCCGTTTCACCCTCTTATTCCCAATCGTTTAAAGGTGTGAATCGAACCCCGATTCCAAGAGTTATTTAATTATTATTTCAAGAGCTGATCATCTGAAAATAAATTAATTTCATGAAATTCTTTATAATTCGTTAAATTTGAAATTGCTGACACTCTGAGGCTGACACTTTACACTTTATATTAAACATTAATTCTACCATTAATGAAATCATTAACTTCAATATTTTCATTTTGGATTCTGAGGTAATGCCTAGTGATCTATGACCATTATGCATCGATTTTGCATGGGCGTGTACGCTCCGGTCACGTGACGGACTCGTGTCGTGTCCCAAAGCCGTACGCACACTGACATATCCAGATTGATATGTTTTTGAGGACCTAATCGTATTTATTTTTGTTTGCGTAAGTTGGTGTAAATGTGTTGTAATAGTTGGATTAGTGTGAGTCCCACGGTAGTGTTTTTAGTGTAGTTCTTGTAACATTTCGTGACTCTACCGTAGTATTGCTGGTATTTAGATGAATGTTTATTTCTATTGTAAAATTAATAGAGTGTTTTATCCCCAGCAAAAATTGTGAAGGAAAACTATAGTGTTTTTTTTTTATTGAATTTTATTTTCAGAAAATATTTTTGGTATTATTGTAAACACCCCAACGAACGACGACGAACGATTTGGCTTAAAGTGTTAACGTGTATTTTTTATTTCGAATAGAAATGAATAATATGCATAAACTGCGGTTTTGATGTTTTGACTCATAGAAAGTATAGTTTTGAATATCTTGACATATTTCAATAACAGTTTAATATGACCTATACAAAATGTTCTTGTTTTATTTGATTTTAACTTCCAAAATATATAAATTCCAGCAAATTTAGTATAATACTAGGGTATTTTTAGGTATAAAATATATAAAACGCAACTCATGTTCAAAAGTAAGCCTGAGAATCATACAAATTGGCCAATTCTCATTACTTGTTAGTTTTTTCTACATTTACCCACTCTTGGACCAGCTCTATGGAACACTACCCCGAAACTTGTCTATTACATCCATTTAAATATTGATGTCTATTAATTAGTTTAAAAAATCATTTTTGTAATTTATGACCAGTAATTCCCTGTAAAAGTCCCGTTATCCCCAATAGCCCGCTATTAGCCAATTAGCTGGCGTTTAAATCACGAGTAGGCTGTGGGTCTCCAAAATAATAGTTTGGAGTCCGGAAACATTAACTTGTAGCAGCCATCGCCTTAACTTTTGTGGTGTGGTGCAAGTTGTAAGAGAGAGTAGCAACAGAGATAGGAGCAGGAAACTTAGCTTTTCTAGATTGGTGTCAGCTATATGAGGTAGATATACCTATCAAGCAGAAAAATACAATATTTTGAATTCTCTCTAAATAAATGAATAGTCTCAGTAACAGTACGTAAATGACAAGTTCATGTAAAACTCTATCGAGGCTGCCACCATTTTTACATTAGACAAATTTTTTTATCAACTTTATGGAATTGCAGTTATTTTTATATAATTTTACCTTTGTTTTTAACACCATTGACCGAAAAATAGAAAATACAATTCCGTGATTCAAATTTTTCTAATATATTTCGTTGCTGGCTAAAGAGAAGCAAAACACCGTGTCAACTATTATCTCCTTGCCATTATTGATCTTGGTTGATAAGAGTAGTGTTGGGTGTGTAGACCGATCTCTAAACGTCACAGTAAATTAATCTTTATATGAGACGTACACAAAGTAACCAGTAAATCCAGTCAGCTCTCGCTCATACCTTGCACCGCGTTGTGAGAGGCCAGCCAGGTCGGCAGAGTAGTTTAGTTGCGTGAAATTTAAATTTTTGCTATTCATTGCGGGCTGCGAGTTGTTTTACTGACACTCGCGCCTTTGTGCAGGGGTCCGCTCCCTTTCGCAAGGGTCGGTTGCCAGTACTGGTGGTGAGAGAAGTGTTTACATGGTAGGTACTCTTATTTTATTGAGTACAAAATTTTGTATATTCAGGGGTCGATGGACTAGTTCATCGGAAAATATACACATGGGATAGATATTATTTAATTGAATTCAGGATTTCAAGCTGTGTTTTAGGTATGTGATTTCTTACTGGCGTTGTTAAATTAATTATTATGCAATAGGACGATGAATTATATACTTTTTTATTTATGTAAAAAAGGGCTTTATCGCTGTACTTATTTTAGTATCGAAAACTTTTTTTAATCTTAATATACACTGACACTATGAAAGAATATAAAAACTAATTCCGCATAAAAACATACGTATTCTAATCTCCACATTCTAACGGGACACTCAACACTTGTCCACCCACATGTACTCTGCGAATAAACTGCAAGCAGTGCACATCTTGTACATTCCTGGCGAGTTTTAACAAATTGAGTCGGGTTCCCTCTGTTATGACGCCAGCGACAATTAACTATGCTTCATAATATACGCATCAGTACGACATTTTTTTTTATTGCCCTGAATAGCGAGACGAGCGTGCCGTTCGCCTGATTGTAAGCGATACGACCGCTCATAAACAGTAGCAAATCCCAACAACACCTTGAATTACAAAGCAATGCCTGACATTCCACTGTTCTCGCCATCCTGAGACATAAGATGTTAAATCTCAATATGTCCAATAGTTACTCTGGCTACAATGCCCTTCAATCCGAAACATAACAGTGCATTTATGACTGGTTCTAAACACTATTTTTAATCCTATGACTGGTTTTAAATACTATTTTTAACTTCTTACATAATAATTACGGTTCTTTTTCAATATGGAATATTATTCAGCGAATCATGACGGCAAATGCGTGACATATTTCAAGGTAAATTAATTAGTGTTTTGCTAATGGAAAATTATGAGTCTATTGCACCTGGAGTATCGCAGGTGTTTTATTTTATGCCATCTTGTGGGAAATGGATAGTAGGTTGGTAGGAATTATTCGACTTTAGATCTAATAAATAATCATATGGCTGCGGTAGAATTACCAATATTCTAATAAGAAATAGTTGTGTTTCTTAAACAGTTTATAAATTCAAAATAAAACACATTTTCTCATAGACTAAGTAATAAAAAAGCATATGTTTTATTGTGTTTAACATGAAGTTCAAGGCAGTATAGTTTCACTTCCTTTGCACATAAAAAAATAAGAATTATTTTTTAGCGCCAAAAAAGCGTCGACTGACAAGCTTTTAAAGATATGATATGCATCTTGAAGTCAAGTATCACTTGTAAGCAAAGATAACAAGTCTCGCCGCTTGTAACTAACAAGCCGAATGCGTTTATATAATTAGTTTAATTTTTTAATCGTCGATTAAGTCACTTTTAAATACATGTTGCACATTTCTGTAGTGTCTGACATTATCTTTTATGACTACATGGTCGATGTTACAATTTTTTATTTGTTTTAGATGTTTAAAATATGCTGAATATGCTCGTAATTATTATTTCAAACATTATTTATATTTATTAATATATCGACGTGAGTGATCATTTTGTTGAATTTTCAATGTTTTATTATTTTATAAAACCGAATTAACAATACATTGTATTATTTTAAAATTCCAAACAATAATGCCAATGTCTACCTCGGTGGCGCGATTATACCACGGTATGATTACAAAGCTGAGGTTCAAATTCCAGGTTGGGCAATGTGATATAATTTTTGTCTACTCCTATCAACCTGTTGTCGGGAATTTGTCCCCGATGTGTTGGTACTGCTCTGACTACCCCTTCTTGGAAGGAGTTTGTTTATGTTCAAAAGAATAATAGCGTTCACCGACTCCTTGTATAGTGCTACTTTTACATAGGTTGTGAATAGTGATATTTTCTATTTGATTAAATGGTTCATAACCTATGAACTAACAAGCCAAATCAGCAGATTATAAAGTTTGGTAGCTACAAGTTTTGTCCATTCCACTTATGCTCGCAAAAATCTACAGACATTCCAAATATTTCTCCCAACTTCCGAACAACCGATAATTTTAACTATTATTTTATATTACTGTCGTTGTTTTAATCCCACACCCACATAAAGGACATTTCGACAGACCAGCACTCATCGCACACAACTAATCACACAGGAAAAAATTATGTTGCACTGGGGTCAAGTGACAACCTCGTGCCATCAATCATCCACGCGCGTCAATCCGTGATGAATGCTGCAGCTCACAAAATGATAATTATCGACAACGCACTGGTACAGCTAGCGCCCTCTGTGCTGCCAATCAGGCGGTAATTTGTTCCTCTAAATGCCACGTTTGAAAAAGGATTGTGATGCTTTGTAAGGGTTTTATCTGTGGTGTGGCGACAGTGTTAATTAGAGATAGTTTAATTCCTTTCAGATTAAATGTTATATGAAACACCATGCAAATTGCATATTAAGTACTATAATGTAATAATTTATCAAGACTTTATCGTCAATATAATGAACATTTAATAACTCTAGTATACAAAACATTAAAACATAAAAAAATAAGTGAAAAAATATATAAAATGAAGCGCATTAATTAAATTGAAATTCAACATTAGTGACATGTTCATTCAGTAATATATTAACATACATACATAAACTCTCCTCTTTTTCACAGAAGGGGTAGGCAGAGGTGAAAGGACACCCACATTTCGCATTGTACCCTATGTTCCGTCCCAGGATATGTTATTGGCGAGTCTATCGCCATATAGGGCGAAGTCATCGAAGTAATTTGACAAGGGTTTGCAATCCCAAATCGTGGACAAGAATGTCCCTCGCAGGTTACGTTAACCGTTCGTCCCTGTCTCTTACTAGTTACTTCACAATAATAACTTTAATTAAGCCAGGTTCATTCTCGCCGAGGCGTATCTCGCTCAGTGTATTATTATTAGCTGATACATTACAGCAAGCCAGACTAGTAGTGACTGGTTAGTCTAAAATTCATCTAAAAACGAACCCACATGAATTCCCGAACATATTGCACACTGGATAAAGAGTTAACTTCTATCAAATCATGTAAAGAATCTTAATGTTTATACCTTTATACTACTGTACATGTATTTATATTTTTATATTTCTGTACAAGTACTAGTTCACACAAACACACCTTATTATTACTTGCACAACTTCACTCAATCATAACCCTACATTTCAACACAACCCGTGTTAACCCTCAACCGCCTCAACTCCGCGCCGGTACAATTGTCACACGGGCAGAGCAATTCATTAGTCGTTATAAAGCCGCGATTATCATAAAACTCTAGTAGAAAATAATCTCGGGACCGAATAAATATGCCACACGGAAATTTAGTGTCGGGTCCAAAAGGCCCGGGACCCTGCTGGGACAAAAAGGCCCGCGCGTCGGCCGTGGCGCTACACCGTCCATTTTTTATGATATAAGTTCTAAAAAATATACATATATTTTTTGACTGTCATCGGGAACTAATTTCGTGGGCTTTTTTGTGGTTTTTCTTTTAATAATTATTTTGTAAAGCGCCGCGTTGTGTGTGCTACGACGGCGTGTTAGTGTTGATATTGTACGGTCTCTATATTATGTGTTATATAGTTACAAAATAAAGGTTTTAGGCGAAATTAGAACAAGTAAATACAGATACAATAAGATATATTAAGACATTAAAAAAAAAAACATTTTATTTTCGATTTTAACATTGCGTATTTCAATGTTTAGTTTTGTTGCGTAATATAGAAAGTTCGGAATTTAATTTATGACTTAATTTAAACCCCGTAAATTCACACCAATAGTTAAGAATAATTGAAAAATTCACGGGAACCCATAATCAGAGCCACGCGCCGTTCCCGCCCCCCAAATATATATTTGAAAACAATTTCACACATCAACATTAAATCTTATTTATCTATTACATGCTTATTTCTGCCTTGTTACCAAGCAACTAACTATTTAACTACACACAAAATAGCACCCTATGTCATATAAATAAGTTATAATTTCATTTGACAAGGGAGATTACCATGCCATTCATATTTCGCTTATGACCAAAGCGTAACTAAAGAGAGCTCGTGCCAATTTTTATGGGAAGCGTTTGATAATGCAGTGTTACCATGTAATAATGTTTTTATACATTACACACGGTTCGACCATATCCCTTTAGATTATAATCCCAGACATGAGATTTTATTTATTTATTTTATTCATTTATTTAATCCTTTTTTGCACTGTACAGAAATGCTATAGCGGCCTTATCACACTAGGTAATTTCTTACAGGCAACTATGGGATGGATATATTAACAGGAGATAGAAAGGGCAGTCTAAGACGTAAAAGAAATAATAATATATTTTTTTGCAAAGATTATTCGAATATTGACATAATTTTCTCATATAGAGTTTCCATTCTTGATTATATTAGACTTTCCCAAGAATTTTCATGTGACCTGTTCGAAGTCGTCAGCATCTATTGGCTTCTTGTATTCTTTAAAGGGATTAGATATAACCTATTAAGTTGAATATCGCACCTAAGTATAAAATAACTGTTCTTAATTAATAGCGAGTGATTTCGTTAAGAATAAGGTCTAAATGGTCAAAAGTAACTTGCTGGACTTTTAGCTTTGAAGATGGAGGCTGTATGTGTAGCAGTGTAAATGCACTGTTATGTTCCGCTTTGAAAGGTATTGTAGCCAGAGTAACTACTGGACTATTGAGATTTAACATTTTATGTCTCATGTTCGCGAACGCCAAGCATTAATATTTGGTTTTGCTACTCTCCATGAGCGGCCGTATCGCTTACAATCAGGCCAATGGTATGCTCGTCTCGCCATTCATGGTAATAAAACGAAAAAAAAAAACTGTATGGGGTAAGCAAAGATATTTTCGATAATAAGCAGACGACTAAGCTAGACATGCCACACGCAACGCCAGAAGAAAGAATATGAGTACCTACAATTAATTAATTCAAAATATATTTTCCTTATAAGCCATGTATTTAATAAAATCATGGCGCCTACTTTCGTAACTACTCCCGTTATAAGTACCACGTAGTCTCACAGTATTAAAAGAAAAAGACAAAAGTACGCCATCTCTTTCGCACATCATAAGATTCGTTTAAATATTTAAATATCAGAACATTAAGTAGGTGCCATTTTATAACCCTTATGTTTTAAGTAATCACGTTTTTATCATTGGTTGTATTATGAAGTGTAATCAAGGGACAGGGTTGTCGTAAGAACATAAGCTTTAAGATTTTCATAAGCTGATAAATTTAATTAAAAATAATATGCTTGCTATGGTTTCGATCCTCTGTCTTGTAGTGTGATACATCAATTTCTTGCACCCCTAATTCTATACATGCCTGCAACAACACTTTCCTACAGAAACGTATTTAAAAAAATATATACCTGAATAAATTCAGTTTTTACAGAGGATCAAAAAATTGTCTTAAACTCGAACACTAAACATAATTATCCATAACTATTTACGCTTTCAACACGTCTAAAATTTATTATTTCCGTCGTAAACAGTCATTATGATAGTCCCACGTATATTATTATCTAAATCAAAATAGAATAAGATAAAAATAAAACAATCGGTGCCAAAACCTTTTTGTCACATGAGACCGAAAAAGTATTTGCATCAGCCCATAAACGTCCCACTGCAGGACGCGGGTCTCCTCCGCAATTGAGAGGTCGATTGAGAGTAGTTAGGCCATATAGTCCACCACGCTGGCCTAAATCCGATCGAAAAAGTATAAAATAAATAACTACGCACCAGCCCTACATTTAACTAAATAAACTTACATCGATATGAACAGAAATAAACTTGAAAAATAAATAGCACATTATTCAAATAGTTTAAGAGCCAGGAAATAAAGTTCACACGTTCTCAACAGTAAAGATAAACACTTTCGTCACTCATCAATGACGACTCATCATCATTATTATATATTGATAATACATTTAAAACATAGTAAACGACACTCATATCAACTATTCTGTATGATAGAAATCGTGCAGGAAATAAATTTATTTCAAAGTATTCGTAAGTAATTTATCAAACAGGGGTAAGTCAACTGTCTGATATGACCTCTCCTTCAAAGCTCTCAGCGATAAATATAATAATATTACCCAAAGTAGCAGTCAAAATAAATATTCTGTAATTTAAAAAAACATAAACAAAATAGGAATTATGTTTTGCAAACACCAACGAATACTATAATTTATTACATAAATTCCAACACTAACTAAATTGCCTCTTAACAGCTAAACTACAAACCATTCAAACTAAACGATGTTTTAAAAACTTGTCAAAACCATTTAATTCCCCGCTTTGATACACCGCGACACCTAAACGACAACTGTCCCATCGATAAACGTCAATCTTTACAAATCGATAACTGAATATTCGTAAAACCGTGGTAAGGTTGCCATCACAAAAAAATCTCCCATAAATTGTGTAATTTATTTCCCGGCCGGACGGGTTAACGCAACATGTGTAGACCTATAATGGGCGCTTGGTTCTTTACTGTACGCCGCTTCCTTGCCATTAAAACAGTCTAGATAGTAAATGTCAGTGTAAACTAAACTAAATATCCCCATTTTAAATGGTTAATCGCTTTTTGAAGGGCCAATGTGGTCCTATATTATGTTTTGTGCCTTCGGAGCGGTTGAGACGTTCAGATTTGCATTTAGTTGCGTTAAAGCGATGTTTACTGTGTATTGAGTTGAACTTTATTGAAAACTTAGTAAGGAAATTAAGTGGATTTCGCGCATTTGTAAATTGTTGGAGAAAAGGTATAGCGAGCTGGAATGACAATAATAAAAATAATGTTTCATACAATAAGATTTAATCCAATATGTAAGTTTGATGTGTGATTGAAAATAGTAAAGAGGTTTCTCACTTCTAGATTATAATTTAATCGCTAATGGCATATCATTGCACCCTGCCATCGTTTTGAAAATGAAAAGTAATTAAAAGTCCATTTTATACATTGTATTATTCATTTTTATTATTTTTCATTTATTACGGACAAAAGAAAAACTCAAAAAATAAAATAAACAAGACTTTTACATTGAATAAAATTACTTGTCATATTCCAACATATTTACAAATATATTAACTAGATAGTTCAATACAAGCCTACCTATGTTTTTTTGCTCCATTATGGCTTCGTACGGTTTGTGCATATAGCCAGTCCTCAAGTAATATTTTTTTGCCAAATTTGCCCAATTTGGGCGAAAGTCCATCTGTCTGTCATTTTGTCCGTCAGTCGATCGAAATTCCTCGCGTCATGTTTTAGTTAGGCGAAGGCAACTTTCCAGACCATTGGATAGAGCCCAGCGAAAAACCGAACTAATTACGTAAAACACACTTGCTTAACACAGAACTATAATGAATAAAATTCCCTCTACGTTATGCAGTAAAACTCTAAATTGCTGTTGGTAAATGAAAATAAAACAAGAGTTATATCGTAGAAATTACCTACGATTTTCGCGCCAAACTACACCGATGTATGTAAAGACTAAAGAGAAAGCAAGTATATACAATAAGCTCGATGTACAAAAAACTCTATAAATACATGCGCAATATGTAACGGAGTTTTAATATTCATACTACTAACATTACCGTCTACGTTTCCCTGCAAAACTCATAAAAAAAACTAGACATTTTGCAGATATTTTTATGTGCGCTATTTGTTCTAATGGCGAAATTACGACTGGTATTGCAACAATAAGTTATAACACTGATGGCGGGCCATTAGTACAGCTCGTTAGTCGTTATCATTATGTCGGCATTGCTGTTATTGATCTGTTCATTTCTATACATTACCCTATATACTTTCTCCTTTACTTTTATTTTGGGTCAATATAAAATTTAGTTCATATTTTAAGTGTACCATTAGGGCAATGTGGTGGACTTAATGGCCTACTCTTTAAGCGGTATTGTCAATAGACAGTCATTAAATTTTCCGTTTAATTATTCTCCAACATGGCTGAAAGTGAAAATTCATAATTTGACGATACTTTATGAGTAAGATAACAGCAAAAAAAATGAATAACAATTGTAACGAACTTTAATTTAATTAATAATTATGATCATACGTAATTTTATGTATTGTCAACCTGAACGTATTTGTCACTGTTTCAAATTTCGAACACTTTCAATAAAAAAACAATTCAATGAACTATGAATTCATAAAAAGAACATCATCATCACAATTAAGACCATTTAAAAAGTTTCCACGGAGCAAAACGTATCGCATAAATATTTGAATTGTTTGAACGAGTTTCCTAATTGGCCGGTAATTGTTAAGAATGCCCAGAAGCGCTGCGGTACAATAGCGTTAAATATTTGCCCACGTAATAGAGCCTTGTTTGAGCAAATTACTTAAACCAACTCCTGCATACGCGAATCCACTTAAATAATTCTGAGGATTCAAATAAGTTATAGAGGCTTTGACAATTTCCTTAGTTTAGAATTTATTGTGACTTTAATATGTCCATGCTATGACCCCATGAGGTAAAAATAATCAGATTATAATTTGGTAGAGGCAAATGGGCTAGTACCATCAGTGTATTTTTTTCGGCCTTACCTAAGGTACCTAAAGGAGAACTTTATAGCGTTGTTCTCGCCAAAAAAGTAGCGACATCCTCATTATTTTATCCAAAGTCGAAAAAAAAGCATTGTTTGTATGATTACTACGGAACGTCACCGGTATTGGAACAGTGCAGTCAATGATGAAAAGGAAAATATCGTTTTAGTATGCCATTCCTGAGAATTTGTGCGGTGTTTTTTTTTAATAATTATCTTTAAAACTATTATGCCAGCGTATCAGATATTTTATTATTAATTATTATTGAGAAACTCAATACACTAAATAAACTATGCTCAAAGAATATTCCCAATCTATCTCTATTACAGAAATATTAAGGCTAGGTATGACGTTCTTTACAATCACTCCAATAATCTCCCACAATATAATGTTACCATACTATTCGAATACATATCTTCGTCTGCGCGAGGGATGGGCCCAGTAGTCGTATTCGTTGGCCTCAGGCACCGGCATCCAGTGATGGCCCTGGTATAGATAGGAGCGGCCTCGACTAGCGCGGTACCCGATCTTCGCAGCTTCGTCTTGCAACTTCTTCTGCGGGGGCACTTCTCGTAGTCTCGACATCACTATCGCTACCTCGTTGTTTTTCTGTAATGTTTAATTTCGTTTTTCTTAATAAGTACACCCAACGGGCAACGGGAGATGCGTAATTCTGTCTCACGATACAAGCTACATGTCTTAATTTGGTGCTAGAATGATGTATTCATGACAAAAAAAGCACCTATACGGACAACTGTGAGCGACTCTATGTTGCACAGGGTTATATCATTAGTCTAATTTTATCTTCTGTCAACCAAGTAGCACTGTACTTTACGACCTTCTAATTTGAGGTTAAATAACCTCATAAATTCGATATTAAGTGTCGTCAAGGACATAGATTAGAATTATATACAAAGATAGATGCGCAACTCTACTTTTTTTTATTTTCCAATGTGATTTCGCCATCAGATTTCAAATTGCGCGAAATTTCACATTTGTTATTCCAATATTTAAAAATGTGTATCTTTCGTAACTTCTTGTAATGTTAACTAATATCCAGTTGGCATTGTTTTTTATATCAAGAAAGTTGATAATATCAGCATACAAAACATATTTCTTGGATTGCTGGTACACTTCCGCCATTTAACAATTAGGTTTTAACTAATTTCAAGACAATTTCCCGTTCTCGCCAGAGCGTGGCGCTAGGATCGAAATAATTGTTTTCAATATTTTTCATGTACGAAGTCGCACCCCCATGGTCAAGGATTCGTGAGGGGATTTTGACGATACTCGCCACGCTAAGTAGGCCGGTTGGCAAGCACAATGTGAAAATTGGTCCAACAGTCCCATATGGAGAATATTGGGGGAGGCCTATGTTCAGCTGTAGACTTCCTGTGGCTGAAACGAACGATACTAAGTAACTCGTCGCTTACCGAAACTCAATCAACTAAACCTAGATACAAATTTTGAAGATCTCTGGGCCCTATTTTATATGGATATAAGCTGATTCCTGCGTATGATACATACCTCACATGTCAGCATCCCCAAATATTTATTATCAGCAGTTTGCTTGATTCGGATGTCGATTGGCGGTAATTTATAACCTTTCTTCAAGTCTGAAATAATTTACAAATTTTTTTAATAAAAATTGGACCTCTGAGATTGAATCTCAGAATGGCAACAATTAGCCTCCACGCCGTAGCTTTTTATTACTCGGCTATGAAACGAAAGGTCGTGGATTCGATTCCCCCAACGAGAAAAATGTGTGTTCTCCACAAGTATTTGTTTCGAGTATGGATATTTATTTATGAGACCGAAAATTCCTTCATATTTGCTGATTCTCACGACAGATATTCTAATCGTATTATGGGGACAGGTTTATATAATAGACTGTTATTTTATTATTTAATTTGAGGAGACTTACTTCCATACACCGGGTAATACCAGTAATGTCCTCGATCATTCCTCTCGACCAATAAGGAAGCTCGGTTCAACCTATCTTTCATCAGTAATAACTTGGCGGTCCAATTTACTGGTACTGTCACATAATCGTCCAGGTACAGGTGGAGGTAGTCTGTCTCCTGAAGAAGTAAAAATTAAGTTACCATCACTTTAATTATTCGTTGTAGTATTGTCAGTCTAAACGCTTAAACGCTTTAACTTATTGTTAATTTATTAAAAAAATACATAGCACCTTAAAGTTCTTGGCAGTTTCTAAATCACAAATTAGAATGCTCTTTTTATGTTAAGTAATACAATTAAAATAAAAATATTCTTTATTAATATAGTCTTTCACAAGATCTTTTGAATCATTAATTTCTGCTACCACTGTAAGAAACTCCCTCACAAAATGAAATATTTTCTTTTCTTTTTTTTAAAACATCTAAAGTTACAATGGATCATGTCTTATGTCACAATCATGTCAGTTTATAGCATAGACCAAAATTATTTCTGGATAACACAAATTATATTTGTCACCGGGGATCAAACCCGCGGCCTCTCTTTCTACACTGCTGGCCACGAGACTTTAATTGTGATTATTTGGAGTTATTCTAACTATTACACTTACGTTAGCAGTAGGTATTGCAAATCTATACATCGTTGTAAGAGGGTAAGGTGCCCAGTAGTAGAACACGAACCACGTGACTCCTAGTACCGAGAACGGGTTGAATCTGGCGAATCTGCTGAACTCCTCGCAAGTCGTCTGCTCGTGGGGTTCCAATCCCGTTGGACCTATTTTCACCCCGATAACTATTTGCATAGGAATTATTAATATCCATATATAGTTATACATTTCCCGCTCCAAAGTCATTGAGATTTCTCAAAACTTTGAGCTAATTTTGTGTGTTAGAATAAAAATATATTTTGTATTGTCCCAAATCTTAAGTACTGTTTTTCTTAATTACGTTACTAGAATTCAATCATAAGAATTCGCGAATTTAAAATTAGAAAACTTTCCGAAATATTGTCTTATTACAAAATAATATTGTCATATTGCAAACTCTCACTCAATAAAAACGGGTTCTATTTTTGAAAATAAAATTCAATCACTTTAAAACTGATAAATTAAAATTAAAAACACTGGCACACGACTTAAAAAGTTATTTAAAAAAAGAACAATTTGCAGAAGGTGCTATAAAAACTGCTGTCATACAGTGGCCGTCGTAGTTTTTATGTCAATTTGTACGGATGTTTGCATACACTTATTGCATTGTTGTTCCAACTACGGGATATTTGTTCGTATTTGTCGTCGCAAACATGTGCTATTGAGTCATTTGCCGATTCATAGAATGCCGCAATCGACTGTGAAACTTTATTGTCTTTGTTAATTGAGGTAGGCATATTAAAAAATGGGATATTTATATGAATCGAAATATATAAATTATTGTAATTTAATAATTAATAACTATTACCCGTAGCTCCACTTGTTTTTAATCTTCTTATTCATAAATACTTATTCTAAATATTTATAGATTTAACAAAAAGTTTGACCGTAAAGTTTTTGGACCTGCTCCCTGCCAATAACCTTCTTCTTTCCTTCTTCTTGGCATATATTAAATATAAGCATAATTTACTATAGATAAAGGTAATATATAAATTACTATAAATAATAAATTATTCGTAGGCATAAAATAGTACCCAGGTTATTGGGTCATTGCACCCGTCAACTTAGACTAAAGACGAGGTTATAATGATAACGTTAGCCCAGAAAAACAAAAAATTAATTGTTTATAAATGTTACTTATACTATTAAATGTATAATTACAATATCTGTAACAAATATACTAAACACAAGTACTGTGCTGTAACTAAAAATATTGTTACACAAAATATAACCATTTATATTATAGTTTATAAACTTGTTTACATTTATGTATTTTTAATTACATTTAACACGTCAAAACGTGTGAAGCTTTAGTAATAACGACCGAAAGAGTACAATAAATTAAAATTGATTAAATTAATTTATTTTAACATATTTAACACCAAACTTTTAAACGAATTAGGAATAACGATAGGGAATTTTGTAATTAATAAAAGTGAAAATAACTCGTAAAAGTAAAAGTAAAAGGGATATTTCAAGATAATAAATGAAGATCCATAGTCTTATGCCTACTTCTGCCTCTGGGCTGCAGACATGACTGTTATTCAATTATATTTTTTATTGCACAAGTCCGGCAAATGAGCACACAGGTCACAGGTCACCTAATGGTAAGTGATCGTGGATGCTTGGATCGTGAATGCGTTGCCCGACCATCAAATCGGCAGGACAGTGGGAAAGAAAAGGATGGTACGAAGAAATGAGAAACCTATTTCTTCGCATCTGGCATCTCACTGACCCAGCGTCCTGTGAGACAGTGGTACTGCTCCGGACGAGTCTGCCCATTCATGCCGAGTCATTACTGACTACAGCGTGACTCTTCTCACTCTAAAATATTTTTAAAACGAAAATATTCATTTCCTAAAATCTCAACATTTTTTCATCATTTCATGTACCTGCCAAGGAAATGATCTCGATATTGATTCAAATCAGGGTTCACTTTTATTATTCCCCTATCCTTTGTCTCCTCAATCCACCGTCTTTCTGCTTCACTTTGCATCCTCTCACTTTCCAAGTCCCTGAAGACGGGATAACCAGAACCACGAATTTTCAGCACACCAGCTTCAGAAACTTTGTCCTTATACGTGTTCGGTTCGCTTCCTGCCACCGCCATTATGGCAGTAAATTGTAGTTCACAGTACATTATGGCTAGATATGGATCCTTCACCTTCATTCTGATTGTTAATGACGGGTATATTATATTTTTGTTGTCTGAAAAGCGTATTATTTCATTAATATAGGAAACTATAATCAACTGCCGAGCACGAAATCCTCTTCAACTAAGAGTTCGATTGAGAAAGGTTAGATCATAGTCAACCACGCTGCTTTGTGCTGCTAGGTGGACTTCGTATACCGTAGAAAAACTTTTTATGATCTCTCTGGTATGCAAATTTTCTCGCCGTGTGTTCCTTCACCGCTGGAGCGTGGTAATTGCTATCAATGCATACTGCATGTATCATTGGCAGAAGATCAATAAAAAACTTTAATAATCAAATATAAGCTAAACTTACTTTTCACAAAGTCAGGCAACTCCTGATGTGGTATTGCGTGGAACAAGCCGGCCCTGTCTCCTGCTATCAGCAACATCTCTGTGATCTCCTTCAAAATCAACTTCGGTTGCTCCCAATCTATCGTTTTGTTAAGATTATTCGCATAAACGTCTTTATATTCCTTTACCACCTGTGAATGTAGAATTATTTAGATCCGAATAAATAAATACTCTCAACAGTAATCCATAGTCTTGACCTTTTTCTAATATACGAGTACAAGTCTTGTTATGTGGGTAGCATAGCTCACCTTTTTAGTAAGAAATGAAAACCTGTACACTGAAACTTGGTGGTTTGCATGAGTTGCCCATACATAAAACGGCACCCAGTCTATATCTACGATGTCCTTTGGGTGAAAATCCGGGGATTTGCCAAACTCGTCGCATGTTGTCCAGTTTATCGTGTTTTCCCTTATGTTTGAAACCAGATCGAATGATACAGGCGCGAAATATCCACTTTTAGGACCGGTGTCATAGCCTTCAGTCTGTATAGTAGGAGGATTAGGTTTCGTTTGTTGCGGTTTAAAATTCGACCCGTGTTGTTTCAAAATGTTTGCACGCAGATTTGCTTCCCAATCAATCCAGGGACGAGTTTCATTCCTATCTTTACTCACTTCTGCGTTTTCGTCATAATCTAAGTATATATTTCGAGGGGTGGTTAATCGTTGTGTCCGTTCATTAATAATTATCTGTATCTCGTTTCGTCTAGTCTTCCATACTTTTTCCGCCTCTTCTCGTGTTCTTGGACGCACCATATAGAAATCTAAACCATCTAATGGTGTTTTGAGATCCGAGTGTGGGTCAAAGGCACCTTCTTTAGGGAGACGTCCAAATGGTATTGGCCACTTGTAATTATCGGGATTTCCAAAAACATTAGGTCCTTGATGGGCGTATTCATCTACCATCGACGGATCGACGGGCCGTTTCCTCTTAGCTTCAATTAAAACTAAGGTGAAAATTGCGAACAAGAAACGCATTGTTGGCAAATCGCTCGTGTTTCTTGTCTCATTTGCCTTTATATTAAACGTAGTCGCGTAAATCAGGGGTTGTGAACTTTTTGACATATAGTATTGTAGGTACAGTACAGATCTTGTAGAGAAAAGGATGATATAGAAGTAAAACGTAAAAGAAGTAGTTAAAATCGTTTAATCACGTAGACAAGATGGATTAAACATGCTAAGAAAACAAATTCAAAAGCGGAATATAAATGAGGGAGTCGCTCGGAGTAAAAATTCACGAGTATAATTTCATCGGCTCTATATCAGCCAATTAATTGAAACCCTAAACATGAACTAGCACAGAAGTATCACAAACACACAAAATACAGTATATGTATGTTTATTTATAACTAAATCCATGTATGTTGCTTAATTTAATATATTCGTATGTAATATGTAATCTATCAAGCTAAATATTTTCATTATTTCCTATTTTTGTCATTCAAGATTTATCCTAAAAGTACACTTTAGACTGCCCTCTCTTTATTTTCCTTCTCTTATGTCTCTTTCATAGTAGTCTGTAAGAGATTGCCTCTCGCAATACGACCGCCATTTTTACTCTTATGGTAAATATTCGTTTAGTTTAAGATTTATTAGGTGTACAAAAAGAATAAAATAAATTAATTAAGACATGACAAAATCTAGAAAAATGGAAATAAATAATGAATCTCTTCCTATCCTTATGGAATAAAGTCGTGAAGAATAAATAATATGTACCAAATAAGTTAGTAAATTGTGCCTCAAGTTGACAACTTCTGCATTATCACACACAGTTGAAAAACTTACTCGTATTTCCATGAACTTTACGTTGTATACATGTCATTGAGTATTGACAAAACACTTAACCGGAAATAATGTTAAAAACTGAAACCGTGGAACGCGTGAAACAGTTTCAATTCTTGCAATTTTCCTTTAATGTAAAAGAGACAGTAAATAAATAAATAACACCCAACAGTCACATACATAGTCCTGACCCCACACTAAGATCGAGTCTTGTGTCGTGGGTATCAGGGACTACGAGAGACTTTTCGGTCTCACAAACACCCAGACCCGGAGAAATATTTGTGGGCCGCACAAACATTTCTCTCGGTGCGGGGATCGAACCCGCGGCCTCTCGTTTCGCAGGCGGCGTCTAACCAACTGCACCACGGAGGCTGTCAATGTATATGTATATATCTAAATATTATAACTGATATAAACGCTTCAATTAAGGAGGTTACTGGTAAAGTCAATGCTGGAATAAACTATAAGGGTACCACAAGCTGCAAATTTCCTTGAATTACCTGACAGAAGGTTAGAGGAGAGTTCCCAAGCCAACAAACGACCCGATGTTTGAGTATCCACGCAATATACTAGGCCTATTATACCTGCATGATGGATAACAGTATGCTATTAAAAATCGTATATTTCAAAACATAATTCAGAAGATAAGACTGAATGGCAGGGGAATAGGTTCCGCTCATAGTACATATCCCTTTCTATCTAATACCATAAAGAGGAAATATTTGATTGCATTGAATACTCTGGCTCTGAAAGTATTGGACCGATTTGAATTTCTTTCACCAATAGAATCTTACGTTATCCCTGATGAACATAGGCGATAGAATATTTTCAACAAAGTGTATATCCTCTTCACTCTTACATTATAATTTTTCTTTTCACTATTTTCCCTATATACTGTGACCAGCCATTTCTTCCGTGCTTTCGTTAATGCCAGTCCATCTTAATGTTGTCTGAAGGAAATCACCGACAGTGATAAATTAGATGTTTGTTACACGTATTTCAGCGCTTTTTTAAATGTCTGTTTATGTGGTGTACAATAAAGTATTTATACACAAATATCTGCACACGGGCGGAGCCAGGCAGGGCGCTAGTACCCAATAAACGAATAACAAATAAGTTCGTTTTTACGGTACATATCGAAAATTCAATTACCTACCAATGTCGAATTTATAAAAAAAGTTTTATCTAAAGATTTAATGTTTTTTTGTTACAAAAACTGCGCCAAGCCTGATATTTCGACTTGAGCGTCGTCATCATCTTCTTGAAGGTATTCGTGATATTCGTCAGGAGGCTCGGTTCCTTCCACAATTTCTGATGAATCCATATACGTACGGTTGTACTCTCCGTAAAAGTGTAATGTTGCGGCTGCTTTTTCGAGCTGTAATGAAGAGATAGTTAGTCAAACTAATTTAAGATATTCTGTTTTTATAAAGTAACAACAGTCTATATAAAACCCATTTATTCTGAAGGCTGACCTAGGAAAGATTGGAGAATAACAGACGACACGTGCGGTAAAACATAGAAATTATTCGATTTAATGACATCATAACTAGACACATGATCCTGGAACGTCAGAGGTGAGCACGGCGATTACAAACCGCAAACACTGTCTCAAATAATTGTATCTAGTCCAATTGGCCGCTATGCCCTATCATCTATCCATCCATCAGCCAAAGGAAGTCCACTGCTGAACATAGGCCTCCCCCAATGATTTCCACAGTGACCTATTGGAGGCAGCCTGCTACCAGCGACGTCCCGCAACCTTTACCAGCCCATACACTTTTGTATTTTATGGGCCAGTGAAAATTCTGTAGTAGCGAACATGAAGACAGGCTTAGTCAAATGACGTGGAAACAATGTCTTAACATCTTTAAACTTCCTTCCTTTTCAATATATCTTAGAATTTTTCTCAAAGAATTAATACATATATCGTTCCATACTCACGTCTTTATATTGAGGCATCTTATCGACCGGAGCTAAGGCGTAACACAATCTAAATTTGCAGTTGACGATACCCAAGTAGCCTGATTCTGTTATCTTAAACCCAAATATGAGAGGAGGAATATCTCTATCTGCAAGAAGCAATCGTTAATGCATACTAAATACGGTCATCTTTTATAAATAATTTAGCAAATCTAGATTAATAGTATTGATATATTTCTTAAAAGATTAACTTCTAATGTTCGAGAGTAAATATTAACAACACCATGTAATGTAACCTCTCGTACAAAATTGTAATCGTAAAATCTGTTTTAAGTAATTTTCTTCATGTATTTGTTTTGGCCGTGCGTTGATTACTATTCTCAAATAGTTCATGTATAGTATAATTTCTTACATTCAAAAGCCAGTGAGGGTATGAGTCGGTACAGCCCTGAGTAATTCGATTTGATCAGCAGCGCGCTGAAATCTATGGAGGTCTCTATAAACAGGTCCGCTTCCGTCCAATTCACTGGAGGACTTATGTCTTTGTCTAAGTGCTCTTTGAAATGAGCCAACAGCTGAAATCATTCATATTTTTATGACTATAATTTTAGAATTTTCGTTTCCACCTTTAAGGTTGTATGATATCGTTTATGTCTCTTTCATGAGGGTTTGGATATCTTAAGAATGCTCTATATCGAAGGAAATTATCTATACATATAAATAAAATTGAAGTGTCTGTTTTAAAAGTGAAAATAAAAAAAAATGTCCAACTACATATCGTTATATACACGATACCTGTGCCGAAAATGATCTTTAAAAAATTTTGTCTGTCTGTCTGTCTGTTTGGTCCGGCTAATCTCTTAAACGGCTGGACCGATTTTGACGGGACTTTCACTGAAAGATAGCTAATTTTTGCGGGAGTAACTTA
This sequence comes from Hyles lineata, assembly GCA_030180105.1. Lineage (NCBI taxonomy): Eukaryota > Metazoa > Arthropoda > Insecta > Lepidoptera > Sphingidae > Hyles > Hyles lineata. The sequence goes on along the minus strand of JARJEE010000027.1, from coordinate 5,406,403 downwards.
AGCTACTTTAATTTTGAAAAACAAATTAGGGTTCCGCAGAAAAAAAAATAAACCCTTAAATTTTGTGGTTGTTTTTTAAATATGGTATTATGACACGCGGGTGGGTGAGCTCTTTGATTTATTTGGTTTAAAAATATTCTAAAAATGTCAGGTAGCTGATGTAATAAGGAGTAACCTCTAAGGGAGTAACTTAGGCTACATTTATTTTAGAAAAAATATTTTATTTTAGAAAAATAAAGTTTTTGTTAAATTCCACGCGGACGAAGTCACGGGCACAGCTAGTTAATAATAAATCGTTTAAGTCATTCCAATCAAGAGGATTTTGAATGGTATTTAGATTAATTCTCTCGCTAAAGAGTAGTGGAAACGTACTGTTTGGTTCTGGTTTGAAGGATATTGTCGCCAGAGTAACTACTGGACATATTGAGACTTAACATCTCATGTCTCAGTATGGCGAGCGCAGTGGAATACCAAGCATTGCTACTGTTCATGAACGATCGCATCGCTTACCATCAGGCGAATAACATAGATGTCCCGCCATTCATTGCGGCAATCAAATCCAGGTATTATTAATTTATTTGATAAACTAATAACTTTATTTAGTAATACTATATTTACCGAAAGACCATGGAAAATATCTAAGCTAATCTAAGGAAAGCGTAATTCTTTAAAAAAAAATTATAGTACCTATTTCCATTATTACCTTTTCTTTTACTTTTAAAAAGTATGATGATACATTAAGGTCATAAATTGACTACGTAAAGAAGTACGTACTACATCAGACACTAAGCAATTAAATTTGCGAAGAATACCAACCGTAGGACTTGGAATGCTAAACTTCATAAGGTATGATTGCTCCTTCACCCAGTTCCAAAAGTAAAATATTTTCCAGTCAATATCCAAGACAGAACTGACGTTGAACGTAGTGTTGTTCAGAAACTCCTCACATGATGTCCAGTTCGCCACATTCACTTCACTAAAGTACGGAGATCGTTGACTTTCAAAACTATTTACTAATACTAACATAATTAAAAATAACTGTAATTTAATCTTCATTTTTGAAAATCCTTTTGTGTCTTTATTAATAATTGTCTAAATGATTATGAAAGTGTTTTGTGTTGAATTTTAAAACCTTCCTGAAATATCATATTTTTTAAATCACGTTTTATATTGTTCACAATCTTTACCATACTCTGAGAATAACTTCTAATTATATAAATACCATAATACTAATTGCAATGTTACACGTATTACAAAATGAATATTGTTTCGGTAATTTTCGATAATATATACTTCACAACTGTTATTATTTTCAGTAGCCATATCATAATAAATGAATGTTTTAATAATATCAATTTTGTTGACAGATTCTTGTTTGCATATCATTATCAGGTCGGCGAATATTTAACATGGACGTCATAATACGAATACTTTATATACGAATATTACTTCAAATTAATAAGATTTAATAACATAGGTATTTAATGTAATCATTTTTGAAATATTATGAATGTAGGTATTCATTGCCTAAAGTGTTACAAATATTTCATACTTTCATAAAAAACAAAGGCCAAAGACTGTTTAACTTTTTAACAAGTTAAAAAGTTCTACTTTTAATTCAAATAGAAAAAGTTAAAGGTCGGTAATACCTTCATATTGACTTTTTATAAGTAGCTTAGATCGCCAAATTTCCAAAGTTGCAAAAAATCTAATCTTAACACAATGCGTAAATATTCAATGTGTTCAAACATCGTGGGACGGAACATACAAGGCGAAATGTGGGTGCCCTGGCATCTCTGCCTACCCCTTCTGGGAAAAAGGCGTGAGTTTATGTAATGTATGTACAAACTTCTTCCTACTTTACGTCATAATATCCGCTAGTATAAATACTATATAATATAAGGATGGTGGAAAACCCTACATAGTGACCAAACAAGTGAATCACATTTCGATTTCAGCTTGTAAATTTTGGATTACATTTGATAGCTTGGGCAACACATGCATGATCCAAGCGTAGTGGATGTTCATGGGCGGCAGTTATCACTTACCATCAGGTGACCTGCTTGCTCGTTTTTCGGACCAAAGCAATAAAAAAATATTACATACACGATAATCATTTCGATCATTAAAATATATGTATAACATGGCAAAAAGTGTACGAAGCGGCGACAATTTTACTTACAGTATGTGGATGTGTAGGTGTAACTACTGACTAGTCAATTATAAAAAAAAATCTAGTAGTCCATCATTTTTTGTCGTAGTATCGGGTTGCCTTATTAATACTAAATTCGATGTTAGCGCCCTCATTAGAAACAGACTTTTTTGCCAAACTATAATTAACGGCTCTTGTAAGACTACTCTTACTACCTACATCACAGTCACGTCATAAAAAAAACTTCATCAACAATGCAACAACCATTTAATAATATCACGGAATGGAGAACATTTCGTCCTTTTTCTTATCAGTCAGGCACGCTGAGAACCCATCTCCAAGCTCCAATGTTGCTGCGGTGCTTTCTATCTCGGAGCGGTATGGCATCGGGTCAGTTCTTGCTGACAGCGATGCTACTCCAATGTGACAGTCCATCATGACCAGGAACTTGCCGCCGCGAAGCAGCTTCATGTGGAACTTGAGGAGAGGCACTGCGTTGCGGTTTGGTGAGATGTCTGAAAAAAGTATTTGTGCTGTGTATTGTGATTTGCATAACCTTCTATAAAGTCTCCCGATGCAAGAAATACTTTACGATGCCTATTTAGGGCATTTGGAAGGCAGTCTACCGAAATTGTATTTTAGGAGAAAAATAATGCAATTTTACGCAATATCACGTTTATTTTCATCATAATTAAGTAATAATCTTTTATCGCTACCTGGAGGATCACTCGTTGATCAGTGACAGACAATACGGTTTCCGTCAAAATCGATCGACGGGTGATCTTCTAGCGTTTGTCCTGCATCGCTGGGGTGAGGCGATTGACCGGCGTGGCGAGGCTCTTGCTGTGAGCCTCGACATAGCCAAGGCGTTTGATAGGGTCTGGCACCGTGGTCTTCTTTCCAAGCTTCCGGCATACGGTCTGCCCGGCAACCTGTGTTCGTGGATTTCCGGCTTTCTGCATGGGCGTAGAATACGTGTAGTCGTTGACGGACACGCTTCGGCGCTCTTGTCGGTAAATGCCGGAGTTCCACAGGGCTCGGTGCTGTCGCCCACCTTGTTTATTCTGCATATCAATGACATGTTGTCGCTTGGCAACATTCATTGCTATGCAGATGACAGCACGGTTCATGGGCGATACCACTGCGGGCCTCCGGGTTGCCGAGTCGAAACTGTGAGGGGACGTGAAGATCTTGTCATTGAGCTCAACCGGACCTTGGATCTCATTTCTACATGGGGTTCCAGGAATATGGTTGAGTTCAATGCCAAGAAAACTCAGGTGTGTGCGTTCACGTGCAAAAAATCCCCGTTCTCTCCCCTCCCCATTCTTCAGAGTACTCCCCTGTCAATGCGGAATGACCTGAGTATCCTTGGTGTGGATATCCGCTGTGATCTCAATCCAAGGAATCACATCGAGGGCGTAATATCTGCCACGTCACGCAGGATTGGTGTTCTGAACAGGGTGCGTCGGTTCTTCACGCCCGGTCAGCTTTATCGTTTGTATAAAGCGCAGGTCCGGCCGGGTATGGAGTACTGTTCGCACCTCTGGGATGGATCCGCCCAGTACCTGCTCGATGCCTTGGATGGATTGCAGCGGCGGGCCATCCGCATTGTGAATGATGCAGACGTTACGAGCAACTTAGAGTCGCTACAACTCCGGAGGGATGTCGCCTCTCTAAGCGTGTTCTACCGCCTGTATCACGGGGAGTGCTCTGAGGAATTGTTCAACTTGATCCCCTCCTCTCCATTCCTTACCAGAACCACGCGGGCTGGCTTGCGAAGCCACAGCTTGTCGGTCCAAACCATCCCGGCGCGAACCAAACGGTTCTCTAATTCTTTTTTGTGCCGCACCGTCAGGCTGTGGAATTGTTTGCCATCTCACGTGTTCCCTCCTTCCTACAATCCTGGGTCCTTCCGCCGTGGTGTGAAGAGGCACCTTAGCAGGCCGGCATAATTGTTTCCATTGGCATGGGACTGCCATCCGATGCCAATGGATACTCTGCCTGGGCGGCATTTGCGCTTACCAGCAGGTGCAATGCCGCCACTATGTCGGGCCACAATAAAAAAAAAAAAAAAAAAAAAATAAAAATTTACCTTCTTGATCAATGTATGGATTAACTAAGTTGACAAAACTTCGCTTTTAAAATATTCTAAAATCAGCATGTAACCTTCGTCTCTACTGCATTCAGAATATGCTAACCTCACCATCTGCCTCGCCTTTTAATAATAACTCAATTCGTCTTTCACTAAAATCTTACAAAAAGATCACCACTTCAATTTCCTTCCCTAAACCTTCATCTTTTACAAAACTCGAAAACCACAAAAGTCACAAACTCACTGCCCTCTCTGATAACATTGGGTACTCCAAGGAAGCTGCCAGCGGCTCCTTGTTCAGCAAACAGGAGCACCTCGTGCTTCGCCTTGCCCATGGTGAGGTGCAGCGTGGCCGCGTCCCAGTTCGGCTGGATCTCCAGGTACTCGTACATGTCGTTCCAGATGCGTTGGGTCATCTGGAGGGATATTGGAGTTACCAACAACATACATTCACCATCACTCTCGATCGTACTCTCGATTGGAGAGGAGGTCCATGCCCTGCAGTGGGACGTATGATACAGCATACACTGCGTTGTTACATATGCAACGCAGCATATGTAGCGTTGATATCGCTACATATGCTGATATAAGATATAGGAATCTTAGTCCTCTATGAGAAGCCCATTGATTGAGACCACCCTTCTGTGCTATACATTGCCAACACACAGGAGCACAATCCAACGGTATATGTACAGGATGTTTTCATAATTGATAATCGCTGCAATCAGTTTCATAATAAATTCTATATACTGTAATGTAAAAGCTAATTGAATAACTATCGTGTTGCAGTTTAATATTCTATTGTTTCCAGCATATTATTGTTATTGTTGCCTAGCACATAATAATAAACATAGCAACTGACCCTTGGTGTAGCATTCTTGAAGGTCATTTCCAAACATTTGTTGTCAATTTTCATATTCCATGTGTAGTATATGCGCCATGGCCTGCCAACTAGCTGGTCAATATCAAAATATGGTTCTATTCCTAACTTCTTACATGCTTCTTCACTTCTTTGCTGCATATCTGGTTTTGGTCTATTCATATATTCACTCTTCGCCAGGTTGACAAAAATTAAGATCATCCACGTCTTTTCCATAAACCCCTGCATAATGGATTTTGTTTCGATTTTCGTTATAATCGATATTGTTAGCTGGATCTAAAGTAGTGCACCGATTGTTAGTAGAATTGTGAGCACGTTTGGTGCTCTAATCAGACTAAACTACTGGTTGCGATTGCTTCCTATAATAATGGTTCAGCGTGTGAACAAAGTGTGTTATGTTGAATTGTTTCCGATGATTGTCGTGCATACTTTTAAACATTCAGTGTCGGTGTATCATTGTAACTATCCATCTATTTACAGACTACCGCGCATTTTGATTAGGTATACTGATTTAGACGGTATTTCATTGTGACAATCAAATAAGTTATAATTAATAGTTATGTTATTCATTGGCCTGATTGCACACTTAGATATGCGAAGATGTCTCAACATAGTCAATGAATGGGTTAAAATTTTCCGCTAAATTAATATTAATTTAAATGGATTTTTAACAATTCATCTGCAAAATCTGCATGACTACGACCTCTGTCGAAATTTTCTAAATAATACACCTTGCAAAGGAATCGTAAACATACGGCTTTGTCTGACAGTTGTTTCCACTTTAAGTAATTCATTTATACAATAGATTCACTTTACCAATACGCGTGTTTAAATGTTTTTTAAATTACTTGCACAACTCTGTTCGGAATGAAAGGCAACAATCATGAAATATTTACAGCGACATGAACAACACATCGCATTACATCTGCTGTGAGTAACAGCGGCCGTTGTTCGCGCTAATTAGTTTGTATATATTTAATTGCTTGCAATTATTTTCTTTCATAGCAGCCCACTTTACGACCTTCATTCCGTTTGGCATTTGTACATGGCCGGTATTTATCACAATTCTGAAAATGAAATTCTAGGGTTGGTTGGCATGCCCCCGCACAACGGTTCGGCTCATTTGTTGTAACGTGGGCGTTACGTACCGGCCACCGATGCGTATCTTCGGAATAGGTGGAATTGGTGGGCGGAATATTATTACCAGTCGTTATGTTCAATGACAGAACGCGAGGCTGTATTTAATGACTTCACCGCCCAGTGGTGGCAGTGGGAATTAAAAAAAAACTAAATAAAAAGTTACCGCTTTGATTATCAATCTGTTCTTTTTTCAAAATGTGTGTGATCTTTTTTAAATTATTTTCTAGGCGAATATTTTCATCCAGGAACATTGTAATCGACCAAAAAAGTTTTATTTCATGAGCAAAAAAAACAAAGCAATGTGTCGCGATTTACAAAATTAACATAAATGGCCACAAAAAAACGCGACATACAAAATGGCATAAATATATTTAACGCGATCTCCATCACGGTTCTAATTACGTAATTATCATTTGTGAAAAAACTCATTACAACATTATTTTATCATGTTTTCACGGAGCAATATTTACATAAATTTTATTCAATCTAAAGATTTTGTGATAAGCACCACGTTTTGGGTCGTGCATTGGAAACTTAATAGTTATAACGGCTAGTTCGAGGCGTAACCAACACGCAGTGGGCGTATGTTCATGATTTATGTTATAAATGTTAGCCACCTTTCCCTAGAACTATATAAACAAACTTCGCCGCGCTACTTTGTAATTGCTTCGTGATTTTAACTTGCTATATAAACTGCTGTTTTTATAAAGCAAATATGCTACTTGATATCGGCGAGGATTATAACCCGATTCTTTGCTACAAGACTGACATAATTGTTCCGACTTTAAAGATATATTCGTAATCGTTTATGGAAAGTTGTTCTGTTAAGATTGCATTAGCATAGGATGTCAGTGCGGTTACTTTAATAAGATAGTATAAAGAAATACTTTTTACTGGATAAAATATTTAAGCAGGACGTTCAAGACTTGAGATATAAAGCATTGACCTCTATGCCTGGGTGTGTACTCCACTATATTACAAAGTCTACGTAACGTTCATTAAATTGTAATTGTGCACTTCTTGCCTTGCCTCTATTCTATCATCCGAATAGTATCTCCTAATCGGCATCTTAGTTTCTTTTTTTCTTCATCAAACTCCTAAATATTATGGCGCTTAGACATTCTTAAAAGCATTCTAAATGGAATACACTTGCAGGTTATCTGCCGCATGTCCCATGAATATTTTTTAAGTATGCATAATCCTTTAATGGAAAAATCCTGGCGAAACAAAACGTCTGGTGTGTGTGCAGGTGAAATGTGGGTAGAACGAGTGCCGGCTGTCAGTCGCAGACCTGACGCCGCCGCGGGTGCACCTCCCGACTACTTGCAGGGCTGTCACTAATTCTATGATTTATAGATTTTTTTAATAATCTAAAAAAATACTTAGTTTGATTGTTATACAAATTATAATGTGCTGTATCGCCGCGTTATTAGATGCTGCTGGCTACAGGAATTGACAAAATAGAATTCGATTGAGATGCCTTAGGCTATTGTACACCACGCTGGGCTTAAGAGGCTGGCTGTAGAAGAATAAGGAATATTTTTAAAGTAGGCATATTAAGGCTATATAGGCATAACGGGCTTCAACCAATACGTTTCGGTTCGAAAGCCAACTTACTCTGAAATCAGCTCCAACCAATATGTTTCAGCCCAAAAGCAAACTTTATCTGCTGACTGTATACCGTAACCAACCAATACAATTGGGGAAAAAGCCCACTGACTCTGCTGTCTGTACATAGTATCAGTCAGAAGATACACTTCTGATGACGGACCGATGGCGAAATAATCATCGTCAAAATGGCGTAGTCACATAACATCAGAAGCCAAGAAAGTTTATTAAACAAAAACCTTAAAAAGTACCCCTGGCAAAGTCATATTTTATATACTAAGTATAAAATAGATTTCATAGCAATACAATTTATAACACCCATCCTTCTAAGATTTAAGAAACAAAATCCCTTATCGTTATTATAAAATAGATAACAGCTGAGCAACCCTACAGCGATTAAAGTGGGCGCGATCGAGTAGTGAGTGACGTTGGATCGAGAGCTCTCGTACAGAATGGATATAAATTAGTACCCTCCGCTGTATTAATGGATCGGAAGGTGACTTACTGGTTTTGCCTTGCCACCGACCGCGCCCAAGGAACTCTAAAGATGACTTTTTATTGCGTTTTATACTATGAAATCGTAGAGGTCAAATAAAGGTTAACAAGAGGTTTGTTTTTTAGTGCAGATATTGAAAGTTGATAAAGTGACCTATGTTCAGCAATGGACTGAAGAGAAGAAGAGAAGAGAAGATCTTTTAATTTCTATCAGACATTTTTCCCTGAAATTCAATATAAATACATTTACTTAACCAATCTTATAATTTATGGTATTTTTTTATTTATTATTCGAACAAGGACCTTTGACAACGTATTATTTTTATTGACCCCAATTGATATCTGTATCCCGCATTATTCGCTTTTCATATATCGTTTGTTATCAATTATAGGAATGGTGAACTTATTCAGAGAAAAACGAATATTTTTTTCTAAAAAAGATCTCATGTGTAAGTAACTATTTAGAAACTAATATAATTTAGTTTACTACGTTTTACACAGCTATTCGCCAACAGTTTGCAATTTTCCTAGGCGGAGGAAAATTCTAATACAAAAACTTTTTTCGAAAGATAGTTTCAAGCTTCTAATATCATTTATAATCGTGGATTTTATTCTCTACCTTACAGGCAGTAATGGCATCACAGTTTTTGAAATATATTTTTCTAGGCAGAGAACGGACTGTCTCTCACATTATAGTGTGCACCAAACCATTACCGCGACTTTTTGGCAAACATGTCTGCCTCGACGTACACTGACTATTTGGTCTTATTTGTTGCTTTTATTCACATGCCATAACTCAAATGAACAAACAGCCTAAAATTCTTACAAAACATTTTAATTACATTCTTTACTTAATAGCAGCCCTCACCAGGGTTCACTTTTGTACGCATTCTCTTTCATATCGCCCATTTTTAGCTACTCCATCAACATAAACATTCAAGTGTAATTACGTCTATTCCACGAAAAAATACGTAACCTCTCAAATTATATCTACTTACTTAATATCAGAGAGAAACCTTCAAAAAGTATATTTTGTATCACTCTGTATTTTATAAAATATCCAATTAACAACAATACTAATTTAAGTAGCAGGAACTTTCTTTCCAAAAAATATTATTTTACGCCAAGATCTACCTAATCTGTCATTACAAATAAATAATCTTCACACTTAAAGAGTTCAAATGGCAAATAACAACACGTAATAATAATAAAATTACCCAAACTCGAGTGATTAAGTTAGAGCGGCAAGTGATATCACTTTCGTGTCGACTTTTCCTTTCACTGCGCCGAATAAGTTAGGAAAACATTTTCGCCTCTGTAGTTCCGTACCCTCCTATAATCCTCTACCTGCTGAGATATACCGTACTTACCCCGCACAGCCACTATCATCCATACCTACCATTTGTGATCCACTACGAAACAACATAACTACAAAAAATACACAAATGATTTTGAACTGTAACACATTGATATAAAGTTGAAATTGACTCGCGTGTGTCTCGCAGTTAGGATCTGATTTATGATTGGTCATCCCCCCACCAAGCGGCCGCGCGCCCTGCCTCATGCATTTAAATTGCTTCATTACAGAAGTAGACGCCGTCGCGTAGGGTTGTCCGTTGGGAAAAATGTTTTGTAGTTTCCAGTGAAACTTTGTTTCCGTTGAACACACACTCGTTTCGTTAGATTTGAATGAAGCCTATTGGGACTCGGCACGGGTTTTCTACCTTAGAACAATGAATTATATTTCGGTTTTGGTAATTTATTTTAATCTCCAGTGGGAAGTGATTGGTGGGTATATACATGGATTTGAGTGTAGACAATACAACTTGATAATATGTATTGAGTTATCAGTTTCCAATGTACCTAATATCTCTATGAATTTTATGCGATAGGTTGGCATTTTTGATGCGACTATGCAATCTAGTCAGAACTCTGTTCAGCAATAAAACAAGAGCGACAAATGGTTAATTTCTGCCTATTTCTAATTGGACTCTCTACTTACCAGTATAAAATAGTAAATGTGCATAAACTACAGACTAAAAGAGCCGGATCCATAGAAGTGCACCTGATTCACAGAAAACTAGAATAATTGCTCTGGAGTCCAAATCAGATTAGGGATTTTCTATAACATGGAAATAATTTCCGCCGTCCTTAATTCTTTACGCACTTTCTTTTATTCGTTAAATAACTTAAATCGCATAACTACCAGGTTTTATGGACTTTTATGAGCGGTTGTATGTGTTGAGTTTTTATACCATTGAAAACACTTACACACTACTCCAGCATTTCTTATCAAAAAAGCGTGAATAATCAAAATATAATTTTCCATTTTTTAAAATTCTCGCAAGCACTAACTGGCCAGCAACCCTAGTAAGTCATTCGGGCGCGGGAGGGCGGGCCGCTATCTGCGCGCCGATCATTAGTCCCCGAGAGTGGGCAGACGAAAATTTTGCATGCTACCGACAATATTCCGCGAGAACAGCCAGTGTTTTGGTTGGGCTACTTTACTTATTATGAAGTGTTAGGTTTATTGCTGAGAGTGGATCGTAGACAACTATGAAGGTAAAAAGCACAAACATGAAAAGACTTTTATATCGATTGAATTTTCTTAGTATAAGAAATGACAAATAGACTTCAGCTTTGTTAAGTCCATAGCACACACCTCTGAATTTCATAAGGTGAGTATTCATTGACAATTGTCGCGCACATCAACGATAAAAATAAATCCTAAAACAATCCGCATACGTGAAAGTTCTCCAAAAGAAATTTAATAGTATAAGAAGTCCTTAACCGTATTAATAGTAGTCTAAAAACGACTACCATGAAAACGATCTATATGATACAGACGGGTAAAATTATAATCCAAATGAATCCCAACATTCCGCAACCTTACTGATAACTTAACAGCAGGCAAAAAAGAAAAAGATTTCAAACAAAAGTTCTATTTTTAAAAACAACAATGCTCGTCGAAAGTGTCCATAATGATGGACGATGGCGACATGATTAATTACATTAAAAATTAAATGACAGCTCCCTTTATCAATTTATGGCGGTATAAAATAAGCAATTAACATGTCATTACCGTTATGGCGTACGGTGGGCCGGTCGGCGACTTCTGTTACAAATTTTTGTTATTAATTAACGAAATCAACTTTAATTATAGGTAAAAGGCGATTTATTCAACCGCCCGTGAGTTTAATTTACTCTGATGGCTTAGATGATTGAAGGTTTTGATGGCAACGAATTTACATAAGTGATGTATAAAACTTCGTGGGATTTCGTGGAGCCGTAATATCTCAGTTATGTTATTTTATGTAGTATGTTTTATTGATCGCGATAACAGATGTTGTAGTAAATATAAAACTGGTATTCGATAAGGCATACTAGAAACTCTTCGCTAGGGAGTCCAATAAAGTATGTATTTATTAAGTATAATTTATAAATAATGTATTATCCCATTTTCTATAAAAGCCATTGCTAGAAGCATGAACTTATCTCATGGCCAAACACTAATAAGCATTTGCTTTATCTCTCACCCTTCCGCAATTATTTTAGTCATCAAATTCACAGGGATGCGGTGTCATATTCTAAAGTGATTTTTCTTAAAGAACTAGTTTCGTACTGTATTATCACCATTTTTATTGATCCTAGGTCCAGTGATGAGCAAAAACTGCCCCCGAAAACTTTCACAACGACTTGGAAGAGACCTGCATTCACTTCATGCAACCTCCTTTACTTTTTCTGTCCACTTTGTGGGTATTTGAGGAGTTTTGTTCATATTCTCCGCAGTATGTGCCTTGTATTGATAGCCTCCATGACTCAGTTGGTTAGAAGCCGGCTGTGAAACGTGGGACCGTGCGTTCGATTCCCGCTCTGAAACAAATATTTATGTGATCCTCAGTTATTTGTTACGGGTCTGGCTGTTTGTGTGACCGAAAAGCCTCTCGTACTTCCTGATACCCACTACACAAGACTCGATCTTTGTGTGGGGTCAGTACTATGTACAAACATAGACCATAGACTATGTTGATAGTCATAGAGCCATTTTTACTTGTTAAGCCGGAAATTTTATTAAATATAATAGACTCTTACTACTAACATAAATTAAAATTAATTCTGACTCAGTGACGTCAGATTTTGTATACCACCATGCGATGGAATATCTATGAATCCTTTATAATACAAACAATAGCTTTAAGCTGAAAGTAATTTCTATATTCTCTATTTGCCTACCTAAAACTAACAATAGGATTGAGTCCGAAATGTTTGCGTGAAAATCAACATGGCCGATTAAACTTTAACAACTATCATTGAACAGCGTTATTTTTTTATGACAGTAGGCAAAGGAACGTGAACGTAAAACTTACAACTTGTGTGGTCTAATAAACAAATAGTAATAATAAAACATAATTACAATTATTTTTATTAAAAATAGCGTAATTAGTAATGGCTACTGGACAAAATGGCTGCATAATTATTGTTATAGTCTTTTTATGGCTTTTGGTACAATTATTGTCGTAATATTCGTGTACCGAAGTGTAGTAGATATAGTGAGGGTTGTAGTTTAATAGGGTGGTCGAATTCGGAAATAATTGTAAGTTTTATTGATATTGGCTGATAAGTGTAGACCTATAGGGATAAAGTATATTAAACGCTAGTAATTAATTGTATATAGAAAACATTCTTATTTATTAATAATAATTAATTAATAAGGATACAAAATTATGCACTATTAATCGTTTAGTTTTAATATTTTAATCGACTAAGGAACATATATTTATTTATTCGCTAGGGTCTAGATATTCTCTTAGAGAAAAATTTAAGGAGATAAATATAATGACAGTAGCATCACAATATATTTTTGAAAATCTAGTTTATGTTCATAAAAATAAAGAAAGTTTTCGTAAGATTAGCGATATTCATAACAAAAATACTAGGAATAAGAATAATCTAGCAACGCATAAGACCAGACTCCACAAGATCAGCAAATCTTTTAAGGGTTACTGTATACACTTTTATAACAAAGTTCCCAGTCACATTAAAGCCTTATCTATTACAAACTTCAAAGCAACTATCAAACAAAAATTATGCAATAAAGCATATTATAAAATTTCGGAATATCTAGATGATAGCAAGGCTTGGGAATAGAATAAAATTAAATAAATGCGTAGTATCTCGGAGCGGAAGTTTTAGTGTGCTCTGTATAATATCATCTTAATTAAGTAACTTATCACATTTGCTATTGTTTTGCTTTGTAAGTGATTGGGTATGTCATGCTCGCTAAAAAGTCTGTGCTTGCGGTGGCGTCGTGTGCCGGGTCGGTCACTTCCCTGTAGTATGGTTGAGGAGGCCGATGGCTGGCACATGCGTCATACTCGTGAACGGGTGCTGCTTGCGTAGACTGGTCTATCCAATCTGCTTACATTGTAACGGATTGATTGATCGAGTATATAACGCTATTATTCACTGCTTTAGCGAAAAAGAGTATACTGATCCTTCGTTTTGGGCGACTTCGCTTCACTCAGCCATATTTATTATAACATAAACATATTCGTGTTAAAAATATTAATTGTAAATTTACAACAAATTATTAATAAACTGCTCTGATTTAAATGTATATTATGTAATAATCACTACATTGTAAACTGGTTTTGAAAAGAGCAACACTAGAGTTTCTTGCCCGTTCTTCTCTAGTGAAAACCGCTTTCCGAACCGGGTGGTAGATAAAAAAAATGACTGAATCTAAACGATGTTGAACATTTTAATGGATTCAATAAATTATTTTCATTTCATTTTCATTTTCATAAGTTACAAGTAAGTTTATTAATTGAAGTATAAAATATCCCATTTCATGACAATTTTTTTTTTTCACATTTAATATATATTCGCGTCTCACGGGTCTCTCGGCAGCGATTTATTACATATTTTCACATGTTTAGTGAAATTCAAAATCGGAGTTTGATTCCCAGAATCGGGAAATAATAAATTTGATTCAACCTAAAAAACTATAGATCTTTTATATATCCTTAAAAATATATATCCAGCAGATGACCGATTTTATAATTAAATAATACTAACACAGCTTTCGTATGAAAAACATGGGCCTGTTCTGTAACTACGGAATTAGTTGCAAGCTTGAAAAATATTAGATAAGACGTAGATTCCGTATCTGCAAAGAAATGATAGCTGGTTTATCTGTGCTTGAGAATATGGTTTCTCAATGCGGTCGGACGAACAGGAAAAATATGGATCTATTACGCCAACAAAAGAGTGGACTACCGTATCCAATGGCGTAAAATGGACCCAACTTACGGGGCTCTTTACACATATCCAACTAGAAAGTATAAAGAGAAAAAGACAGCAGACAGCTAACATTACGAAAAAAATCATAAATTTAGACCTTTTAAACATCAACGGTATCAAAAAGGCATAATCTAGTATTCATACCGGAACCCAACTTCTGAGCTCTCTTCACATATCACACTATAAGACAGAAATATATAATATGTCTGCTACAGAAAGAAAAATTTAAACTTATTACTGTTTTTGTGACTTGTAAAAAAAAGTCGGTTTTACGGGCGAAGATTTTACGTGACAACGTCTTTTTCTCGGTAGAATATTTATTGATATGAATATAATTAAATTAATCACTCAACTATAATTAGATCATAGTTGAGTGGGAGAGAGACGCAAGGCATTCGGCGGGCCTCTCTCTCGTTCGGTGACTCATCGTAACGTTACCGGGCGTTACACTTTTTCATAAGTGACTCCCAGCCGCAACCTAATTTAAGACGTTGTCACGTCAAAACTTGATTTTATACACACTATTAACTAATATTACAATAAATAAGGGCCTAACCCCTGTCTATCGACATCTCGGTTGTAGCAACTCAAGCCCTCAGCTGTGATTATTTGTTGATGGTTGATGCAATGCATGAAACAATCATTAAAACAAATTATCCACGGTCACTTATTTACTCCTAACTACCACATAAGCTGTCATATACAAATATGGTTCATGGCCTACGGTTCAAAGGGCAAAAGCTAATCGAGCAACGTAACACGTCTACTGCTTTTGAAATCGACGCTCATTACAATAGTAATTAGACATGTGCAACTTACATGTAATTGGTTTGTGCCGATCGGGTCTCGATTGGATTGGACATAGCCGTAGTATTAAACGCTGGTTAGGATCGGTGTACATATCTTGCTTTAATTTATACATTAACGGCCTTATACATACGGCCGTTCTCTATAATCTATCTATCTTTAACAAGAGGTTAAAATAGTTACCATTACTATGTTGGTACAATTATCCATACTTATCTATCTTCGTTAAGTGAAATATAAAATGCATCGAAATATTTAATGAAATCTCTTGTTAAAGATAGATAGATTATAGAGAACGGAGATTATTGATAGTCAGTCTTAAAACTTATTTTAGTTATCGCATCGTCTTCATGTCATTTCTGTTCATAGAAATACCAAAACGCATATTCTTAGCATTTATTCATTATATATCATTACACAATACATATTCCGTGAACACAGCTGTACGTAATACGTCGAAACGTCAACAATTTGCCTATTTTGCCGCCAATCCCGTCAGTGTTGCCACAATGAAAAGTCGGATATCAATAACTACTCATACGCGATCCAATCAAGTAAAGGTGTCACATTACTGCAAACTATTGTTAAAATTCAAGCCGTGTTTACAAACATAACAAGGGGCTGTTATAATCTGTTTTGGATACGTCCTTTTCTATTTATCGCTGTGGCAACTTTTTGCCCGATTGTTTTTTTTTCGGCGGCAGGCAAAGGTATGGATTTCAACGCCTTATTGTTGGTTTATCCGCGCATTGTGTGGAAGGTGTTTCACGGAAAGGGAAGGTATATCGTACTTAGCCATCTAAGAATAATTTGATGGTTGGTGGTCCTTTCATAACCGACAGTTGACATTTCGAAAGGGATACGCTTCTAGAAATTTTACTTTCAATGGGCGTATATACGTGTAATGCACTCGTGGTAATATGCAAGAGTATAATATATTTCCTTACTTTCAATAAACTTTTGTAATTAGGTATTTATTTGTTTATTTATTTATTATATTATACAAGAATAGTCAGCTTACAGTGTACCCAAAGCGCTAACTATTACTTACAAATTATGACTTAAAAATAGTTTTATGCAACTTAATATTTTTGCTAAATTATCATAAAATATGTCGACATGCTGAAACTCATGTGTGAATTTGTATTATTGATAAAATGAAAAAAAAATCCCTCGGTAGAAATATTTTAGTCACGAAATGTGATATTATTCACGTGTTTTTTCTGTTATCCTAAATATGGAAAATATTGAGGCATCTAGCCTCAGTAATTTCCAGTACCAATTATCATATCTATTGTCAAAAAACAACTGACTAGTACTTTAAATTACTGGGTACGTCACCATATTATCAAGAAGATATTATCAATAACTAGTCATAGGTAGGTATAGAAGACAATATGGCTATAATAAATAATATTAATTTAAATTCCTGCTTTATAGCATTTCCATCAAATCTACCCCAGCATTGTATTATAAAAATAACAATTAATAAATATAAAAGTAAAACTGATCTTTTTGCTTTAACAAAAACTACAATTTTGCACCTACCCGCCACTCAGACAAGCGGAAACTTTACAAAACAAACAATACCTTTATACAACAATTACATTACAACGCAAAACCTCAAGCGTCAAATACCGAACTTTAGCTTTACAAATTTATATTTGCCGTTCGCAAACTAACAAAGACACACTATTTTTATGCCTTACTTAGATGGCTTCAGTATTATTTTTATATATTGTCTATATACATATGTTTATGTTAAATCTGTATCATAATTAATTATAGTTATGTTGATATTACGAAAAAGCACATACGTATTATAATAGTCAAGACTCACATAATTTTTTTTTATCCTTCCACGTTTTTTATGTTTGTTTTTCTTGACAAAAAATATTACTGTCTCAAATATAAAATTAACATAATTAAACAAAAACTAAAAGCACAAAGCTTAAATTCAAACATATACGTTTCTATATCTACCCAACATGCAAGCTACCGAAGTATTTTTCCAAACGCAAAAACATTTTTGTCGCTGGCCAGTAAGCGGCGAAGCGTGAAAGCTTGAACGAGACACGAGGGGTCCGCCGTTTTTTTTTTCCTTAATCCTAACCGGGATTAGGTTAAAGCCCTTTTGATTGGCAGCCGACGTCGGATGCACGTCTGGCGAGGTCCGTGCATGTTATTTTGGCGAGATATGCACACGTAGTAGGATCATTTTATTTGTAGTCTGGCTCGCCGTGACGTCCAGGTGATTTTTTTACGTTGGTAACCCTTTTCTCTGTTTCGTTTCGCTCCGCTACTATTGGTCGCATTCGTTTTTTAAAATTTTTCCATGGTCGCTTACAATTTAAAGTGTTTGTCTTTATGTTATAAATTACTATTACCTGAATAATGTTGTTATTGTTGTTGGTAACGGACCAAACGCGGCTGCCAACATGCTCACGGTGGTCTCGGGTTCGAATCCCAAGAAACATCTGACTTTTCGTAATCATGTGTGTTGATATTTATTCAATCAACACGCCCTATAACGGAGAAATAAAATATCAAGAGAAAACCTGCACGCCATAGCGATTTGTAAACATACTATGGCGAGTAAAAGTGCGCCAAATTGCACTATGCCAATGTGGTCAACAGTATCACCTAACCCCACTCAATCCCCATCAATTGTAAAGGCCCGTGCTCTGCAGTGGGACGTCTAAGTATGGGCTAATATAAATACCTGGTCAGATAACTTAAACTGATGTTTTGTAAACCGAACCAGAGATTTAAAGTTATAGTAGAGTTTAGTATACGAAGCCGATAGACATAGCCAGAATATAATTGAATAAATAAATACACCCAACAGTCACATACACAGTCCTAACCCCACACTAAGATCGAATCTTGTGTCGTGCGTATCAGGAACTGTGAAAGAAGTTTTGGTCTCAAACGCCCAGACTCGAAACAAATTCTTGGGGTTCACACAAACATTTGTATTGATACCGCCCGCCCTTAAGGTTCAATTTTCTTCCTTTCCTGTACTAATACTATTTTTAATCGTGCCTTATTAATCACTTACTATCAGGTATGACATTTGCACATTACCCGGAGCTATGACATATAAAAAAGAGAACATATTTAGCATTAAATAGATTAAAAAGTAGATTAGTCACTACTAACAAAAATAAAAAATACTATGAGTGAACAGAGCTTATGGTCAGCCGGCGCGACATTGGTCACGGGGTCAGTTCTCACGCGCTACCCGTGTTGCTGCCAGCCTCGTCTCACTGAGGATTATACGATATGTAGGGCTGCTCGTCTTCATACATGCTACTGATGCCGAAGACTGATAGCTCTAATCTTCTAATATATACTAGTAAAAGGTCCGAAACAAAATCACACGCCATAAGTGGCCGAGGTTGCTAATCCTTACACATTTGAATTTCGAACTACGACTTGTAGCAAAAAGCCTTAAATTATAATCAACTTCGGGTAACAATAATCCTTATTCCTTTAAATTAATATTTATTATGTTGTGGGCCATACTAAAATCAAATAAGAGCACACGCTTATTCGTGCTCTTATTTCTCTTGCCGTTTTTAGGCCGATACTTATAATCTAGTGTATATTTGATCGAAGGCTCTAATTAAGGTTTATAATTATTATTTTATTAATTTTGTTTATGAGCGTCTATTATTATTTTGTTGCATATTATTAGTATTGTTTTGCAATTATTCTATAAATAAACAAATAATTATTAATTAATTATTTTATTAAAAAGCCCTTTAGTCTCATTCAGTAGCAGACTGTACGTCCATATTCTTATTAGAATTGTTATTACTTTGACATTATTTTGACAACCTCCGTGGCACAGTGGGTAAGACGCTGCCTGTGAAAAGAGAGGCCGTGGGTTCGATCCCCGCACCGAGAGAAATGTAAGTGAAATGTTTGTGGAGCCCACAAATATTTCTTTTGGGTCTGGGTGTTCGTGGGACCGAAAAGTCTCTCGTAGTTCCTGATACCTACGGCACAAGACTCGATCTTAGTGTGAGATCAAGGCTATGTATGTGACTATTGGGTGTTATTTATTACTGTTCTAATATTGATGTTGTTCTCAAACTTATGTTATTGAAGTCAAACATTTATGAAACTAAATTTGGTAGCCATCATACTTTATAGTTTACAAAGTACCTGTAATATTATCTGCTTCTGTATCTGTATCAGCCCATATAAGGCCTGCTGGGCTGAGATTACGATTGAGTGGGAATAGGCCATGCGCTTCTAGAAAAATAATATTCCTATTCTTCTATTTAACATTCGTGACTGTATTTGTAATTGTATCAGATACATCGTAAGTAGCAGCCCTGTGATTCTGTCAGCGTGTCGGCGCAGTGACAATTCATTCAGCCTACCTGCGCGCGCGCCTAATCCAACTGACATACGAGACACCCGCCAAAGATCATCTCAGGTCAGTTGGTCACTTACACTGGTTAATGTTGCCTATTTCTTTAGAGCTTTGTAGAGACGAATGTTCGATTTACTTTAGAAAATAGTTTGTATAGTTTTTAAAAGTCTCATGGAGCTTATTGTTTTCTGCATAGTGTTACCCTAACCACTTCCAGAATATGTCTATGACTGCTTGACAATGCACAACGTTAACCATTGGATATAGAAGCATAAAATCTTCCGCAAAAGTTTCGTTCCTATATTAGTTAGCATTACAAAAGTATTTCTGAAAATGTGGTATAACGCGGCTTAAATGGGAGATAAAATAATATGTATATGTAAATATAACATATTTGATGTGAGATGGAAAGAGTGTAAGAAAGTTCGACATACATACATAAAATTTTATCACTTTTGAGAAAAAAAAAATATTAAATTTTACTTATAAAATAGGATAGGAATTGTATTAGTAGAATACATTAATAAAACCTTTAGGTAAACTACTTTACTAATCAATTTAGATTACACACTACAAAAACTGTCCTTGTAGGCAGTAACCAAAAAGTTGGTGCACTTGTCCGTTCGGCTGACGATTTGAAGCATTTATTGGTACGTATTGATCAGTTAGTGGATTTATTATACCGATACCCGGCACATTGTGTCGGATTGTCTTCCACATTCTCACGGCGATAACACTCACGTTTCATAGCATTTGAACTGTGGTATAAATCGCTACTAGATTATGTATCGTGTCGCTTGTCAGTCATGTTTAAATGCTTTGCAAGTTGAGTCACTGGTTGAATGTTTTTTAAAAGTTTTTATAGTACGAAATAACTATGTTTTTCTTGGCTGACATAAAGCTGCTCGCTAACTATTCTGCAACAGATGTTGCGCTGTTTCCACGTAATAACCTTTGAATATTCCTATCGTATACTTAAATATATATCTAGATTATCAGGAATATAATTTTTACAGCGTATAAATTGAGAAGCATACTCATTCGGAGGTTATTTCTGTAAAAAAACAGCTACAATTGATAGGTATGGTAGGAGTGTCGTCAGGCTTTTTAAATGGTGGCGAAAGTTTGGGCACAAAAAGTGATAATTTAATGATTTAAGACTCTCACAGCAAAACCAATAATGCATACAATTCCTAAAATAATTTTAGCCTACGCATTTGTAACGTAAAAAAATCTCGCACCCACAAGGATCAATGCGCGAGCTAAAAGGATTTGTCTAATTCAACCTGACACGTTTGACGGGCAAAAAATAAAAGAAAAACGTAAAAAACACAAGTTGACACGGCCGAGGCTTACGAGTTTGTTAAATCCGTTCGACTGATAAGCATCAGTGACACCTTTCGGTGAAAAAACATCGTAAAAAACTTGTCAGCCATCTGGGCTACTGTATTCAAATGGTTTTTTTATAAGATTCCCTGTGGTCTCCCAAAAACCACCCTTACGTGTGAGGTCGATGCTCTTAAGCGCATTTTGATAGTTTTTGTTATGAAATGACACTTTTTGCGGTCAGAAATGGTTTGATCATATCTCGGGTTGTCTTAAGTTTTTGTGGTTAATTGAGGGACAAACAGTGAATGGATTTAATTTTTTTGTTTATTCATTGATTGTTGTCCCTGGGTAGCAGATGGCTGATTGCTTTATTTTAGATCTGCAAGTAAGTATGTTTGATTTTGTGTAAGTTTTAGTAGTTCTTATGAGATTTTCAAATAAGTACTTAAAGATTCACACAATTCACACAAAAGTTCTTAGGAAGCCAAAGTATTTTATTAAATAGTAAGTTTAATTATAATAATTTTATTAAATAGTAATGTTTATATTTAAAAAATTTTAGAAGAACAAGAAAGAAGAATTTTTTTTAAGGATATTCCATCTTAATTGTCCTTCTTCAATAAGTTTTCTTTTATTGAGATTGACGACATCTTTCAAACTAATATAATGCTTTGAGCACTCGTCACATTGTATTGTATCAGCCCATATACGTCCCACTGCAGGGCACGGGCCTACTCTACAATCGACAGTACGATTGAGAGTGGTTAGGCCATATAGTCCACCACGCTGGCCTAGTGCGGGTTGGCGGACTTACATACCATAGAAATTCTTATAAACCGCTATGGTATGCAGGTTTCCTCACGATGTTTTCCTTCACCGTTTTAGTGCGTGGTGATTGACTATCAATACACACATGACTCCGAAAAGTCAGAGGTGTGCCCTGGGATTTGAACCCGCGACCACCGTGAACATGTTGGCAGCCGCGTCTGGTCCGTGTACCAACAGGCCACCACGCACTATTATACACGCTTATGTCCTAACAACTTATCAGCACTAAGTAATATTTTAATTCTAGCAAGTAAAATAAAATAAATAAATAAATAATTAATAAATAACACCCAACAGTCATGTACAATAGTCCTGACCCCACACTAAGATCGAGTCTTGTGTCGTGGGTATCAGGAACTACGAGAGACTTTTCGGTCTCACAAACACCCAGACCAGGAAGAAATATTTGTGGGCCGCACAAACATTTCTCTCGGTGCGAGTAACGAACCCGCGACCTCTCGTTTCACAGGCGGCGTCTAACCAACTGCGCCACGGCTGTCATGTTAGTAAAAGCTAAGTCCTGTTTTAAAAAGATTTTTTTTTATACATGCTGATTGAAATACATGGATTAGTTTATTTTTAAATAAATTATGGAAGCACAGAATACTTTTAAAGCTACGGTAATTTTCGCAGATTTTTTTTGTTTTTAAAACGAGAGCCTACAATGTTTGGTACTCGGGCATATTTTCAAATAATTTCAGTTTTTCTTTATCCTCCTAGCGTGGGTTTTAGCAACATCATTTAATTTTATTCTAGAAATATACATAAGGTGGAAAGCAATTTCGTTTATGCTTTATCCATAGATTGCTTTCATAACGTTAGATAATATTTCGGAGAATAGGGCTCAAGTACTTTCTATATTTTGAACAAAAAACGTTCACATATAGCAGTCAGGTACTACTACCTATGTACGCTACCCAACGCTACCAATAATTAAATGACGTTTCAATATGTATACTAAAAATATTTTTTAAATAGCAATTAGAGTGCGAACACTCAAGTACTAATAATGTACCTTCATAATATCAAAATGTCGTCACTAAGTTTCTCACAGATATCATATATAACCTTTTCAAGTTTCAATAAATTGTTATTGACTTAAACGAACAATCAACGTTTTCAATGGTGTGAAAAGTTTTGTCCTCTCTTATCCAAACGATAAAACGCCGCAAGCGACCAAAAAATTGTACAACAAAATTGAAGCTTATGTCTCGAAGCTTAGGTCTAAATTTAATTGGTTCAAAATGGGATGTTGATGTATCGCCCATCCCATTATAGTGCGGATCGATCTCGGTAGCATGACATTGTATTCAAATTGTGTACATTTAAATACAAAAACGCGATTATGTGATGATGGTCCATATAAGCCTGCACGTCCGCTCTACTGATTGGCATCTTAGGAGCATACGCACTGTATTTTCAAAACGCAGCAATTCACTGCTCATCTCTGGAAATACACAAAGATCTCGCGTGTGTATCTTAAAGAGTAGGCAGAGGCAAGATAGGTAAATAGACGACAGTAGTGTCACTTGCGCTTGCCAGTTATTACTTATTTTTTTACTAGGGTAACTGTGAAAATAAATATACCTCCGTAGCAAAGAACAAAACTTCCCAATAGGCTTTAAAAAATAGGTCGACTGACTCATAATGGTGCCTCGAATGACTGAGGCTGAAAATTATTAAAAAAAGAGAAATAAATGAAAAACTACAACAAATCTGCTTATTCAGTTCTTTTTCTGTAATGACCCACTTTGGATAAAGCAAGAGCGTAATTTCGCCATTAAACTTCAAAACAAACAATTTAATCACGCACATAAATCGTATTCTATATTACACTAGCGGTCGGGCCCGGCTCCGCCCGGGTGCATACACGTTTTAAAATGGCGGTCAAAATGTTTAATTCTGACTATCAGTTTAGAATATCGACCAATCGGACCACGAAAAACGAACAAAATTTCCTCGTATTTGCTAAAAATATCACTAGTGCTTTCCTCCTATAGGTCATAGCGTGATGATATATAGCCTATAGCCTTCCTCGATAAATGGACTACGCAACACTGAAAGAATCATTCAAATCAGACCAGTAGTTCCAGAGAACAAACAAACAAACAAACTCTGCAGCTTTATAATATTAGTATAGATGAATGAGTATTCTTCATGCCAACTGCTAGAACGCTACACTAGTTTTATTAAGATGCAAACAAAACGCTCGTTTTTTAAGTACAGTGCGTAGAGTTTCCTAAGATGTCACTCTCGAGTGCTTTCGGGAAGGCTTGTCGCATGTTGATCGCAGCACTTATTGCTGATGCGCTCATTGTCCGCGTTTCCGGTTTATCGTGTTCATTTTATTAACAAATCTCTTGGTGTTTTCTTATGTTATATTAAGGAAATGGGGTTAATATAAAAAGTTATAAGATCTAAGTCAAAACAAATAATATATAAACAAGTAAAAATGTATAAGATTGATTTAGACAAATATTATAAATAAGAAATTAACTCTGTCTTCTTCTGACATATTTATGACAAAACCGCCAAACCAATTTTGATACATTTTGGACATAGATAAATAGATATGTGTGAAGGACAAAGACTACCTTTTACTCTTAATTTCATCCCTCGAAGGAAAAAAGAGAATTATTCAGTTTTTATGAAAGTATTATTTGGTCAAATCCTTTCTTCAGAAATTTTTCGACATTTGGGTACATATAATTATAAAATGTAAATGTTGCTCTTGTAAATTCATATATTGCATAATATCCTAGACAAATACATAAATAGATATAATGTATTGTTAAATACACATATAGTGTGTACATAGAGCAGATAAATCTGGTTCAAAACACAGCATTTAAATCGTCGCATTTGTCATTGTAAACAAGCAATTATACGGCGTCGCGCGATGAACCCCAACAAGTGTCACCAGACAAAAGGACCATTTAATTCGAACCCCCGACCCTTCAGACGCTTGACAAATTGTATCATCACGGAAAAAATCCGTTTGGAAATCACTTGCTGTATTTTAGATTGATTTAATTGCTGTGTTTTAAATTCAATGGTTTTTAAAAAATATTATTTTTAATAACAAAATTCAACTATGATATCATTACATTCGTGGTCATCATACCTGGTCAACTATAAAAAAACCTGTATACTAAAACAGTCAAGCAGAAGTTTCGCTAACAGCGCCCACTATTCTCCAGATGTATAACCGTCCACTGTCCAAAGATCATGATTTGCAATAAGTTTAACGCCTTAATCTGGCCATATATTCTAATTCCGGACGCCTCACATGCGCTTATTCAAACCAAAATACACACAAAGTGGACCATCCGATCCGGAATCGAACTTAGAAAATCGGTAGGTGTTATTTAGTGGTAACTAAACACCCGAGACTACCAGACCCTCACTCAATATTTACGAAATATCAAACTGTATTTCCCTAAACACCATTCATTAAATTGGAGACAAGACCACCGCTGGCCCCTAATCTCGGCAAATCTAATCGTACGTCATCGAGACCATCTGCGACAATAGCCGAGCGGTTCTACTGTGGGCCGACACAACTGATGCCTCCCAACTGCGCTCACCCTATATTTTGGAAATATTTTTTTGTTTAGCAAAGTTAAAGTGCACCCAGGGGCGTGCGCTCCTTGTAGGCAGAAATGCAGTGCATTACTTGCTATTCACAGATATTTTATTATAACGTTCGTAAGGTTTAGATGACTTTAATTTATAGTAAATAAATGAATAAACAAAATACAAAAACTTAAAAACGCCTTATATTTTATAAATAGCATTTATTTGCAAGCACCCAAACATTATGTTTGCCACGCGACAAGCAAGCGGCGCTGCAAAGCAAAATAATGTACCTAATCAACCAAGTCATGCCGCCGCGTCCCGCATTACTTTTGTTTGCATGTGTGTAGTAATTTTCGTGTCCATGCACAATCGCAAACGCACACACCCATGAATATCGAAAGCCGCAACTCCTGCGGCAGGCCTCGGAAGTTCGGCAGTTGTCGGGAGTAATCGGAAATGTTCGTTGCCTATAATCCGAGTAAAATTAATAGGCGGAAATCTAATAAATCACCTATGCACATTATGCATTTTTGGTTAGTAAGGTTTTATTTGTTTAAATAGCAGAAATGTTTTGTGTTTCGCGGGGGCCATTTTGATTTTTTCATGTGTTTTTGCATTGTTTACTATTTTATACTAGTATGTTTGTAGTTTTCTTAAAAGATTTTTCATTTTAACATGTGAAAGTGTGTACATTTAACAGTTTACTAAGTTTCGATATTAATTGTAGTCATTTGATTTTACTAGAGCGTTTGTTTATTTTTTTAAATGTTATTTGATTGTGAGGTTTGTGTTGAAAATGTATGTTTATCAAATGAATGAATGAGGTGGCCGAAATCTTGCGTTTATTTACATCGGGATATAGTAATCTCAAGTAACCGGAACCTTGAATATGTGAAAATTGAAGCTGACTAGGTGAGATTTTTATTTTACTTATAAGAATTTCTCCCGCCGCGACGATCGATCGCTGTTTTGTCTGCCGTAGAAGATGGACATGAATAGTAGTACATCTAAGACTTGTTATGTTGTCATGGTTTCCGACTTAGAGATCCGTCGCGTGGCTGTGGCTATGCTAAAAACATAGAGTTAGTATTATAACTTATTAACTCCATGGCTAAAAACTATAAAAGAAAAAGTTTTTGTGAACGAGTACTCCGCCGCATACCCAGTGTCATAATCCTGTGCACGCCGCTGAGTGCACCTGATGGTTAGTGCGGAGTAAGGCAAATAGATCATCCACTGGCGAAAAACGTGAACTTCACCGATCTATACAATAATGCTGGTCCAGTAAAAACTATATGGATTAAAGTACTCTGTATATAAAGAAAAGGTAGTTATTTTTTGGGAGAATAGGTATATCCTTCCAACAGCTATGGGAGCTCCAGAAATATCACTTATCAAACAAAACGCAATAGTGATTCGGTTAAGTCAAGTCGGATTTCTGTGAGACAGCATGACGTCGGTACAGCCTACTCCTTTGGAGCTGATATGTAAAACAAGGCTTTACTTGTTGAAGGTCTCTCATAAGTGAGAGGCCGTCTGGGTAGATACTACCGCAATGTCGATTTCTCCAGCCAAACCGCAGTGTAAATGCACTATTGTGTTTCGGTTTGAAGGAAGTTGTAGCCAGAGTAACTACTGCACATATTAAGACTTAACATCTTATGTATCGGGAGGACGAGCGCAGTGGAATGCCAAGCATTGTTTTGTAATTCATGGTGTTTGGTTTTGCTACAGTTCATGAGCGCCCGTATCGCTTACTATCAACACGGACAACAGCTCGTCTCGCCATTAATTGCCATAAATAAAAGAAAAGATTATCTCACTTCAAAATGCCTCTTTAAATAATATTTATGGTTTCAAAAGACAATCGATATAATTCTCTCCACTCCTCACTCTAATTTAACCATAATTACTATCAAACGTGAGGCGGGCTATTTGCCGTGTCTGTATACCTCTGATTCAGCAAAAATCTTGCATTGACAAATAATTCCACAAGTCATAATAATGTAAAAAATCGTAACACGAGATGTTACCCCTTCATAAAGGGGCAAAAACGAGCCGACCCATCAAAATACCCGGTGTTAAAAGACACCCCTATTGTGACAAACTATGGCTTCTTAACCCTAAGCCAAATATACAATTTGAAAGCCAAAATTGTATTCGTAATGGTTTTTTGTGTTGGAAATTTTATTGTGTCGTATTGTCAAATATAAAAAGGGAAAACTTCGATCAATTCGAGCTTATAAAACTATTTCGTGTGTGGGGGTGTGTTATTATTAGTTTACTATGGTAGGCCTATAATATTTGAGAGGCTGCCCGGGTACCACCGCAATGACTATTTCATCATTAAAAAATCATTAGCATTGCTTTCAATATTAGAAAACATTAAACAAGAAACAATTGTAATACAATAGATTTAGTAAATTAGAGACTCTTGAGGTTCCCACAGACAAACTGCGCAAGCACTTTTGTGGGGCTATGGAAATGTATGTGCATATGTAAAATTTTAAGGCGTAATAATAAAAAATAAAAAAGTAATAATTCAGTAACATATTTTAATTGAGCCCTGCAATGAGACGTATATGGGCTAATACAGACAAACAGACAAATTTTTGCCCACTACAGACTAGCTTACCATGACGGTGACGGTATCTCGCAGTTTTCTAGTATAGTAGCTTACTATTAATTACAATGTTGCGTTAGCAACTAGTGACGGAACACTGAACAGTCTATTGGGCAGATATACACCATACTTCTCAATAAAAACCACTGCTTCTAATCCATAATCATTTACAAAGCCCTCATATACCACATACTCCATCAATTAACGTAATACTAAAGGACCATATAATGATCGAGTTTTTAGGGTTTTTCGAACATCATTGTGAATCCACGGAGCGCGTGATTCGTTTGTGACCAGTTGCTCAAGTATAATCCACGGTACAAACGTATCAGTATCGCAACAGTTGTGCGTTATGTCGGCACGTCGGTAACTGCCCTCAGGGGTGTAGTTGGGTGGAAGAGCACCCGCCGTATGGTGCAGTTTGCGAGGATCAATTTGATTTTGCTTGTCCGACTGATATTTACAACGGCTTTGATAGTTTTTTAATGTGTTGATGTTGTTCGGGAAATGTTTTAAACACAACTGTCGGTTTCTCTAGTTAGAATTATTCACAAGTTATTCACAAGTTCACAAAAAATATTTATCTAATTTCCAGGCAGGAAGGCTTCTTCTTACATATTGATAGATTCAAATCAGAGTCAGGAATATAATGAACTTAAATTGTGTAAATTTGAGTTGCATGTTTGTCAGATTAGGTAAACAGTATAACAACGAATAACAATCTGAAACAACCCACTGGTCAAGCCAAACTTTACCGTCACATGGAATATAAAACTGATGAGATGATGAATGAGAAATACATTACATCAATGAATAAAGTGTAAAATAAATTATTTGCAGAAATAGAAACAAACATTAAAATTTTGAATTTCTAACTGTGAAAAATTCTCCCTCGCGATTGGTTCAGAGATAAGCGGGTGGAGGGGGTGTCAGTATTGTTGTATCTGCCAGTATCGAGATAACGGCGGAAGGGTGTGGACGCCTGCGCCCTGCATAGATAAGCGGTAATGCGCCTCGTATCAAATGGCAAGGGTAGCTGTTGACTTTATGGTTTAGTAAATTGAGAAAAGAGGCATTTTAAATTTGATTTATTCAAAGCTGTAGAGATTACGCTCTACTGCATTGATAATCACATGGACCGATTTGATTCATCTTCTCAGTAAGGAAGAAATGGAATGGCTTTCCGCTGTTAATATTTAACCCAGAAACTGGTTCTTACAAGTCAAAACCGAAACACCCAAAAAATTTATCACATATCTATGTAGGTAGAATGTATTGAACCGGACCCTTCGGGGGAATTATAGTAAAACCATTGTCAATACAGCGCATGTGAAACAACTTGATCTTATAACAATTACCAAATAAATAATTCTATCAACGTTAATAGGAAAGTTGCAAGAAACTAATTGGCCTTCAAGCTGAAAAGTTTCTAAGCAGCTAATCCAGAGCTTTATTGGAACTGTGAAGGGATAGTATCAATTGATTCCAACGTCATCATAAAATGTAGCACTGCTAAGAATTGTCTCAATGACCTACCAGCAGAAGTCCTAAATTGGTTTCTTATACCAAACTACCCACAAATAGACTCTACATTCTACATTCTATATTTATATCTCACTGCAGGGCACGGGCCTCCTCTACAATCAATAATACGATTCAGAGGGGTTAGGCCGTATGGTTCACCACGGTGGCCTAGTTCGGCCTATACATTTGGCCTCTACATTCATTGTAAAGTGTAAATGCAAAGAGGAAGTACTTTTTTCCACCAAAACAATGAATTATGTCGCGCCTTCTTCACAGAAGTAGAATTAACCAAATTGTACCCTCTATCGGAAATCTATGTCGTCTTCATTGATATCAACTCTTTCTATTAAATTATCGTACAATATCAATATACAGTTACGTATAAAAACATCCCATTATGTATCCAATTTGAATTTTCAATGGGATATTATTTTCCCAGGATGGTTGATTGGGAAATTATACATACAAATTTGTTTTAGATTAACAGATAGCATTTCTCCCGATAGTTTCTGGCTCATTTACATGTCTCTGTCTACACGTCAATCACTGACCGAATGTGAATCAGTGATTGATTGATTGATGATACTCTATGACCGTTCATTCACTATGAGTCGGATGCGTTCATTTTTTATTTGTGCTTGACCTCGACAGTCTTGCCTGATCAAAGAGTGATGAGTTCTTGAAATTATTTTCTACTTTCTTGTCAGTAAATTTCGTGTGTGAAATTGGTATTTTATGTGAATTAATGCTAATTGGAATGGACAAATTGGAGATGAATTATTGAATAGAATTGTGCTACTGTGTCATAGATAAACTTTTCATGCTTCCAAATGTATTAGTAGAAACATAAAACTGTAAAATCTTAGATTAATTATAAAGAAGCCTCAAGCATTTTATGATTAATAAAGGTGGTATTCAAAGTTACAAAGCAATAAAAACGTCATAAAACAACACAAGTTTATAGTCCCCAAAAACGCACGTCGTACCAAAACATAACACCTCATCATTTGCAATATCGTAGGTAATTTCACCGCTAACGATGTTAAACCAAAACTGAGGGTGGTTGCGACCCTCCATCATAAATCTACAGAGAACATTAAAACACCGCCGATTACGCCAAGGAATTGCCTTAAAATGCCTCAAACATGTGTCCAACAGCGACCTGTCATCGGGGCTGCCAGCACAATAGGCTAGAAGTATATTTTTTCTGTTGTTGGCAACACTGCGACATACGCGCGCTGCGGGACGCCGCCACGCCTCCCCTTGTTGCCGATTTGTTTTGTACACTATTCATTTTAAGGTTATGAATTTTGATAGAGTGGGTACGTTAGGTATAGATTTAAACATCGACAACACTTGTCTCTGAGAGACATTACAGTAGAATAACCGCTTAAGACTTAACTAAACTTTCTTTCAAAAATAATCAATAAACTTTTCTACTGTGTTTGTCTTTACACAACAGTGAAAGAATCAAGTATGTAGACGTACATAAGCTTTAATTCTATTACTATTGAACATTGAACCGGATAACCAAATTTCAAATACGTGTGTTATAAACGGACTCCGTTCGCAATGCACGTCCATATATGCAAATTGGCCGGTAGTGGTTTAATCGCGCGTCGCAGTGACTGTCCAGGTGGAAAACTAGCTGTCCGAACAGACGTTTGTTTATGTGAACATCGTGATACGGAAAACTGTAGTACGCGTAATACTCACACAAGTGAGTGTATTGAATATTTTGATAAAATGAAGGAATTGTACATAGTTTAAAAGTAGATAAGATATCAAAAATATTTGGGCAAATTATATTATACTCTTCAAGTTTATTCTAACTTCGAAATATATACTTATGTTCTTGCATTGAGGCAACACAAAGATAAGTCATTTTTCGCTTATATTTTCATATAAACCTCAACCATGAATACATTCTGTAAAATATTAATCTATAATCGCAAGTCTCTAACTAGGCGTAGAATGCGCACCGTGCTAAGGGTTCCCGATACAAAAGCTACAAGCTATATAATTAGACCTCTTTACACTAATGGTAGGACAAATGTTAAATCCATATTACTTAGCGATTTCAATGGCGTCGGTGAATTAGCGTGCGTCGCCGCAGAGGTTAAAAAGGGTGGTAAATTATAGTTGTTAGCTAATTATGAAATATGTGATTTGAAGTGAAAATTTTTTGTCGTGACCGAATGAGGATGAAATATTACGTTTTTGAATTGGTTCTTTGCAGTTTATTTTAATTGAACTTCGAACAAATTTGTCTGTTTGTTTTTGAATGCCACCTTACTACATACTGTACCATACCGTTATAATTATACTTACGAGCTCTGAGGGTTAATGTTTTTTATAGATATCTGATCTACGAGTAATAAAAAAAGATTCCAACGAATTGAGAACCTCCTCCTTTTTAGGAAGTCGGTTAAAATGAATTCGAAAATGGGTCATGCTTATTAAAGACACTTTGCAAGACACGACGAAAGGTAGAGTCGGTAGAGCTCTAACCAAATGAATCATAACATTGAACAAAATGGGAATGCTGGTCAGATTTAATGATCTGTTGATCAATATACAGGGTTAGGTCGTCGTATCCAACAAAGATCCAGTTAAATAGTGAATGAACTTAAAAGGGACATTTAAGTACATTAAATGAAAACTGGCTAAGTATGTTAAATGTGATGATGTTCCTAAGTTATAGTACCCTTGATAAAATTACAAAGCACTTAGTTACATTGGAAATTTCCAAAAATATTGAACACAAGAGCTCTCGTTTGAAGAGCAACAGCTGGTCGCATCTCATGAGGTGCGCTCGGCTCACGCTGCTACCAATATGTCAGCGCGGCGGGCGGCATTACTGCGGGGTTACGCTGTGTTTTGTTGTTTAGAATTTACTAGAAACTTGCTAGGATTCGCCTGGGTGAGATTATTGCGGGATATCAACATCCAAAGAGATTTTGGAGTTAGGTGACGATCAGGTTTTTTTTTGTTTTTTATTGTGAAAACGGAGACGATCATTTTATCGCTACGATTTTTTGTTGATATTTAAAATGGGACTATTACAATGAACTATAATGCAATGTACTATACTCTCTCTCGAAACCATTACAATTTACAGACCGAAGAGATTACTCTTTGGCCGCCAAAAAAATAATTCTGAAACAAAAATATTTTAGCACAAGTATTTAATTTAGTAATTTAGTTGAATTTAATATTTCCGACAAAGCTCAACGCGGTGGGACGTCCATACGACGGGGGCGCGAAACGCTCACAAACTTTGCACAGAGGGGCACATTTACCCAAATACTGTCGAGAGCACTCCAAGACTTGACACAATGCACGATAATTTTTATAATACTCTTCAGTTAAGCTTTAAATATTTTATGAACATGTAAGAGTCTTCATATTGTAAAGACAGATTCGCTTTTTGTGTGGAATTGTTGTGTTGTTTAGTTTGCTGTATATTTTAAAAAGTACAACAGGATTTTTAGTTTTATTGAACACCACATATTACGATAGATGATACAAAACCCTTACAATTAAGTGAACAATTAGCGGTCTTATCGTTGGTGGTGATCTCCCATACCATAATTTCAAAATAATTGTCAAATCTAAGTCTTGTTTTTATAAATCTTCAGTCAATGTTGTTTAATTTAATGTCATGTTTCTTAAAGGAAAGTAACATCAACGATATACACTTTCTGTGAACAAATTATACTTGATTAGTTACAGGCTGGAGCTGTGTTGTCTGATTTTATGCAGTACTCAGAGTAAGAACCATTGCCAGGCATTATTCGCGCGTAAGGCGTAATATCTATAAGTTCATTCCAAGTCTTTTGCAATGATTAAACCAAGGTACACAAGTATTAACATCTCACTCACTCAATGCATTTAAAAGCGTTTTTCTCTTGTCTAATATTGGCTAATCAAATACCGTTTTAATTGGAATGCGATCGTTTTGCATACATCATGATTATATGCTGTGCGTGCACAAATGTTGCCGCTGCGCCCGCACTCTCCCCACTCAAATCATACTTAGATTATCCTAATATCGTTTTCGCCAAATACGCAGGGGATGTGCGAAAATAAATTGTGGAGTTGGTAAGTTTTATGTGGTAAAATAGATATTCTTATTGAACTCATTAAGTTCATCTTGTAGGTGATAGGTCTCTCATATGCAATAGGCCGCCTAAGTAGGTGCCACAGTAGTGTATTTCTCCCGCCAAACAATAGTGTAAATGCACTTTTGTGTTCCAGTTTGAAGGACATTGTGGCCAGAGTAACTACTGTACGGGACATAATAAGGTTTAACATATTATGTCTCAGGATGACGAACGCAATGGATTTTTCTATGTAACTCATGGTGTTGTTTCGTCTTGCTACTGTCTTTAAAGGGTCGTATCACGAATGGCAGATACGTCCCACTGCAGGGCACCAACCTACTCTACAGTCAAAAACACGATTGAGAGTGGTTAGGCCATATAGTCCACGCCGGCTTAGTGCGGGTTGGCGGACTTTACATACCATACAAATCGCTATGGTATGCAGGTTTTCTCACTATGTATTCCTTCACTGTTTTAGGATACAGATCACGTAAAATAGAATAAAACCATATGCCACAGAAGCACTAAATATCACAAAAAAATTGTTTTAGATACTATTTCCCAAAAAATCGAGTGGTAAGAGAAACCAACTTTACAATACCAAAGGGTATATTGTTTTCGCAGCTCGGTGTACGACGTGATCGCCCCATGAATACGTGATCAGGTGGCACCCCGGCCGACGGCGCGCGAAATACCTCATCTATATGCACGGGTCAAACTGTTTAATATTTGCCAAAATACAACCCCACGCTTTGTTTTTACTACTCGTCTACAGAATTTTTAGGTTTAGCTAGCTTTTTAAACGCACTCTGCCTAATTGGTAATCCTTAGAAAATAAGAAATAAAAATTGGGGTAAACCGTAAATAGCGAATCTAAAGGAAGACCTTAGAGTATAAGTAAGATCTTTTAGAACTTTTGAAAATGTTAGTGGGTAATTTTAATAGTTTTTTCTCTAGGAAAACATATAGACGAGATAGAGATAGAGACAAGTGACTTATAAAAATAGTGGTTTGAAAAATTAATTCAAGCCGC
Organism: Hyles lineata; assembly: GCA_030180105.1. NCBI lineage: Eukaryota > Metazoa > Arthropoda > Insecta > Lepidoptera > Sphingidae > Hyles > Hyles lineata. Next base: position 5,371,517 of record JARJEE010000027.1, on the reverse strand, counting down.
TTATAATAAGGATGTTCTGGAAATCCTCATAGATAGCTTATATTCAACTGTCAACTTTCTTTTGCAAAATATGGTGATGTGATGTATCATACATGACAAGAAATGATCCAGATTTTTTTAAATATATTATTTATTACCTTCTTTGGGACCCACATATTAAATACTTATCAAATTGTAGAATGTGTACCCAGTATTTTTTCAGAGATTTTCACTATTTTTATTATTAGTATTGTTGGGACCACGTTTGAACAAACAAACTCGCTAATTTAATTTTCGCTACTAGGACATAAATTTCGTAAATGGTAGAGCCACGCTGTTGTCAGTCAAGACTCAACATGAATGGATAGGCTCATCCGGGGTGATACCACTGCTTCACAGAAGATCAATTTGGATCGACAGCTTTGCTGTCGTATTTCGTTCGGTGAGTGAGATTGCTGAATTCCCAATACCACGTTTCTCTTCCCACCCTTTTTCCTTCCCGGCGACCTGCCGATTTAATTGGCCGGCAACACATCCATGGTTCAAGCGTTATGCTTGTTCATGGGCGGCGGTGCTCACTTATCATCAGTTGACCTGTATGCTAGTTTGACGGACCTATGCAATAGAAAAAAACGTTTAGTTGGATAGTAGATACTTATAGCTACCTATGAAGTAGGTAAAATAATTCAGACCGCATCCGTAATTGGCCCAATTATGAATGATGTACCTGGAATTTTATTACATTTTCACGTCATCATTATTACTATGACCGCAATGTATTAAATGGAATCCATTTTATTCGATGCCATTACCAATCATTATTATGAAAACACAATACACTTAATCTGAAAATGACTTATAAATCTGTTACACAAAATCTCCTACCTCATTACAATAGGGACCCCAAAAACAGGGAACAAAGCTAATAATTAGATCGGGACATTTTTGGCAGATTTTACCAAAAACTGTACCGGGACAAAGGAAACACAATACTCATGTCAAAAAATCACTGTAATTTTGCACTTCGCTCCGCCCCACACCAGAAAACTTAATCATGATGTAGGGGCTTACATTTCTGTTTCCGATACGATATACTATAACGTTTGAGCACAGATTATCCAATCAGTTAAGATAAAGGACACGCTTTTTTACTTGGCGCCATTTTGTAAATGGATTTACCGCCAAATTTTGACGTTTGGAAATTGACGTTTACGTTCCATAGATAAAGTTGAGTTTGCATGTGTAGTATGGAGTGAGTAGGAACTTTTTGCAAAGAATGCCATTATCGGGTTGTCGTATGCAGGAGGCAGGCGCGTGGCGGTCACGTGATCGGGATTAGGCCGCGCATTCACGTCGCGCGCACAAAGCGCGGGACTCGCAGGCGAAACGTCAATTGTGTGCGGCTTGGGGGAGGAAATTCGCTAAGTTTGGTTGGATTTAAATTATAAATTCGACACTAACGCTCTCTATTTGCATATCCCACGGGCATTTCACTGGTTTTTTAACATTGTAATGACACCGTTTATTTTAATATTCGTTATTTTGTTTAGGATTTTATTTTTAAACTTCAACACGTCTTGTTGAAATGCCTCGGTATTTTATTTTATACAAACTGAAATATATGCAAACAATCATGTTTTAAAAAGTCATCAGTATGATAAATTACACAAATATGTCCATCTTACAATATAAGTATAATATCATTACCATGAATTTGTATTTATACTTAATATTCCAAATCGTAGATATTTGCGCAATAAATTATTATAATTTCCCGCATGAATAATTCAGTGAAATGGAAAAAATGTTTCTACAGCAGCAGGCACCGCATTGAAAACCATGTTGTTTTCATCATACCAAGACATTGCGACAGCGTGCATTAACATTATTTTCTATGCTTTTTAGGCCATTATCATAAAATGAGGTATTCATTATAAAATACCATAGTTGCTCTGAAAATCTGTACCAAATATTTTGATATGAAACTAATTCGAATATTTAAGAATATCATACTGAACATATTGAAACTTAGCCAAGCAATAAAGCCAAGCAATGCTTTGTAATTCATGGTGGTGTTTGATTTTACAATCCATGAACGGTCGTATCGCTTACCTTCAGGCGAATGGCATGCTCGTTTTGTCATTCATAGCAATAAAAATCACTACAATCATAGGGTAAAGAATGAAAAACTAAAGAATAGGTTTAATTGGCATTCCATGCCAAAATGGAATGCTTGTAAAGTCGAATCTATTAATTTATTAAACATCTCACAAATAAATTTGCATTATCACTTTGTTTAGTTACATAAAAGTAATCGTTTATTACGACAAATGTTTCCCGTTTTGGTGTTCTAGGTACAATATTATAATACCTTTACAGGTAGCACTCTTCTTCTTTTAATGTATTAAAATACTTCATTCTCTACAAAATTACGCTTCAGGAATGTGGTAGAGCCATTCTTACTGGATACACCATTAGATTACTGTAGAAATGGGCTGGCTCTCTCGGGGTTGCATTACAATCTTTCATGATTCTTAAAAAAATCTCATTTTTAAAAATTGAATTCCCCACAAGGATTTAAATTCCCCGACCCTTGCCATTAAAATTTAAAAAAGTAGTAAACAAAGGCGACACCAGTGCGTGTAAACACTTGTGCCGCGTCGACGAGGGCTGGGCAAATAAATCAAGACTAGATCGCAGTGCCAGGGGGCGAGCTCTCTGGAGACCTAAAACTCGGACGGGTTGTATAAAGTTTTGGATGTGGTAACTAACTGTGCACGTTAGATTTTGTAAACTCCCATCAGATAAGGGTGGTTTAAAATCACCGACATCGGTATTACTTCATAAATAGCTAGTTTATGGATATCTAGTTACTGATTACGTCATAGTTAAGATTGAATTAAAGCACTCATAATTAATTGAAGTAGGGAATGAGACGGTAAGGAGTTTTGAATTTCAGAAACCTTGGTTCGGTTCTCGAGGTAGGTCACCACGAAATTATTATTAATTACTATTGATGAAAACCAAATTAAAGAAGCTTGTGTAAAGTGGATTGAAACGAAATAATAATCGTACTTGGATAAAATCTGGTCGGATAGCCAGTCATCAAAAAATAATACTGATATTATATTCCGTATTTGGACCCTTTATCGAAGCAATGAAGTAATGGGACATATTGTCATCAGAATCAGTTTTTATGTCAAAACAATAATTTTAGATCTGTACACAATAAATCCATGAAACCAAAACACCGCATCTACGTATTACTGCATGCGTGATGCGGTCTCACGGGGCCGAGGACGCATATTGCTCTCATTTCATTATGTACATACGATTACAGCGATATAGGGACGAATGTGTGTACAGATGTCCGCACAGACAGTGACACAACCCGCCACCACCATCCAAGCTATGAATTAGACCTGTGAATTAATTTCTTTCATTAAAAATTCTTGTCTAGTTTAGTAGAACTTGGCCTTTTTTGTTTTTTTATTGCTATGAATGGTGAGACGTCAGACGAGCATGCCATTTGCCTGATGGTAAGCGATACGACTGCTCGTGTACAGTAGCAAAACCAAACAACTAAATTACGAATCAATGCTTGATATTCTACACCGCTCGCCATCATGAGACATAAGATATTAAGTGTCAATATATCTAGTAGTCACTCTGGCTACAATGTCCTTCAAATCTGAACACAACAGTGAATTAACACTGTTGTTTGGCGGGAGCAATAGACATTGCGGTGTTACCTACCCAGATGGCTTCTCACATATGAGAGACTTACCACCAGTAAAATGTATCAATCGATAAAAAACAATCCTTACATAGTAAATTGATGGATGGTTTTAAGAACGTTTGTTCTGCTTTCACGCAAAAACTTTGAATAGATTTTGATGAAATAGTAAATTAAATTAGTATCACATAGGCTCTTTTTAAACACAGGCCATAAAAGCGACCCCAACAAGCTTATTTAATTGTTTTTTAAATAAAAAATTCTTTCTCTTAAACCTTTCTATCTATTGATGAAAACTGCATTAACATTCATCAGTCATTGCTAACTGAAGTCAATACATTCATTCTAATAAGCATTCAGTCTTCTAATTTACCTTACAAAGGCAATATTTTCCGTCTTAAAAAAATACTCGATAATAAAATAAATCTCAATTCTTCGCATTAATTAAGCGTCAACAAAACAAATAGCTCTAATAACCCAATAGTACAAATAGTGTCGTTTAAGACTCCCCTTGTTCAGTGGAGCGCGCGGTATGGCGGGGCGACGCGGCTGTTAATCATAACCAGATTAGGGGTTAAGGGGCCACTGCGAACTGCGATCAATTTATAGCAAATAAGTACTGGATATATTTTGGTTTAGATGTTTCAAAATAGCTTGTCATTTAATCTTATTCTATATTATATGAGATGGTTTTTAAGACTGAAAAAAAAATGCAACTGTTGTTTTTGAAATTAATAAGGACAAAATAATTAAGGCCGCTTATCGCCAGGTCAGCCATGGAAAGTTTAGTTTGAACTAGGGATGTTTCGAATATTCACATCCGCAAGAAATCATCAGAAAAATATATTTTCAATGACATAATTGCAATACAGGCCCGGAATTTTTTAAGGAATGAACTTGAAGTCCAAACAAAAATAGTTTATTCTCTTCGGCTCTATGAATTCAATTTAAAATGTGATGATAATTACGTTATTTTATAAAAATCTGTTGCCCGGGATAAAACAGGAAAACGTTTAAGGACAAACCATAAACAATGCTATAATGAATTTTAAGCAGTATTAATATCGGGATCAACGATATTTTTTTCCGATACTAGGAATGGGCATACTTCTTTCCATTTTGTCGCAACTCTACTCTACTGGTAGGTCTCTCATATGTGAGAGGCCATCTAGGTAGGTGCCACCGCAATGTCTATTTCTCCCGTCAAACAGCAGTGTAAATGCATTGTTGTATTTTAGTTTGAAGGACATTGTAGCCAGAGTAACTACTGGACATAATTATTGAGACTTAAAATCTTATGTCTCAGGATTGCGAGCGCAGTGGAATACATTGCTTTGTAATTCAAGGTGTTGTTTGATTTTGTTACTGTTCATGAGCAGTCGTATCGCTTACCATCAGGCAAATATGCCGTTCACCATTCAATGCAAAAACCAATTAATTTTCCTAAAATATGACAAAACCTTTAAACAGCAAATACGCATATATAGGGTACTTATGGAGTAATGTATTATTTACAGTAAAGCAGTGTTTGGTGGGGGTTCGTTACCCGGCTCACTGGCCCGTAATAACTTCAGGGAATACGCGACGCACACCGACCGACACTACGAGGTGCGTGCGACTGATTCATGTGCGGGGTTTTTTGAGGGCATTTAAAAAAGTGCCAATCGGCACTAGGCCAGCGTGATGGACTATATGGCCTAACCACTCTCAATCGAACTTTCGATTGTAGAGGAGACCCGTGCCCTGCAGTGGGACGTATATGGTCTGATACAATACAATACAATTCAATAGAAAAGTAGAAGAGAAAGCTGGGTTGTACAGTAAAGATTATGAATACAAAGTGGTAAAGATGAAAATGTGTTAATAAAAGCATGGTGGACTATATGGTCTAACCCCTCTCAAACTTACTTTTTGTTGGGGAGGTCGGTGCCCTGCAGTGGGACGTAATATGAGCTGATATAGATAAAAGCAAAGTTATAAAGTGATTTATATTGGATTTATAAAAATGAATATTAGTAAAAAGTTTACTAATATATAGTAGATATGACGATTGGAAAAATATTTATTTGGACAAACAGCGCATTACTATAAATAATTACATTATAAAGAAAATATGAAAGCCTAATAAATACGGAACAAAATCATATTAAAGTTACAAATTAAAAATGAGTTGGTAACTTTTTTTTTGTTTTAATTTTTGATATTTAAATTTAAAAAAAAATAATTCCTATAGCATTACAGCATAACTTCTTAGATAAAAACCAAGTTTGTTGCAAATCTAAAGACTAAAAGCCGGCACAGTAACCAGTCGCACACACGCTTGTAATATTTTTGTCGCTACATCTATCACGGGGTGCTTACGCGACACATGTGCCGATTACAGCTCTCACCTACTGCCCGCCAGCCGCCACGCTCTATCATCATTTATATCCATTCATTGCACCAGACTTGTGGAAATATATAATATATAGGCATGTGTGTACCTGCAATGCAACGTGCAGGTAGCACACTTGGGATTTGTTGTTAAACTGGTATGAAAATCGTTGAAGGGGATTCTATTAATTTTTGAAAGTCTAAAACTGTAATTTAACCCAAGAGAGAATTAGTTTGGCCCTAGTGATTAATAATATTGCAGAGCACAAGGCTTCAAGAACTAGAGTTCTATTGAGAAGGTTTAACCATATTCATCTGTTTGTGGTTTAACCCATAGATAAGCTCGCTGGCCTATTGCAAGTTTTCAGAAATTTAACATTATCTAGTTTAGATATATTTTTTTTATACAGCTGTAAGGTAGGTATTCAAGTTTACTCGCGATGTTTTCCTCTGCCTTTTTCTTTATGTGTTTTAAATATTAAGCATTGCTACATCAAGTTACTTTGATAATGGGACCCTATACATTTGGTATGAAAGTGGCGTTGACATCATCAAATTCGAATAGATCCTAAATATATGGCGTTAATATCAAAATTACTTCACCCAACTAAGACTCTACATAATAACACACGTTGTAGAGCAAGGTTGGCGAGTGTAGACTGTAACCACAGGTTTTCCTGCGGAGGCATGATTATCAGGCTTCGTTCGTCGGCGCGCCACGCGGCCGTGGCGTGTCGCGTGCACGCCACTCACTCCGACCTCGCACCCGCGCACGTAGCGATAGCAAAATAAATTCTATTATACAAAATAAACCTTCATTTCTTCTTATGAATACTCTTATCCCATAATATTTCTATATCAACAAACATACGTGCCACTACAGGGGACGGGCCGTACGATTGAGAGTTGTTAGGCCACATAGTCGAACACGCTGGCCTAATGCGGGTTGGCACAATATTTCCAATCCAATCCAATCCATCAGCCAGCCAAAGGAAGTCCACTGCTGAACATAGACCTCTCCCAATGATTTCCACAGTGACCTGACGGCGCCGTATGTCATCACTGGCAACACACAACTCTCGAAGACTTTCGATTTAAACTATAATGTTTACCACAAATATATATACACTACTATCCAACTAAACTAATTGGTACCAATTGACGTTTCATACTTTTCAAGTCGAGACAACTTTATACAGTCGTAACTCACGCAATTTTATAACATTTTCCGTAATGTAATTGTGTTTTTACAGAAAATTTATGAAACGTCAAACTGTACATAATATTCTTCGATGAAATATACACTAGATACACAGTTCCCTGTAAAAGTTCCGTTAAAAAGTGGCTCCGATGCATGACATTAAAAAGAGTAAACAAAAAGATCACATATTCCAAATATATTAACACAAATTCCACCTTATTCCTGGAGCTTAAAGTAGCTTTTCACATAATATTGTCGAAAGTTCTGCGACGTTTTGGATGCAACGGTCGGTGCGTGACTGAAGGCGAAAGAGTGCTTAAAGCACTCTTTTTTGGTGCCATTTTCTTAGCGCTCATGTTGTATCTAGTGTATATTTGATCGAAGATAATATTAGTTGAGTAACTTAGTTGAATAGTATGCTTTGTACTGCCTGTCTTTATCCTACACTTCAAGGCTGCAAATCAAAATGATCAGAATCAAAAAGATTTGGTCTTTAATAATCTTACGAACATTGGAATGATTAAGCCTGCCTCTATCCTTATAACTTATGAACAATTGCGTGCTGAGCAACAATCTTTTTGGAGGTCTTTAAGTCTATTTTGTTCGCTTGTGTTGAGAATACTCCTTTAAAATAATTGTTGATAGCTTTTCTATTGCCAACAAACAACTCTGTGATCATTTTGACCAGCGTTCATCTCACATTAACTTGAGCTCAGGGCCACAAAACATTTTATCCATGTTGCTAAGCCAATAGATTACGTATTATTATTATTTTATCGAGAATCGTTCGCATGCCTGACCTTTGGAATAACCTACATAGTCCGCCTTCCTAGCGTAACGCACTTGCTAGACTTCACATACTGCCTTCAAAGGTCGTGTGGAAAATCCTAAGACATTATAAGTTTTCTCATAGTAATTTACTGCGCTACTAAACAAGCAATTATTAATAACTTCTTAGTTTTCAAAAATTATTTTTATTCCCTGCTAGTATTACACTGATGGTAGGTCTCATATGTCAGAGGCCGCCTGGGTAGGTACCGACGTAATATCTATTTATCCCCCGAAACAGTGGTGTAAATGCACTGTTGTGTTCTAATTTGTACGACATTATAGCCAGAGTAACTACTGGACAAAATAAGACTTATTATGTTATGTCTCAGGATGGCAAGCGCAGTGGGATACGAAGCATCGCTTTGCCATTAAATTGCATTACTTTGATATTAAAGATGGTCACCATTATCATCAGCTACAAGAACTTCATTGCTTTACATCTCCAAAAAATATTTCTTCAGCTACCTATTAAAAGCGCCCTGCATCCTGCGACTCTGCAATATTCTTTCATCCATCCACCTTCATTATAAAATTAGGTCCTATATAATATTTCCGTAATAGTTTTCTCTGCTGTCCGTCCTCAATACCTTCACGACAGTACACAGTCAGCTGCCAGACGCACGTCACTCGTCAACGAGACGACCGAATCAGCGGTTGAACATCGCGTGAGCGGCCCGCGATCGATATCTACCCCAACACACTAACCTTAGCTAATCTTTCATTGTCTTGCAAAAACTATGGAAAAATATGCTTTTCAATTTGCTTGTGATGAAACATACTGTTGGTAGAAATGCTTTTTTTTCAAAATTGGTAATTTTACACGGAGTAAATACGACGGGTGTCAACGGAAAATAAAAGAATGTTTCTCTAATATCCACTTCCATTTTGTAGCCAATTTAGAAACGTTATTTTTTTTTATCACCACCTAACCTAAATACCATAGATTTTTGCAGCTTAGTCGATAAAAAAATCCCACCTAATACAGGTATTACAAATTGATATACCCCTGTCAAAATATATTCAGGAATAGTTTGTGTATTGATCTTGCTTTAGTCATTGTTCTGAGATTGACCTAAAAAAGTGATCATAATTTCCAAACAACCAGGTATTTCAACAGAGTAAATTAAATAAAAAGTCTACATACTATCACATGGCTTAGGCAACATGAAAGGCTCAATCCTTATATTACGAAATTGTCAATTGGACTATATATTCCTAGGTAGGTGAAATAAACACTCCTATATAACTTACAAAATAAATCTAAAGTCCAGTAAATTGAGAACACAAACATTTACATTCCGAAAGCATTTTGCATATAAAGACAGTTAAGACGGGTCTTAACGGCGCCATTATAGTGACCGCTAATATCCGATTACCCTCGTTACAGCCATAAAACTAAACTATCAATTGGAATTGTATCGTGATGTTTGATGGTAGCGCCATCTGGCGACGTTTCAACAAGTGCACTAGTCATTGATCACTGCCTGATGTGTCCTTTGGGGTGGATAATGGGAATTTTATTGTTGATTTTGATATTATTTTGTGGATAAAGTGTAATATTTATTTTAACTATATTTTCTTTGTAAGTTTTTAAATATTAAATTTTGTTTGGTTGGTAGCTATGTCTAAATAATATATCGGGTAGGTAAATCTTAGGGAGGGAAGGTTAGTAGTGGGAAGAAGTGACAGTTGTAACTTTGTTACAGTGCTCCACAGTCCACCACCGGCAATCAACTGCATCATAAGCTGATTAGGTAAGTTTATAATTTAAGTAATTTAATTAGTCAAATAGTACTTGATTTGTTTATGTAAATTTTTACAAGACCTGTTAAATTATTAGGATTATTTTACAACGGATTTTTTTACGCGGAATTCCTTTACAACCGAGAGTTCAGTTGAAAAGGGTTAGGCTATAGTCACATAACAGGTTTGCGTTATATAAGCTTCATCGACAAAAATTGGGATCATTGAGTAAATTCATATCATTTCGTATCTGACGTCATGATTTAGGATGACCGTGTTTAAAGTACAGTGGGACATGAGTCCACCACGATGGTTTGGGTATGCGGTCTATACGCTCCATCACAAAATTACGGATTATAGAGTATATCCTTAACGTTTGCTACCTAACGCCATAAGTCATGATGACCTCATAAAGTACAGTGAGAAATTAAGTAGTCAGCCACGGTGGGATATTTTGTTATTTTCTCATTATGCCTTATCAATACTTACTCATTAGTCATAAAAATATCCACTGAGGCCTCCAATAGCAATAATATGTCTAGTTCACAACTACCTCCTTTTTTATTAAACAACTATATAATCATTGTTATAAGAGTCGTAATAGTATTCAGAAAGGAAATAATATTAACTAATTTTTTCAACGCTTTCCCCATATTACCGCAAAAACACGCCCACGTTCAAGTTTTTAAAAAAAAATCGTGTCAGCGCTCTGAACGTTTCGTGCCCCGAAGCGAAGTTTGCACTTCAACTCCGCCCGAGCTCATTTGCAATTGAAGTCACAGCCTCTTGTCGCCTAAAAAAACTCCTGCAGTATTTGACAAATCCCTCGCGCCGCGTCTTCACATCCATCTTTATCGCTCCCTAATAAATTTCGCTTGCTATCTCCCTCGCACGCGGTGATTGCTTTAGCTCCTTTCTCGAGACTCCTCCCGTGCTCACGTTTATTTTTCATTTCTTAGGGGCGAAGAAAATTATTTTCTGTGAGCTTTGAACCCGCGGCGAGGGAAAAATGGGAAATTTGGGAAAATGTAATTGGATTCTGGACTAATCTCGACGCCTCTCGTATTTTATAAGGGAGAGTGCGTGTTGAAATCGAAGTAGGTATCTATTCGGTTTTATGATGAAATGTAATTAAGTTTATGCATGTAGGTGTAATCATTTGTATGAGATTTAAAATAAATATGTTTTTTAAGAACAAATTTTAAAAGAATTACGTCGGTAGTTGCCACCTTTTTGTATCTATATCAGCCCAAATAATATATCCCACTGCAGGGCACTGGCCTCCTCTACAATCGAGAGTATGATTGAGAGTGGTTAGACGTTGGCCTAGTGCGCCATGGCGGACTTTTCATACCACAGAAATGCTTTCAATTCACTATGATATGTAACTACCTACACGGAATATTTATTGTTATAAATTAATTCGAAATTGCTTTTAAATGTAGAATGCCTAGTCCTTTTTCTTTTATTTTTTTGTTATCGCTAATACGCAGTCCTAGTTACAAGTTTCATGAGTTTCCATGGCGTGCAGGTTACAAACACGCAGGCGGCTTTCTTCACTTATTTATTAATTGTTACTTACATTTTCATGGTACGAATAAAATATTGAACATATCTGTAGATAGCAGTACCTACATCTTGCAAATACAATTAATTATGACTAATAATAATAATTTAAAATGGTATTTTGCGTAAAATGACCGCTTTCCTTTAATTTGCTATATGTAATTGCTTCCAAGATTTGATACTTATTAACAAAATTATTATCGAATGGTGTAAACAGCATGTATTTTTTTTTTAAATATCGGGTTTGATTACTGGCTTGGCATATTAATTTATCAAAAATCTAAGTATGCAGTTTTAGTTTTCATCAAAATCTGGCTCGTGACTCCTTTCAGCATTATTTGTTATTCCTCATAGTTCCGGTTTTGACCATCCACGCCCACTTGAAAAATTCACGTTGTTTATCTTTAAAAATATCCCCGAATTGACAATTAGTTGGCAAAAATGGCCAACAGTGCCAACTACAGTTCACAAAGCTTATTTCGCCACAAACTATTTAGTTGTATTTGTAGAATGTGAAATTCCCATCATGTCGGTAAAAAAGTCCTAAACTCGCATGACATTCTTCAAACCGAAATCTCAAAGTGGATCGCTCCACCTGCGAATTGCACTTAGAATATCTAGGTGTCAAACTTATTTAAATTAAAATATAGGCACTTGCCTATTCACAAAATATAGAAAAGACTTAGATCTGCTTTCTAGTGTCCTGATTGATCTAATACGACGAAAATCTGTTAGAATCGAAATAACTAACAATTCTAATATTTATTGTTAGTTTTATTACTTCTAGTTTTGTAAAATATTAAATTCTCTGAAATATTAATCAATTCACTCATAATGTGTAATGTCAATCTATATAGGCTATGAATGGTTAGGTCCTGTGTTCGATTCGCAGAAACCTTCCTATAAGAAACTCAATGTACAATGAATTCTATGGATAATCTGTATAATAGTAAAGTAATATCTTTATGTTTATTTAATAACTGTAAGGACATCTCATCCTACGAAGTCTGGAAACTCCTTGTGCAACAATTTGTTTTTTCTTTTTATGTAAAAACTTATTTTTACAGAAAGTGTAGTTTTAGTTGTTTTAGAAATTATTGCATCGGCATATATTTTAATATCTAATTCTTTTATATTGTTGGTGACTGCCTAAGTGACATAGTTGTACTATAATATAATTACAACGCCGAGATCGCGGGTTCGAATCCCGGATTGGGCAATTATATTGAATTGTTTCACGTATTATCAGCCCGGAGTCATGAGTTTGAGCCTGACATAGCGATGGACTCGCCCCCTATGTCATCGTGAGACGGAACGCACAAGGCGAAACCTGGTTGTTACATTGCCACGAAAAGAGAAAAAAAAAACCTGGTTGTCTTGACAGGTAGCACCTCTGCTTACCCTTCGGGGAAAAAGACGTGATGATTGCGTGTGCGTTTGGTATTTCACAATTAAGAACATACAATTACCTATAGCCAATATTTTAAATTTCAAATAAATATAAATATTATAAATTTTTGTTTAATGTCTACTCTAATGTTTTATACATGTGTAAATGAGACTCACCACCTCCACGGTCAAACCGAAGCCCGCTTTCGTGGGACTAAAATTTATTTTTGGTTATCTTCGTATGTTTTTAATAAGTAAATAAAAAATAATAAAATCCAATTTCTTTATATTACTAGATATAGATAAGATGTGAGCGATATAGCTGAGTAGCGCATATGTCTGTCGAGACGGGTATCCAGGCTCGAGTCCCGAGCACATATTCAAAATGTTGTAATTTGTTTTCCGCATCAGGCCAGCGTGATAAGACTGTATACAGTATAGCCTAACCCCTCTCAATCGTATTCTCTTTTAGAGAAGTCCCGTGCCCTGTAGTGAGACGTGTAGGGGCTGATACAGTGTGTTTTACAAATTCATTATTGCTCATTCTACGGCAAAACGAAACGTAACTTGCTTACCTCAATTTCCCCAAGTTTTTAAAATTAATTCCATCAAATCGCTCTAGCCCAGCATGGTGAACAGCGACTTGAACTTTTCTCCCATACGTAAAGGCCGGTACTCAACAGTGAGAGTTAGGTCGTAACTCATAAATGGACTGGTCCTTTAATTTTTCTCAAACTTGCTTGGTTTTTTTTTTTGTTTTTGGGATCCCTTATAATTTGTCTACACATAAAAAGTCCTAACATGTTGGATGTGTCCGCCTGTTGTCTGAATGTTTATCATTGACGTGGGCATACCTAAACATTTTGGATAGACACTATTTTAATATATGATGATTACGTCCTAACGAAATAGATAGATCAAATTTCCTTATATTTATTTGCAGATACATCAGTACCTGGCATGGAAACACATACGAGGCAAGATCTAATTTACATACGAGACAGACTCCATAATCTCACCAATACTTTTCATGTAAGTGCCTCAATTTATCTCCATATTAACCATTATCTTACTACACCATTTTCAATACCAAAGATTAACTGGGATGTCCAGCCTTCATTATTTAACTATGCTTACATAGATACAGTGGGAAACAATAGGAAAAGTGAATCGCAAATTGGGTATTTTCTAAAAGCTGTTGGACGAAATGAATAAAACACAAAAATGCCATCATTGTAAATATTTTATTTCAAATACTATGAGTGCTTATTGGTAACCAATGATACAATCTGATAGAACGCGTCAAATTCACGTAATATCTATTCGTAATGAACCGGCGCGTGCACCGCGTCGCGGCCTCGCGTACAAAACATCAAGTCAACTCGCAAGGCCGGTTAAAACTATAGCTAGAAACTATTCTCAAAACTTTACCTGTAGTAAAATCATTAATCTGCATTTTCGCCTATTTCTGAATGTAAATCTTTCAATACCGAATATTCACAAACCATCATCGACTTTATAAAGTTTATAAAATTTCTAAACACGAATTTGGAAAATAAATCTAAGAACTTTCGTATCAGATATGATTTGTTCAATACGCAGCATTGAAAAGAACATGAATAAGTAATAACTTTCTCTGCATCCTTGTGTATCCAATAGACTATTCATTATAATCTATATAACTATTTGTCTATACACAGAGGCACACAATTCTTAGCAACTAGCTCAATATTACAATTAGGAGCTTACTGCCCGAGTGAACAAATCACTCGAACCACCTATGTCAACAATGTACAATCCGCATCGGAACAATGCGTTCACTTGTCTCAAAGAAGTCTCCAAATAAGTACAACTAAATCACTTGGCATCACTTCCGCGGCTCGTGGACAAGTAAACACATTAAATCTTAGGTCACTTCTAATCTAACACTATAGGCGGTCCCCCGACCTCGCCCGCTATGACCAGAGTCGGTTCGCTTACATGCTACGTCACTCGTTTATCAGAAACAATGCGTTGTTTGCGACAAACAGTGTTAATATTACAATTAGCTTTCGATTGAGATGATTTACCGTTTGGCTTGATTAACTTGAAACATGGATTAATATAATGAAATAAATTTAATTTATATGTAAACACACAAGATATCTATAGAATATCTGTACAAAGAGAACGACATGGAAATCTGCACAGTCCTATCACTATAATTAAAGGAAAATTCACAAAAACCTGTAATAGGCGTGCACATGACATTCTTCACCAAAAATGATATCACTACACTTAAATCACTGTGAATATAGTACGACAGTTATCCTCACTTATATTTCACGAAACAATCACTCACTAACATAGCTTAACTTAAAAAGCGACTAGAACTAAAACGTAAACCTAAGCAATTTCGAATTGTCATGAACTAAAATATATAACTTTGTCGGCATAAATAAATTGCTATTTACAAAGTATTGCAGTAATAAAATATTATATAACAATGTCTGTAGTGTCATTTGTAGTTGTTGGGCGATTAAAATGAACCCTCCTTTGGACGAACTTACTTGAGCCAATACACGTTTACAATAACAATAATATTATTTATAATAAATACAATTGATTATTCCACAAAAAATATTTAAAAAATACCTTGTTTTCCACACCTCATTAATAATTATTTTTTGGAAACAGAATAATTTGTACCAACTATTCCAGTGTAAAAATTAATAAAACTATAAATGACACTGCAGATTTAAATAATTTTAAAAGTAAATTTCGTCTAAGTTTTTAGAATTTCAGTCAACAAAAGCCTCTCACAGTTCACAGTATTGATTTTAATAAAAAAATAAAATGATTATAAACATTAATTTTGATTCTTTGCAAATGTGGTAATTTCACGTAAATGTTTTCATTTTAAGGCCTTGATAATAGAATATAACATCAACATAACAGCATGCAATAAAATTATTATATATAACTTTGTATATATCATTCAATTGTGCATTCAAATATGTGCTGTATTGTAAATGTAGTTAGCTCTACCACTGGTAATGAGCCCAAATGACGAACCAAACTTATATTTTTTCCATCAGACAATATCTGACAATTTACCTAAACATAGTTTGTCTAATTTATCGTATCACTTTAATAATAGTACCAGGGTACGCTCAAGTCTTTCCAAATATCTACACTAACTGTGTGTTGGCATCACAGAGCGTCGAGATTTGATATGTTGTGCGAAATGTAAACAAACACAATGTTAATGGCTCATCAATTTACGTTGCAAGGCACTATAATATTTTTTGGTATAAATAAGGGAATACATCGAAAATGAAGATGTTATCTGAGAGGATCTTAAATATACCTAATACTGTGACAGTAAAATAACAAGTAACACAAAATCTGTAATGCGCCAACACACAGCACTACAGTGGGCACTGTATCACCAACGCGTTTATTTCGCCGTTTCCGTTTCCGGTTCCGGTTGGGGCGTCTTTTGTTCGCTAGCGATGGAGTGTTCGGATCAGGTTTTCCGCAGCTCCACCAGTTTCACGTCCTTCACGTGCAGGTTGTGTTTGGACTTGGCCGCGAACTTGATCACGGCTTGTGTCGACACCAACGGGACATGCCGCAAGTCCAATCTGTAACAAGTCAGCATATTATTATTGTTAAAGAAAATAATTTTTATTTTTTATTTCTAGGACACACACAGATTGGAGCGCACGGATTGTGTTGCAGCAACATTAGCTACCTGCCTGAAGACAAAAGCAGTATGTTAATTTTTGGAACCAGGCATCAATATCAGGACTTCACTTAACATTGCTACTGTCCGTAAGCGGTCGTATCGCTTACTATTAGATTTATGGCATGCTCTTCTCGACATTATAGCAATAATAAAAAACTTTATTGTTTCAGCTCAATCACCCACTGCAGAACACCGGATTTAAACAACCGAAGATTTCAGAGTATCACAATGCTAAGCTTCGTGAGTCGTCATAACAGGTAAACAATCCTTTGCACGCGATGTTGTGACATTTGGTTTTAGTATTATTCATATCGAATCGGAAGTGAGTTCGACGAACTGCAAGTAACTGATAATACTGATTGAATTAAGTAATAAATAAAAATACACCAACATTCACATGCATAGTATATAGAGAGTGACGTCACGGACGACAAACTAGCCAAAGCTGGTCGCGTTTATTTTTTTCACTAAAATAAGTTAGTGTCTTTAAGTAATCAGTTCTTTTGCATTATAAGTTTCTTCATAGACTTAGTAATATCCGAAAACGTTATCCAAAGTTTTAGTGCAGTGAATGGACATAAAATTCGTGATTTTGTTTCACAACTTTAACAGTGGACGTAATCCTACCTTAAACCAAGAAAAAAAAAAAAATATATATATACCAAAACTTAAACTAGCAAATATCAGTGTAGTCGTGTGTGCGCGCCCTAAATCTATATTGTTGTGGGTGTGTTATGGTGGTGTTCGTAATCACATAGAATATAGATACTTACATAGAGCATCTGTGCAAGGCTGTATATACAGCGCCATCTGGTGAAATTGTACACAAGAGTTGTGCATCAAAATTTAGTAGCGCCATCTGTTGGTCTTGTGCGAGTATTATCAATTGCGATCGTTAGCTATGCCAGCAATCAAGTGTGGCGGATGCGCTAAGTATTTATCGCCGGCAGAGGGCGTTAAATGTACAGTATGTTATGCCGCTTATCATAGGACGTGTGTAGGACTTTCCAAAGGAATGTCTATGCCGTCATGGCGCTGCCCAGAATGCACAAAACACGATCGAAGGGATAACAAAGCGGAGACGCCAGTTCGGGGAAGAATTGACCTTGGACACACCTCTGATTGTCTGGTCAGTCCGGGTGCAACGTTTCGTAGTGCTTCAGAGGCTGTGACATGTCTGGCCTCAGATGTGTCCACCGAACACAAGCAAGTCAGCCCGGTGACAGCTAGGCATGTTTCATCTGAGGCGACATCCCCGTCCGCCGATGTGGTAGCTGAATTACGACTATTTAAAGATGAAATTCGGGATGAGTTCCGCTTAATGCGAGAAGAAGTAGTTAAGTTGCGTGCAGAAGTATCAGAACTCCGGAACTCTATTACGACATGCGGTGAGCGTATGGATAGCCTAGACGCTAGGGTGGATGCTCTTGAACTTAAACTTGTGCAAAGCACTTTAGACAAGAGTTCGATTGAGGGTGTTGTAGAAGAGCTTCGATGCCAGCTAAACGAGCGTGATCAGGAGGTTTTACGCAATGATGTTGAAGTGAGCGGAATACCGGAGACCAAAGAAGAGAGCACCATGCACCTCGTAAAGGTTCTCTCCACTAAGTTGGGCGTAGTCATTGATGAGACAGATATTGTACACGCAGAGCGTGCCGGATCATCGCGGAGAAATCGAGTGGAGCCTTCTGGGGACTCTGCCGACGCCCCTTTGCAGCGCCCGCGAAACTTAATAGTTCGCTTTACACGCCGCTTGCCTCGCGATATACTGCTTCGAGAGTCACGTGTGCGCCGCGGAATCAACGCGAGCGAACTTGGTTTTGGCGATACATCCAGGTCATTCAGAATCCACGTGAACGAGCGCTTGACCCGCTTTAACCGATCAATTTTTTATAAAGCCCGTCAAGCAGGTGGGATGCATAACTGGAAGTACGTATGGACTAAGGGAGGCAAGATATTAGCTCGTAAGGAGGATGGACAGAAAGTTCAGCGTATTACGTGTGAAGACGATATAAACCGAATTTTTGGAAAGCATACTGTTGGTCCTGCTTAAGTCAACATCAGGAAGAACGTCCAAATAACCATTTTGTTTTTGAATATGTTTTTATTGTAGAATTGTTTTATTTATGCGCCGTGGCCTTCTGTGGACATCTAGACCATATCGGTAATATTTTTATAATCATTTATATACGTTTTACTCACTGTTTCATACATCCAATTTTACACTTGTTCTTTACATTTTACTATATACAAGAGTTTTTTAATTATAAATATAACAGATCATTTATTTTATTGTTTATTTGTAACTACTTACATGTACTATCAATATTTATAATTGTTAAATATTTACAACCCGTTTATTCTTTATGGCACATCATGTTTATACTCCGAAAAAACAATGCCTAGTAAGCTTTTAAAGATTGGTTTGTTTAATGCAGGTTCCCTTGGTACAAATCATGACAATTTCACAGCAGCGGTGACCCGTAATGACATTGATATATTAGCTATAAATGAAACCTGGCTGAAAGCAGGAGAGGAGGGACGTGCACCAACAATACCTGAGTATCGTTTACGGCATATTCCCAGACCGCGGGAAGTACGCTTGCGTGGAGGAGGCGTTGGTTTTTACGTTAAGCGAGACATCAGTGTACGCCGACTTTTGCACCCAGTGTCCCCACTGCATCATTCTGTTGAGCAGATGTGGCTTTCTATGACCCTAAATGGAAAGAAGTTGGTTATTGGGACCGCATACCGTCCACCTTGGCTAGACACTGATGTTTTTCTTGATGCTATATCCGACTCAATTAGTTCATTTCCCAACTTTGACAATTTAATTCTATTAGGTGATTTTAATATTAATTTATTCTGCGGCAATGACATTAAAACAACTAAATTTATGACATTTTTATCCTGTCTTAGTCTTTCCCAGCTAGTTACAGAGGCAACTCATTATACCGAGACCAGTCAAACACTAATCGATGTCGTCTGTTCTGATCTGGACATAAAAAAAATATCTATTCAACATGTGGGGTCTCTCTTTGGTCATTGCCTGGTGATTTGTGAATTTCAAATTAAACGTTGTAAATCTATACCACATACTATCACTTATAGGCCTAAAAATAATATTGACTTGGATGTTTTCAACGCAGATTTACAATCTATTAGATGGGACCTGATTATGGAACAAGATAGTATTAATGACATTGTAAATACATTTAATTCTAATTTAGTTGCACTTTTTGATCGCCATGCGCCGTTAAGATTAATTGTCATTAAAGAACGTTCTCACCCTTGGATTACGGATACCATAAAACTAATGATGCGGTTGCGTGACGAAGCCTCGGCGGATTATCACAAAAATAAGTGCGTTACTAAAAAGAATTATTATAAGACATTAAAATCAGTTGTTAGTAAGGCATTATTCCATGAAAAAGTTGCCTATTTTAAGTACCACATAAATCGTAACATAAATAAACCCCACTTATTATGGAAAAACCTAAAGAAAACTTTACTTCCAAGTATAAATGCAGAACTACCTACTGTTTTTGATGACGCTAATAGAATAAATAACCATTTCTTAAATATACCCGGACCTACAATGGTCAGTCTCTCTCAGTTGACATTTTTTGAATTTAATAAGTTTAGTGACGCCATATTTCGCTTGAAAGAAGTTGATCTTAATACGATAATTAAAATAATGAATACTTTGAAATCTAATGCTGAAGGTTGCGACCGCTTAACCTTGGATATGCTCATTATGACGTTTCCTCACACCATTGAAACTATAAGGGACTTAATCAATTTGTCCATTACATCATCTACATTCCCTGATGCCTGGAAACATGCGTATGTTCGTCCTCTACCCAAAATTTCTAACCCCTTGGAATTGAAAGATTTAAGACCCATTAGCATTTTGCCGTGTCTGTCTAAAGTCCTAGAGAAAGCCATCTGTTCTCAGTTAGTCGATTACTTAGAAAACAATAATATACTGCCAGATACACAATCTGGTTTTAGAAAGGGACGTAGCACGGTGACAGCTTTGCTTGATGTAACAGACAACATATTGAGCTCCCAAGACAGAGGAATGTGCACCCTACTTGTGTTATTGGACTTCTCTAGAGCTTTCGATTCAATTAACATTAATCTTTTGCTGTCTAAGTTATCCTACTATGGTTTCGATAATAAAACCTTAAAATGGTTCCATAGTTACTTAAATAACCGTTCTCAGTGTGTTAAGATGAGTTGTAATGATGGATCGTCCTTTACATCGGATAAAGTAGCCGTTAGCAGGGGAGTACCTCAAGGCTCCATCTTGGGACCTATTTTATTCATTTTATACACAACTGATATTATTACACACATTAGGCATTGCAAATATCACATTTATGCGGATGATATTCAATTATATATTTCTTGTAGTCCAGCTGAAGTTGATAGTGCAATAGCTAAGCTGAATGAGGATCTCTCAAGCATTGCTAACTGGTCTGCAAGGAATTGTTTATTATTGAATCCTTCCAAAACGAAATACCTAGTATTTGGTAGTAAACATCAGCTATCTAACTTAAGTTCATCGATGAGAGTCACGATAATGGGTGAGCCTATTGAGCGTGTCTATGAAGCTCGAAATTTAGGGTTGCATATGGACTGTGACTTACGTTTCGAAAAGCATGTTGCAAATGCAGTAAAAAACTGTTTTTACAAACTTAGGGTGTTATATAAAATTAAGCCATATTTAAAAGAAAGTTTACGTTTGCAGCTTGTGGAAACACTAGTACTATCCAAACTAAATTATATGGATACAGTCATTGGTCCACGTTTGCTAGCTAGAACTCAAAAATTAATTCAGAGAGTGCAAAATGCCTGTGCTCGATTTTGCTTCAACATTCCACTAAGAGCCCACGTCACACCTTATTTAAACAGTCACAATATTTTAAAAATGAAACATAGACGGAAACTACATCTAGCTTGTCTTCTCTTTGGAGTGTTGAAGCATAAAGCACCCGGCTATCTTCATAGCAAATTATCCTGGGCATCTAGCTACACACCCTATGGGCCTCGGCGATGTGCAAAGCAACTCTCCACGCGTTGTCATAGCTCTGCTGCTTTTAGAGGAAGTTTTAGTTATGTTGCCACTAAGTGTTGGAACAACATACCTCCACCAATAAGGAATGTACGAAATATTTATAGTTTTAGGAAACAATTAATAAAATTCATTCTTGCTCATCAAATAACTGATGAAAAGCTACGGCATGACACCAGTGCTTTTTAAATAATATTATCTTCTAAATAATTCTTCTACTATTTTATATTTATTTTAATAATGAATTAATTCACATAAAGGCCTATATATTGTTGCTATGCTAATTATTATTATTTTTAAAATTACTTTATTTTATTTCTTTATTTTTCAATTTATTATATTATATAATTTGCTATGTTTATTCCCTATGGTCTGGATGCCCACCCATTGCAACGGCAACGTGTACCCAAGTTTGAGGTATCTTGGTGCAGGTATTATACTACACTTGTGTTGTCTCAATGGATTGGATAACCCACATTTTTTAAAAATTATCATTATTGTATTTTTTATTTTATTTTTATTTTTTTACTTTTTTAATTTTTCATTTTATTCTGATTTGTCTTAAGATTGTTATGAACATATATTGTTTGTTTGACGCCCGTGACATCACATCACGGCCACACGGAAGACCAGCGCTGGTAACACCAGCACATGCTGAGTGTGGTACGTTTTTGTAACGATCACTATTTTGTCATTACTTATACTATACCTACTATTTTGTTTGTTTTTGTTACTGCTACTTGTTACAAATAAATCATTTTCTTTCTTTCTTTCTTTCTTTCTTTCATAGTTCTGACCCCATATTAAGATCAATGAAGTCTTCTGTCGTGGGCATCAGAAACTACGAGAGACTTTGCGGTCTTACAATTATCCAGACCTGACACAAATATTTGTAGCCCACACAAATATTCGTGTCGCTGCGGAAATCGAACCCGCGGCCTCTCGTTTCACAGTCGGCGTCTAACCAACTGCGCCATAGAGGCTGTCAATTTTTATTCCTAACCCCTCGAAAATATAGAGTCGTAAGTTTAATATACAGTCGACTCTCGATAGTTCCAAGTTCAAGTTCAAGTTGTAATATAATGTATAATGTCTGCAGTTACCGGATGAGGTTGGGGCACCGCGCCAGATGGTCGAGCGCGGCCTCGGTGAGCAGGCGGCAGCCGGCGAGCGACAGGCGCTGCAGCGGGTGGTTGGCGAGCTGCGCCGCGCCCGCGTCCGTCAGCCGCGCGCACGACGACGCGTCCAGCTCCACCAGCTTCGGTAACGCCTGCGGGGAGTGTACCAGGTTAGTATTGTTTTTAAGTAACGGTTGCTAACATTGAATGGGTGACGTGCGTAGTTACTTATTTACTATTAAACTTAGTCTTGCCAAATAACGGGTGGGATGGAATAGCGACGCGATGCTAACGGGGTATTTGGAGATGTAGTGTATGCATTGATATGGAACACGTCACACAGAGCCGCCCCGCTGAGTACAACGGCGTCAAACAGTGCTGTGTGACATGCTCCGTACCGGTACATTACATATCCAAACGACCCGTAATCATCGCTCCAGCGATATATCGCCGCGTCCTCGAGCACGTTATGTGGCAAGTCCTTTAAGACTTGGCTGCTAACATTTGTGGCCGACTAGCGGAAAGAACAGTAACACGAGATGGGGAGCGCAAGTGCTCGCGGCGTACACCGGCGAAACTGACTACCGGGCATGGCGTGCCTCGCTGTATCAGGGTGTGCTTGCAACCGATCGCCTCCAGAGAAGGAATATTGCGTGGTTACGCGTTTTGCGGATGCAATTAAAAATATTGAAAAATCCACGCAATGCGGTGCATTATTCATCCGCTGGTGGCGGTTGGTTGGAAAAGCTCTCGGATCCCATTACGAGACATGCTACACATGGTAGTCACTTACATAAGTACACCCCGAGCACTAGCACTGTCCTATTCGCTCACCTCGTGTCATTGTATTTTTTCACTACTCGTCCCGCTTATATTGCACTGTCCCCGCAGCTTGCAGCATGGACACCCTACGGGTATTTACGCATAGCACCGCAGCGGTAGCGGCATCGACAACATCGCGGTCTCGTTGTATTAATTTGTATGGACCCTTCCACAGCCGCATCGCTTGCCGCTAACGCTACGGTATCGCCGATGTGTAAAAGCCCTATAGAGGGCTCTATCTACGACCCACACACCACAGTGTAGTGCGTACCCACCTGCACGACATATCGCATGGCCACATCAGTAATATCAGTTCCCGGCAGGCGCAGCACGGCGAGCGCGGCGAGGCGCGAGGGCTCGGCTCCGGAGCGCGCGCCGCCGCCGGGCCGCGAGTTCTCCGGCGGCGCCAGGATGCCGCGCAGCTTGGCGTCGTCCAGGCAGCGCGCGAACGACAGGTCCAGCGCCGTGAGCGGCGGACACGTGGACGAGCGCAGCGCCAGCGCCGCCTCGGCCGGCGAGCCTGCTAGAGACAGGGAGCGCAGCGCCGGCAGACGACCCAGCAGCCTGTAAAGGTAATGCACATTTACGTGAAACTGTAGTGGTCGCAGACAGCAAGCGGGACGGAATCAGCGACGTGGCGCTGGCGCGTCGCTGACGATTCGTTTGGAGTGTAATGTATTTATGGAACGAATGAACTATCCTGTGTGATATCTTCCTTACTAACTTATGTATTACAACTCCCATACGAACTATTAGCTACGTGCCAGCGTCGCGACAACGTCCTATCCCGCCTACTGTCTGACGAGACCATAAATTGGGGACATTAGGCTCCGTTTATACTGACGCCCTTTATCCGGTTTCGAACAATTAACGTTATCCAGTAGGTATAGACCGGATAAAACTATCTCGCCTAAAACCATGTAACCCATTGTTTGATCAGTTTTAAATAACCAAAACTCCTATTAAGTCCTTTTTTGCTCCACTTCCTGTTTTTTCCCGCGCCTTCTCCCGTTTCGTGAGGCCGGCAACGCACCTAGGAAGTTTTGTAGGTGTTCATGGGCGGCGGTATTTACTTACAATCAGATGAGCTGTTTGCTCGTTGGCTAAATTTATGCAACGAAAGCAAACTATATTACATTTGGGGATAGCATAAATCTAGCAAACGAGCAAACTACTCACCTAATTTGTGAGTGAACTCCGCCCATGAACACTTACAAAATCATAAATGCGTTGCCGGCCTCACATAACGAGAGATAAGGGAAGGAACGAAGACAAAAGCAGGAACGCGATACTAGAGCCCCGGTTATCTTACTCACATAACGAAATACAACGGCAATAATCGGAACTAACATCAGTGGGTATAATATAGTGAATATAATAATGTGTACAGGCACGCACCATGCGAGTTGTCGTCTCGCGAGATGGCACCACTCGAGTCCGAGCGAGAGCGGCTGGCGGCGCGCGATGCCGGCCAGCTGCGCCGCCGACACGCGCACCTGCACGAACGACATGCTGCGCCACAGCGACGGGTCCATCTGCAAACAATATACATATATGTGAGTCACTTGTATTAAGTTCATAATCATTATCTCAGCCATAGGAAGTCCACTGCTAAACATAAGCCTCCCCAAGGATCTCCATATCGACCTGTTGGAAGGGGCCTGCAATGTATAAGCTGATACCTATTACTGAGGCCTAACCCCCTGTTTTGTTAAAAGATCGCGCCAGATAGCGAGCGAGACGGGACGACAATGCGACCTAGGCCCGACGCTGATAGGTCGTTTCGCGTTGTTATATATGGGTTGTAATGTCACATAGCATCGTCACGCCACTGTCTCACTCGGCGTGACGACTCTGTGTGACATGCCCTTTTTAACCCATCACAACTCCAAACGAGTCATCAGCGTCGCGTTCCCATCTACCCGCTATTTGACGAGACTATATGACCCAATGACACCTCAATACCAAAAAAAGCAAAAAGCCACGAGCTATTACAGGTGG
The DNA here is from genome assembly GCA_030180105.1 of Hyles lineata. Taxonomy (NCBI): domain Eukaryota; kingdom Metazoa; phylum Arthropoda; class Insecta; order Lepidoptera; family Sphingidae; genus Hyles; species Hyles lineata. The sequence continues at coordinate 5,345,948 of JARJEE010000027.1, read as the reverse complement.
ACAACAATAATCCCAACTGACCGAGTACTCAGCCCAGGCCTTGCAGACGAGCGCGCAGGTGGCCAGCTCGTGCGGCGTGAGCTTGGCGAACACGGCCAGCATGGCCTGGCGGTCCAGCCACGGCGAGCCCGCCGCGCCCGCCGCGTGCGCGTGGTGCGGCGCGCCCGCGGCCGGACGCACCGCGTACAACGGCTTCTTTAGTACCTGGAGACAAATTATTTTGTCATGCTGCTGGATTTTAGCAATAAATATCTGTATTTAGAAATATGAAGTTTTGTTTATTTTTGAACTACTGAATATTACTGCTGAACACTTTCCTTCAGATTATTGTTCAAATCTAGCCATATAAATGACACAACACTGATTATCCTGGGATGACGGCTTTAGTTCACAGCCAATACATACTGTCAATAAATTCATATTACATATTCCCAAGAGAAATTTCATAAGAAAGCAAAGAGGGGGGGGAACTGACACACGAGATAAAAATTGTTAAATTATATCTGAAGGTAGATATTGTGTGTGCGTGTGGATGTGCGTGGTCGTGTTCGTGTGTGTGTGTGTGTGTATTGTATTTGTGTACCTTGGACGAGTGGTGCGTGAGCTGCAGCGCGAGATGGGCACGCAAGGCTTGTTTCTTGGGCGCCTCGTCCTCGTCGGAGGCGCGGCGCTTCTTGCCGGGCGGCTCCCACGACGCCTCCGCGCCCTCGCCGCCCTCGCACCCGCCCACACCGCCCTCCTCCTCTTGTTTTAGCTCTGCAATAATCAATAAATTATTACGTCTACGTACACAACACGTTAATATCTTGATAATATCTCTGTACAGTGGAACAAAAGGATTAAATAAATCAATCAATAAATACGTCGTTGATGTATTTTACTGGAGAATATCGCAAACAAAGTTAGTGCGCATTACGCACATATCTGCTACTTGGAAAACCTCTATATTTGACAAAGATAGACATGAGTACCATACTTTTTGTTATAAACATTAAACACATCCCATACTGTTTTTTGTGTAATAGCAGTAATATATGAACATAGAAAAATTACGTGCCATAGTAAGACACTTTGCATATAGTAATTCATTCAGAGCCAATAATCTATCAAAATCTTCGAACAGCTTACCATCCTCAGACTTGATATGTGGTACATCATTCTTGCCTTCATTATCTGAACTTGCTTCTGATTTCGGTACCACTGTGGGCAGCGAAACTGGAGCCTTGTTCTACAAAAAAAAAACGACTAGACTTAGATTATTCATTCATTTATAGTTGAAGAGGCTTCAAGTATATACATTGAACAAAATACATAAACATACATACATACACGAAACTGTTGTATGTTATTCTAAGCTATAGAATTAAAAATAAGATGTATAAAGACACTATTTAAATAAAGTCTAACAGCCTTATACATAGACAGCTTTAAAACCTATTTTATTTACAAATTGTTTTGTCTTCTTCGCTCAAACTGAACTCAAGGCGTTTGAAAGGGACAAAAAATAATCGATAACCTATTTTAGGTTTTAGCCATAGGCACCAATTAAGGACTTAAAACATAAATTTTCGTGAGGAGAAAAACAAGATATCATCGTCTAAAAGCAACTTTATAGACAGATATATAAACCCTATTGCTTTATGCTTATATCTCAGCTGTATAGATATATTACTATAACACTAACACTATTGTCAACTATAAAGCAGAAATAGAAACATACCTGATTATTATGATTTTGGTTTTGGTTCTGGTTTTGGCTGAGCTGACTAGCATCCGAGCCCACACTCATGCGCCGTATGTCCGATGACTTCTGACGGGCGCGGAAGTGACGCGGCTGTAATAAACATCTCACTATAGATATACGTAAAACAACAGACTAACAACTTTACAATAGATTAACAACTTGACAACAGACAACTGGAGCCATATATTATCAATGTATTACTTTAATTAGAGTTGGTTGCGCATCAGTCTCATCTAATAACCATGTATTCTTTATAAACATATCTGTCGTTCCCCCGACACCTCATGGCGACTATTATTGTAAGTGCATGCAAAAAGAGACTTTAATTTGTTATTATAAGGGTCTGTATTACATTGTTTTAGGAAAAATAACTAATAACATTGCAAGCTTAGCATTAGTGACTGAATTCAAAATCAATTCATCATCAGACTGTTGCATCTTACTGCTGGACATAATCCTCCTCCAAGGTACGCCACAGATGGCGGGACTGCAATGCGCAAGAGGGCCAGCAGCAACTGGATGCATACTGTTTTATATCAACCCATCTATGTACATACGTCTCATTGCAGGGCAAAGGCCTACTCTACAATCGAGAGTTCGACTGAGAGTGGTTAGGCCATATAGTCCACCACGTTTGCCTAGTGCTGATTGGCGACTTTACACATCATAGAAATTTTACAAATTGCTATGATTGACTATACACACATGACTCCGAAAAGTCAGAAGGTCCTGGGATTTGCACCCGCGGGGTCCACCGTGAAACCGTGAACTATGTTGGCAGCCGCGTCTGGTCCATTACCAACAGGCCACCACGCACTATGCAGGATGCATACAATGAGTGGTTATTTTAACACTATCTCCGATATTATTCTATTATCATTGCTTTCTTAAAAATCAAATACAAAAAAATATTCTACCACATTTATTTGAAAATACACCCGAAATCCTTATATCAAAATGTGTTTTTCTCTCTTGCCACCGAAATAACTAACCTCCAAAAAAGATTATATAATTCTTTGTCTTTTTTTATTGCAATGAATGGCGAGACGAGCATGCCTTTTGCCCGATGGTAAGCGAGTAGTCCAGTAGTTACTCTGGTTACAATGTCCTTTCCGAAACATAGTGCATTTACATTGGTGTGAATTGATCTTACTCCAAGCATAATCCAATCACAAACATATATAAGTATAGAAAAGCGGCATTACCTTTACCTTGTAGTCATGATTGAGGCCCATGGTGGTGCACGTGGGGCACTCCCACGAGTTGGGCAGGTCCTCGTTGATCTGTCCGCCGGGCGGCACGCACGTCGGGTGCACGATGCTGTAGCACACGGAGCACTCGCGCAGGAGAGACGGACCGTTGCGACCTGTGACATAATACATACATACATACATACATGCATTCATACATACACTCAATAGTCACATACATAGTCCTGACCCCACACTAACTTGTTTTGCTCTCACAAACATCCAGACCCGAAACTAATACCTGGTTCACACTAATATGACGTGTTTCGTCACATTTTTATATGCAAAAAAACTTAATTCTTGTAATTAACACGTCGTTGAAGTGAGTAAAAGTTGGTGGCCTGTTGGTTAACAGACCACACGCGGCTATCAACGTGCTCACGGTTTTCGGTTCAAATCCCAGGGCACTTTTCGAGATGGACTATATGGCCAAACCACTCTCAATCGTACTCTAGATTGTAGAGGGGGGCCGTGCCCCCAGTGGAACATATATGGGCTGATACAGATAACACTTTGTTGCCCTTCGACTCTACTTTAGTGAATAGAATTTCAAACTGTGATATGCTTGTGAATGTAAACTAATGGAGAATATAAAATAATAGTTACCAGAGTTACCCTTAGCCTGTGGCGCGACTGGAGTCTGCATCCAGCCATCCAGGTGGCACACGGCACAAGACGCTGTCACCGGCAACATTGGCTGTCGACAAATCATCCATATTTATATCAATTTCCATTTCAATGTAGGTACAGCATACAAATCCAAATTATTACTTTGTTTATGAAAACGATCGCAATCTTAAAATAATTATAAAATGCATTTTCGAAAAGCACTGTCGGAAGAGACTAACTTCTGTTATACAAGACTTCCTAGTTCAGGAGTTAGGATGTTATTATATTGTAAACATTTTGTAATGAAATAAAGATTTATATACTTTTATATTATTTTACGAGCAATAGCTAGAAGCAATTTACATGTAAATGAACTCTCCAGACTGATGAAACAATAATTTCGAGATATATTTGTTAAGTAAATCTTCGTTTAATATATTTTCGACGTGTAGTTTCAAAGTAACAACGAGTGTACCTGTAAGCACTGTCGCATGATGCAGGTCTGCTTGGCGCGGCCGAGTCCGCCGAACTTCACCATGTCGTGGCAGAACACGCACTCGCCGCAGTCCGTGCGCTGGCACGCCTCGCACTTCTTGCATCTGTGACAAACATATCAGTATACAATAGGGTACTTGACTATTATTTTTTGTATTATCTTTTGACCAAACACAAAAGACATAAAAATAAAACATTTACGTTAAAACTTCATTAAAGCACATGTCTACCATCAGTACACTTAGCTTTATTACTATTGGTTTCTTTTTACGCGAAGGTTATATATCGAAATAGAACTATTATTTACGGATTTTATCGCGGATTTGGTTTAATTTTTACATATTTTAACTTCTCGGCGTTTCGATTACTTTACAGCTTTCGTGTTCACGGTGCGGTTCAAATCCGCGATAAAATCCGCACATAATAATTTTGTTTCACTACCATTGTTAAACAGCTCCTCCCTAAGAACCGATGATGAAGACTTCGGATAATATAGCAAGTGCAGGTATAGTAGGAGACTGTCCTGCCCTCACACCCACCACTGCAACTCCTGTAAGCCAGGATCAACAGTGGCACGCAATGTAATGACAACGAGCATTGAAGCTCGGCGAGTCTCCAGGAATGTCTAACTTGTCTTTAACCCGCAACGAAATTAATCAGAAAGTTAAATTAATAGGAGGAGTTGGAAATAAATTATTGTCCACTTCATAAGTGCAGGTATAATGACCTGTGACATTGAACTGTCTCGATAGCATATATCGTGTGTACCTGGTCCTGCGTCGGCGCGGCGCGTTGTTGGCGTGGTCGGGGCGCGGGCGCGCGGGCCCGCCGCGGTGCACGCCGCCGCGCCCGCCGCGCCCGCTCGACTGCCGCCGCTCGCCCGACACCGCCTCGTCCGGACCTGCGCACGCACACACCGCATACATTATAGTCTCACTGTATAGACTAGTGTACATTATAATACATTTACTTTTACAGGGTGATATTGACATCTGATAAACTGCCTCGTTGTTGTGTCAAAAATAATGACTTCAGTTAACAAAACTATTAATCAACACATATAGGTACGAATCTTAACGGCTCGGATAAGTTCCCGAACCGAAGTCAAGTTCAGCTAAGCAATAAAAATATATGAAGTGGCAAAATATCTCGGTTTTTTTCCTTCAAATTTTGTATAATGTGCACCCACAAATGATGAGAAAAGTTCGGGTTAAATACCATATTATGTCAATATCAGCCTGTATATGCAGCCTAAGCTTTCAATCGGTTTTAGAAGATCAGCAGATGTCTGTATCCCTCCAAAGATAAGACTGGCAGGGCTTATTTACCATCAAGATATTATGATAAGAAACGAGCCTATCGTATCAGGCATAAATTCTAGTTTAGCTCAAGTGGTATATTGTCCATCCAAAAGGTGTCTGGAAGATATCGCCGACAGCGATATGACCGCCAGTTGTACTTTATTTTTAATAAACAAAGAAAGAAATTTTAAAAAATCGCGTACTCAAAAACTGAAGCGAAACATGATTTACAGCAAGTTTTATACAATGCAATGATGCCCGCCTTGAAATTTAAATCCAAAACATTACGATTTACATCTCTAAATATTGCCACTTCTCCAATGTGATGATAAATAAACTTGTATTAACAACCAGTATATGTATATGCCATTTGAAAGTAATAAAAAGTCAATATTTTGTTACTACATTGATGTAATACCTTGCTCAGAACCACTCTAATTCTTTATCATCTCTGAACACATGATATCAATTGTCACAGTTTCAGACAAGTCAATGACCTGAAATTGTTTCCAAATTGATCTGATAAAAATTCTTATCAAAATATGTACTCATTTCATACTTGAATCAATATGAATGAATAATATTATAAAACATACTGTATGTTATAGACTATACTACTTTCTACTTCATATAGACTCAATAAAATTACAAGATTAAGATTTGATTCGTTCATAAACCACAAATGTGACAACCGAAACCTGAGATAAATACTTGTGGGCCTCAAAAATACTTGTCTCTGTGTAGGGTTCGAGCCCACGGCCTCTTGGTTAACAGCCAGCATCAAACGGCCATTCTCTATATCCTATCTATCTTTAACAAGAGGTTAAAATAGCTACCATTACTATCTCGGTGCAATTCTGTGCTTTACAAAAAAATATATATAAAATATATGTTTATATTGCCTGGCTATTTATTATATGTACCATATCCATACCTCTCTATCTTTGTTGACTGAAACATAAAATGTATCCAAATATCTATTGAAATCTCTTGTTAAAGATAGATAGGATATAGAGAACGGCTGTTAACCAACTGTACCAAAGGATAACTTTCCGAAGTATAAGTAACTTACGCAGCCTCAATTGAACTCTCGAATTGTACAGGGGGTTATTCTATGAAACGATATGAACTTCGAATGTTCGACGCCCGGAATCAATACTATTCTCTATTATAATTATCCTATTCTCCGTACTTAGTTTATGGGTCAATACAATACAATACGACTATTTTACCTTTCAGTACTGGTATTCCAGTGATAGCGAGGTGTTGTTTGTCATGCCTGTGTTGCTCCACCAGCGTGCGCACGTCCTTCACGAGAGCTATGGGGTCGGACAACAGCTCCGGCACTGACTTGCGAGCCGCCGGCAACTGGTGCAGATACATCACTATGGCCTGCAAGTAAATACATATAAAGTAAGTTTTGTAATGAAGATTTTTTGAATGATTGAATAACAATATATTAAATCTGATGTTTCGCTAGCATCAAACATATATGTAGAATATTATATACAACGCAATTTAATTTTAGAAATATGTGTTTTTATAACACATTGTTTTTCACCTGATTTTATCCACTCTTCCGAAACATCAAAAATACATATTATGTTTTAAGTTTTTACCCCTGCACTGCAGCTCACATACAAGTGATGTTATAAAGCGTATCGCATTTACGATTTATATATACTAGAAGCACTATCAACCTGCACAATATGCCTTACCCGGCATTCATGGAGTTTGATACTTGGGTTGTTATTAAACTCCAGTCGATTTGATATGTATGACGAGTGAAAGAGAGTGAAAGAGAGAGGGGGTGGAGGAGAGAGAGGGAAAGTGGGGAGAAGGGAGTGACAGAGAGAAAGGGGCGGGAGAAGGGGAAAGGGGGAGGGAGTGAGAGGAGAGGGAGGGAGAGTTACAGAGAGATGGTGAGGGAGAGAAAGAGAGGGAGGGAGTGTGACAGAGAGAGAGCATATTTACCTTGAGTCCATGCAGTTCATTCTGCGTGAGATGCACGTGTTCCTTGGGCGGTGCAGGCGGCGCGGGCGCGGCGGGCGCGGCGGGCGCGCACTCGGGCGCCAGGTGCGAGCGGCCCAGCAGCGCCGTCACGTACCGGTCCAGCACGTACCACAACATCTCCGTGAAGAACGGGTAGCGGAACTTCTGCGGCACCTGCATGCACATTACGTATTGTTAATACCTATACATTACTTATTATTATTAGTGACGGCAAGCGGTAACAATAAATATTTGCACTTGTGGTGGACTATTTGGCCTAACCCCTCTCAATCGTGCTTTCGATTGTAGAGGAGACCCATCCATGGCCTGCAATGGCTTATATAAGCTGATACAGATATAGTACATATATTTGTAATTTTTTTTACCCAGATCCTATTGTAGATAGTAAAGATTTTATAAAATTTCTTACAGGTATGCCCTTTACTTTTGAGATACGATAATTTAACATTTTGCCTACCAAAACACTTGAATATATTATCAATTTCTGCTTGTACATAAAAACTTAAACAAATGAACTTGTGCAGAACGTTTTATGTGATATATCATCTATATTAATCATAAACAAACATTACCTTAGTAACATCTTCAACTTGAGCTATTTTCAGCTGCTTCTCAATGCCAAACTGGTGCAGAAAATTACCACCGAAAACCAAAGAATCGCTTGGAGTGTATACAGCGTGGATCCAACCAGTCGGGATGAAAAACGTGTGGCCGGCTTGGAGCTGAAACAATTTAATATTTATTAATAATAATTGTACATTTTGTCTTGGATTAGGTTTTGACTGCTGATTAACTGCTTGGATACTTCAGCACATATCCCTTTCAAAAGCCCCTTAGACGGAAGAGTAACTTAACAGTATTTTTTCGTAAAACGCTTGCTCTTTTTAACATTAGAGAACTATAATAGCACCTATTTCAATTACAAATTATTACGTTACAAACTATTACGCTAACATATAGAAATATGAAACAAAAAAAAATAAGGCGATAATGTACGCATACATACACCTTTCATAGGCATTGCAAATAAATATTCTATTTCCATTTATCATTTTCATTATGCATCGCTTCCGGCCCTCTGGTGCAAGTCGTCCCGCCATCGGCGTCCCACGCTACATTTATAAAGACTCGGTCTCCATTCACTCATTCACTCAGGTGGCAGCAGCTGGATGCATAAAGCAGCAGACCGGGCTCTGTGGCGTAGCTTAGGAGTTTCCTATGTCCAGCAGTGGACTGCAACGGACGGGCTGATAATATATACCTGTGCCTGAATTATGATGTCTTTGGAAGATGTTCGCACTTACAATTATGTTTTGTCATTTTTACAAACCAGATAATCCGTACTCTTTCCTATACGGACAGTGATATATTGCCATTTATATGTCAAGTTCTAAGAAAGACATAGCGCCTATAATATAAAATATAAATAAATAAATACACCCAACAGTAACACACATAGTCCTAACCCTACACTAAGATCGGGTGTTGTGTCGCGGGTATCAGGAACTACGATAGACTTTTCGGGTCACACAACCCCCCAAACCCGAAAGAAATATTTGTGGGCTGCACAAACATTTCTCTCAGTGCGGGGATCCAACCCGCGGCCTCTCGTTTCACGGGCGGCGTCTAACCGACTGCGCCACGGATGCTGTCAATAATGATGATTTTTTTATCCCGCATAATAGTTCAATTCAAATAACTAATACTATAGATACTTACATGTACACGGATGCATTTTTCAACAGTGTCTCCGAAGAACACGTCAGACTGTTTGCCGGAGAGCACCCACTTTTCATAAAGCTGCAGATTTTTCTCAGTCGGCGGGATCAACCAGAATACTTTAGCTCCTGAAGTCAACAATAAATTCAATGTTATATGATTACAGGAAAATGTTTCAATTTGGTCGTTTTTGTTTTAAATTATAAATAATGTTTATATGATTTTGATCACTAAAGTTAAGTCAACATTTGTTATAGTGGAAACTATACTACCTTTTTAAGTTATCGCTAAAGCCACTGCAATTTATCTAAATGTCTAATATAAGGGTATTCCGAGCCTTTTTATTTAAGTATTTAAAAGTTTTTATACATATTGTATAAAAGTAGATTTAATGCCTAAGACATTCTGTACCAGTTTACCTTAGGGTGATGCAGAGATTGAACAACGTAGGTATTTATTTTAATAACAGTTCTGAATTTCTTTGCGCGGCAACGTATATTTGTGTAAAATTGATGTGTTTAAGTTAAACAACAAATGATAATTTTACAATGATATTAATCAAATATTTTCGAATCCCGATAAAACGTAGAGCATTATCAGAAGACGAAAGCTTAATTAAATTACCTCTGAGAATGTGGTACCACACAGAAGTGCCTCCAAAGTCAATGTGAAAATCAGTATAGCAGCCCTTCACCGACATTAGACAATACTTCTGCACCTTGGGATACATCATGTCGTCCAGCGCGTTAGTTGATTCAGTCTGAAAAAATAACATTTATATACTGCTTACTTCTTTACTATCTATTCTGTATTAGCCCATATACGTCCCACTGTAGAGGACGATTGAGAGTGGTTAGACAATATAGTCCACCACGCTGGCTTAGTGCGGGTTGGCGAACATACACACCATACAAGTTTTATAAATCGCTATGATATGCAGATTTCCTCATGATCTTTATCAATACACACATAACTCCGAAAATTCAGAGGCGTGCCCTGGGTTTTGAATCCGCAACCACCGTGAATATGTTGGCAGTCGCGTCTGATCCACTACCAACAGGCCACCATGCACTTTTGTTTTGTTCATTGGGTTATATTTGTAAAGCGGACAACTGAAAAGCTTTATTTAAAACTACTGTTGTTTTGCAAATGTTTACTGGTAAGTACTACAACGATTCTCCCAGCCCTATACTTGCGTATCTAAAAATAAATTATTTTATAAATACGTTGGATACTGATATATCTCAAGGAATTTAAATTAGCAATCTGTATTTTATCAACTTTTGATCTTTTCAATTACTTGTTTTTATATAGATCAATTAATGATAATCATTTTTTTGATAACAAGGACACGTCAGTCAAAATAATTTGAACAACTCATGAAAACCATAGTACTATGTCGGAACACGTGCTTAGCAATAACAACTCGGCCAAAACACACTAGTTGAATATTATCAAGAAAATCATGAGAGCCCATATTATTTCAACGTAAATACCGAGCAAAGCGAAAATTTAACGTTAAGTAAAATAAACAAAGCACTTTCCTGAGGGTTACTCTATGAAACGACGTTCGGACGCCGTATGTAAAACTTCAGTAATGTGCCTAGATACTACACAAAATGTTGAAATTCTCTATTCAACGTCGTACCCATAAACTAAATTCGGAAAAAATAAATATAATAGAGAATAGATTTTTAGAAGTGGAAAACGTATATCTTACTCCTTAATCGAACATTCGAAGTTCATATCGTTTCACATAGTAATCCCCCAGTCCTAATATTTAACCAGCACATGTATAATTCCTTACCTGCTGATCCTTCAAGTGTCTCGGCCACACGGTATCCACCCAGTCGATCTGACGCACTATGCGCGGCGCCTGCACATAGTTCTCGAGGCGAGTGTGCGAGAACTCCAGAGATATCACGTTCAACAGCCGCTCCTTGTTCGGGTCATCGTAATAGCGCTGCCAGTCCTGGTGATGGTAGATTTTTGTAGTGTGGTTGTCGACTATGGCATTTTAGGCGGTAGTTTGTCTTTTATAGCCATCAACTATACCTATCCCTACTATAGACTTACGTAATGTACTGCACCCTCATATTTTTCCAATTCGATTTTTAAATTACCTTCAAATGCGTATATTGTAGGCATGTGTATATTTTAATTAGAGGTTAAGATAGGTAACAAAATATATCTGCATATAACTTCGCATTCATTAATTATTTTGTTTAATATGATGGGGCAACAATTAAAGTCGGATTTTTAAAGACAATTTGTTTTTCATCATCCCTGTAGATTTCCCTCATTTCTATTACATAATTACTTTTGTCTGATTTTAGTCTCCCCTAACACATAAAAAACAAACGAATACAGATACCCAGATTCTTTTGAGTGTAGTTGACAAATCACAAAGAACAAAGATATATATTTTTAGTAGATATTTTCTTTGCGCAATTCGTATCAAAGTTAAACCTTTGGAGTTAAGTTAACATCATATTTATAATAAAAAGGTTTAAAAAGAGAGACAAATGTGTAAGAAATATTTGTATCTGCGTTTAACCTACTGCGGAAAGTGCTGCGTTTAGAGATTAGTCAGGTAAAATCCCGCTGTTGAGATTTGTTTTCCCGTACTAGTATAAAAAATTATCGCTATAATTCATGACGGTTTTGGCATAACGTTAATATAAAGGATGTGAGAAGTTCCTGACTTGTGTAGATTCCCAAGCAATAAAATTATTCAAATTAAGAATACATTCTAACAAAAGGTTTTTCTTAGAACTTTTTCTGTCTGTTATTCCAAAAAGTTTGTTTTTAGCCACATGTTTCGCCGAACTTGAAAGAAAATATAGTCAATTACTTTTTCAAGGAAATCTGTATGGAATATTATGTATTTACAATGAAAAACGAAATCAAATTTTAGAAGGGCGTAGTTTCAATATTTTTGCTTTTTTCTATTTAAAGTACGCAGGAATTCTTCATATACCGGGGCAGATGTGTAAAACATGTTTCATATGGACACACAGAACCGGAATATATGTTTGCAGGCATACATATTATTTTACATATTTATCTGTGCGGAAATCGAATCCACATCCTATAGCACAAAAAGATAACAGTTCAACCACTAAGCCTGTCAGTCAGGTATTTATGTGTATCATTATTGGATGGCTTCTAAATTAAACATAAATATATCCTATATTTAAATTGATGTGTGATACCCTTTAACCATTTTATCCTTGACTCTTAGTTATTTATGTTTTAATACTTTAATTGAATTTATCTACATAACAAAACACTAAAGTACAACATAGTTTAAGTCAAATTTGACAAGTTAACTACGTGATGTTCGTAATGTTGCAAAATATTCGTTGAAATCCTTATTACTGTTTGATTAGTCAACTCGTTTGCATGAATGTAAATTAATGCTCAAATGCTCACTGCGAGATGCGTCTTCGATGTATTTCTGTATTCAATATAGTATAATTTTCCTAGAAATCAATTTTCTCAGAGATTGAAAGTGAATCAACTAAGGCAAACGAAGCATTTCTCGTATTTTTATTTGATTTCGTACAAACTCGCATGAAATAAGCGCTACTCATACTCAGCTAGGGAAAATGAATTTTCTACGTGATGTGTAAACATCGTGTTTTATTTTATTTTTCTACTTTACTGCGAATAATGTATCTGTATCAGCCCATATACGTCCCACTGCAGGGCAAGGGCCTCCTCTATAAACAAGAGTAAGATTCAGTGTCGTTAGGCCATATAGTCGACCACACTGGCCTAGTGCAGGTTGGCGAACTTAACATACCATAAATATTCATAAATATCGCTATGGTATGCGTGTTTCCTCACGATGTGTCTTTCATCGTTAATCAGAATGTGCTTGGTGATTGACTATCAATACACACATGACTCCGAAAAGTCAGAGGTGTGCCCTGGGATTTGAACCCAAATAATGTATAGTATGTAAGTAAAATTATATTTCATTATGTCATTGGTTATCGTGGAAGTATAAAAGTGTGCACCAGTTAGTTACTCGATTCGAAACCCAGGTAGTCCAAACTTGGTTTAAAAAATATGCTAATTCGAAATACTCGATTTATAATACCGACCCGGTCATAAAATTACGAGGATAAACTTTTTGTTATAAATAATAAAAATCAATTTGCGCCGGCCTTGCGTTGTTTGGAATGAGGACAGGTGGGAGCAAAATACGAGATTATCTGCGAATGCAAGGCATTGAATGGCATGGGACTGCCGTCCGATGCCATTAGATACTCTGGACGGCATTTGCACTCACCATTGGGTGCAATGCAGTAATAATGCCAGGCCAGTATAAAAAAAATATTATTTTCCCACACGTCACAGTTCTGACCTCATCCTTATATAAAAATGACAAGTCTTGTGTCGAGTTCATCAGAAGCTACTAGACTTTTCGGTCTTACAAATGCCCAGACAAGAAACAAAATGGAGTACAAAAATATTAATTGTTTCGGTGCGGGAATCGACCCAGCGGCCTCTTGCTCCAAAACCGACGTTTTACCAATTGCGCCATGGAAGATATCAAAATGACAAGAGCTCGTAGAAGACCAAGACACTTAGAAGGGGAAAAAGTGAAACTTTAGCTGTCATGGATCCCAATTTAGGTTAATAAAAACGATCAGCGATCGACTATACGGGCTTGTAATACATTGTTAAAAATGTTTATTTTACATAAACAAATTAATTAATTAGGTAGATGGTATCATGATATTAACACGATATATCGACAAATATTGCAAGTGCAAAACGATTGACGGTTTGTAAGGGGAGCCTGTTTGGTACACTGAGCGTATGAGATGACAGGAAGTGTTACTGGCAGACATAAGCACGCAAATCAAAACATTGGACTCATTGGACTAATGTAGAGTGTGGCGACTGTGGGATGTGACACAATGTAACTTTCAGAAGAGATAATTTTTGGTAATAAAATAATTAATAGGTTATACTAAACTAATATAACCCTAGGTTTAATATTAAATGAAATCAGTCAGGTGTACACCCGAAAAAGTAAAGTCCAACGAAATATATAAAACAAAGAACGAGAATTTTTTTTATGTAAGATATCCAAGTAATATACATCCCACTGCAGGGCACGGGGCCTCCTCCACAATCAAGAGTACGATTGAGTGAGATAAGTCATATAGTGCCCCACGCGTAGTGTTGCCAGCTTTAGTTTTTGAAAATTCGGGACAGGACATTAAAATAAGCGGGATTATGAGTTCTTCAGCGGGACGCCTATTAAAGAAGAGGGAATTATATATTTTTTTGCTTTCACACATTATTACTTTCCCTCTTTCTAGCAGCATATGCTTATCACATCGAAAAACGTCGCGTCTCTGGAGGCTCTCAAAGACAATAGCCGTTTTTGGTTATTATTATAATAATAGAAACGCAGCGCAACCAAACCACGTGCTATATCTCTCGAGGCTTCAATTCATGAGGCGCCATGGTTTCATACCATGCATACATACATAAATTGACGCCTTTCTTCCAGAAGGGATAAGCAGAGGTTTCTTAACTTACTCCAAATATTTCAAAATTTTTGCATTTTCCTCTAGCGTTTGCTATGGGTCTTCATCGAGTTATTCCTTAAATTCACAGACTATAATTTTTTCGATTTACCAGAGCGATCTTTATTTCCAAGATGAAAATTGATATTTTCCGACACGCCTTTGAATGAATTCTGACAAATTATGCTCGCTATAATGCTCGTAAAGAACTAAGTGAAGTTAAGATGCGTTTTTCTTTTAAATTACATCTACATGTACATGTCGTAAAGTAAAATTCGCCAGAAATACTCTCTAATCGGTATGGAAGTTGAAATTGTTACGAAGGAATTTTCATTGGAGCTAGCTAATATTCACGAAGACATAAGTTCACTAACGGTATTTCCTTGCACATTTGTTACCATATAAAATAAGAAAGCTAAGAATTCGTGAACAAACCGCGAGAACTTATTCAAAGTCCTGTATTTTTTTTGAATCAGCCTATGGAAAGAACTTTAGAATCGAATTAGATACTAAGTAGGTTAACAATTGTAGAAAAACGCGAAATACAGTATGGATTATAAATAAAAGTGTGTAATATATAGTTTTTTATTCGTTTTGAGAGGGGTGGTCAAAAAGCGGGACATTTGGCGTCCCGCCGAAGGTTCAATCGGGACGCGTCACCAAACCCCTGAAAAGCGGGACGTCCCGCGTAAAGCGGGACACCTGGCAACACTACCCACGCGTGCCTAATACGTGTTGGCGGATTTCATACAAACAGATTCATAAGTACTTCATACCTACAGATACAGATTATAGAGAAATAATAATCAGTTATTTCATCATAAAGATTAGGGATATACACATTTAATTAAATTTTTTCCTAAAATTACGGCAGTATCTCACAGACATATTATGTAAATTACTTTAATTTAATTAATTTACTGGTGGTAGGTCTCTTATATGTGAGAGGCCATCTGGGTAACACCGCAATGTCTATTTCTTTCGCCAAACAGCAGTGTAACTGCACTGTTGTGTTTCGGATTGCAGGGCATTGTAGCCAGAGTAACTACTGAGACTTAACATCTTATGTCTCAGGATAGCGAGCGCAATGGAATGCCAAGCATCGCTTTGTACTTTAAGGTGTTGTTTGGGTTTTGCTTCTGTTTATGAGCCGTCGTATCGCTTACCATCAGGCGAACGGCATGGCATGCTCGTCTCGCTATTAATTGCAATAAAAAACATATATTAAATCATTACTTAGTGTCGATTTTGCGATGAGAATCTATACTAAGGGAAAATATAAATTATATTAAACGTCGCTGAGTGCGTCCGTCTTAAGAAGTCCTATAGATCGTAGATAAAAAACACAAAACTAAGTAATCCAAACAGGCTTAACACTGTCAGATAATGACAACACAGCTTATTGATACTCAATGACGCAACAAACCGGAAGTATGGTCGTTAATCAAAGGAAATGATACACAAGACTGACTCAACCTCACTTCAACAATTTCTAACACAATTGTTTTAAAACAAATAGCCTGATGTATATCTCCCATAATAATTAAGGAGTCACAGAATCAACAAGTTCTTGTTCAAATAGATTTTATAAACATTGGACACATTAGGCTTACAAGAAACCCTTTATATTGTCCTCAAAAGGAGCCGTTAGCTGTGAACTTTAACTGAATCACAAATTCACGAATCCTCTTTATGAGTAATAAATTCAATAATATGCTGGAATCAATAATATGCTGGAAAAGAAACGGCCAAGGGTTTCGAACACACAACAAAGACATTTCAGGAGCGAATTACATAAATGCGCAATGAGCGGGTATTCCAATGAACGACCTCCAATCAATCGACGTTATTACAAAATTATATTTTTTTAGATTTTTAATAATATTGTGTAGTTACAAAATATATGATTACAAACATGATTGAAAATGATTTATTCCATTGACCGCGTGTTTACCAAAATTATGAATGAAACCGGAAGTAAAACCAATTAAAATTAATTTTCCTCTTAGCTTTAGGTAAAATACCGAGAAACTAACGAACTTTTTTTATTAATTAATTGTTGCTCTAAAATAAGTTATCGATTACTTCCTGAACACATAACATAATAAATATTTTCAGCCAACATGATCCGATATTGCAAGAACAAAACGCAACGTTTCCTTTGCCGACCGTATAAAGAACGTACCTTCATAGTCATCTCGATGTTTTTCTGTGTGTTGACGTCCATGACGTCGAGCAGCCGGCGCGAGCCGACGCACATGCGCACGTCGTTCACCGTGAAGTTGTTGGTCGGCACCCTGCGGAACAAACGCGTCAATCGTAAACAAACATCGAAAACTTTACGTCGCTTTCGCTGTGATGTCAACACAAAAGTTAATGCGAGACTGCTTTGCACGCTTCTGCGTACACCTAAGCCATCACTTCTACATTTCAAACATAAACACTATTTGATTTATATTGTTTTCTCAGATTTTTTTATAACACATACTGTATTGTAAAATGTCTGGAAACCGCGCCCATGGAACTTTTACCTGTACAGTCGAGAGTTGGCGTATTATTTAATATAATGCAGAATGTTTTTCATGGCTTCAACTTTATACATAATTGTTTTAAAAATATTTTTATTGAATAATAGAGATCGCAATCTTAATAAACAAAAGGCATGTTATGGTATTTAACATCGAGCGCGTAACGAAAGCCTCATGTTACAAGTACGACCGAACGGAAAACAAAAAGGTGAACGCAACAAAATAGCAATTAGACGCACGGAACAAATGAAACAGTACGTAGATACACTTTTTAATTCCGAAACGAAAGTCGCGTTGTGTTGTGAAATATTTGGAGTAATTCCAAGTTTTTATAACAGTATGGGCCGATAGAAAAGTGCGGTGCATACGTGATACGTGTAGAACTGTAGTGTAGCGGTACGGGCCGGCGTGCAGCGCGCTCGTTGCCGCCAGTAATGACATGTTAAGTGCAAGCGTGACCAAGCTTTATATCATTATACTTTTTCATTTTTTCTTGCTTACTGTAATGCACTTTGCGGCATGAGTTTATAGGGTACAAAATATGTCCAGGGTTGTTATATGTACAATGGACAGGATGAAAATAGATCCTTTGTAACTATTACACTTTTCCCTAGCTCGGCTTATTTTTATTTGTAATCGTAATGCTAGAATGCCCAGATTTATTGTAAAAATATTTTAAAAACATACTTAAGAGGTTAATAATGGTAATTGAAACATTTTTATATGAAAATTCATATGGATTGTAAACAAAATGAGCTACAATATTACTGTTACATTTATTATACAGAAGCCTAGTATACTTTCATTGCATAACATTAATTTTCCACATTTACTTTGCATATTACTTGATATTTTAATTATAGTTTTAAATTTAATTTCGTAATCTGCACTAATAAAATTGTTTTATATTCACAATAGCATTAAGAAATTTGATCCGCATATTTTAGGCATTATAAAAGATAACGGTCGAAGATTGATTGACAACTTTACACCAAGATTACCAAATTAAAGCGTTAGTGACATTACAGCCTTTTTTTAACAGGAGGTCAACTACTCAACTGAAGTGTGTTTGTGTGTGTTCAGTAGTAATGGGCCTAAGGTACAAAGATTTCCACAAAGACCTATATGTATATTGTATACCTATATAAGGTCGTCCGCCCACCGCGTTAACTTCCAACGCTGTTACATGATTTGAAATGACGAAATATAAATGTTAAAACTTAATATAAAATGTTATAATGTTTGTGCCAGTTTGAACTACATAGAATATCGTGTCTGATAATAGTGCGTACACGCCTTAACCAAACACACTTGACGCAGTTTACAGTTTAGCAGCTGATGAGATAACTTCATGATATCGCTGTAAAATCATAGCGAATCCAAAAAACATTATAAATGGAAATTATTGTGTAAAATACTGTTTCTTTATTTTTTATTAATTCATCCAACGATCACGAACAGTGCTGAATGGACTTAATTTATACATGACCTACTAAGAAGACATTTTGTGAATATAGGAAATATTTGTCTCTGTATGGGAATCGAACTCGCGGCCTATTGTCACACAGGCGGCATTATCCAACTACGCCATGGAGGCTGTCAAAATAATTAAGGAACGGAACCGGACAAAATGAAACTTTGGGTTTCCACCCAAGGAGGCATAAATCTGATTTTTCTATATTTGTTTCTTTTTGAACGTTATTTATTTATTTCATTGAGATTCTCCAATATCATTTCGTTATCTTTCTCTATAAGGACCCATCGTTAGGTAGATAACTTTTCAATAACTGAAAAAATTGTTAAAACTTATTTTGCTATGGCTTATTGTGAACTGTGGTCCACCACGCTGGCCTATTGCAGGTTAGCATATTATTCAACATACCATAAAATATCTAGTGAATACCTCTATCGTATGCAGGTTTCATTACGACGGCAGGCAGAAGACATTTATTATGAATGAAAGGATAATTCTCAAAACTTGTCCCATTAACATGTGATGCAGTCAGTAACTCCTACTGATATTTATCGGCGCAGGTGTCTGAACAATGACAAAACAACTGTACTGTTCGACCAACATCTCTGCGATCTACAGTTAATTCTTGACCATAATAAGTATTTTTTTTCTTGTCACATCTTATAACGTGATCAAGTTATATTTTCAAAGTATTTGTCAGATAGATAGCACCTTCGATTAATATATTTGGCTTCCGCAATTTAATCATGTTTATGAATGATGATTATCAGTTATCTGTTTAATGTGATGGCTAGTCGGATTACAGATTTAATATTATTATTAACTTTAAATTCTAAAATTAAATTATTTTTTAAGCTTTTTTATCATATCACCTTATCTCTTATTTTTTAAATTAAAAACTCCTATTTGGGAAAACTTTTTGAAAACATACCTTCCGTTCTATTTTCGCCAACAATTTGTCGGTTGTCAGCGATAGAGCTAATATATTATGTTGAATAATGCAGTGGTGATAGTTGGCCATAACTTCCTTTGGATAAATAACCGCATGCCGGTCTAGGGCCGGTGTCAAGTGGATCGTCACGTTTCTTGCACAATTTGACAAAAAAAAAACAATTGTTCACGCTTTTTGTCAAAGCTGTTAAATTTGTGTTGACATTGTTTTTACACTTTCGCTTTTGAAATGTTGACTATAAGCAGACCTCTAGTGTAATTTATGTGATTTGCCGACATGTTTTTCAAAATCTATTTTTATTGTTTTACAAAAACAAATGAGTATCCCTGTTAGCCGCAGAGTCGGTATAAATTGTGTTTGTACACAGTATTATACCCATAATTTTCATTCCAATTTTCGCTTTATTAGAAAGATTGGCGTATGTCATCAAATTTAAGTTCACATTATATTTATATATTATAATAATATTGTAATACTCAACTTAAAAATCCCTCGTTCTCTGAGTTCGGAAACATATGATTCATGAAAGCTTATTCATACGTCACATTATCATAAAGAACCGTACTTGTATAGAAGTACGCAATAAACATTTACAACCTTCAGTAGTCAGGCAAATATGTGGACAAATACTATCTCTCTACAAAAACTAAGGCGATACACATTTCCTTTTAGAAATTCTGCAATATCATGGATTGATTGAGACTTATGAAACCATTTAGATGAATCTCGTGCATTTATATGAAACAACCTTATTCAAAGTTTATTTGGTATTGAATATTGAATTAATTGTAGGGTAGATTAAGCGACTGTATTCTTATCATTACAATTTCCTAAAGAATTATTTAGTCTTAGAAACAGCCAGAAGAGCGTATCGTAATTGGCTAAAAAAACCTTACATAGCCGCAATTTATAATTGCCTAAAATCACGCATCAAATTTGGGAAACAGGGGCAGAACTTCGGCACAGATCACATATAGATGTTTCATTGATTTCTATTTGTTTATCATCCTCAGCAATAGTATGCCAATTGCGGAATAATGCCACGATTCGTTTACGATAAAAAACAATAATTAATGTTTAACAACAATGCCCCCAAAATTGTACATTGTTTTACACAATAAAATATATCAACTTAATTCTGATAGTATCCCAAAAAATATAAGTGACAAGACTACAAAGACATCTTAAAGAAGGAGCTAAATATGGTTAAGACTTATTTTTAATACAAGGAAATACAGTGAAAATCAAATTAAGATAATATAAATCGTGGCTATCATACATTTTCTTAAAAATTCCACTGAGGTAGCTGAGCAGATGTCCTACATGACATTATATCATCAATTATACTGTGTCATGAATTCTAAGCTGGATAACCTTCAAATGAATATAAAAGTTGATGCTCACTGATTATAAAGACAAACAGCCTTATACATACATAGACTTAAGAGTACTGTTTAAGTATAAATTATTTAAATTATCAAATGTATAGTATTCTTCACTCAAATTGAATTCAAAGAAGTTCGAAAATGACGAAAGATTTGATAACTAACACAGTTTTTATACTGTAAATAAATAGTGCTGTATATCTTCATAAACAAAAAACAACATGAAGAACATTACAAATTGGAACCTGGAATATTATCTGTCATCTTATGTCTCTGATTTCAATTGCTGTGTAACAGGATATACAAAAACATATAGAATGAATGATCCTATAACAAATATATTTTTTTGTAAAAAAAAAATGGAAAATACATACCTCAATCCAAGGCCAAGCTTATCTTTGAAAAGCAATGGAGTGGTGAAACCATTTTTCTGCAAATATGATACTGTGATTTCAGATCCATGCATTTCAAGCACTGCACCGGAATGCTCAAAGCGGGGGCTCTCCAGCTTGTCAGCCAGGGAGAACCCCCTGCCCCCTTCAGCTTCATCATCACCAAGGGCCCACTCATCTGAGTAGAGCTTACGCTGTTTACGTTCCCGCTGGTGGAAGAAAAACACATTATTGTATTTCTTGATAGTGTGGTTGTGGTTATGTTTAATGTTGTTGTTTTTATTATAAATAAGTGTTTTAAGAAAATAGCTGTCACTATGCTTGGACAATATTAGGCCTAATTTTAAAAATGTAGTCTATTGACAGGGCCGGCAACATAGCTATTTACAACTTAAAAGATTTTTATCTGCATCATTATTTTGATTAAAACCAATTGAAGTGAATAGTCCAGATGGCTAACATTCACATTATTATGAATCAATGTCTTAGTATGGCATAAGTAATCCAACACATTCAATTATTTACAATCAATTCCAAACAAAAGCTATTAATAAGGAACTTGACCCAGACTTGTTAACTCTTCATAGAATGGCTTGCAAATGATTACTGTGTTGTTAAATATTACTTGCCATAAAGTCTTGTAAAACAATCCAATTGATGTGTCACCTAATCTTATCTAAGGTGTAATATTGGTGAAACAATTAATATCTTTTATTTTTGATATAATGTAAATGAATTGTAATAATATTAATTGACTTGCTCATTCGTATGGCCGGCAACAATAGACGACACCGACATTCGTCTGGATTTTCTTAGAAAATCGGAAAAGTTTGTTGTGGTGACTGTTCGGTACTAAAAGTTATTGTTTATTATTTGTGAGATTTATACAAACGACTATGTTCTTAGCAAGATCGAACGAAAAAAGTTGCAAGTGAAACTTTCACTTTTAACTGTTTTTTCAAGTGAACTTTGAATTTTCTTAGTTTTCCGAGTGCGATCAAGTCATGGATTCGAGGAGTCCGCTCGATTGTTAAGTAGGTTATTTTTTTTACCAGCCAAGGCCAGTGAAATACAAGCAAAGAATAAGTGAACCTAAGTGGCAACAATAAAACTAGACGCCAGGGCTATGTTCGGCCTCCGGTGCGCAACAAAGAGCCACGACCACGCGAACGTGCCGTATTTAAATCAATATGTTAGTGTTTTAGACGATCGACTCTCGCCAAGCGAGTAATTGTACAACGGAAGATTAGTCAAGTAATAAAGTAGATTGTGAGCGAGCGATCGGCGAGCGTGGAGCGGCGAGCGCCGAGCGGGCTCGGACTCGACGTGTGGTCGCAGTTCGCAGCGCGCACGCCCCGGGCCGCCTGTTCGCACTCCGCGAACGCCGAGCTCGCGGGAGGGAAACGCCTTCGCTCCGGCACTCGGCCCTACCAGATGCCCACTATGCCCCGTACACAGAGGACGTCGCTGCCGCGCGCATTTTACACACGTCGCTCATTATCATCATCGCTATATCGCAATGCTGCGATCTCCAAAACTATTATAGATTTTGACACCTTCTCGCATGCGCGAATGCATACGGCCGCCGCGTTTTAAACTCGGTCGCGGCGTGATCACAAAAAACCAAGTCCGATGACCCTCAATGATGATTGTAGTCCACAACAAGCAAAATCTAACACATGTGCCTATGGCGATCCCGTAATTTAAGTAAATCAATACACGATGCAGCGATGCACCATTTCATGTTTACGTGATCCCAGATAAAGCCACCATGGCGTCACCCGGGACTAAATACGTAAAAATGTAACAATAAACACTTACCAGTTGCCTTGGAACTTGTTTTTTGTTGTTCGGCAGTGTTTCCGACATTGTTATGTTAGTCAGAAACACTGCACCACGAATTTAACACTATTTTACGTAAATATTTTACACGGAGCACGAGAAAAAGTAACGCAATCCACCATTTGCAATAGTCGACACTGCTGCCAACATTACGGCAAGCAATCACTCCGGTAAAATACTGGAGGTTGGTAGTATGCAACACGCCCTATTGGTTTATTTATGAAACGTAATAGCGCGAACATTTGAAACATCGTGATGTAATTACGTAATAAATTATATCGTAAGGCAAATATATTCATATTAGCTATTGTAATAATCCTTCTTTTGCCTTAAATATATTTTAACTGGGTTGATTATTCGTAATAATTTACAATTAACGCTTAAAATCAGAATCTTCAAAGGCACACAAAATGTTCACATTGTGTTCATACTTCATGATAATCGTTTTGCAGACGTCATTCGGTGACAGTCAACATTAGTTATATTGATGAAACGATGGCGAAAAATTAAAATTATGTACTAAAATGTATGGATGTATGTGTTAATAAATACATAATAAAATATTAAATTAAATCATTCGTTCGCCTGAATCCGACCCAACTTTGATTCTTTCTCGTACGACTGTCTGGCAGAAATTGCTTTTGATTTTTGAGCTTTAAGACCGCCAATTTTACATTTTTTCTGTTGTTGTCTGCTTTTAATGTATTAAATGTACAATAAAAAGTAAAATAAATAAAATAAAATGCTAATAAACCTATTTCATAATTTTGTAGGTATTTCCTTTAAATATATCCTAGTATCTACTTGCTTTAAGTATTTTTGGCTTTCTTATTTATTGAATCTCTAGCACGTTAATAACAATAACGTAAAAAAATAAACATTATACTATCCTGTAAAGAGTCACTATACAGAGATTTATTATCTTTCGTTGTCATTCCGGAAACTAAATAAAAATATATATTTTTAACACTGCTATAGGTACACTGCGACTAATGTTGAT
This sequence comes from Hyles lineata, assembly GCA_030180105.1. Lineage (NCBI taxonomy): Eukaryota > Metazoa > Arthropoda > Insecta > Lepidoptera > Sphingidae > Hyles > Hyles lineata. Next base: position 5,321,692 of record JARJEE010000027.1, on the reverse strand, counting down.
TGTAAATTATTCTTACTACAGTGGAAAAAATATACGACAGGTATAATTTTGTTTTATTATTAATAATTTATTGCTTTATTATAGAAATATTATGCATTAGTATTCAGTGTAAAATTACTTACATGAAAAAAATAACATATATATTAAACATATATATATATTATTTTCGTACGTTTAGCTTTGTTGTTATTTGGTCCGAGTCATGTAAATTAATACAATTGGAATTAAACAGACGCACGGTTGTAAATGCGTCGTTTAGATCTTTATGAGTTCCTGGTTCAAATATCAATGATATTTGGGAACTTCAACCATCAACTCAGCAGCATCAAGATTCTCTGTCGTACACTCTGGTTTTCCTTGAAAACTTATATATCGATTAAATGACTCATGATATCTGCTCTCATACAGTAGAAAACTTACTATTAATTTTAAATGAAAACTGGTAATAATGAACAAAGTTTTGTGTATTCACTTTATAAAACTAATTTGTATAATAGATTGTGATACGTGGATAACGGCATTGTTATTAGAACTTTGCTAACTGCGAATGCAATTTTGCACTTATAGTAAAATTGTGGGGTATACTGTCTTTTTATTCATTTGCCTCAATTCATAAAGGGATAAGTTCTAATAAAAATCTATACTTAAAACAAAATTACAGATGACATTGGTTTATATTCAGAAGTGTTTCTTTTTAATGTAATTACGACTGACCTGTTAATATGAATGACAACTGCACATGGCAACTGCACTATTCATTTATATATATTTAATGTCTATTTAAAAAGTATATTTTTATTTATTTTTTGTTTGTTTTTATCAGCCGTTTTTCTTTAACTCAGAATAGGTATTTTTTTAAAGAATTACAGGTTACCAGCAATGTCTATTGTTTCCATCATGCAGCAGTGTAAATGCACTGTTGTATTCCGATTTGAAGGATATTGTAGCCAGTGTAACTACTGGACACTTCGATCAAATATGATCGAAGACGACATAATGAGACATGTCTCAGGATGGCGAGCGCAGTAGAATACCATGCATTGCTTTGTAATTCATGTGGTTGTTTGGTTTTGCTACTGACCATGAGCTTACCATCAGGCGAATGGCATGCATTATGTATGTCTTGCTATTCATAGCAATAAAAAAATACACGATACGTATATACCACATATGAACAATATTTTTTTTGTGTGTCCGTCTGTCTTTGATTTGTTTGTCGCCGCTAATCTCGAGAACGGCTTGACCGATTTTGACGGAACTTTCACTGACGGATAGCAAATTTTTGTGCCAGTACATTTATTTTAGTTTTGGAAAAAATAGGGTATTGCAAAAAAAATAATCCTTAAAATTAGAGGTTATATTTTAAGGATGGTATTATTACTTTGGTTAATTTGGTGTAAAAGTATTAAGGGTTCCATGTATTTAAAACATCCTTTCAAATTGAAGCTGATTATATAATTAAAATCTTAAACAGGACAAGAAAAGCAATATTCAAATCGTAAATGGTGACTTCAAATAATTACATTCAAACTTCAGTGAGGTGACTCGTGTTTTTTGATCAATATTTTAAATAAATAATGACATAATTCTTGGTTTTAGGTGGATGGATTTTAGGTCTCATTTTGAGGAGGGAAATAGAGATGAAATATCTTATTTAAAGGAGTAAGTATCGATGTTTAAGTATATAAAACATAATATTGAAAATACAGTTAATCACGCAGACAAGGTTGCGGGAAAAAGCTAGTCTAAAATAAATTACAAAGATAGAAAAAATTGATTCTACTATTATGTGCATGGTGAGTCGAGATATTATTATGTCCAATTTTACCATTCCATGTAGTAATATTAGAGAAACTAAATTTCCTAGTGTCCTGCGCTTTTGCTTTTCAATACCGGGACATTGATTCATCCCACCCACTGTCATCAATGAGTGGGGTATCCCCTTCACCTTTAGTAATTTATGGTTTATATGTCAAAGTGCAGTGGTGTATATTTTATTCAAACGTATGCGCTGTTTTCAATGTTAATTGTAGAGTGTGATAACATTGTCATTGTCAATGGATGTATAATGTTGCCAGGTATTGATTTTATGCATTAAATTAAATAGAACAAGGAATTTTAAGATAACAATGATAAATTAAAAACAGCTTTACTTCATTTAATTCAAATAAGAAATAATATTTTAGTGCGTGCCGCGTGATGAGGAAATTAATTTCGTATGGCAATTTATGCTATTTGGTCGGTTTGCAGTGTCAAGTTCAGTAGGCGTTTGGTGCACATATAAAAATGAAACAAATAGATACTTGTAGTATAATTATTTAATAATTCGTAGATTTTCATATTTCCCCATATATTAACGTAATCTTATTACAATTTTTACGTGCATAATAAATAATTTAAACATTAACGGCCTTATTCAAATTTTGTTTTCCTTGCTCACACAGAATTTCAAAGTAGTTCGAAGGGGGCAAAACATTCTATGACAAAAATAGGTTTATAAACAATTAACAAGGCTGATAAACTAAAGCTAGAATTTAAATTACTCAATTTTTACAAAATTAATTATCTCCATTTCTCAACGTCAGTCTATAGTACTTCAAAATAGGGTCTTCGATGACAAATTCGCTATCAGTCACCCCATTATCTTCTGTAAATTCAGTGTGACTTCTTAACCAATCTAAATAAAGCTTTAAATACCTATCACCAGGGTCCAAATCGGTGTGGCCTAAGCAAAAAATTCTATACGCATCTTCGCCGTACTTTCCTATACCGTATAGGTCGCTGGCACGACACCACTTAGACGAGACAAATTGATAGCAGAGCTTCCAAATCATGTAACCTCTTTTCTTTAAACCTAGAGTATCGAAGAACCTTTCCAAAGAGGTTGGATTATCATTTAACACGTGATACGGTGTTGGGTACAGTTCGAAAAAACTTTTCATGTGTGGTCTGGCTACTTTTCCTGATGTTTTGTTTAAGAAAATTGTTGCTATTAGCATCGCCCAGGGGTTGTGTGAGAACTCTTCTTCAAAAATGTAGTGAGGCGAAAACGGCATATCTCTCGGTGTGATATTGTAGAATGGTTGTATTTTTATAGGTTCGTGTTCGTCTAAAGTTAATTGTGAAAGACTCAACATGTCGTCGTCAATGGAGTGTTGGCTTAAGTCTTGCGACGAGTTGAGACTTTTTGTTGGTGAGCCGGGAAAGCGTAGAGGGCTTAACAATGTCACGTTTTCAGTGTCGTGAAAAAATCGGCTGATGCAATCGTCGTCCGCCATTCGCCTGGAATTAATGACAATAATTTATTAATATTTTCAATGCAAATAATAGCATTTATGTAATGGGACCATTCCTATGCTTAGTTTTTTCAAAGATTGTTAATGAAATTATGTTTCTTAAGATCTACATGGTGATAAAAAACTGCAATAAGTAATGTCTGGTATATGGAATAATATCATAAGATTAATTTTATGCATGAAGCGAATTATTTTGTCTTATTACATTTTACATACGTAAATATGTGTAGCAGCTGTTTTGATAGCGCTTTGGAATTTATTATTAGGAAATAATTAATTTCCGAAGATAGCGCCCAACTTATGTGATGTTTAGTTCCATATAGAGCATGCACCAAGATTGAAGTGTTCTTCATTTATATTAAATTGAACAATGTTGATACTGGCATGAATTTTTGTATCGTTTTAAAACATTCAATCTTTGGAAACAATGGAGGCGTTTATAACTAGCTGTAAAATTAGATACCTAATACAAATAAAAGTAACACAAATGACTTTTTTAAAACCGTTTCCATATTTTTCGTATGTGGAATTTTATTCCCATTTAAATTATTCACAATATTATCTTATTACAACACTAATCTAATAATTATTATCACTAATGATATGAATTTGTTAGCTTTATATTATTACTTCTACAACTAACACGAAATTTATTTAACAAAAGTCGTCGTAAAATATCCTCAGACGAATAAACAATAAATATATTTAATGTAACTATTTAACACATTAATTAATGAATGATGGAAAGGAAATTGGCAATTAATTTAAATAAGATTAATATTGATGAAATATATATTCACATGCCATGTTTATTCGTTTTTTGCCTAAACGAACTGATCAGCATTATTGTTATAACATATGGAATAAAAAGAAAATGAACAAAGAAAATAACTAATTAAATAGTTTGTACTATTTATTATTTATCTATTTAGTACATGATTTATGCATACATTTGCACATTGCTTCGGTATGGATATTATTCTATAGAAAATTAAATACATATGAGAGAACATATGAAAGCTTATATGTTCTCTCATATGTATTTAATTTTCAGTGTCTATTTCTCCCGTCAAACAGCAGTGTAAACGCACTGTTGTGTTTCGGGTTGAAGGGCATTGTAGCCAGAGTAACTACTGGACATATTGAGACTTAACATCTTATGTCTCAGGATGGCCAGCGCAGTGGAATGCCAAGCATTGCTTTGTAATTCAAGGTGTTGTTTGGTTTTGCTACTGTTCATGAGCGGTCGTATCGCTTACCATCAGGCGAACGGCATGCTCGTCTCGCCATTCAAAGCAATAAAAAAAAAATGAATTTTTTAAAATATTTTATGTATTTCATGATATTTGTATATGCCTTAATAATTTGAATATTTTAGATCATCGCATGTCCTCTGAAAAAGTGACATGTATCAAACGATAATAAGATTTTAGAAATAAACCTTTTTGTTTTCACTCATTAATGCTCGTATTATCCTCTTCTTAACAGATAATAATTTTCTGATTAAATAAAATATGATTGTGTTTGTCCAATTTTATAAAACTTTTGTTACATGTAATTTACATCAAATAATTGTCGAATTTAATGTACGCAAAGAAAATTAAAAACCCAATTAGACTTTTTTATTTGAGTAGATGTACAGAAATTCAAAAACAGGTACCTGTGTATTTTTTGTTTTAACCCTGTTTATCAGAGAAAATACGATATGAGCAGGGGCGTACCGTGAAATTGTGGGGTCCTGGGCTAATACGACTCAGAGGCCTACTAATTATTCAACTAATTGTTATTGCGTCACAAAACTGTTTTGCAGAGTGTTCTAGGTTTACTGCAAAGGAAAAATAGGACAATAAAACATGTTACTTAATTTCATATTTACCCTAATGATTTAGTGCTATTTTATGATGTCGTTAAAATGAACATATTAAAAAAGTTAGACCTGGGGCTTTTTGTATCCACAGGGCCCTGGGCTGCAGCCCAAAAAGCCCTTAGGTGGATCCGGACAAGGATATGAGAGATCCATTAAATATAGTAGAAATATGTAACGCGAACATTGCTTCACACAAACAACAAGTTTTTATAACATTTATTTTTATTTGCTGGGATATTACTCATAATGGCATGATATAATACTATGTATATGAAAAAAATGTGGCCATTTTATAATTATATCGTTATGACGTCATTAAAAACATTTACATAAAAATTGCGTTGCTGATTAAGTTTATCTTCGTTAATTATCGTCATTATTTTAATAATTAACCATTCCAAAGGTAAATAAATACTAAAGTTTAAAAATGGTACTATGTAACTATTGATTTTTAGTTGTAGTAGAGGCAATGACTATGAAGTTCAGAGTACAAATGTAAGTTGCTTGCAAGCTTAGACAAAAATAGAAGATGTCCTACGTGCTACATATTTGGATGACAAAGATTAACATGAATTAGATGAGTATGAATAATTATATAATTGTAGAGTTTAGGTGTTAATTGCCGCATCATGTTACCTTGGAAATATTACTAATTGATGTTTAAACATCCTACGTAGTGAGTTCCAACAAAATCCTATACCAAATTATATTTATACATCTACATCGAAATGAGTGACTAACCCAACCGTAACCTTATTCAGAATTTATTAAGTACCTTCTAAAAAATGTTAGTTTTATTTTTTTACCTTTAGTTATGATCAGGTTCTTAGAATGAAATAAGAAATATTATGAAAAACATACATGTTTTTTAAACATGAAGACTTCATGCTTCGATCAAATATACACTAGATACACAGTTCCCTGTAAAAGTTCTGTTAAAAAGTGGCACCGATGCATGACATGAAAAAAAGTAAACGAAAAGATCACATATTCCAAATATATTAACACAAATTCCACCTTATTCCTGGAGCTTAAAGTAGCTTTTCACATAATATTGTTTAAAGTTATGCGACGTTTTAGAAGCAACGGTCGGTGCGTGACTGAAGGCGAAAGAGTGCTTAAAGCACTCTTTTTTGGTGCCATTTTCTAAGCGCTCATGTTGTATCTAGTGTATATTTGATCGAAGACTTCATGGCTTAGTTTTGACTCAATGTCGTCAATTAATAAACTCATAGCCCATATATGAGTTTATTTTAAGAAAATATATTTTTTTATTGATATTGCAAAACATTGCATACTACGCATTTTGTATCCAATAATAAACTATAAAAATATAACCCACCAATGTTTAGACATATGTCTATGGGAGTCACAATACGTGTTTGAAGATGTCCGTCGGACGCACCTGCCGGCCGCCGGGCGTCGAAGAAAACAATACATCGATGACTAATGCATCAACAAATTGTTCTATTGTTCCGATCAGATTTCCGCGTGCCCCATGTATTCTATAAATCGATAACGCATGGAATGGCACCGCGAGCTGCTTTTTCTTCGACACAGGCTGTGTTCTTTCCGTTTGGTTTATTACGAGCGGCTGCATGGTCGCGGGAGCACGTCGCGCCGCGCGTCAACCGACATTTTAAACAAAACAAAAATACGCATCGATAACGAATCCGATTCGCGCCGCATCACAGTTCCGAACGCACTGTTTACAAACGCTTTCGACGAATGTTCGTGTGTCGCGGGTGACAGTTTGGTGTGTTCGACCGATGTGCGGAAGCCGAGTGCGCCAAGTATGCGCGTTTATGTTAGTGGATGAACTTGTGCAGCCTTTCTGGAAAGTCAAGGAATACGGCCGACACGTTGATCGATAAGCCATGTCGGTCAGTTTGTTCAATACTAACGGTAAGCTAACATGTTCAAACGTTTGTTGAAGTATAACATTAAATGTTTCTCTATATACTGATATAACCTGTGTGTTTACCAGATCTTGATCTAGCATCGTGTATTTATTATTTATTACAAATATTCCTCTAGTCCTCAGAGGCCGGATAAACTCGCATATTATCCACATACCGGCTTTCTATTGTTCAAGTGTCACTTGATTATTCCTCAATAATGGTTGCAACGATATTGAATACGTAGAATCTACATAATTATATTGATCGTATCTGAGAATTAGCTTTAGCTAAGATGCTGAATTATTCATTATACATGAAAGATATAAATTGTTTTTTTACGTATTACGTTTTATTCTTGTTACACTCAAGAATCAAGAAATATATACAGATAATTATAAAAACTTGCGTTTGCTATAGAACATAAGCACTAGGTACGTATAACACGATGAATTCTTACTAAGAAAAATATCCATTACAAACGCAAATACGCAGAGTAGTATACAGATGGGTATGAATTAAGATATATTTTTATTTAAATCCAGACAAATGTAGTAAGGTCCACCTATTCTTCTTAGTCAAATACGTAAGTAGAATACAAAATACATTTTAGCTAAATATTTCGACCACGTGTATTAAGGAAAAGATAGCTAAAAAGAGAATATTCATCAATATACAAAAACAATTGACAGTCGAGGGGATATATGATGAAATTATTCAGATGACCCAAATTCACAGATTATAAAAATCCGCAAAACGGTCTACCTCCAATAAAGAACATTATGCCGACCCTCAAAAACTCTAAATATGTACATTTATTTAGACCAAGGCTCTAACCAAACACTACGATTTTATAATCGTCTTTCGTAAAACAAAATTTTTCTTTACATTTCCAAAAAGATCAACATCAGGCAGGCGAAACAAACTTTCAAAATTATATTTTTGTATAACAACAAATATTGCGATTACTTAGCTTAAGCAAACAGTCATATACACAGAAACTAAATTACTGTTTTGTCTATGTAGAAGAACAAAATTAGCTGATATACATAAGACCCGTTGCAGGTAAAAATTCCTATCTACGATATCTAATGAGGATTTTATGATTTAGTCCTACGCTGGCCTAGTGTGGGTTGATTGACTCCATATATCTTTGAAATCCTTGCGTAATATTCTGGCCTTTTTCTAAGTCAATTGTAAAACATATTTGGTTATTGAAGGGTGTGTCCGAACGACTTTTGACTTCAGTTTGAGCGAAGAAGACAAACCGTTCGATAGTTAAAACGAGTTTTAAAACTGTTTATGAATAAGGCCGTTAGTATAGAGAAAAATAAATCCCGCATAATCCAATCTAATAAACATCCTGGTACAAACTTTATCACCGTATCCGACATTAAATCACACGTCACTGAAGACGCGTATTATAAACAAAGTTGTTTGACCACTTCCCAACAGTTTCAATATAATCAGCAGCTATTCTTAATTGCAGACACGTACGTAAACATTCAAATTGTGAACAAACATGGAAATATTTAGCGTGTTTCAAGTATTTGTGATAAATGAACATAGCTTTGCAAATATTTCGAGAGTTGTGACTACTTATCGCATCATTGATTTAGTGGCTACAGGATGTTAATCGTGAGGTCATGAGTTCGACGGCCAACATATGCAATTGATATGATTTTTCGTTTTAGTCAACTAGGTTTTGTTCCAAGATATTAACTAATGTAAGTACTAAATGCCTAATACAATCGACTCGTTGTGACATCATGAGTGAAGTTTTTTAGCAACTTTCGTATTGCTACTAAACCCACATAACAGAAGAGAGATTGTTTTTGAACCAGTAAGTTCAATACGAATAGGTAGGTACTTATTATTTATTATTATTATTATTAAAACTACAACGTAGGCATTATTGCATTTAACTACAACTACAGAGAGAATAGCTATAAGGAGCAATAATTCAATTGGTATCTTTATTGGATAAAAACTTAGCAAGAAAATCGAGTTAATACATGTGTTTTTATAATCATTTACAAAGTTTTCCAAGAAAGACGGACAAATGAAAAATGAAGATAGGTAAACAAAATCCCAACGGAAGGTTTTTTGACTCTTTTCTTATATTATTTTTGTTAGATTTTTTCTTCGCGGATGTATCATATACTAAAACTTAGTGTGAAGACAAATTACTATCATTTGCATTAATAAAGATTCCAATTTATATGCAAACCAGCTTGTAAAATGTCTTCTTCAAAATCTGTTTCGTTAAATTGATATTAAAATGGTAGAGTCTGGCTTGATTTCAGCCTTAATGAAATCAGAGACGTAGTTTTGCTTTTTTATCACGGAGACAATAGGACATGCATTCTTATGGTGGGTCATAGTCATCCACCCAGGTGCATTGTGTTTTGGGCTTGCCTTCGATGAGATCTGAGCAAAAAAAGTATTGAAACAAAACGTACCTAAGTTAAACAGGTCCTCAATAATATTTTCACTTAAGCCATTCCCTGTATCATTCAGCCTTTTAATGACAACACCTCTACTATTTCCCTTATGTTGCAAGTCTCTAGCAATCTCATTAACCGTACGAAACGCATACAAAACTAACACAAGTACACACTGTTTTACGAATGCACCTCGTCTGAATGTAGAACGGCCTTTAATGGGCAGGCGACCTGATAAGCACTGGGAGGAATCATTTTCACAACTGATTGACGCGAAGGTTGCTGTAGTTTCGCAACGAACATAAAGCAATACACACACATTCATTCACTAGAAAACGAAGCAATATGTAGAGTTTCAATTAACCGATTCAATGCGGCAATAAATTTTGCTCTCGCTACCCAGATGCGGCATACTCCTTAACGTAAACGCCGATCGGCGTGAGCCGCCCCTGACGGATCAAAAATAAAACGCCAATCGGCGTTTTCAGCACTTCGTTAAGAATTTCAATTTATTCATTTCGAATTCATGGAATTTCTCGAGTAGTACGCTATAATTATTGCAATAAGGACTATTTTTAGCAAGAAGCAGAATTAATTTAATTATTTTAGCCAATTTTATATGAGATTCGAGAAGATTTGTTGATAGAAATTTGAGAAAAGAAATATCTGCAGTTTTTTTATAGATTATGGATTTAAATGGTGAGTAAATCTCTATATTTGATAAATATTTCTATTGTGCTCCCGTCCCGTCGTACAAACATCCTTGTTTAAAGCATAAAAAATGATATTATTGATAACTTCGAATATTATCAGGGGTTGCAAACCATTTTTGTTTTATTTCATAATAATTAAATCTCAATACAAAGTTAGTGTATAGGTACTTATCATTATTAAAATTATCAAAGGAATTTAATTATAAATAAAATATACAAAAATAATTTAATAATATATAAGTAAATATTTTCTCTGAATCTTGATTGAAAACGTATACATAACTGGGTGTCGTTAAATAGACAGAATTGATTTCAGTGTAATGGATAAAATTTGATGGTTTGAAATTTACAATTTTTATAATAGAAATAGAATATAAATCATATTAAAATACCGCGACAATATCCGTAAAATAGTTTTATTACGTTGATTTTTTATGCAGTTCTTCTTTTTCAGAGAGAAAACGTTCCTAGCCGCTTAATATATTAATTGATATATTATTTGGGATGACATTTACTTATCTCAGTCGTTATTGGCACCACAAAAGAAACGGAAAAGTGAAAGTTCAAATAAAGAGATTAAAAAATAATTAAAATATCAGGATGTGATAATTACCAGATTATCAATAAAATATTGACAAAAAAGATAAACGAAATATAATATTTGTTAATTTCGCATTTTGCTCACTGTTTTTAAGCAGCAAAACCTACTTGTTTAAGACACTTTGCAGGACCAAGGAAAGTAGGGATTCATGTATAATGTAAATAGGACTAGCGGTCCCATATTCGTCCGGTTGTAGATAGTTTTTAAACCAGTCCACATCAAAAACATATTATTTCGCGTAATAACTACCTATATGAATTAAATAATAACACCCAACAGTCACATACATGGTCCTGACCCCACACTAAGATCGAGTCTTGTGTCGTGGGTATCAGGAACTACGAGAGACTTTCGGTGTCACAAACACCCAGACCCGAAAGAAATATTTGTGGGCCACACAAACATTTCTCTCGGTGCGGAGATCGAATCCGCGGCCTCTCGTTACACAGGCGGCGTCTAGCCACCTGCGCCACGGAGGCTGTCAATGAATTCCCCGAATGTGAATTTCCCGAACACTGTGGATTATATTTCCCGTCCAGTTATGTCCCGTTCTGTTCCGTCTCTCAGTCCCATGACGAAAAACTTGCAATCCTGTCCTGTCAAATTGGGAGCCACCCATTCTAATTTTAAAAAGTAGCTAATATTTCTATTTCAGTTCTTGACTGCTGTAATATTCCCGTAGGATGACCCCGGGAATAATATTTTTTTTCGGACTGAAAGCTAGCCTATGTGTCAAACCAGGGTGACAGCTATCCCTATAACTAATTTCATCAAAATTGGTCGAGACGTTTTTGTGTGAAAGAATAACAAACATCCATACATCCACACATCCATCCACACTCACAAATTTTCACATTTAACTTACTTATAAGTTTGTTTAATAGAATAAATAAATATGCTATTCATGTTTTTATAACCAATAGTTGTGAATCCCTGGAAAACGCCGATTGGCGTTTGCCGCACCTGAGTAAGAAAACTCAACTTTTCTAGAACTGAAATATCCATAAACTATTTGTACCAGGCTTTTCACTCATAAATTATAAATACATTGGTCTATTTTATAATTAAAAATTCAAATTTGGGTAAAATATAAAACAACTCTACATTACGCCGATCGGCGTTGTCAGCATCTGAGTAAGAAAAAATAATACGCCGATCGGCGTGCGCCGCATTGAATGGGTTAACACATGTATATTGGAGATGAAAGCAGTTATGCAGTTTGAGTTATCAATCGATATTTGCCAACTCCCACTCATTGTCGGAGTTATTTGATAGCGGCGAAGTTAGGAAGCCCTTGAAAGTATTGCAAGTTCGACAGTTAGACTACCTACAATATTTTTTGTGAACTTTCCTTTTATTTTCTATTTCGCAAGACCTGTGACTGGGCGTATTTATTTACTTAAGAAACGATTACATACATTCCGGAAGGAAGTACGTGGCAAGTAGCTTAGTAAGGTAGAATAATAATTGCATGTCACCGCTGCATGATCTTAGCGTTGGATATAGAATCGATTTATTATGATTGATTGCGAATAAGTCAAGAAGATAGAAGACTGGCCCCTATTCCAATATATCGGTTCGTCAAACCACATTGGGCCCGAGTAAAATTATAGTATAACAAAGTACGTGGCTATCAATAATACCTGCTTAGTACGGCTTAAGAACATTAGAATATTAAATCATTATCATTAAATCATATTATACAAAGTATTGGATCAGCAATTTGTATACCAATATTATATTAGCTTGAGTTTATTTAATACTATATCCAACATATATTTTTAACTAAATACTTTTGTATTGGTTGTATGAATTTCTCATCATAACATTGAGTTTTAAAATGTTAGTGTTTCGATTCACTTACAGCCATAGTATTATTCTATTGCAGTTTAATAACATCATGTTTCCACTTTCCACTCCTTCCTTCCACATTATAAAAATCAATACTATTCTCTGTGATAGTTATCATTAACTTCAAACTTAGTGATAGGTTACGACGTACGATAAATGATTTGAACATTTTGTGGAGTATCTATTTTTTTTTTTATTGCTACGAATGGTGAGGCGAGCATGCCGTTCGCCTGATGGTAAGCGATACAACAGTAGCAAAACCAAACAACACCTTGTATTACAAAGCAATGCTTGGCGTTCCACTGCGCTCGCCATCCTGAGACATAAGATGTTAAGTCTCAATATGTCCAGTAGTTACTCTGACTACAATGCCCTTCAATCCGAAACACACTTGCGTTTACACTGCTATTTGACAGGAGAAATAGACACTGCGGTGGTACCCACCCAGATGTAGGATGTAGAATGTACGTTCGAACATTCGAACTTCGTTTCGGATTATAGAGTAACGCCCTCTGTACATGCCGATGAAATCTATGAAATCAGTAAAGAATTTTTCGCCAACAATGCTCTGTCTATCGAGTCAGAAACATTTGGTAGGCACGTGGATCGAACACAGCAGTTAATACAAAACTCTGCGCAACGTAAACAGAAAAACAAACTGAATTATATACAAAAGGCTGTAATTACACAATGTTTGTGAAACACCAATGATTAATGTTTAGACACATTATTTTTAAATTACACACTCCTATATTGTTTTGTGTTCGTGTTGAGATCATACATATTATTTTTATACATATGTACATACATAAACTCACGTTTTTTTCCCCAGAAGGGGTAGGCAGGGGATACCCACATTTCGCCTTGTGTTATTTTTATTACTGACTATAATAGTGGACGAGTCGTGAATTCATTGTCTAATATTGTTACTATAATCACTGGGGCACAAATTGAGGAGAAAATGCAAAACTTATTTTTAGAAATCATTTGTTATTACAAAGAAAAAAGATCTGACGTGAATAGAATAACAAGGGAAAAGTAGTTTCGAAACCTTAGTGGTGTTATGGTATGTATGACGACCAATCTTTAGGAGTAATGCTTTTACAAAAATAAACAACTTTAAAAATTCAAAATATCCCGGCCTCAGAATGTGTCTCATGGGATGGCACATATCCTTTGAATGTTACACTAGCACATGATAAATGGGTAACATGAAATTAAGAAGCTGTAATTTATATTCATCTTTGCTTGATGGATCTCCAAAATTGCGTCATAACATTAAAACACTCGTGTTCAGCCATTGAATCGAGTGGCTTCGTAAAAAACATGAGTGCTCACAATTGCAGGTTTCGCAGGTCTTTGGACGGTTAAGCAAAAAATAAAGATTTTCGAGTCATACTTGTAGATAGTAAACCTTTTTTATGGAATTTTGATGGCTGTTATTAACTGTCAGTGGGTTTTACCATAGCATCACAGGTAATTTGACAGATTGACAGCCCCCGTCGCACAGTTGGTTAGACGCCGGCTGTGAAATGTGAGGCCGCGTGTTCGAACTTCGAACCCGCTTCGAGACAAATATTTGTATGATCCACAAGTATTTGTTTCGGGTCCGGGTGTTTATGAGACCGAAAAGAATTTTTTAGTTCCTGATACCCAAGACACAAGACTCAATCTTAGTCAGGTCTATGTATGTGACTTGGGTGTATTTATTTATTTAATAATTCAGATACAACCCAATGTCGTAATTCAAAAACTACGACAAATTTTCTATACCACAAACAACAGATATTCAACTTAAAAAAAGGTTAAATAAAATACCAAACTAACCTACTTGGGTATAAAATGTAAATATACTGTGTATATTGTTGCTAGATATTTTTCCGACTGGCTGTGGCAACTTGTTATTAGTCGCATAGCATGCGTTCTCACATTAAATAGATGAAAATAAATATAGGTACTTACAGACCCGGAAGAAACATATTAATACGTCGTGAACAGTAATTGCCGTCGTATTAATTAAATAACATAGTATACATTAAATACTATTTTATGCTTTAGTCATCTGATTATCACAAACAAATAATTTATCCAATCATGCTGTATAATCTTAACTAGATGTCTGAGTAAACGCTGGGTACCACATTATCACTCGATAGGAAAGTATTCACTGTTAAACATTGTATGGTTACAACTCGAGCGGTCACAGAGAAAAAAGGAAGGCGCTTCCCATTTTTCCTCTTCGGCGACATCCCCTATCACTGCTAACGCTCGTGAGGGTTACCGAGTATTTTAAGTCGTTTTTTTATTGCAATAAATAGCGAGACGAGCATCGCCTGATGGTAAGCGATACGACCGCTCATAAACAGGAGCAAAACCAAAAAACACCTTGAATTACAAAGCAAAGTTTGGTATTCTATTGCGCTCGCCATCCTGAGACATAACATGTCTAGTATGACTCAATATTTTCAGTAGTTACTCTGGCTAAAATGCCCTTCAATCCGAAACACAACAGTGCATTTACACTGTTGTTTGACGGGAGAAATAGACGAGAGATATAGATGTAGGATTTGAGTTCCTTCCAAACTCTGTCGCATAATCGTTAAAAAGGTGCCAGGTTGAGAGGTCAGTGACACAAGCGTACCCTTTTCCGCCTCCTTGGGTTTCAGAAAGGGAGCTTAACAGCTTTTCTCTCGCCCAAAAAATACTGCAAAATAATATTATGTTTAACCAAACACAACAATCCTATTAACGTAATATTTCTTGAAAAACCAGATCATAAAAATCAGTAAATAATTGTAAATCATCGATAATGTCGTTAATTTTCTACATCCTGTTTCATTCACAAACCCATAGCTTTAGAACCGGTGTATAAGAAGCCTTGAGTTCGAGCCAATTTCTTACTTCCCTCATAGCTTTCAAACTTCCGCGGCTTCAAGAGTTCCGAGTGTTATTTATTTTGGCGTTTTTTCATTGATTCTAGTTGAAAAATTGGGGAAAATTGCTACACATGTTTTTCTTTTACGTGTAATTTATAAAGTACTTACTACTAGATTTTTTATGTGAAGTGATGCTTCCACTTAATTTAATATTAAGCCTCTGTTTTGTAGTCTGTCTTTATCATTTATTAGATACGTGCTAAATTACTTTACAAGTTACAGAAAGATTTGCATATTTTAATACTACGACCAGCATGTTGACGTCAAACGATTTCATCCCATTTTTTTTAAATATCTGATTGCTTTAAAATGCAGTTTACACGACGTGGTAAACGAACTCTCACGATTCGCAATCATACGTGGCCTAAACAATATGCAAGTTAAAGTTATTTTGTTTTTTTTCATAACAAAATGACACTTTATGAGATAAACAACAATTCATTGCACCAAGTTTATAAACTAACAGATATTTCTTTAACAATAATGTCATTTGAAAAAGGACGAAATAAAATCATCATTGCCTTGTAAACAAAATAGTTAACACAATCTCACATAGCCACTAATTACTACAAGCACTCGGGGATTATTGACGGATTATTGACAGATTTGCGTGACAGTTTTACCTGGCAGGCAAAACTGATAATTTATGGCGGGAAAATACACTACTGTTATTACCAACGGATATAAATATATTCAGGAACACAATTGTGAATCATAAATTTATATACTGTATAGGAAAATCACAGATCAAAGACACGCATGCGACTCGACGGCAAAAACCTGCATAGCAATCTTCACAAGCTTCAGAAAATACTGATACGTCGCTTAACATTCACCAACAACCGGCAAGAGTTGAATAAACAATGATCCACACCGCCGGTAAATGAAAGTACGATTCGCAAACAAATCTGTGATATTCTGCACTCCACACACAGATCTGTATCGGAACTGGATGTTATGCGAGAAAAGAATACAAATTGGTGATAATCTTTAGAGAGGCTTTTTTAAATACATCCAAGTTTCAACACAGTAGCGTAGTATGGTGGGATCTGATGTTTGTACGTGGCTACCGAATATATTACTGTACTATATATAAAATATTTTTATTCTTTCACTGCCTACTTAACTTCATGATAATGTCTCATGGGACACAAGTAAGACGGCTTGCACGAAACCGAATTTAACAGCGTCTCCTAATATAAACACGGTTGAATTAACACTTTATGAACGATGGTCACTATGCGGCCGTATAGGAATATTCGACCACACCACACAGTTATAGTAATATCAGACAATCTCAATATCCGAACAAAACGCAATATTCAGTTAAATAACAACCAATTTAGTCACATACATAATCCTGACCTCACATTAAGATCGAGTCTTGTGTTGTGGGTATCAGGAACTAAGAGGAACTTTTCGCAAACATTTCTCTCGGTGCGATCGAACCCGCGGCCTCTCGTTTCACAGGCAGTCTAACTGCCTACGCCACGGAGGCAGTATAAAATTGATTATTCACATCAATTTAGTAAACAAGTGTACGACAACTTTGGCTCCAATCTATTGATGTTGTTTGTACCTGCAACGACATACAGCAGGACTACAATTTTCCGTGATCTGTGATCAGTCCCAAATAATCACCACAAACAATGATAATAGCTGCAATGTCACGTCCATCAATATTGGCGACATATTTGGCACACATATGTATGTAAATCATCTTTCCAATGAATAAAATAAATGACTCATTACCAAACACAATCACAAAGTGCCTTGGCTCCTTGCATAAAGACCTACTTGCAGACATATGCTGCTAACTAGGTAATCGATTCTGAACACGTTTCGATTAGATTTAGGAGACGCAAGTACTTAATAGGGATGCCATGTCTCAAGACGGATAGAATTAATCCTACGTTTAATTAATATTTAATAGACTAAATGTGATTGCATGTCGGTTCCGCAAATAGACACAATATTGGCTTATTCGGCGAAATGTATTTGTGAAAATTAAACTGATTACGAATTAATTCCAGAGCTATCTGAATTCACTGATATTTCAATGTAAATGCCAGGGCTATATTGAAAAGGCTGAAGTAGGTCAACCTGAAATTAACAACAAAGTAGAATGGTAAATGAAATATGAATTCATGAATAATAGTAATGCTGTCCAGATAGAATATTGATTGGGGAGATTGTATGTTGCTAATGGACACTTTGGCTTAACCTCATTATTAAGATTTGTAATTTGCTTATGATAGTCACTATTAAGGACTCCATACTGTCAAATCGATAATTTATTTTAAATCGCCGGTCTTGCTAATGAACGATTTCTTCTGCGTTTTAGGACTTAGCAATTCATTCGTTTGATAAAAGCGTCTACAACGAATATTTATCAACTTTATAGTATATATTTTCCAAACTGTTATGGATCTGAGAGTTAATATTATTCGCATAAGTTTATATCGGATATCGTATCTCGACTCTTACGTTGTGGTAATAAAAACAATGGCATTTATTATAAATTATAACACAGCGGGATTGTCTTCTACGCCTACGATCTCTCATAACAGCCAGTATAACTGTAATTTTATTGCATAACTGTGACTTTATTTGTATTATAGCATTATAAATATTTTTGTGCCGAATCTATAAATATACGTTCATTTTCTATATCTGATGATGCCAGGCAGCGATTGATAATAAGCTTAGTGCAATAATATGCATTAATAGCTAAGTCGACATTTCAAAATCTACGTCACAAGAATTAATGCAATATCACGTACCGATAATAACGGAATAACAGCGTACTCTCGATCATAGATGAGGTCCGTGCCCTGCAATGGAGCGTATACGGGCTAATACAGAACTCATTGTAATTTATAATCATCCTTAAAATTGGATATACAAAGGGGTAGGCAGCATATGCAACTTACAGTTCGCCTAACTTATTCCCATCGCAAAATTTGATACATCGGCTTTTCTCGTGGTAAATTTAGGTCAAAACAAAAATTTGAATCCAGAACCTAACTATTCCATACACTATGTTCAGTGGCAGCAACGCTAGAATAGAGGCCTACGGAAACAAATACCTTTTTTCATTTATATTTGATTCATTCATAAAAACCGATGTATGAAGAATGCTGCGAATCGTAATAAAATAAATATTCCATCGGTTGCTCCGGATAAAAGGAAATATTTCTCTCATGGAAATAATTCCGCTCAGTATAAGTGGCTTTGAATCAGCTTCGTATAAACCTCTTGTAATCTTCGATTATCCGTCAATAATATAATCTTGAATATACTAAATTATTCATATTGAACAAGAGATTCGACTCGACATCACCCGGGTGGAAATTAAAATACTATTTTTGCTGAACATTTTTTATTGCTATGAATGGCGAGACGGCCTTGTTACTCGCCTGATGGTAAGCGATACTATAGCTCATAGACAGCAGCAATGCTTAACATTCCACTACGAGTCTCAATATGTCCAGTAGTTACTCGGCTAAAATGTTCTACCAACCGGAACATAACAGTGCGTTTACATTGCTGTTTGAACCCGCGACCTCACGTTTCCCAGCTGGCGACTAACACCGCCACTGAGGCTGTCAATAAAAGTACGATGTAAATTGGTCTGTGTTGTTCAAGTTACAACATACGGCCATACAGAAACGTCATGGTTTATAATACGTAAAGATTTTTATCTACTATTTTTTTAATGGTAATTTGACGTTTTTTTACCTTAATCACTAATTTCGTCATAATATTTTACTGGCGTAATTTGCTTCCTCGTAGAGAGTAATAACGTCTGAAGAGAAAAAAAAGCACTCTGAGCTCGATTTATTGATTGTTCGCTAAAATAAGAAAATGGACGAAGTGAAATTTGTTTTAAATAACGGAATTTAAATTATATTTGTTTTTATAGTAGCTACCAATTTCTATACAAGATTCGTGTAAAAAAAAAATAATATGCATATTATATACACATACGGTATATTATCTGAATATGGAAATTTAATTGGAAGATCAATTCGTTACCACACCTAAGATTAGTTATTACTTATGTGAGAATAATTGAGTAATGTATTTAAAATTACTTATACTTGTATACTGACCTATGCTTTCAAATAAATCATATCGTACTATAATTAAACGCATTATATTTTGATCACAAAACTTTATTTTGTCGTCCAACTGAATAGCGCTCCAAATTAAAAAAAATACAGCAAACACATTTCCGGCTAGAACATGGAACGGTCGAGAAATAAATGATCGCAATCTACCCTCACCTTTGCCCGGCTTCTAGGTATTAGAAGATAAATCGGACACTATTGTACTTATAATCTCATGGTAATTATCAATGATGTATTGTAATTGTCTTGAGTATAATTAGCTTTACCAGCTAAAGCACTTGTTTCAAGAACATCTGAATATTGCTGGCCGGGCCGCCAAATCAATCAAGCAAATTGAATCGTAGTCAATTAAGGTACGGAACGCTAATCGTGTCTGAGCGGTTCTTCCGTCGTATTTCATTTTTTATTTGTCTCCTTTTTTACCATTATTTAACAAATCGCGTAGGATGTTAATTCGCATTTGATAACGGATCGTGCCATAAAGATTATTTTCTCGGAATTTAAAATACGTATTCATGGATGCTAAATCTATTGTACATTTAATAGACGAAGACAGTTGCATCGTTTAGTTGAATATTAATAAACAACTTTAGAAGATGTTTTTTTGATTTTGCTATATAGGTTAAACGAAGTAAGCGAGGAAAAATAATTGGCGAATATCTAATAAGCGTAATCTTTTATAATTATGTACAAATAATAATGAATTTCCTTTACAGTCCATCTGGTAGATTTACCTGGAAAATTAATCTTTAACTGAAATTTGTGAAAATTCTAAAAGAGCAAGCATCTCAAAATCTGAAACGTCTACTACTTCCCAAGTAACACCCTGGTTTATTGACCAATGATTTTTTTAACCAATGGTTTTTATGAATGACTGGACTATTATGTCATCATTTTAAGCAATTTTAATTCCCATCATTTGCAGAGTACTTTGTTATATAGGAAATCATTTGGTAAAATACAACATAAGCTATTATTTTGCTCGTATCTCAGAGGGGATGGTAAGAGTTGAAACCGCCCTCCCCTCCCACAAGGATCCAACATAGGGATTATGAGATCTTTCAAGGGGAAACATAAAAATCAGATTGGTTGAATTGACAAACGACTCTAGCATCTGAAGGTTTGCCTCAGTCCCATAAAATATGGATGCTGCTACTAGATTAATAGTGAAATAATATTATTATCAATGCGCTGAAGTGATGTAATCTGAAATATACCGAACATCTAGTGCCCACCACCCCGCATTGCGCCAACGAGTTGGATCAAGCCCCAAGTACCCTCAATAAGGGCAATGAACGTGGGTTAGCTTATACCCGGAAGAAATTACTGTTAAATAGGTCGACATGTTATGGGATTCTGGAATGAAATTTGTGAAAAAACCATGTGATTCAAAGGTGAACTGACTTTACATCCTCTCATGTGATGACTCAATACAATATTTTTTATATTTTTATGAATATAAAATAAGCAAAAATAACAATTTATTTTTTGCTTTACTTTTTGTATAAAGATTTTATTATGACGTGCATATGATATATTAGCGAGTATAAATTATTTCTTACATAATAATAACCTTTACATGCAGTGAGTCAGTATCTATGTATAGACATCAAATGCAGACGTACTATTAAGATTACTTACAAAGTCCTCATTGACGACGTACACGACCTATTCAAGTGATTCTTTACCTCCCACCTCAATGACGTCATAGTTGGTTTCTAGTGGCATCATTAAACTATAAAAAATAGCGCTTGGAGCTTTTTGCCCAATTAACAAAGCGATGTTAACATGCGTATATTCTCAGAAAACCATTTTGTTATTGTGTCTACGCATAATAAGATGATAAACGGAAAACCCAATACCTGTATTCTAGAAATAAATAAAAAAAGAGATTTTCTTTATTTATTTCTAGACCATATAATACATAACTATTAATTATAAAATGGAGGTTAATTATGAGCTAAACCTTAAAATAAAAAAAATCCGCGGTCTTATTGCTAGGAGCGATCTCGTCCATACTTATATTCCATATTATACACAATTATATCACAATGTACTTGATACACCGGCGGCGGATGAACTCAGGATTAATATCAAAAATCGGTATTTTTTTAATTAAGGTAATTCAAGTTTGTGCCACTAGATGTCGCTTGCAGTTTTTGTGACCTACCCGCTCTCATTTTTACCCAAAATACGGTTTAATTTAAAATATCAGATATTTTATAATCTATTAGCGTTTAATGAATATTATTCATTGGAATAACGGAATCCGAGAGATCCGACATTCAAACACTTTTCAAAACAATTTTACCTGTTCGTTTACATTCCGTTAAATACTCCGCTGAACGATACACATCAACAAACAAAATGAAATATGCAAAACAGCAAACACCGGACCGATTCACATCTGCATTGCGACAAATATCTAGGAGACCCATTCATGTATGTACCTGAGTACATTCACAATGTTATAAATAGACACGCTTTCACGTATTTTCAAATATCACACCGGAGATTCATAACCGGCGACAATACGAACTTTGACTTCAAAGCCGTCGAGGCAACTCAATGTAGAGCAGCATTACATTATATTTGGTGTATAAATTTTGCATATGTGATAGGTATAAATGGAGATCCTGTTTATCATGGAATATAATAGAAGGCAGAAATATTTATAATACTCGTTATATAAATGGCTTACTCAAATCTATTAAATATTTAGGTAATTTGAGAGATGAGGAGATGCCGTGTTAATAAAACAAATGATGCTTAATAGAATACGTTTTTTATTGCATAATGCTTGGTTCATAGGATAGGAAGGAGAAAGGGTTATTGGCTATCCAGCAATTTCACTCACCGAACGAAACGCGAGAGCAATGCTGTCGTTTGACGTCAATGTTGCGAGACAGTGGTACCTCCCAGGACGAGCCTGCCCATGCATGCTGAGTCATGACGGAAAGCAGCGTGGCTCTACCACTTTTCAAAATTTATTCGGTATGAAACCATAAAACCTACACTGAAATTAACTCCATGGATTAATGAAAAACACATAAAAATACATGCATTTGTCCTTGAGATGTTCGCGAACATTCAAGCTGATTAAACAAAACATGTATTTATGTTGAAGTCGGTTTAAAAATTGTACATAATCGTTGTAAATCTCCTACATCAGAACGAAGACCTTGACAATAAATTACGTAGGCGCGTCGCCGAAGAATTAACACTTCACAAACAATAGCCGTGTCTAGTAACCCTTACTAATTTGTTTTCATAACACATGCAAAAAGAATTTTGCGCATTTCAAACGCGATATTATTTGCCAGTGTATTGTGTGGGCGGCCTCTGTTCCGTTAATATTTTCTTATTCAATGTCTTCATATTTAACCACTTTTTAAACCACATCTTAGTTTGGTAAAACAGAAAACTGTTTTGATAACTTAACTTTTATTTCCAGCGCATTTTAATCGATTCTCCGCACTTGGAACAACTCAAATCAATACGTTACGGTTGACATTATACTCTTATGCAATATTACAAGCGGCTGTTGATATTTGTGGTAAATCATTGCATTTTCATTTTCTAATTGGTTGGAAAATATTATTATGGCAATATCTACGTAATAAATAATTTGATTCTCCTAATTCCGTACATTGGTGTAGTAATAGGTTGTAAATAAGTACTAAGGCTCGATTACTCGTGTTTGATTTTTGCGGAAGCACCGAAGCGGGATGTAATTAATGGATTATCTCTGCCAATCCATCGGAGGTGTGATAATAGTAATCAGTTAGCCTTGATACTGAACAGACTTCAAGACCAGCAGTGCGGCATTAAAACCCATAGTAGCAACGACAAATTGATTGATTGAGAGACGGTATATTTTTCAACAAACACATCCCTTTTAAATTGAACATTTGATTCGGTCAGCGTTCCGAAATCAGGTAAAAAACCTCATCATCACAATTTCCCGCAATTATAATAAATACACAAGAAGCTACCGAATAAAATAACATGCAGCATTTTTTCCTCTACCGCCTAATTGCGAATAACGAATGTACTTGAACGGTACTCAGTTGCAACCCACACTTTTTGCTCATAACACATCATTGTGAAGTGCCGAAATGGCAATGAAAACTTAAAAACACTTATTTAGGGTTCCGTTGGGTGATTATCGAATTATCTCTATATGTAATGATGGGAAAAAGATTGACCGATAAAGTACTACAGGTATTAGAATACACCAGAAAAAATATACAGTAATAATTATGATCTGAAAACTTAAATACATGTGGAAAGATCTTGAATTAGGTGTTATAAGTGATAAAAAATATTTAAACATTTTTAATTGTTCATGATAGATATTCCTATCTACCGTTAGGGCTGTTTGGGTATCGCTTACCTAGGCTGGAATTTTTACTAACCCGTATTTTAAAATAATTTAAAGATTAAGAAAAGAAAATTATTTATGGTTTTGTGAAAACTTAACAATTCTAAGAATGTGTTCCTCTTTTATTGCTAATACTGAAGTAAAAAGTTCCCTGGTGGCATTTCAAGGAATTCATCTTCTCAAGAATATCACGACTTAGTTCTATGCTGAGGAAATGATAACTTTCCGTGAGAGCCTTTACTTTTTCCACTAAGAAAACGTTAATAATCATTGCACTCAACAAAATTAAAAAGGATTTCTAGAAAATAAAACTTATTCCTAACATCATGAATTACATAATGGAAAAGAAAGCGTCCAAGATGTTTACTGTTAGTAAATAAGCCATGTAATACAAGCACTTAAAACACGTTTAGTATAATAGTGTTAATTTGCATAACTACATAATTGGTAACATCGGGTAATACCAAAGTGTCTGTAATATGTGGTTTTATTCAAGAGCTTATCTAGTAGTAGAAATGATAAGTATTTAACATAATTATCTTATCTAATACAGAACGGTATAACTGAATCTTAGTAAGTTTTTTTTTACACGGTAGAGATGGCGCAGTTGTACTACAGTACGATTAGCTGAGGTCTCGGGTTCGAATCCCGCGTCGGGTAAAGTGATATTTGATTTTTAGTTTTATCTGCAAGTAAGGGGTATTTATCAAGAATGTAAAACGAACAATAAATATTTCTTAATATTCTTAGAATTCTACAGCAAAGGTTCATTAGAAATTATGTTTTTCCTTTCGTAGAAATTAAATAAGGATATTTAATCTGCCAACTATATAATAAGTCATGGTCAAAGTAAATAATTTACGAATAACCATATAAACGTATAGATATTCTGCCAATATAAAAAGATTACCTTCGGTCCATCTATCCACTATAAATATTTGAAACGTTCCTATTTTATTAAAAAAACATACATAACGGTTTGTCCAAAAAAAACCTATTATAAAGCGTTTTTTTCTTCAATAATTTTTTTACTGTCCATGCTCTCAGTGCAATAAACACGGAATAGAACGAGATATGAGGTCATATGTAACTCACAAGCCTTCATTTAACTACCCTGTTTAAGGATAGAATACAAATTATCAAAGTTATTTCTATTAAAGGTACACCTTCGCAAAGGCCGCCATATTTCCCCGTTTCTAATGGATTTCTGCCAACATTTATACTAAAATAACTTTATACAACCTTCTGACAGCGAAATATTTTTATACTTAAACAGTACAGGATATTCCAATTTTACTTCTTACATATTTTATTCGTCAACATAATTTTTAGCTACAGGAAAGACGTCTTGTTCATGTTATTCAAAAATAATACTAATTTAATTTTCTCAAGAAAATTATTTTAATTAGTTTTACTGAAAGGATCGTTTTTGGCAGTAAAATCTCTTGTGACATCTTAGATTGATTATAATTAATTCTGCTGGATCAAAATATCAAAATTTATCTATTATTGTTTTACACAACTTCATATTACTTTTATTTTTTGCAACTTAGTTTAACTGCTCTAACAATATACATATATATACATATATATATATATATATATACTACTCGTATATTGCTATATTGATATAATATTAAAAAGAGGAAAGAAAAAGATTCGATTGTTTGTTTGCCAATGCAAACAGGCAACAGCAAATAGGCTGTGAAACTACTGGACCGATTTGAAAAACTCTTTCACCATTAGAATCTTACAGTATTGCTGATGAACATAGGCGATAGAATATTTTCAAAAAAGCCTATCTGCACTCGGGCGGAGCCAAGCCGGGCCAGTAGTGTTGAGTAAATATTTGACGTAATATAAGTTCTAGTAACTATATTATTATTTTTATGCCAAAAGTTTAAAAGAAATTCAATTTAAAATGTTTTTACATATAAGAATGTACAGTCAACCCCGCGCATATTTAAATTAATGAAATAAAATCTGCTTATAGTTAACAAATTGCGGCAAAGATTTCATATTCATTGATGCTTAATACATTCCACTCCTACTGCAAGACTACCTCACTAACAAACAGAACCATGTTTAAACAAAACACGATACATAATGACGACAAAGGATTTTCTATTAAAACTGGATAATAAACAAGCACATTAATAACATGTGTTCGTGTTATATACATTGAATTACGCATCGATATGTAAATAAATTTAAAATCCGCTTTTATGAAGACATGAGTAATATAACTAGTTGTTGGATCAGGTGTTTGGTGTGCGTATTTGAACTGATGAAGTTTGATCGACGACTCGCTACATTTTAATGAGATGATACGTTTATTTATTTATATAGCTATATTGTGTTGTTTAGAATCTTTATTTTTAGTATAGGTTTGATACATAAGACAGATAATTGAAATGATGAAAGTAAAATTATTTTTTTATAGCAATGAATGGCGAGATAAGCATGCCGTTCGTCTGATGGCAAGTGATACGACCGCTCATGGCCCGCCGTCTTCGATCAAATATACACTAGATACACAGTTCCCTGTAAAAGTTCTGTTAAAAAGTGGCACCGATGCATGACATTAAAAAGAGTAAACAAAAAGATCACATATTCCAAATATATTAACACAAATTATACCTTATTCCTGGACCTTAAAGTAGCTTTTCACATAATATTGTCTAAAGTTCTGCGACGTTTTGGAAGCAACGGGCGGTGCGTGACTGAAGGCGAATGAGTGCTTAAAACACTTTATTGGTGCCATTTTTTTACGCGCTCATGTTGTATCTAGTGTATATTTGATCGAAGCCCGCCGTCCTGAGCCATTACATGTTAAGTCTTAATATCTCCAGTAGTTATTCTGGCTACGATTGATTTTTAAAAATTTTATCGCAGATTTGTTTTAAGTTTTTTAACTTACTGACTATCGATTACTTTACAGCTTTCGTGGCCACGGGGCGGTCTAAGGTATTAATAAAGTTTATAATATATGTTATAGTTTTATGTCAATGAGTAGCACTCGCGTTAATCTAAGAAACCATTATGAGATGAAAAGTTTTAATTACCGCATTTGAAAAGCATCCCTCAAAAATTCCGATATTACCTAAATTCGTTGGGATGGTACAAACCTTTACTAATAAAAGTGGCATAGAAGTAGTGAGATATGAAAATGTTTCATTAAAGATTGCATCTATCTCATTAACTAAGTGAGTAGCTAGAAAGCTGCTACTTCAAATTAGTTTTTGTGTAACATCACAGTCGAGACGATGTACTCATGCTGAAATTAATGTTTCAAAATGGCTCTACCAGTTTAACGTGCCTCGCTTTGACCTGTGAATTCGACATATATTCACATAAGCCCATCATTAAACTTTCTAGGGATCTGTGAACTGTGTTACACTTAATATAAGTATGTATATACCTAGATAGCTACACAAGAAGTTGTAGCGAAACATTTATAATATCATAATTTTCAGAAAGTATATTACGCGTAACGTTGCTTTTTTACTTCGATTCGGTTTTATGTAAAGAAGTATTTAAACAATACTTTAATCAAGGCATTGTGTTTCTATTATAAACCGTACAATGCTACAGCGTTCAGGGTTCGATGCGATGGATGCTCATTGCTTCATCTTAAAGTACAGGTAACTACTAACTAGCTTTTCCGTATTCTGTGGACGTTTAATTTTATTAAAATATTTTCTACATTTACTTAGCTATATTACTATTTAAACTATGGAAACTATTTGGTTTGTGTCTTTCTATAGCCGTTGAATATTTCAATTAATTAAGTATTTGATATTAACTAGTCTTCCTCAAGCTAGAACAATCACCATTTATAAAAATAACAAGAGTACGGAATCCATTACGTTGAGCAGTTGAAATGAATATCCTTTAGCAAATCTGTCAGGTAGGTAACCATTTTTTCAAAAAATCCTAATTAATTCAATAAAAACGACTGCAAGTCCTTCAACCCAACACGTTCGTTACTGATGCATGAAGGACGGTGCATTCATTTGTCACGGGGTGTACATTACTATGCATGGAACTGACTTGAGAGGAAAATTATTTACATACCTCCCGTAAATACATTTATATCAAAATGTAAGGTAATGACGAAATTTAATAAATTAGGGGTTCTTAATCTATGACACCACAAAATGTTCGGATTTTCTATCGTACGTCGTAACCATAGGCTAAGCTCGGAATCAGTGACAAGTATCATGGAGAATAGTATAGATTTTTGAAAGCAGAAAAATTACTTCGGGAGTCAATAGTTGGAACATTCAAATTTCTTTTCGGATCATAGATCAACCCTGAACCTCCCATGTTAGGTGCACGATATATAATTTAATCAAGTTGTTTCCTGGCCTTACCACAAACCAATGTTTAAACGAATTATTGGGGAATAATGGAGGATTTTGTGGTCGACTCCGACATTTCCGGGTCAAATTGCAAACTACTTACGAAACGGAAGTAGTCACTGACGCCAATATTATTATTATTATATTATTACCTCTGGGGAGAGATGGTTGAAGTATCCCAGGAACATATTATCTATACATATAAATAAAATTGAAGTGTCTGTTTTAAAAGTGAAAATAAAAAAAAATTACCAACCACATATCGTTATATACACGATACCTATAACGAAAATGATCTTAGATTTTTTTATCTGTCTGTCTGCTTGTCTGTCCGTCTGTCTGTCTGTTTGTTCCGGCTAATCTCTGAAATGGCTGGACCGATTTTGACGGGACTTTTATTGTCAGTTAGCTGATATAATAAGGAGTAACTTAGGCTACATTTATTTTAGAAAAATAAAGTTTTTGTTATATTCCACGCGGACGAAGTCGCGGGTACAGCTAGTATATAATATAATAAGGACTTATTATACATATTTATCTCTATCTACTATTTGATGATGACAATAAGTAAAAAACGTGATGTTAAAAATAAAGCTTTTACATCTAATTTATTTGACTGAATGATGTTTAAGGACTGACCCCGCTCATTAGAACAAACGACAGCGAATTATAATCATCGGTACTAACTTAACACCAGAGGGCGAAAAAACCGTTTGGTTTAACGGGTTTCTCCAATTTACGTAGATAATATTAGCCATGAATTACTTGTAACAGCATGGATTAGCTATTTTCAAACGTTTATTTTTATGATGCATGAACTCAGAATTGTTATGTTCGGATTTCCAGAAAGAATAATTTGTAACAAGATAAGTATTTCAAATAGACAAAATCCAAATCGATGCTGTTAGAATATACGTAAGTATAGACATATTTCTGAATTGATTTTCTTACTTAACGCCAGAGGGCGCCTTGAATTGATTCAGTGACGTCATTATCACAGTAAGATAAATGTACTCTGTGGCGATAATGGTCTTATACATTATACATATCACGGTTATCGCTCTAATCGAGTTTACAATTAGCTCGTAGGGGCCCTATATACTAAACTCAAAACTGGATATAGTATATTTTTCACTACCACTATAATGAATCTTACATATAGCATACAATATCATGGAAACATCCAACAACAATAATGTTTTATTTCCAAATATCTACAATGTTTTTAGGTTATATTTTTATTTCCAACAGATAACCCAATAGCAAATCACAGATATATTTAATTGACTCTGGTACACATGGCTTCGCAGAATCGAACGCGCGGAAAATCCAAAATACATTTGATGTGCGCGCACCAAAATTGAAAAAGAAATGTGCTTTGTGAAAGTAAACATAAAAAAAAACTGTAAAAACTGTATTAGAAATGCTATAAATATATTATTATATAACTTAAACTAATACTACAGTCAGTACCGGCCAGGGAATCCCATTTTGGCAAAGCAGGCAGACAAAATTTGGAAATAATTTATGAATTATGATGCAATCTACCATAATTATTTTTTTGCGTCAGGCCGTTATTAATTTACAAGTATAGATAGGTATTTTTTATTAACCGGAAAACTAAATGAGCAGGTCATTCACCTGAAGTTAAGCGTCACGTCTACCCATAAACAAGAGTATCATCACTCATAAGTTAATATTACCAATTTCTTAAGTCCTGCCTTGTCCTATTCACCCATTTATAGGTGTTAAGTTTCTTAACTTTTAACAAGCATTAGCTACAATTCATAAGTTGCTAAACTCCGAACATATACAATCGCTATATCCGCATCTTATAGAGACGGGGGGAAACTATGGACACCCTCCGTGGCGCAATTGGTTAGACGCCGCCTATGAAACGAGAGGTTACGAGTTCGATCCCCGCCTCGAAACAAATATTCGTGTGAACAGCTATTTGATTCGGGGCTGCATGTTTGTGAGACCTAAAAGCCGTAGTTTCTGATTCCCCCGACACAAAACTTGATATTAGTGTGGGATCAGGACTATGTATGTGCCTGTTGGGCGTATTTATGTATGTCTTCACTCGACCGCATCAATTTCATTACGTCCACATTCATCAATCTCTTCATTAATTATAATCGATTTAGTTTAATTTTGAGCCAAGCTTTTAGTTAAACAAAGAAATCCTCTAAGAGGAGTTCCATTTTACAACAGCTGCCGTTCCGAAGGCAACAAATTACCTCTAAATGTCAACTAACTGACCATGCGGATCTAAGTTCAAAGACATCGCTCGTCGGGTCGTTTGTATTATCCTGGCACAACCGGTCTCGTAAAGGTTTCCTCTATGGCAACACACTTGTTGGGCTACTATCCCTTTTAAATATACGTACAATAGAACGAGCAGATGTTTGACTTGGGTCGTTAGTGTATTTTAAAATCGGATAGTTGTTAAACGGGTTAGATTGTACAAAAATTGGTGATTATATCTTTAACCCATACAGGGAAATATTTTAAAAAGTAGTAGACTAGTCAATAGCAGAATGAATTTTAACAACTTTTTTTATTAGGCACTTAGAGAGACTGTGCACCTGAAGAAAAACACAGACGCCTTAAATCATAACATGGTCTCTAAAGTCCTCGTTGATACTATGTGTCTTTGTGGCGATGTTTCCAACCATTCTCTATTATCGAAATGCCTTAGGGGCTCTCAGTCTGCATAATATCAAATAATATTCTCTTTTCCTTCCTTTTTTACATTTATTTACTAAATTATGTGAAAGGTGAAAATTGAAACAATCTATCCCATTGTAATCACTAGTTAATGCCAATGACTGACTGCAATGTAAAACAATGCAAAACAGCCAATATAATACAAATGTATTTGCATCCGTAAGATTTTAATACAAAAAATATATTTCGTACCTACATTATAATTACATATACAACAGAAATAATTACTATACGGTTTAAAAGTCAAGGTGACCATTAACTGTTCCGAGTGCATTAATTAAACATCTAATAAGTGCACTGTCAGAATTTCTGAAAGATTATGCCTCATACAAATATTAAATTGGCGTGTTAGTTTGTCCTTCATTCTCGCAGCAACAAAGCAACGGATAAATACGTTTCTTGCACATTACAATTAATAGATCTGATAGTGAAATTAGATTGTTATAAAATAGAGAGTAAATAACTCTAGTTGATATAGATAGCTGCCTGGATAGCGGCTGCCGTAATGAATGGTGGAAGCCCCGTCATGGTGACCCGCGCAAGAGTATTTCTTTTCGGGTTCAGCCTGTAAGTACCCGGTTTCAACCATCATCATCATCATCTCAGCTACAGGAAGTCCACTTCTGAACATGGGGAGGCCTATGTTCAGAAGTGGCGGGGCATAGTCAAGGGGGGAGGGGGTTTGCCAATTTATAAAAAATATCTCGTTGTTACAGAAACATACGACATAAGGTTTGATTGATCTTAATGAGGGATCAGAGGGAATGTGAGTTTTGGGTGTATTTATTTATTACAACACTGCACTTGCAGTACTGCTCTGCACTATTGAGATCTAAAGTTTTTTTTAAAATTTAATTAGCATCTAAAGTAAATCTACGCATTGTCACAAAGTTTCCCAACCGGACTTTCTCTAGCATAACCTCTTTTTACAACTCCTACTACATTACCATAATGTAGAGAATCTGAAGCACCGTTTTGCCTTCGTAATAACATTATTCCCTGATATGCCGTATTTGTATCTTCTTAACCTGTTCTATATTTCGCACTCCATATCAGGTCGGTCATGGACACTACAAATCTTCATAAAAAAACAGCCCATTCGAGGACACAAGAATACAATTGCATTTTTTGCGGCAAAGGTTCGACGCCTTATAGGGCAGGAAGATTTGAAACTGAATTAAATTGGCATACACATAAGCTCACACCTGTATCCATAAAGATTTAGACCAGTGGTTTTCAACTGGTGGTCCGCAGACCACTGGTGATCCCTTGAAGCATTCCAAGTGGTCCGTTAAGTCATCTTAAGGCCATCTTTAAAACAATTTCATGCATGTTTTATTAATGGACATATAAAAAAAAATCTTTTAATTTCATTACTGTATTAATATACAACCAAACCAATCAACCAATTGGGTGTTCAATGGCTAGGCAAAAATTTGTTAAATAGTGGTGAGTAAAAGTTTAAGAACCTCTGATTTAGACAGCGGTGGCACTAGTGACACTCACAGTTCGTCAATTTTGCGTGAATCCTAACAAGTGAGATTGAAGACTTCAATAGAATTCTGAATGATAAGACTCTTCTTATTAGGCTTTGAAATGTTAATTTATTTTATTCAGTCTAATGTATTATTGTATTTACTCTCTGAGTATACTGTATCTACTTTGGAAAATAATGTATTTAACTCATTTCTTTTTTCTGATTTTTGTTTAATTTTGATATCCTGATATGTAATTTATTGTAGAACTAATAAACAAAAATAAAAAAATATTCTGTCGAACAGGGTGGTACGATTATTGCATAAAGTATACCTACTCTTGAAGACCTGAAAGTTCTTCAACTTGTTTATCATTTATTTTTATTACCTTTTAAGCATTTAAAACCGCATAACTAGCTAAACAGACTCCATTGCTCGCTCACGTTCAACATTACGGC
Source organism: Hyles lineata (assembly GCA_030180105.1). Taxonomy (NCBI): domain Eukaryota; kingdom Metazoa; phylum Arthropoda; class Insecta; order Lepidoptera; family Sphingidae; genus Hyles; species Hyles lineata. The sequence continues at coordinate 5,288,542 of JARJEE010000027.1, read as the reverse complement.
AAATCGCACTTGTTTGTTGTATTGTTAATTCATTATTAACATCCATACCTAAACAAACATAATGACCGGGGTAATCCAACAATATCTAACAAATAGATCTATTCGCAACGCATTATAATTATTAACATGAAAATGGCCGTGCACTTATGTTAAATAACAGAAATCATTGCAAAACACACATGAGAAACATAATTCACATCGTGGACGCGAGCGTACATAATCACGACGAGTGCGGATCACGTGTTCTCGCACGCCATTACAGGGTAAATTACATTGCTGTTGCTAAAGGGAGCTCTGTTTCAAATAAAATCTCTAGTTGAAGTTTGCATTGCGTTTTTTCCTTCTCATATAAAATCTTCGCGGATAGTAAATGCCTTGGATAAGTCATTTTATGGCACGCGAATGAATTAACAGGTCAGCGGGATTATAAATTTCGATGGTTAAGGTTGTTAAGCTTTGCACTAGTATTAACAATATAAAACATAGCAGCATAACAAAAATAGTGTTGCGTCATTTTTCTTAAAGGTCACTAAAGATAGGTCTACTTGGGGGATATGATTATGTTATGCAGCTTCCGTGGCAGAAGACCATAGTAATAACAGATTCAATAGCTAGTACTTGCTTACCGCTATCAGCATTCATTATTTTATTGCTATAAACGGCGAAACGAGCACGCCTGATGGTAAGGCACCTGATGGTAAGCGATACGAACGCTCATGGACAGTAGCAAATCCAAACAATACCATGAATTACAAAGCAATGCTTGGCATTGAGACAGACATAAGATGCTAAGTCTGAATATGTCCCTGTACTCTGGCTACAATATCGTTCAGACTGGAACACAACAGTGCATTTACACTGCTGTTTGCTGGGAGAAATTTGGTACCTATTAAGGCGGCTTCTCACATGAGAGACCTACCACCGGTAAATGCATGTGGCACAACTGACCTAATCGAAACCTTATCACGAAAAATACGTAAACATTATACGTATACTCGTATTCGTACAAGTGTTTTTGTGTTGATGACACAGTGATTTTTAACTATGCAAAAACTTGCACGATAAAATAAAGTCTTCAATTAAACTAATGACGCCCTAAAAAACAACAGTTCGTGAGCGTGCATAAAATGAACGCAGATTGCAAAGAAATCTAAAATACATAAAGTTTTTAGTATACTTATGTTTGAATGCAACCTTAATGACGTAGACATTAATACCCAAAAAAATTCATTTATTATCTTGGCACATTCCAAAAGCTACTTACAAATGAAATATTGCGTCGACCCCATGTCGCGTGATAAAACGCTGAAAGGCAGGTTGACAAATTTTAAAAGGACATTAAATGAAATATTTGCATTTTGCATAAAGCCAGCCGTATAATGGCGATAAATATTAGCAGACCTAAACGACAATTTACAAGAGGTCGACAAGTATTGTGTCAGTAAATTCCGTGTGTTATCCATACAGCCCACGCAAAAACTGCTGAATTTTAATGGAACTTAATGTTATTGAATACTTTTGAGAGATTCTAATAAATCTCTCGATAAAATAGTTGTTTATCTTAAAATATGGTATTGGGACAGTGAAGTAATTTATTTGGTGTAGCAAACATATTTTTTTCCATTTATTAAAAGGTATTTTCCAACTTTGATACTGTCACCCTTCGTAATTCAACTTACCCTATTACATAAAAGCTTAACTACTATAATTCTTGTATAACATTTAAACATTGTGTGAGCCTGTTGGTAATGGACCGAACGCGGTTGCGAACATATTCACGGTGGTCGTGGGTTCGAATACTTCAATATACTCAAATATTGAAGCTGCTCGCACCTTTATCAGGGCTACCAATGAATGCAATTACTTAATCAAACCTTAGAGTACAATGTGTAACGATACAAATTCACCAATTTGCTAACGAAGCTGTTGTAACAAGTTGTAACTTGAGCCATCCCGCGCCAGTATATTAATAGATATGTCGACACAAGGAAACCGTTTTGTAATTACCATCCATTTGCTAATTGTGACAGTTTAAAAAATATGTTGCAACCACTTATGTTTAGTACGAAAAACGGTAGTCATCTGTGGCATGAAGTTAGATGTTTTAAGCTTTGCTGTACCTCGATAATATTTCAGAGTACAATACCAACGGGCAGGTTTGTCCGTCACAATCTCATATAAAATCATTATGAAAAGCATTTCTGCGTATTCTACGGTGAGGTCGTCAAAGAGCAGGGGGTTACTCTATACTCCTACATTCGAATGTTCGAACATATAAGATAAAAATTTTCGACTTTTAAAAATCAATACTATTCTCTATGAAACTTATCATTCACTTCAAACTTAGTCTAAGATTACGACATACGATGCAGGATTCGAACATTTTGTAATGTATGCCTAAATATTCGTACAGTTTTACGTGCGTTGTACGAACATTTGTCTTCGTTTCGGAATACAGAGTAACCCTCAGAGACTATAGCTGGCAGTAGCATCAATAGCGATCAGCCTACCATACACGATTGTGAACAACCTATCAGTGATTCAACGCAAGTGTGTTGCTTTTCGGATTCAGCTGGCACACATCAGATTTCGGCATAATTGTGAGGGATAATCAATTAATCAAATCTCGATAGCGGGGTTCTCTTTTTGGGTTGCCTGCACTTGCCATTGGTGATTGGTGTGTTGAAAATTGAAATCACTTTGTCACGTCATTCAGTATAAAATAGTAACACTCCAAGTTCGATAACCTCGATTGCCTGAGTGGCGTAGTTGGACTACAGTACGGTTACAAAGCGGACATCTTGGGTTCGAATCCCTAGTTGGGCAAAGTGCTATAGGATTTTTCTATTCATTATCAACCCGGAATAAGGAATTTGTGCCCGATAAGGCGATAGGCTCGCCACCTATTACATCGTGGGACGGAACTTACAAGTCGAAATATCCCTGGCACCTCTGCCTACCTCTTCTGGGAAAAAGGCGTAAGTTTATATGTAGATTTCGATAACCTAGCTAATTTCTTCAGGCTTCGCTGATTTTGGGTAATTAATGTATTATTATTTACCATTGACTCTACTCCTGACATTCTCAGATATTAGCCGAGTCGGCGAGTATTAGTATTACTCAGATATTAGAGGAGTCGAGCCGATAGCCGAGTTGCAATGATCTATTCATCAAAATGCGTGCCATTTTCGGCCTGATTTACAGAAGTTACAGTAGTCGACATAAAAGCGAAATAATCACATTTGCAATACTAAATACGTTCCGTAACATAACTTTTTTGCTATTCATGAAGTTATACATTAAGCAAAATAAATAATTGCATATTTCCATACAATGTATGTTAATACGTACTGAAACTCCTTCCTTGCGTAACTAAAGTGATTTAATAACGTTTCTATTATTCTCCTAATTTTTGGCAACTTTTTATATCTTTTAATGACAGCATAGTGTTGTTTCATGGATTGTTATTTTGTCGTTGGTTTGGATGTTTTAATATTATACATGAATATTACGATCCGTATAATGATTACAGGCCGGATTTGCATATTATGGCAATTTTTACCGGTCACTGCATACCTTACATAATCTATAATGATACATAATATTACAATATTTTAAGACAAATCTAATCAGTATTTGGTACAATATTTGGTTATGTGTTTTATTTATCTTTTTTAGCATTTGACTGAATCTAGATGAAATAAATAATATTGAAATCTTAGGCTGAATAATTTGTTGAAACATTGTCCTAACCTTATTTAATAAACGGTAAATATTTTCGTCTCATAATATTATGAACGATGATACATAAATCTTAGCAAGTTGGTTATCAATGTTAGATTAACCTAAAAGATAAGCGGAGATAAGATTGATCTAATAAATGTCCTACTTACACGTTCTATGGCGATAACATTTGAGAAACGTCCAAACTTTCTAAAGACCCGTATGCTCTTTTCTTCAAAGTGGATTAATCTTTACTGATATTATAAAGAGAAAATATTTTATTGATTGCCTTGAAAAGGGTCTGAAACTATTGGACCAATTTGAAAAACGCTTACACAATTGGAATCCTACCTTATCTCTGATGAATAATAGCCTATGGCCTATTCCATTAGAAAGATGATTATGATTTAGGTATGTATTGTATCACTACGTTAGCGGTACAGACGTAACAGCGGCAGACCCGACACAAATATGTCTGGGCATAACTAATATAATATAGAGATTATATCCATGCTTCATCATCATCATCAGCCCATCCGCGTCCACACGCGGATGGGCTGATGGACATAGGCCTCGAGATAAGATTGAGCCCCGTTGCGTGCCATAGAGGGATGTTGGCTAATTTTTGGAATTGCTTTTATTTTATACATAAAATTGGGGACAACATTTTATTAAAAAATACGTAAACAAAAATAGTTTTCAAAATTCCCGCTTAAACGCTCCAACCTATCACTGCTAATTTACGTCGACGATCGGTAACCGAGTCTCGCGGTGTATCGAAATAAATTGAGTTTGTCATGTGCGTCCCGAGCTGTGACGTCAGCGCGCTCCGATCGCTGTTTGCAGTCACGTGATAATGAGCCAATAATAAATATTTCAAATATTTTTGTTTTATTTATGACAAACATAGATTCTCAGAATATTATATTAGGTTTTAAAATGCTTTAATGTGTAAATTTTTTTACGTAAATTTGTAACACGAGTCTACAACCCTATTGTGGATAGATTATATAATTTTTAAACTGTGTGCCTGATGGAAACTTAGCTTTATGGGTAACACGCAAACACAGTTCTACTTCATGGAATATGTGCACGTTTTTATGACAATTTTAATGTTTCACAAACGTGTACGGAATTAACATTTCTTTCGTAAATGCTATATGAATGACCGTTTTGTTATACGCGGATGTTTGTGTAACATAATTCTCATATGATTTACTATGGGTAATAAAGGGGCGAATTTAAGGGTTATACAGTATTCATATTTAATTACCGCTTAAAGATGAATGAAACCATGGCAAGGATATCTGTGTAGTACGTAGATGAAAACTCTTCACAAAAAAAACGTATGAACGGATAGGAACAAGTGCAGGTACGCCTCTTATTTCGGCATTGAATATCGACAAGGAACTTTTCATATCTCCCAATGAGCTTAAAGTATACCTCTTATAATAAATATTTCGTAATCCTTCAAGAGAGGGTACATTGGGCAGGAAATATTATCCATAATGTGCTAAACTTACCTGCATTATGTAGTGAATACTATAAGGTATTATAGGGAGAGTGAATTGCAATGTTATATTCTTATTAACAAAAGTTACACAACAAATAATAATAAATAACTGGCACAAATAATTAACACCATAAAATGAACGGTCCGTAATTCCAAAAAGTAAACTTAAATAATTTCAAAATAAGAATAGCATCATAGCAAAGAGGTTCCCGCCATGCCTGAATGAATCCTCCTTGACGTGTACAGTCAGACCCGCAAACCGTTACATCCCGGAAACCACATTCCATATACATCATCAAGCTATTCCAATGAAGAGACCGCCGCATGCAATACTTTACTGTAATTATTTTACTTCAATTCGTGATTAATCTCAGTTTAATTACGGCGCTGTAAATATTACTAGAAAGTATTGCAAGTAAATTGAAAATTTCTCCGCTTGGCTTTTATTTATGGTTTGTTAACTTTAGTTTGTGTCTTTTAAAATGGTTGGAAATTGGAATATATGCCAGAAAAAATATGTATTGATGATATTTTTAATTGAACCTATAATTTAACAAAACATGGATATATAGTTGATTTTGTCATTATAAAATAATTATAACATCAGCGTTGGTCAAGCGTATTAAACTTTTTACTGGTGGTAGGTCTCTCATATGTGAGAGGCCATCTGGGTGGGTACCACCGCAGTGTCTTTTTCTCCCGTCAAACAGCAATGTAAACGTACTGTTGTGTTTCGGGTTGAAGGGCATTGTAGCCAGAGTAACTACTGGACATATTGAGACTTAACATCTTATGTCTCAGGATGGCGAGCGCAGTGGAATGCCAAGCATTGCTTTGTAATTCTAGGTGTTGTTTGGTTTTGCTACTGTTCATGAGCGGTCGTATCGCTTACCATCAGGCGAACGGCATGCTGGTCTCGTCATTCATAGCAATAAAAAAAAAAAACATCACTTCAAGTTCCATTAAAATCAGAGTAAATTATAATTAAACTATAATCTGAGGAAGCCCAGTATGGGAAAGTCAAAGGGCGCTTCCATTAAGTGTGGCAATTTTGAGAATTTATCGACCCCTTTTCCCCCTTGGTGAGATTTTGTAAGATTTCCTCAACCTCTCCCTCTAATCTTACGCGAGATTCTACAAAGTGTATATTTCGGAAAAAGCGTGTTGGGTTATTAAAAAAAAATGTTTTATGATTGAAGACTAGCAAAGACTAGTATCTAGTTGTGAATATTACCGTAATTTAAAATCACAATCATAATATCAATAAAGAAAAAAAATTATAACCATCGCTACCTACTTTGCTGCGGGGTTCGAAGGAATACGACAAACACAATTTTTCATGCAAATTGACACCATTTTCTTCTGGAAAAAAAATAAAGTGAGGTGTGCTAAGAACAGGTAGATAAAGCATAGCTACATTGACTTAGTTGCAATAAATCCATGTGAACGGAATCCACCAAGTTGGTTACGCATCGTTCACTAGAAAGCGGTTAGGGCCACTTTCATTGGCCCTTCGAGACGAACCGGGTCACCTTTGTACTTACGCCAAAGCAATAAGGGCGAAAATCGCCGGTATTTTGTAAATATGCATCGAATCTTGCGGAAGTAGTATCCGGTCAACATATGCAAGAAAATTTCACTATTTAACGCTTATTTCTTATGTAACATGACATATTGGTGACTTGGACGTCATAATTCAAGTTTCTTTTTGCCTTAATGTTAATGCCCTCGTCATAAGGGCCTTTGCCTGAGTATGACGTAATTGGGTAAATAAAAACATTAAAATAACATTTTACATTATAACTGATTACTCTTTATAGTGTCCCCATAAGATCATTAGAATCATCCAACAGTATAATCACTACTTGGAAAACTATTACAGCGAAAAGTATCAATAGTATTTTTTCATTAGTTAAGCAGATAACAAAAAAAAATTGGCAAGAGATTTTTCAAGCGAATAGCATAAGGTGCGTTGGGGTAACACCGTAATACATGGATGGAAGGGGTAAGAACGTAAGGTCTTATATTTTATATGACTTTACGTTCTTACCCCGTACCCACTACTATTACGGTGTAAACCTAACGCACTTTATAATTTACATACATACATAAACTCACTGGTGGGTGTGAGGGCGGGACAGTCTCCAATACATAAACTCACGCCTTTTTCCCAGAAGGGGTAGGCAAAGGTGCCAGGACACCCACATTTCGCCAGTATGTTCCGTCCCACGATAGGATCGCCACGATCCTATCGCCATATCGGGCACAAATTCCTGACTCTGGGCTGATAATGAATAGAAAAATCCAATATCACTTTGCCCAACCCGGGATTCGAACCCGAGACCTCAGCTTTGTAAGCGCACCGTAGTACAACTACGCCACCGAGGCAGTCACTTTATAATTTAATACTAGAAATAGGATTATTATAATTTTCCAAGTTGTGTAAACGGCAAAAAATAAACAAAAGGAAAACATGGACGTTTTCTCGTTTCTAGTGTGTCATTAGGAATTCAAACAAAAGATACGAGGGTGTAAACCTTGCCCATTCAAACGCGAGTTGACTTAATTAATACGAGTATTATTATAACATTCGACCGGTGTGGCAAACCATTTACACAATTATGACAATCTCATTACTTGTAAAGAATAACTGCATTATTCAGACAGTTTATAAACCTATTTTATGTTTCGAATGTTGTCTTCTTCGCTCAAACTGAATTCAAAAGTGGTTTGAAAGGGACAAAAAATCCTATTACTGAAGATAGTTTTAATGCTGTCTATTAATAAGGACGTTATTGTTTAATTTAGTAAATATAAGAAAATTAATATTTCGAAAAGAATACAAAGACAAAATCTTTATTATGGCTTACCAAATTGTCTTACATTACAGCTTACATAAATGCTCAGTTATAATTATAATATTATTACAGCCTAAGCTCTAGGCTTGTTTCGTGGGTAACCACCAACCATAAAACCATGTGTAAACCATAAATTAAACCACGGTTTTAATTAATGTTTCCATTTCAGGCAATCAATTTTTATTGCGAAACTCCTTGAATTAGCAGTTTATTACTTATATCTAAAACTATTTCAAATATGCCACTTATCTACTATTATTTTATTGTTACCATGACTATAAACATTAAACAATTAAAAGTGAATGTCCACCAATTATGCCATTTTCTTTTATAATTATTATGACCTCTGCTTTCTTGATTGCTTATTATAGTTTTTGTAGTTTTCCGCCGAAGTTTATAACAATTGCTACTTGCTAGTTCTGGTTAAAATAAAATTACATAATATTGTTGCTCTGTTTGTAACAAATTAAGTTACCTTATATTTTCAAACAGCGAAGTTATCTTACCTTTAATAAATGTAGTCTTCTCTAGATCATTATAAAAAGGATTTTTTTTCGATTGAAATCGTCTCAATTTATTTATGTATTTTTGTAATTTACAACAAAAAAATCTTCATAATTAAAACAATATATTTAGTGAAACTTTTAATTGTGAACTCTTCACTGGATCATGAATAAGCAATTATTGTATTTTACTTATATTTTACTATTCTGTGTGTTTCCCAAATACAACTACTAAATTGCGGGCTCTCTCATCTTGGAAATCTTTTACAGCTAACAATGAGCGATGGCCGATGGAATTGTTAAAACAGAAGTTAAAAAGAAGCCTGTCTATAGTGTACCTGTAGAATAAAGTTGGAATAATAAAAAATAAATGAAAATATTTAGCTTTCTTGTGTACGTGGTGATAAATGCATACAGCACACCTTTTACAACAAACGCCTGTTCATATTTATATAGCAAACAGCACATAACGGTCAACGAACTTGAATCAGTGACACATCTACTTGATAAGGATGTCTGTGCAACTCTAGTAACCCTTTTTAACATAGCAGGGGACTATTATAATTTATATGTGTTACATAAGCATACTGCAGTGGTTGGGAGCTAAGAAGATATTTGTTCGAATACCAATTTGTATAATATAAAGCATTAAACATTTATTTATTTATTACTGGCGACCCAGCTCGGAGCTGGCCGGGTGCAGATTCACTTTTTGATAATATTCTATCGCCTATCTTCATTAGGAATTATGTAAGATTAAATTTTCAAAGAATTCAACTAATAGACTAATGGCCAAAACCAAAAAGCTAATGGTCAAAATTCAACTGATAGTCAAAGAATGTATCAAATCGGGTCAGTTGTTTCAGAGCCTATTCAATGAAAATAAATATCTAATAAGTATTAATCAAATTTTTCCTCTTAATAAAATTAGTTCATAGAAGTAGCACAACGTGGAATGGTCCTTGTTAGATAGAGTCAGCAATGCGAAGAATAGACATCAATCAGGCGTATTTGACGTCGAAGAACGTATTGCTAGACTCAAGTGGAGATAGGGGGACACTTGGCCAGACGAAGCGATAGTCGATGAACTAAGGCACTCTGACTACAATGACCTTCGGACCGAAACACATTGGCGGGAGACATAGACATCGTGGTGGTACCTACCCAGACAGCCTCTCACATAATATGAGAGACCTACCACCAGTAATGTAAATCTATTATTCGACATAACGTACCTTATACATAGTAAAGTTCATAAATCTATCATCCGCCTGAGGGACAAATATCACATCAATTTTGAAACTGTGATGTAGATTGACACAGTAATGTGTTTTGCAGATTTGGCTCAAAGCGCCACCACGATGCGCCTGCGTAGCGACTGACATCCCCCTCTACCTAGTTTATACCAATATGTATGGCTTAATGTAATTATTTGTAGTCAGACAGCCGGGAGTTTCGATATTGAATTAGATAGAATACATTAGATACATGTTAGGAGTTTTTTTATACATGGTAAAATCAGTTCAGTCCAGATAACTACAGATAATAATAAACTACAATGGTTATTACTCGCCGATAAACATAAAATCTATAGTGTTCTCTAATACGACACGTGTACGACATTCGAATATTCGAACCAGGCTGAACTCGTGATACACCACTTTGCCTCGACGCGGGGATCGAACCTGCGACCTTTCGTTTCACAGCAGGCTGTCAGCCGACTGCGCCATATTGGCTATAAATAATAGGTTTAATTAATTAAAAACAATATTAAAATGTATGTACAATTATGTACCACCACTCTTAAAATCTCAATGGAGCAGGCAAAGAACTAACAAATGCACCTGAATGTCTGCAATGGTTTTGAGAGAAGACGTTCCGAAGGATTCCAATATCTGATAATAACAAACTGGATGAGTTATGCCAAACCAATCGAGGTATCAATTGCCTCCGTGCTGCGGTTGGTTAGATGGCGGCTGTGAAACGAGAGGCAGTGGGTTTAATTCTTGCATCAAAACAAATATTTGTGTGAATCACTGGTATTTGTTTCAGGTCTATATTATTATGGATTTGATTTATTAAGTCAAATTGACATCTTTAGGCATATCATTTCAGATTTTTTTTTTGTGTAAAAACAGTAATAAAGTACTTTGTAACATGAGGCAAATATTAGTATTTAAAACAAAGAGTGGAAGTGCTTTGCACATAATATGCAGAATGCAATGCGTTTTAGACTAGTGACATCACTAGTTTTGTTTGCATCACTCTTGTTTCACTCCCACTACAAGATTTAAGAGTGTCTTAACATGTTTAATTTTGAATGGATTTATAAATAGATTTTGGATATTGATACCTTTTTATAAATACGATAAAAATTGGAGTTAAATACCCTTTTGTTCACAATGGTTAATGTCATACTGTTAATATGCTAGCCTTGTGGAACCTAGTACCGGCCAAGACATGCTAGGCAGAATTGATGTATCAACAAATAGTTCTTTTTGTAAGTTGTATACTTTCTTTATTATAGTAATTTCCTTAATATATTTGTCAAACTTCATTCTTTTGGTATTTTAGTAGCATTACAGCTTCAAGTTCCTGTAATCTACATATTGATTCATGAAATATGCGTCAGTTGAGTTGGCGTGATTTAAAATCTTCAAACTATAAATTAATCTTTTTTTCTACAATTTTTTCATATTTATATATTTACTTATTTCATCGAAGACCAACAGCTACTAGATAGGATTAAACTAATGACAAAAACGCAAATAAACCAATTTAAGGTCCTAGCTATTATACAGCCATATACATTGACTTATATTCTACCGATAGACGCGACGCGTCATAGAAACTGTTTGTCCCATATTTCAATAAAGCTCAGTAGCGACATCTAGTATGTTTACTTGAATATTACAAATTATGATCAAAGATTATTAGACAGAAGAGACAGTTCAAATCAATAATAGCTTTTCCTAAGATACTGCCTAAGTAAGAATGCCGTCATAGCAATTATATATTTTGTAATATTTTTTATTTATGTGAGTAATTCATGAAAGTTATCTAAATTAAACTAAAAACTCTTATAAGTGTACAAGTTTATCACTGTTTTACAATAAGATAATGAAACAACAGACAAATATTATAGAGATCTCCCTCTTTTGTAACGACGCGCAAGAATCTAAAACAATTTTTAGTGATATTAGTCTTTAATAACATTCAGTGGGTTCGAAATTTCAACGTAGTCCATTAGGTATTTCATATAAAGAAATAGGGCCTAAAAACTGTCCACTGTTTCAAAACATATATACAACACATATTTTGTGTTATTAATTAACAACATAAAATTAAAATAAAATACTGAAATCAATTTTTACCTACATTCTTCCTACATATCTGTATTTGTAATCTATTCGAATAGTTTATGCCTATTTGGTCGTCTGATATGAATGCCCCATGAATAATCTATATCTAATATAGTTCGTCTCTCTCACTCGACGGGCAATTTTTATGCGCGGGAATGAGACATACGATTAAGAAGCTCACCTTGTATTTGTAATGAGCTATACAAATATTTAATCAAATAATAAATAAAATATCTGTATTATCGGCATTATACTGCAATATTTTATCACTTAAGTTGTATGCTTTAATTATATTGTAATTTTCGAAAATTTCGCTATCGGTTTGACGGGGAAAAGTCAAAATAAATTACTTATAAATATAATCAAAGAGGCATGCTGCTGCGTAGCCGTCACGCGGCAGACTGATTCGTGTGCGGTGCATGCACCGCACTTGGGTGGGACACGTTTTTTACAAAGAACGTCTTATCTAGTGTAACATTGATATCGATGGCCATATATGACAAAATACAAGTGAAAGTTAAAGTTATCTAAATTCATAACCAATTCATGAACGATAATCAATACGAAATCATCTGGCTCAGTATCCTTCTCATAAAGTTTAAGTTAGCATTGAAAATATCAATATTGTGAAGTTTACAAGCTCTGTTAAGGGCTCATGCCATGCAAATGCTCTCCATAAGAAAGCATTTTGTAACTAAGATATTGCACTTAATAAAGTAGATTTCTGAACTGCTTTAATACTATTATTTTATCCAATGTTCAGACAAAACACCATTTGATTTTTCTAAGAATGCTTACAAAAGTTTGTTTTAACACCTACTAAACAACTGGTCGCACTTATTTGGTTGTCGTTGTTGATTTAGTGTTCACATAATGGTTATAAAATATCTTAAACTTTTCGATTCAATTCATTATTGTACCAATAAAAAGAACTTAAAAGCTTACCTTGTTGTTCCGATCTACGTTTCCTCAGTTCAATGCCTGTACCTAGGTTAAATTGTATGAATTAAATGTATTTTGGTACTACATTAATTAAACATTTATCACTGTTATTGACTTGAAACCAATTGTTTATTCAAAACTGAAAACAATGACTGAAAACAATAATTACAATTCAAAACAAACAAACTTAATTTGTCAAAATGAAATGACGTTTCACGTAACATGTGTTTGCCATCCACAGACAAATAAACAAGATTGGCAATATTTGTTACTTTAAAATAATTTTTCTTTAATTATTTCATATTGCTTCATATATCTACTAAAAATTTCCAAAAATCTACTTTAATTATTGTTCCATTAATTTTGAAAGTTGATAGACTAATAAGTTTATTTTGCATATTTACTAATGCAGGCGCCACACATAGCAACAATATTTGTACACTTTTTTAAACACTTATTTGAACACATGTGTGGCACAGTTAGATTGTGTGACAAACTGTAGATAATAAAATATTATAATTTATAGATTTAAATGTTTGATGAAAAAAATAATTAATGTACTACAACTCTTATTTAAGGTTAATTCCATCTTACATCATGTGAGTTGTAATTCTATTTTCACTAGCTTATGTGATATCTAATATTGATATAATTTCACATGACTTTTAATTAAAATTATTTGTGTTTAATATTATTATAGGTTCAAATTTGTCTCTATGATGAATATTTGCACACCATTTTAAATATGGTATAATGTATTTAGAAACAATTCATTATTAACACCTTACCATGTATACATTGTATCAATTCTACAAAGACCTAGCTTTAAATTTTAAAAAAACTATTTGATAATGACACTGCTGGGGGTTGTTCATCCAAAAATGAATTGTAATATTGAGAACATATTAGAGCAGGCCTGTAGAGAATGAATGAACACTCATACATGGGCCTATGCTGCTGGATGGGTTGTTAGCAAATTATTAAAACAAACAGACTGCTGTGAATGCTAAGACTCTTTGAATACTAAAACAAGTCTTGAAACTCATGAATTATGACCATGTTTAGGAATATTTAAAAAAAAGGAAGAATTTTATAAAGCTAAGAATAAAATAAAAAATAAATCATTTATCAAATTACATTGGCGTTTTAATTTATTTACTAATGATTAAATACACCCATCTACACATACAATAATTATAAATTGTTTTTAAACTTAGATGTAAGTTTAGATACATTTTATTCAATTAATACATTTTTAAATACTTTTAATTATAAAACTAATTGCGTCCCGTGCCGCTGGTAAGGCTGTATAATTAAAGACTTTTGCTTACATTATAACATATTTTAAAAAATAGTGTGGTGGAAAGGTAGTTTGCGTATTTGCCATTCGGTATGGGTTTTTCGACCACACATCAAAGTGTTTAAATTTTATTTGTGTGCGTATGCAAGATACGCACACATTTGCGCAAAGTTTAGTTCACGTTCAGTTATTTGTTAATAAACGAGCGCGGAACGCAGTTTAAATTTATTAGCAAGATGGACTAGACAAACGAAATTGTACATGAATTTATTGAGTTGCTTGAAGTAGAACCATGTATATGGAACCCTAAATGCAAAAATCATAAAAATTAAAATTTAGTTAATGATGCCTGGTTAAGAATAGCCAGTAAGTTATCAGTGCCCTGCTCAATAGAAGAAATGAAAAAGAAAAGAAATTTTTAATTACCTGAGTCTCAGTAGATATTGTCGGATGATAATCGTACATAGTACCCATAAAATTATGTATTGCATCAAATGCAAGCCAAGATGGTCTGTAAATTTCCTCAGTACCAGATCCTGTTTTTTTCGACTTCTTTACTTTTTTTTTATACATTTTCTGTATTGTGTAAATAACGTGTTTCTTTTTCATTTCTTCTATTGAGCAGGGCACTGACAACTTATTGGCTATTCATAACCAGGCATTATTAACTAAATTTTAATTTTTATGATTTTTGCATTTGGGGTTCCATATACATGGTTCTGCTTCAAGCAACTCAATAAATTCATGTACAATTTTGTTTGTCTAGTCCATCTTGCTAATAAATTTAAACTGCGTTCCGCGCTCGTTTATTAACAAATAACTGAACGTGAACTAAACTTTGCGCAAATGTGTGCGTATCTTGCATACGCACACAAATAAAATTTAAACACTTTGATGTGTGGTCGAAAAACCCATACCGAATGGCAAATACGCAAACTACCTTTCCACCACACTATTTTTTAAAATATGTTATAATGTAAGCAAAAGTCTTTAATTATACAGCCTTACCAGCGGCACGGGACGCAATTAGTTTTATAATTAAAAGTATTTAAAAATGTATTAATTGAATAAAATGTATCTAAACTTACATCTAAGTTTAAAAACAATTTATAATTATTGTATGTGTAGATGGGTGTATTTAATCATTAGTAAATAAATTAAAACGCCAATGTAATTTGATAAATGATTTATTTTTTATTTTATTCTTAGCTTTATAAAATTCTTCCTTTTTTTTAAATATTCTTAAACATGGTCATAATTCATGAGTCTCAAGACTTGTTTTAGTATTCAAAGAGTCTTAGCATTCACAGCAGTCTATTTGGTTTAATAATTTGCTAACAACCCATCCAGCAGCATAGGCCCATGTATGAGTGTTCATTCATTCTCTACGGGCCTGCTTTAATATGTTCTCAATATTACAATTCATTTTTGGATGAACAACCCCCAGCAGTGTCATTATCAAATAGTTTTTTAAAATTTAAAGCTTGGTCTTTGTAGAATTGGTACAATGTATACATGGTAAGGTGTTAATAATGAATTGTTTCTAAATACATTATACCATATTTAAAATGGTGTGCAAATATTCATCATAGAGACAAATTTGAACCTATAATAATATTAAACACAAATAATTTTAATTAAAAGTCAAGTGAAATTATATGAATATTAGATATCACATAAGCTAGTGATAATAGAATTACAACTCACATGATGTAAAATGGAATTAACCTTAAATAAGAGTTGTAGTACATTAATTATTTTTTTCATCAAACATTTAAATCTATAAATTATAATATTTTATTATCTACAGTTTGTCACACAATCTAACTGTGCCACACATGTGTTCAAATAAGTGTTTAAAAAAGTGTACAAATATTGTTGCTATGTGTGGCGCCTGCATAAAAGCAAGCTCTGTAAACGCGCAAAATTCAAAAGAATAACTACCCTGCATCTGTTTAATTCAATAATTAATGCGCCGATATTTTAACTTTACAAAATTGATAAATACAATAACATATATTTTATTACAGATTCAGTCATCATGATATTCGAGTTTGGAGATTTATGATACACAACCTAATGAAAATGCTCGAGGTACCAGACAACGTAAGTACAAGCTTAAGTTGTTATTTTAATAACTCTTTAGAAGGTAAATAAATACCTACTTAGGTAATAACTAAATATTTTTAATGCGTACCTACTACCAGCGATTAAGAATATCGCTGCCCTGATCGAGCGCGCGCTCCGCTATCCCCGATATTATGTGCTCGGTGGAAATAATGGACTTATTTTCAGATTTGAGAACTAAATGAAATCCATTAGTGTCAATAATAGTTCACCCATGAGTTCACCGCATTTATTTGCGTCCTAAGATGTGTCAGGGAGTAAGTCTGTGACCGTGTCATTTTTTCAGTCAATAACCACTCACAAAGTAAATTGTTCATCCTGGGATTCGAACCCAGAACCTCACGGTTTATAGCTTACTGCATATACACATTGCCACTAGACCAAATATGACTGAATTGTACATGCTTTTAAGTTCAAGAAAAAATAAAATGACCTCCTAAATTAAGACCATACCTACTTTTAGATTTTGCGTTCTTCTACACATTTTAATTGCTTACATATTTGTTTTTAATATGTAGCCTGTAAGTCTGTAGTTGAACGGTTATCATTTTTCTAAGAATTAATTAAATTCAGGCTACAACTGGATATTTACTTACATCCCATTGTTTTGATTTCACTGACGTAAAAATGCATCATTGTGTAGGATTATGTACCTTCCTACTTTAAGCGGGTTTTTCTACTATATTTGGTTTCTAGCCCTTGTATTAGACTACGCCCATATGATTACTGTTTTACATAAACTCACGCCTTTTTCCCAGAAGGCGTAGGCAGAGTTGCTACCAAGACATTCACATTTCGCCCTATTTGCTCCTTCCCACGATCTGATGGTTGTTTATCATCATATCGGGAACAAATTTCTGACTCCGGGCTTAAAATTAATACAAAAATCCAATATCACTTTGCCCGACCCGTGATTCGAACCCAAGATCTCAGCGTTGTAATCAAACCCTAGTACCTACCTAACACCGAGGCAGTCTTTGCATTTTATATGAATGAAATAAGTTCATCAGGCAAATATGTATCTTAAAAAAGAAATCGAATCCGCACTTTGATTTAAAATTTATATCTATAGATCTACCTTTACCTGATTTAATAAATATCTTAATGTTATACATAACATAAAATAAACTACCTTTATCAATACAGGTATAAATAAGTAATATGTGAAGTACATAAATCATAACATTGTCCGATAACCCATGCCATACATTTATTAATAGTAACAGTACTGCATACTATGTCGCCATGTCTTCGTTTGGACACCATCCAACGCCTGCCAATGAGAACGCACTCGGCACAATACGTGTTGAGTACTAACTGTACTGATCATTGTTAAATTTTGTCACATTATCTTTGTTTTCAACAGTGTTTTTGTGAAGAGGTATGTACTTTAGGAGATATTAATAATGTTTATTTTAAATACTTACATAACTGTTTCTGATTGTAGACATTCAAAATAGACGGACTGTTTGAAATGCATGTCTGAAATATTTATTGTATATATTATTTTAAATTCGATTCTGATTAGAAATAGTATGGAACTGATTGCCACGATATTAACTCAATTTTAATTGTTTACATCGTTTTGATAAAAGTTCATTGTCAGTTTATCGAACTAAAATGCGCTCTGTTCTCGAAGTTAGTCCCTATGTTTTTTTTAACATTTGAAATAAGTAAATGATCATGAATTGCTGTCTAAAACCCAAAGCAAATGCTTTTTAATACCCTTCATAATTTTATGTTATTGTGAAGATTTTTTTTACTAAAACTCCTGGTAATGATTTTAAGCAATGTTTCTTGTTTACTAACAAATTATTTAGTGAATGTTACAGTAATTTTTAGCGCTTGCTCTTTAATATTATAAGTTAATAGGTAGCCCTCGGCTAGCCAAAAACGCAAGCATAGGTTTTTAAATGTTAGCGTAGGTACATATTCGGAAATTACAGACACTTCACGATTTTCTTAAATCAATGATCGCTTGGACAACCGAGCTACGAATATCTGTCAGTGTTTTTTTGTAAAAATACAGATTTTTTTTTTTATTTTAATTGCAGTAATCTGCTGTAAAACATGCAACAATTTGACAGTCTAACAGGAAAGATTATATTTAATTTGCAATTCATTATCCAAGGAAGTTTTCTTTTGTGAACGTCAGAGTCAAGTGATTTATTTTGCTGATTATTTATTGCCCTATTTGACTCGTAACCATTGTGTATACAGACAATTACTGGAATTATGAATACAGGCCTTTGCCTTGAATAAAAACAGTTAATTGGGCAACTGGTTTGAAAACAATGCTATATCTTGTTTGGAGTGCAAATATTGATACGAGCATCCTAAACAAACCGCATGCTTTGGTTTGTACTCTCTGTGAGGAGAGTGCTAGGGTTGTCTTGTTTAGTGATTTTGCGAACCTCTATCGATTAGGTAAATGGATATACGGTGACCCCTTCGAGGGTACACAACTGTCCTAACTTGACAATGGATGACTGCCTAAGCGACGTAGTTGTACTACGGTACGGCTACAAAGCTGACGTCTCGGATTCGAATCCCAGGTCGTGTAAAATGATATTGGATTATTCTATTCTTTACCCCGGAGTAAGGAATTTGTGTCCGATATGACGATCGGCTCGCCCTATCATGGGACAGAGCAAATAGGACGAAATGTGGATGTCCTGGTGGTACCTCTGGCTACCACTCACGGGAAAAAGGCGTCACTCTATGTACATATGTATTGACATTGGTTTAATGATTTACAATACTTAGATACCGACAAGTTATCTACGGCTTGATATTGGAACAGGGCGTATTTACTTGCGAGGATTGCTATGAACGATTTGGCCCTGTATACGGTGGTCAAATAAATGCAAGCGGATTCCATTCCATCACCAAATTAGGCATTCGCCACACTCCCAAAGAAGTGTAATTTAAATATTGTTCCTCATTAGTTGTCTATGACAATGGTACCAGGTCGAGTAGACTACTAGTTTCATTCGACTTCGCAGTCGGTAACATTCTTGGCAGAGTGTTCGTGGTCATCTTGTCAAGTGGCGCTCGCTTTACAATCCGTCGCCATTCCTCTCTCACTGACGCTTTCCTTGTGCACTCATGCATGGGACCGTTTAGTTCAGCTTTTTTGATCGGTCCAACGTAATGTCGCTCTACCACGTGGCCTGTCCCATCGATTTTACCCTCCACCACAAGGCATTCTAAGCACGTAATGCCACGACGCGACACATTTATTTATTTATACTCTTTTGGTACATCTTAAGCAAGAATAAATATATCAAGTAAAAAAATTGTACAATGGGTGACCAAATCGCATTGCGCGATTTCTTCTGACATGCCCAGAGAAAGTGAGATTTCATTTGACAAATGGCTACAAATTCGTTTTCTATGGTCAGTGACCTTGTCTACGATTTGATCTACTCCTATCTACTATTGAGGCATGCAGGGATAATCACCATTTGTTATTACTCCGACATTTTAATTGCCGATCGCCGATAAATAATTGCGCTTGCTTACTAGTTACTGCCTATTTATAAATTACTATTCGAAGCGTTATAATTGGCACGAGTTTTTACAAGGAATTGTCATCGCGTGGTTCAGTAGGCCGACGCCCAATTACAACATAATAACACTATTTATACGTAAACATAGGAATAATTAATGCCGTTATTACATGGGTCAATTATTTTGACTTGGTAGTTGACAAGGTGACAAATTATTTATTAAATAATGGATAGCTTAGTACTTCGTAGTAGCGGTGCGGCGCGGCGCGGCGCGGCGTAAGGAGCTGGCGGCAATAAAATGTGAATAAAAAGCTTTATTGAGCAATCTAAAGTTCATTTATGGTGAATTAACAGTTAATAGATCTATACTATGTATCTTTTTTTCAAAATAC
This sequence comes from Hyles lineata, assembly GCA_030180105.1. Lineage (NCBI taxonomy): Eukaryota > Metazoa > Arthropoda > Insecta > Lepidoptera > Sphingidae > Hyles > Hyles lineata. Next base: position 5,268,310 of record JARJEE010000027.1, on the reverse strand, counting down.
ATGCGTATGCCGTCATTAATTTATAACAAACCATTGATCTTAAATCGTGAAATACATAGGTAATTTGCCTTCCTGTTGCCATTGTCACACGCTTATTGGATCTTATTTATGCATCGGCATTGTAAAGTTAGTAAAATGGCCCTTATGCTAACTTTTTATTTTATTTTACTTCCGTTATGGGAAGACGAGCTAGCGGCCCGTCTGATGATGAGCGGCTACCGCTGCTCATAGACTTCACAATGCCAGGGGCATAGACAAGCTGCTTACCGTGAGATAAATACTCCCTTTAGGTCTCGTTTGAAGAAGGACAGGACATAGCGCTCAGGAAACATCGAAGCAGGGAGTCTATTTCAAAGCTTGCAGTGTAGTGAAATTAATATATTACTGATGGGATGCCCAACATCACGTATGCTAATTAAAAAAAAAACAATTAAACTGGGCAATAAAGGTTCAGCCCTAATGTCGTTAGTCTCACATAAAAGAAATAACATCGTTAGTCACACAAAAGGATTAAAGTGTAAAATAGCCTTTGCTTTTCCTAATAGCCCAGTTGAAGGAAAGACTCGATAAGAGAAACATTCCGATAATTGCAATCAGCGCAAATAACAGGAAACTGTAAAATTGTTTTACGTGTTGTGACCACATTTTTCTTTGTTTTGTAAATAAGTGCGTGTATGGGAATATAAGATTTTTCCGTGTGTATGTGACTTTAATGTAAATAGCTCTGTGAGTATCTTACAAAAGTTGTCCTTTTATGTTTTAGTTTTTTTAAGTTATAAATAATTTCAAGACGATTAATTGCCTTATTACATTGATAGTAAACAGGCAGTACTTCTAATTTCTTAATAATATGGGTATCCTTGATGCACTTAGATGGTACAGCATCATGCGCGACATCTATTTATAAAGAGCGAAAACGCGTAGCAACATCACTTGACAACATTTCCGTTGAATTGATGTAGCGTTGAGCAATCTGGTTTTAATTACAAACGTTATAATAAAATGAGTACTTACATTATTATCAGTAGTTGACAGCCTCCGTGGCACAGCCGTTTAAACGCCGCATGTGAATCGTGAGGCCGTAGGTTCGATCCTCGCACCGAGGCAAATGTTTGTGCAGCACACAAATATTTATTTCGGTGTTTGTGAGACCGAAAAGTTTCTCGTAGTTCCTGATACCCACAATACAAGGCTCGAGCTGAATGTGAAGTCAGGACTATGTATGTGAATATGGGTGTTATTTATTTATTATTATTAATCCTACCTCCAATTTCCAATGTAAACGCAGAGATTGCCAACAATAAATGTAAATAGGACGTTTGAAGATAGAACCCTTGAGAAGTAATTCAAGGCTTTCGAGCTTCGTTTCACATGGCACGGTGCAGGAGCGAATAAACAGAAATGTTCATTCGTTCCAAGCAAATATGAGCTCTTTTTAATGGTGTGGCGTAAGCATTTGACCTAGTTTTGCATAGTCTAATAATTCAATTGAAATCGTAGACCAAGAACACATCCACTTTATTATTATCGTCATATACAGAGTATATCCAGACTGCGATCGAAAACAAATCTATATCTATCTCAAACAATACGTTAAATATATATATTTCAAATTTTAATTGTAGTTTCAAATTTCTACGCACGCCAATAGAAATATATGAATTATACCATCAAGTGCATTATAGTCCTGTTGCCTTGACAGTAAAAAGAAAATATGACAGGGAGTTTGATATGTCCATAGTACCTACATACTACGTAGTAACAGATCAATAAAGATTACAATCAGATCAATACAATCAATACAGATCAATGAAGATTAGAAGACATATGGCTTGAAAGTCAATCCTACCAAGACTCAGGTCATTGTTGTCGGCAGCCCCAGGATGATTTCGAGACTAGATCACACCCAATTACCTAGTGTTTCTTGCGATGGAATAACTGTTCCATACAGTAACACTGTAAGAAATCTTGGTGTACACTTCGATCAGTCGTTCACCTGGGGTCCTCAACTTTGAGAGTTAAGTCGCAAGCTGTTTGCCTCGGCAAGGTCCCTGCGACGGTTACACAATGTTTTACCCATTGCCACGAAAATTTCACTTGCGCAAACTCTCCTTCTTCCCATCCTTGATTATGCAGATGTCAGCTATCTTGATCTCACCGAAGACCAACTTAATAAACTTGAGCGACTTCAAAATTTCTGTATTAGATTCATATTTGGATTACGCAAATATGATCATGTCTCTGAGTTTCGCGCTAAGCTCAAGTGGTTACCTATACGGCTTCGTCGGAATACTCACGTTCTCTCACTCCTTTATAATATTTTGTTTAATCCCCTCACCACATCTTATCTTAAAGAACGTTTTACTTTTCTCCATGACTCACATTCGAGGTCTCTGAGGTCGTCGGAGAACCTTAAGCTGAGAATGCCTGTACACACCACGACATTTACTGATAAATCCTTTGCTGTTGAAGCTGTCCGATTATGGAACGCTCTTCCTGTTGTGGTGCGACGGGCACAAACCTTGTCATCTTTTAAAAAGCTGGTAAAAGCACACTACCTTTCTCATTAAACAGACAAAGCATTGGTATTATTTCCTCTTTTCGGATATATTTTTAACCTGTAGTTTAATTATAAATTATTATAGATGTTTATGTAATTATTATAAATTGTATGTATGTATATATGTATATATTATATTACGTATGTGTATTAATTATGTCATTTATATGTATTATTTTTGATTATCGATTTAATAATTTATATCTATTGGAGCGTACCTTATCTTTGTTTTACACTGCCCTTTCTTTCTCCTTCTTTTATATCCATCCAAAGGTTGTCTGGTAGAGATCGCTTATTAGCGATAAGACCGCCTTTTGTACCTTTTATATATGTTATTTCTTTATATTGTTATGTCCTTTTGTTTGTGTACAATAAAGATTAAATAAAGATTTTTATAAGACAAAAACACTTTTACCATTATTTTAATCTCCATGTGAAAATTTCGCACATAATAGAACTAAAAATTACTTGACCTACTATAATTTATATTACTTAAAAATACCTCTCGACATTATAACAATTCTTATATGGCGGGAAAATACCCGAACATGGTCTAGTAATTAGCGAATAATTACTGGTATTTGACTAGTACCATTATGGTATCTTCATGCAGACAGCAAATGGGTGTTGGGTACACTGAAAATCATTTCCAAGAATGCGATGTTATCGTGCACAATGTAGGAAAGTTTTCTGTAAACTTGAAATACAATGTAACGCTAAATGCGAGCATGTTTCTCCGTATTTATGAAATAAAATTTTACGAAATATTTTTAAATTCAAAATTTTTAAATTACTTTTTAAGCGAATATGAATCCTTTTTGAAAGTTTTATAATTATAGTACTCGAATGCCTCGGTGGCGTAGTTGTACTACGGTATGCTTACAAAGCTGAGGTCTCGGGTTCGAATCCCAGGTTGGACAAAGTGATATAGGATTTTCTATTCATTATCAGTCCAGAGTCAAGAATTTGTGCCCGATATGGCGATAGGCTCGCCACCTATCACATTGTGAGAAGGAACATACAAGGCGAAATGTGGGTGCCCTAGCACCTCTGCCTACCCCATCTGGGAAAAAGGCGTGAGTTTATGTATGTATGTATAATTATAGTATTATGATTGTTTTTTATTTGTTAACTCTCATATATAAAAATACACTAAAGTTTCACTTAGAGTCCTGATTATGTCGGGCGAAACAGAAACTACGAGAAAGTAATCTGATAAAACAAAATGAGTTCAATCTGGATCAATTCCTCGATATCTCATTTCATACCTAATTCTTTAACCAATTGCAACACAAAAGCTGGCAACATACATATCAAAATCGATATCCTATGTACACATTTATAAAAAAAATCTGTAAGTACTAAGTAATGTATTCTGCTTTCAAAACACGTCCAGCAATATAAAAAAATAGCAGGAAGGAAAGTACACAAAAACGTGAAATAAAAAAACACCACTGGGTTTCCTCCATCATTACCTAATAGATTTGTTTGTACGATCAAAGTGGAAAAACCGATGCCAATAAACCACCGTGTTATGTCACATAATTATGATAATTAGGTACATTTAATTTACTAGGAACTGTTATTGCCTTTAATATCGCTTCTAATATTTGTATACAGACAAAAATCGGAATAATCCTAATATGACTAATGCAAGCAAAAAATACGACATCTATACCTGAGACTTTTATGACACTAACATAAGGACGGCTTGTGGTATCAACTTTCCTCTGGAATTTTATAAATAGGTATAACTTATGGTTTTGAAAGTGTATTTATTTCTTAAAATAAAAAACCGAGGCTTCAATTTAAAAGGGTATTCATAGAATTCGGTATCAACAATTATGAAGTAAGCTAACCCTTTATGAATATAAAGTCTTGAGTCATAGATATCAGACACTACCAGACACTTTTCAGGTGCACTAACACCCAAACTCGAAATAAATATATCTAGATCTCACAAATATTTAACAATGGGGTATTTTACTATAACTATAAAAAATCTAAAAACAATAAATCTATATAGTAGAGCAATGAGTTTAAGTTAATTTCAGTTTATAACTCTAAAGAATAAAATTTATAATCCGTTTTGAAAATTTCAATTTTTTTATCTGTCCCAAAAAGATACGAAACGGCAGCCCATGCGGCAGCCGCCTTTATGGATAGTCATTACGTCACTCCGCAGCAGGTAGAATACCCAGAAAAATATTAACCTATTTAGTAAATAGAGAAGTTGTAACAGTATTCTTCCCTACGATATTTTTTTAACACATTAAAATGAACGACGGTTTCGTTAAAGGATAGTTTAATTAGACTAACTCATGTCTATTAAAAATAAGGAAAGGTTGTTTACTCGTGGAGTGACGTATCATTTTATGGAACATGGCGACTAGCGTTTTCATACATTTGCGCGTATAAATTTAAAATAAAAATTTCAAATGGATTTTTATGGGTCTTGTCGATCAAATAAAAAATTGATAATTTTTTAAATCGTTTTCTGTTACCTTAGGAACAAATTAAAACACTTTTCATAAAAAGGGTGGAATACCCCATTTTTAATGGTGGAGATTGCTGGATACCACAGACCAACTAGAAACTGGATACCTATTCCCTCTTACCATCGTTTTCTTTTCCGCGTCCCTTCTGATTTGATGGTCTGGCAACACATCACTTACCATAAGTGTTTGCTGGATCTATGCAAAAATAATATAAACTAGCTTTTGCCCGCAACTTCGTCTGCGTTATTAACTTTATTTACAATAGGTTTAATTTACGTCCTTATTTCTCCCCTAAAACTGCGAAAATTCTAAAACTCCGAATTACGTCACTATTTATTAGTGAGCATCCTGTTGGGCAACAACGATTTCCCGCTTTAACTCCACTTAAAACATAAAAATCCAAAACCTTACAATTGGTCATTATTTATCTATAATAAGTAGATACTATTAAACATAAAAAATTCATCCCTCTGAAATGTATAATATAATCTCAGAACTACGCACAATTTGCGCGAAACCCATATAAGTATGTTTAAAACGAAAGTTGCTTATGCCCGTTATTCCAACACAACCTTTCGTCCTTTTCCTCCTTTTCCCTGACCCCTCCCGTAAATGTGAAACTCTTACACTCATGAACAACTTACAAAATTATTAGAAATTAAAATATTGCTCTCCCTATCCAGTTCTTGAACATTCCATCAAGCTCAATTTTTAAGGGATTTTTTGTACCCACGAAACACTAAATACTTTTTACAAAATTTCATCCCCTTCGTGCCATTTTTCCAAAATTAACGCACGCCAATTTCTTGTGTTTATAATAGGTAGCTAAAATACAAATTTTCATACCAGTGACAGCGGTTTCGATTTTGCATACATAATTACGACCCTTGTTGTAAGCCCTTTTGGGGCTAACGACAAAAAGTATGAAGTTATTTTTGTTTAATTGACTACATAAAGTGCCAAGTTTGAAATCTGCAAATTTCACGGTTTCATTTTTCCATACAACACAATTTCACCCTTTTCACCCCTTTAGGGATTGAATTTCGGTAAATCCTTCATTAGTGCTTCCTAGCTTCAGTAGTTTCTGCTGTGCGTTGATGCAACAGTTCGGTTCTACAAAATTTCAACCCTTATTTTAACCCCTTTAGGGTTTAATTTAGAAAAATAAAGTAAACAGCTGTGTTTGGTTTCGATTGATTAACGAAAGTGCAAAGTTTGACAACTGTGGCTTTAACGGTTTCGATTTTCCATACAACCGCTATTTACCCTTTTCACCCCCTTAGGGGTCGAATTTTCAGAAACTCCTTCTTAGTGCTACCCTAAGTCACAATAGGAATCCCTGTCTAAAATTTCACGTTTCTAGCTCCAATAATTTCGGCTGTGCGTTGATTAGATAGTCATTAAATCGCTCTAGTCTCGCAAAACTTCAACCCCTATTTTAACCCCTTTAGGGCTAATTTCAGAGAAACAAAGTATACAGTTAAATTTCTTTTTAAATGACTTACTAAAGTGCCAAGTTTGACAATTGTAACTCTAACGGTTTCGATTTTCCATACAACAGTTTTTTCCCTTTTCACCCCCTTAGGGTTTGAATTTCCAAAAATCCCTTCTTAGTGCTCACCTACGTCACAATAGGAACTCCTGTGGAAAATTTCACGTTCCTAGCTCTAATAGTTTCGGCTGTGCGTTGATACGTCAGTCAGTCAGTCACCTTCCTCTTTTATATATATAGATAATATAAAAAAAGAAGGGGTGATCGAACCCACGGTGTCTCCTTTCAACATTAGAATTATTATCAAAAAATTTAAGACATTTTCTTACTACTAGATGCACTTCTATTTACCCTGTTACAAATAGCGTGAAGCGAATTACTATAAATTGGAATGTTGGGTCCACCGACTGAATAGAGACATAAATATAAAGAAACCTATAACGACATATTGTATGCAAACCACATGGCTGTGGTTTTTGATTTATTACATTTTATTATAAATCTTGTTATGGCTCACCTTCATAAGGAAATATAACGTGTAACATACGGAAATAGATAATATCTTCTCCCCATGTAAGCTGTAGCGCGAAGTAAAATTCCCCGGCATGAAATTGCCTAAAATGTTTTACAATTACTAGTGAATTCAATCTAACTTTAATTGTAACAAAGTTAGTTCAAGCTTTAACATATCGCTGTTTTAAACCTATTCAATTATTTTGGATCACTTAAACCTATTGACTATTGTAATAAACTAGCGGCTCCTCCCAGCTTCCTCTGGGTGCTGATATTTTTTAATCCTATTCCACACCTAAAACATGTTATTTTTCGTACAAACTCTTGTAAACCTAAAACCCTTACCTTTTTCTTCCTAACATACCCGCCCTGTGCGGTCAGTCCCGTTACTTTCCGTTCCATCCCGTCCTTTCTCATTATTTACCATTCCGCCTCTTCCTTTACGTTTCGTCCTATCCCATCAAATATCCGATGCCTCGTCCTAACTCTATTCTATCCCATCCTTCCACATCCAAATAGTGTACCTAATGAATTATTGACATCAAAATCTTCACCAATTTTTATTTTCGATACAATATTTCATCCCTTATTTCACCCTTATAATAATACTGTTGATCATACAAATAATCATATAAAACATAAAACAACTTTGATTAATGTAATTGAAGCTAGCATCGTAACAATAAGAAACAAACTTACAAGTTCCATAAATATTGTTTTGCTCAACGTCGTTAAGCAGCTGTCATTTGATATACCGCCTGCACAATGCATTAGACGAGTTAAGCGCTATTTGACCTAAATTCATGCCTAGGCATTACTATTGTAATAACTAACTTACATACCATACGTAATCTCAGTAAGGATGTCGCACAATAAGTCTTCTTATTCGCGGTCACTTTGTTTTTAAGAGTTTGTTTAAGGCGTTTTAGTTTAATAAACTAATCTTTAATTTAAAGTTGTTTTAAAATAGATTGTATAATTTGTTACTTATTTTATGTTATGGGTGTTGGAAAGAACGATCGTAAGAACATTACTTAAAAAAAGAAACACAAAACAGTCACATACATATGCCTGACCCCACACTAAGATCGAATTTTGAGTCGTGGGTAACAAGGGACTTTTCGGTCTCACTAACACCCAGACCCGAAATAAATAATTGTGGGCTGCATAAAAATTTCTCTTGGTGCGGGGATCGAACCCGTGGCCTCTCGTTTCACAGGAAATTTATGAAATCAGCCGAAGAACAAGTCACTATTTAGTTTTTTTAAATTTAATGTATGGATCAAACGAGCATATGCATATGTGCAGAGAAAAAAATAAAATATAAGTTTCAATTGAATATTACGATATTTTTATTACAATAATACTGTAATATACCTGTGTCCTCCCTAAGTACTTGTGAGACAAGGACGGTAAAAAAAGAAAAATATCATACGAACTTATTGTCATCAAGAAACCAATTAGAATACTTATGTTAAAATTAATTCTGAAAAAGTAAATTTTACAAGACATCCAAGACTAGATATAACCTAAAAAATTTGTAAATAAACGAACATGAATATCTAATATTGACACCTAATGAGAGACAATTTAGTCTGAAATCAAAGTTAACACAAGATCGCAACAAACGGTGCCAATACTGGTTAATTATCACAAGATATTATCCGGACAAATATTGCTGATGTCATTTTTATACTTGACTATTAAGTTTGCACAAAAACTATATGACATCTTGTATATTTGCACCATGTGGCTTGATAATTCTCCGAAAATATGATATCAGATAGTTTAATGTATTAACATTTCTTAATCCTCGGATCACACAAACACTTGGGTTTAATGCTGAATGCGACAGATTTTATGTATTATGGGAATATTCGAGTATATATGTGTATACGTATTTTTTTCCTAATTTATTTTTAGGTATTTAATGAGAGGTAAGTTAAGGAGACTACAAAGAACAGTACCAATTTAAGGTTAAGGTCATAGAATTCTGACGAGACTTTCAGTTATGTAGTTTCAGTGGAAGGCCTTCGGTTCTTGGCATTTATAACGACTAATGGCATCCAGTGTGAAAAAAACATTTATATTGTTTCAAATGCCACTTTAGATAAAATTCTTTTTCTGCTGCTCCTTATCCTTACCGTACACATCTGTGGGGTCCAGTCGCAAAATATGATTATAACACCTTTTATTATTTAGACATGAAGCATAATAATAATAGTCTTTAATTTAAACAGGCCATTTATTCTAATGCAGTTTGGCAGTCTTCACTCATTTCGAAAATCCTTATCTAAAGCTAGTTATTATTATAAATAAATAAATATCTAAATAACATCCCACAGTCACAGTCATAGTCCTGACTGAAAAAAATATTTGTGGGCCGCACAAACATTTCTCTTGGTGCGGGGATCGAACCCTATATATTTCCTTAGGTGTGCAGGTTTCCTCGAGATGTATTCCTTTACGTAAAATTACGCGATAATTCACTCGGAATACACACTTAATGTCGAAAAATCAATGAATCTTGCCATGGTATTGGAATCGCGACTTTTGCTTTACCATTTCAGTCCTCGCACACGTGCACTTTCGCTCGGTCAATGTTTTACTAAATAGTTGGTAATGGTAGTTATTTTTTCACTAGACATCTCTCCTTTACCACTATATCTTCCATAACTACTCGATATGATGTAGTTATAGAATTTGTGACCATATGTTTTCGTTTGCTGTATCGTGTTTAATCTTTTAATTAGAGACTTAACGTTTATAAATTGGGTAAACAGAATTGGATCTGTAAAATGTATTTTAAGGTGACGATTTCTAGATTGTAAAATCTGATTTGAGCTACCATAAAAGACATTGGAAGTTTTAATTTGAACAGACACAGGAATTTTTGTTCGAATAATAACGACATAGGTAAATAACGATCCCAATAAGAGTAGGCCGACGTGCAATGAGTGCCACCCACACTTTTAATCTCTTTTATTATTTTATCACCACGACACGTGACATGTATGCAATGTACCTTACTGAACATTCACAAAAAGTAAAGTACCCAACCTATGACACAAACCTACGTCATTATAACACACAGCACCTACAAACTACCACTAGACCAATAGAGCGTTTTTTTACATACAAACGTTTCTAAAGGTTTCGATGACATGCGAAATATATTTTATTAAAAGACCGTCATCGCCTTTATTAAAAGAATATAAAGTAAACAACATTTTGAATATAAAAAGGCTAACTTTGTACTTTGGTTTAGTAAAAAATGTTAAAACCGAATGATCTTCATCTTTGAAATATTAACATTGGGAAATCCCTGTGGGCACCGATAGATCACAATAATGATGTATGACAATTCCAGGTAATTCTTATCATAGACCACAATTAGATAATATTTATTATTCGACAGTGTTGCGGATATACGAGTAATAATTTATTTTTAATAATTATATCATCATATTATGGTAGTTATATGTATATATTACATATTACAACATTATAAATGTCAAAAGCTTTTGTGTATTTCACGAGTAGGTGTTAAGCTTTGTGGAATCTTATTGTTTTTACCTACATGAATTCCAAAACTAGGCGATGCTTTTCAATATTTTTCACTTTCACCCAATTTTAGCTCCATATATTATGTTTACTAAATATTGTAATATTATTTCAAACTATCCATTTGCTAATTAATTTGCCATCGCTGAATAATAATTAAAACCCAAACTATCCTCTTTGTGTAATTGACTCAGTCATTATTATTTTCCAGTCTAATAAAGATATTACAATATCATTTCCGGTTTTATGTTGGAGATTTAATTCCTTTTGTGATTAAAAACAGTGTCAAGATCAATAATTAGATCGCAACCTTTCTCCAGAAGTGGGATAAAAAGTTATTATTGCCAAAGTTCAGGGACTCGCAAACAAAAAAATTTGATGCGTATTTTTGATGAACAGATAACAATATAAATATGTAATGTACCTATCTGTTTAAAACAGCATAATCAATCTTAGCATCCTAAATTATTATTTTCATCTTCAAATGACACTAGAAATAAATTTCTTTTAAATCTACATTGTGTTATACAAAGTTGATGTGACCTATGGGCATAAAATTACACTACGTATACTATACGTTCTTAGTATTTATTCGACACGGCAAAAAACTTTATAATACCAAAAATGAGATTTTGTTTGTTTCAAACAAACTAAATAGCTTACAAATAAGAGTAAAACGTAACCACCCTGTGTAAGTACATTTCACTGACCTGTAGATCCGAATTATAACAAAACAAATTGGCAACGTCGCGCGCGGCTTGTTATTGTCGCGCCGCGCAGCCAAGGCCACGCCGCCGGCGCAGAATGGTGGTGTGCACCGCGCGTAGTTAGGTACTTTTGAAGTGCGCGCACAACATACTTTATTTAGGTACACTAGATTTTTAAATTTTCGATATGTCCTCCATTTACATGAAGTAAAAGTTATAGCGACGGACAATATTATTATTGTTTAAATTGTTATTAAGTTTTTCAAATGCTTAATAACCCTATTTCTAGTTCTTTAATAAGCCTCGCAAAAAGAAATCCAAGGGATTAGGTCCGGAGATCGCGGTGGCCACCGTACAGGTCCTAATCGACCAATTCATTGTTGGCTAACAGTCAATAACATAGAAACACTAACCCTAAATAATAATTATCCGAAGTTACATGTCTTGTCACAATAAAAAAAAATAATGTCTTAAACTTATTTAAGAGTAGTGTCAATAACAAGAAAAAATTAAAATTATCGGCGCGAGATCGGCAAGATCAAAGCGGCGCGGCGCGGCGGCGCAGGAGCTTCCGTGTTACATGCGTTCTGAAAGGATACCGGCGGCAGACTAAAAACTATTTTTTAGAGGTCAATTGCGTACGTGTCACACACACACAGACTGACCTATTTCTATTTCTTTTACGCACAGGATGTTTTGCTATGTCGCTCTCGTAATGAAAGTGTAAGTGTGTGTGTGTATTTATTGCTTTCTTATTTGCATCGCCAACTTTTAAAGGAATTTAGTTGTACTTATTTATGTGACTTGTGTCAGAGCGGCAACAGCGCATAGATTTTAGTAAGATTTGTCGCTTTAAGGTGAAGAATGACCTATGCGTTGGACGTAATCAGCTGTTCGAAAAGCAACAGCGTGTTCAAAGAGAGCAAAAACTTAAAAAATAATTTATGACTAAACTATTGTTCCTATTTAATTGATTTTTAGTACAGAGCTTGAATATGGTGCCTAGTATATGCAGTTTAAAGAAAAGTCGCTCGGTTGTATCAATGTTGTATATCAGTAGGATTCAGTATAACAATACTTGTCAAAATAATATTAGACATAATATTTTTTAAGTAGTATATATGGGTTGATACAGATTTTTAAGTAGTACAACTAAAAACAAAGTAAAGCATTGACAGAATTAATAATAATTAAAGGTTTAAAATATGAAAATGTTTACGCTATATTTCAAGTGTTCTAAAAAAGGGGACCTGTGAATTGGGCTACCTTCAAGACGTGCTAAAATGTTCTTCAGTATAATATGAGTACTCTGATGACGCTCCGGCGCATAACAGACCGCGGTAATCATTTACAAAGCGTGATTGTTTAAAACGTCGATCGTCTAGTAACGGAGTCAGTTAGCATTTTCCGGTGGGCACGGAAACTTGTTGTCGAAATGACAATTTTCCCGCGTTTACTCGCGAGACTATCGATTGTCTATGACTATAATTATAGAATGGTGTTCTAAATTCGAATACTAGTGGTCAGTAATATAAGTGAAAATAAAGTGACGGTGAATTGTAATAAAAATAAAAATATTTTATAGTGGATACCTTTGCACAGGAATTTCAATATGAAAGAAAAGGTGATGTTCCGTTTTGTTTGCTGTTATTCAGTGTGTAACTACATACAATCATGTCAATCATGTCCCCGTGTGGAATAATGGAAACTTATGTATTTACACTATTTATCATATACAACTTGTCAACGTTGTATATGAATAAAAATATAAATAGATATATCTGCATAACGATTAACTTAATATAACTCCTTGAATTCATTCCTATTATATTTTTAAATATTTTTGATAATTAATAATTACCTATTAAACGCCATAACACTAATTTAATTATTAAAAGTGAAATTAAAAAGCGTTTGTCTCAGATTTTTTAAAAGGACTTATAAAAAGTTTTGGGCTACTAATAGTTAGCATTTCTGTGTACTTCATTTATAAATATAGATATGTAATAAAAAATCTAAAAAGCATATTGATAAAATATAAAAAGAAATAGCTTATTTACATTTCATTTTCAATAAACGCATAAAAGATTCAATCTTACTTTGTAACATTATTTCAGATAGGTATAAATATAGGTTTCATTGTTAAACACAGGAACCTTGCATACTTATGTGAGAAAGTTTGTATCTAACGAGGGATTTCAAAAAAGTATTCTAACCGCTCGGTAAGGATCAATCTTGAAAATAAACCAATAACATACATTAAATTGCACCTATAGAATTAAACTGACCGAACCCAAAAAAAATATATTAGATAAAATAGATCTTATGTTACAAATCTTTAAAGAACGTTTCCCAAAAAATATGACTTTTAGTTAGGTCTCTCTTTAATTCTAAGGGTGCGAAATGTTGATCAAACTTGGGTCGATCGATCGGTAAATTTTCGGGTTTGATCTTTAGATTTAGAGGTTATGATCGTTTAATATTTTTGGCAGTGAGTCAACTGGGTAGTGTAAATTTTGGTTAATTTATTACCTTTATATGTATTTTGTAAAATTCATATAAATATGGCATCAACTGTTATCTAAATCACCATTCTTCATTCAATCCCTAAGTTGACATTGGCATAATGGTTTACAATTGCTGTTAAAAAGACGCTCGATTTTGGCGGGAAATACCACTAAACGCATAAAATTATATTGAATCCTTAGAGTATATATATATATATATATATAGAGGGAGCGCTGGTACCTCAAAAACGTAGATAAAAATGGTGGTGCCGGGGCCACCTTTTTCTTCCCTACATCCAGTATGAATTGTGACAGCGTGGAATATGCATGGATTTCGTGAAAAAGAAAAATCAAAAAATGTGGTTTAGCGTTATCGAATGCCATTCAAATTTACTTTAGGGGTTAATTATTAACTGTGTATTCATTTATCATCGACAATAAATCCAATTTCTTATTAATTAACAAGAAATAATTTAAATAATTTTACAGAAAAACATTCATATTTTTGAATTTTCGAACGCCTTTTTATTCAATGTTGCAAGTAATTAAATTGTTGAAATTCTGAAAAAGTTCCGGAATAATTTTTAGGTAAAAAATATAAAATATTTGAATTTGGAGCGAAATAAATTATAATAAGCCAAGGGTGAGTTTTATTTTTCATTTATTATTAATATTTTGTATTATGATAGCTAAAAACAATGTAACGTGAATATGTTAATTTCCGTTTATTTATTTATTTATATATTTTTCGTGGAAAAGTCATTTATCGGTAACATTAATATAGCAGTGCTACCAACATTACGAACAAGAAAATATCTACGTTTTTGAAGTTGCAAATGTATGACAGCGCTCCCTCTATATATAAATACTCTAAGATTGAATCGTTTAAAATCTTAATTTATTAAAATCTGGATAGGAATAGTTTGTGACTACTCTTCTCATTCTTTTTTATGTTTATAATTAATTTGTTACATAAATCGAAGAAAATAAGATATTTCAAGATATACATTAAACGTTTCCAAAAATTAAATTACATATTTTTTGTGTTTGTGAAAAGGCAATTCAACTATCCCTGTTCTATTTCATATTTCAGGCTAATCAAAAATTGCTGCAAAATTATTTTTCTTCAAATCATGTTTTTTATAACATTTCCATTTTCCAACCACTTCAAGTTACAGCCAGTTTCAATACATGTAATGTAATAAAAATTCATTCAACAATTAATTCCTTAGCAAAATATTATTAACGCAGTGGGATAAATATTAATTAGATTTTTCCTGAATTCGCCATATATTTTTTATCTGTAACCTTTGTTAAATCTAAAAAACCCATCACAATACTAATTGTTTAATAAATGTATTACATTTTAAGCCGATGCCGAGTATCACTTAACCAAATGTGTCATTTCTAGTACAAATAAATACACATTTACTACTGGGTGACTAATGTATCAACAATATTCACGTGCAAAGAGGCTGATGTTTACGCCAGAATCATATATATTTTTGATATGACTAAGTGTGTTTTTTAAAGCAAGATCTTTAGAGTCGTTGTGATTTGAAATTTAATGAAACGAAAAAACATATTAGATTATCGAAGATTGTTCTCATATTCAATATCTGGGGGAACCTTCCTTGTCAATTGATAGAATTGATAATTTTGGCCGCCGTTTTGAACTTTTTAGATAATATTTTTCCTAAACACAATTCCATGGTTTTTATGTGTGGGAAAATAAATAAATCAATTGCATTTGCCGCGAGATTCTTTTACCTTCTGCCTATAAAGGTTAATAAATGAAGATACCCAATAGTTACATACATAGTTCTGACCCCACACTAACACTTTTCGGTCTCACAAACACCCAGACCGGAGACAAATATTTGTGGGCCTCACAAAAGTTTGTCTCGGTGTGGGAATCGAAGCCGCATCTAGACAAATGTTTAATAATATAAAAGCCTACTTCATACATTTAAGTGATCAGTTAAAGCAAAGTTTTCTAGAAGTTTGGACTTTTAATGATATTTCTAACGTATAAAATGATCACTAGATACCTTCCTTACACATTCTAAGAATGGGTAGAAAGAAGAGACCCATTTCATCTTCTGCTCCCAAAAGAGTAACTCACCGATGGATTTTTCAGCTATGTATATTCTTAGACGATGACCACTTTCCTTCAAGTAATCCGGTTACTATGTAAAAAAAAAACAAACTCAAAATGCTACCAACCGGACAATTCCATTTTCAAAATTACTCATTGTGTTTATTCATATTATTCACATCGTGTAAATTTTCCTTTCAAAATATTACAAACAAGTATAGGAGAGTGATTTGTTGTTTCAATTCACACTGGCCTGTCAGATAATGAAATTATATACACGTAACATTGTTACATGTGATTATATACTTATATGTATTAATTATGTTATGGAATGAAATTAGGTCACCGTGTTCACACAATGTTTTAGTGTGTAAATTAGGCATTTAATAGTAATGTTAATAGTGTAATTCAAAGATGTCCAGTGTAAAAGTAAAACATCACGGAATTTATATCAACAAAAACAAATATAAACTTTATACTATAAATTATGGGTCGGCAAGGCGCTCATGATATTAATTGTAACATTTAACATGTTTTTATTGCCTAGGTCACTATAACCGATTTTCGCGGTCTTTTTACTGTTACTTATCTGGACAGATACGAAAATTTTACCAGGATCCACGTAATATAATATTAAAAATAAGTATCCAATAAACAAAAGTTTAGTTAATTCTACTTTCCTAAATTACATTTGGTCCTGAACTAGAAAATATCGGAATCCGGTGTCTTAGGACTTAATGGTTTTTTAAATCTTGCATTCTCTCATCTACGTGAAACCCCTGGCTCATATTTTTTCATATGAACATCATATTTAATTGCCCGCATTATCTCCACACAATAAGTCGTGAACTTACAGTTTTTTCGCTTTTCTATTGCTATTGTGTTTTTTTATTGATCTGACGCATCTGATTCATCGATACTTATATACCTAATAACCTTCTGATAATTGATGATGTCAATTATCACTTTTGCTGTGGAATTCTCGTGAAAGATTATTTAAACTTGTATGATAAAATTACGACTATGCACGTGATGGCATGCGTAGTGAGTATAATCCAAGCGAGATGTCTACGTCACAATGCCGGCCTGATTATACTTCTTATATTATGACTATTATTTTGGCTATAGCTATAATTTGACGATTTGAAAACTTCAGAATATTTTTATCCGTTTCTCTCCCTCTGCCTTATATCCATCCATCAGCCAAAGGAAGTCCGCTGCTGAACATAGGCTCCAATTATTTCCACTGTGACCTGTTGGAGGCAGCCTGCTTCCAGCGACGCCCCGCGACCTTTACCAAGTCCTACGCTGCGATTTCCGCTACGTGGGCTCCATTCGAGAACTTTTTGGCCCCATCGGCCATCAGTTCTCCTCGCTATGTACCTTCTTATCCTATATATTTGTATTAACCCAATGTACATTGATTGTATGATTCTTATACATTATGTATATTTTTAACGATCCCTACAACTGCTATACAATTTTCTCACTTTTATACTACAATAAAATCATTACCATCCATACCAAGCTTGTCTATAACGAAAATATCATGATATCTTCTTCTCGCCAAATCCCTTTTCCTTAAAGAGGAAAGTGGCTTGTTGTTTTTCCAGATGCGTGACTGACGTATGTGGGAAATATCCACTCGAGGATAATCACGTTTTCCGAATAAAATACCCACACCCATGATTAGAACTAGACCGATAAATAAAGCCCAGGATATCATGATACTTCTGCAAGGAAAAGTCTGCCCTTTCGACGACTTGCAATCTTAAAACTTTGCTTCATTTACTTACTAGTAATAAGTAATTAAAAGCTATAAATCAAAAAGTGTGAATGCCGGTATTATCTGTAAGATCTGTAATCTTTTGACGAAGTTTTAGCTTTGAAAGTCTCGCAATTAAGTTAACAAAATGTGCTGGCCTATCCTTGACACTTGATTTAGTTTCCATTAAATGCCATGATAAAGTAAACTCGTGAGCTAATATTGCTATATTGGAAGCTTCAAAAAGAGGCAAAATATATTTTAGATGTTAATCCTAATTTCCTAATGAAATCGAATCACCTACTGTTATTACCCGACTGCGAAAGAAGAAGGGCTATGCTTTTCGAGTGTGTGTACGTTTGTGAACAATGTCAACTAAGATCATACAAAACCAAAATAAAAGATTAAAATCAAAATCTTGGATCAAACTTTTCAGTTCTTCAGTTCAGTAAAAATAGGCATAGTTTATTTTTATTATATTTTCTAATCTATTTTGAGATAACTGTTGAATGTTTTTAGCAATGTCCTTAAACCTTTTGCATAATTATGTCGAACGTTTAATAAGCCATGTTTTCAATAATCAATACTGTATAGCAATATTAGTTTAATTACACATTTAAAGATTCAATATACCTACAATATGAGATATCGATCATGATTTAATTATGCGTATTATTATTTAAAGACTTAAAAGTTTTATATTTTCCTTGACTTTTGCGTGCGTATAAAGTAAAGGCCCAAGCAGATGTTTTACGTGCAAAGGCAGTAAATAAGATAATCATCGCTGTATGTAACAGGATAAACGTTTTCATATTAGTTATTTTGTGCTATGTTTCGCAACATTTAGAATCAAAGAAATATTTATGGTGGGGGGTTCTTGAAAATTAAGTTAAACTACGTCTGTTTCTATGTCTTAGCTAGCCTAATGAGATACTTAGTGTGTCTCAATGTAATAATTACAGAAATCGTGGCTACAACAAGGCATGCAACGCGTTAATTGTCGGAATGTGGTGACGTTGCACTATAGAAATCACTAATTATACGTCAACAAGTAAGGTTTTCTTACTTCTATGGCTCGACTTTATATGTTTCTTATTTTACAAACCAGTTTTAACCTGTGAACAATATAGGTACGATACTTCTGAAGCAGTTCACGATTTTCCTTTACCATCTTTTTTTAGAATGCTCTAAGATCTAATCCGACTTTAAGTCATATTATCTAGCACAGGGGCCAGCAACCTGCGGCTCGCGAGCCACATGCGGCTTGTCCTCGCTTTTTAAGTTTTTACCCCACCCTTCCACCGTGACAAGCGTCGTAAGTCGTAACAGTTGTCATAAAAAACTTGTGGCTCCTTAAAACTAAGAAATGTTATAAATGTAATTTTTGGCCCTTTCGACTCAAAAGGTTGCCGACCCCTGGTCTAATCAGTAATTAAACAGTGTATTTCCCTAGCAAAGGACGAAAGTAAAATATTTTCAAAATAATTTATTTTCTATTGGGCCAGTGATATACAGAGAATAATCAGGGCTCCTATCAGAGTCACGCAAGGAATTTGTTCAAAATTATCCAAAGCTTTTAAAGTGGTATAAGACATCTTGCAGGTGTATTGGTCGTATGGGACCGTCGGGGACCGATTGCGATAGCCGAAAATAATGAAATTAGGTTTCGATCGTGTGTCGCGTTGAGGCATCAGCCATCCGATATTGAGCGGGCAAAATAATAGGGTCAAGATAATAGTATTAACCGTTACGACATTATAAACTTTCGAGTTTCGGTATTCGATACTCTCAGAACTGCCTTTACTATTAAATGGTTGGTCACTTTGCCATCCCAGTATGCCAAATAGCCAATTCAGACACTTAATTTTATTACCGCCATCTACTCATATACGAGTATACGTAAACTCACGCCTTTTCCCCCTAAATAGCCGACAGAAGTGCTACCAGGACACCCACGTTTCGCCTTGTATGTACCATCTACACTTTACTGTACTGTATCAGTCATATACGCCCCACTGCAGGGCACGGGCCTACTCTGCAATAGATAATTCGATTAAAAGTGGTTAGACCATATAGTCCACCACGCTGGTCTAGTGCGGGTAGGCGGACTTTACACACCATAGAAATTTTACAAATCGCTATGGTATACTACAGGTTTCCTCACGATGTTTTCCCTCATCGTTGTAGTGCGTAGTAATAGATAGACTATCAATACAGACATTACTTCGAAAAATCCATTACCACGTACTTTTACCCTCTACAGACCATGAGTAAATAGTACCTACTCATAATATGAATACGTGTGTTAGACCTCTGCTTGTCCCTTCATTATTTAATTACGTATTTCACATTGCGGATTACTTAATATAGCAACAAAGTACAACAAAGAAAATGCAGAATACATGTGATAAACGTTAAGATAACAATTTTAATTTAATTTAAAATTCTTAAAGAACTTCGAGCAAGTAACTTCTATTTGTTGTTTGCAAAACATTATGTATTCAAACCAAGATGTTTTTGTTTACATTTTGGTTGTGTTTTTGTTATTGACAAAGATATTAGTGTCAGAAAAAATATATATTCGAAACATGCCCTTAGAACAATTACGTTTTAATTTCTTTTTAAGTCATTGCTTGAAATTAATTGCTTACGGACAATACGCGTTGACAAGCTTACTAGTAATTTATTCAAATAATACATTGTTTGGTTGGATAGAAAAAAAATGTAAGCAACGGGGATTTATTTGTTGACAAACATATAAATAAACGCAGCATACATATATGTTTATTTATAGTTCGATTTCATTCATATGTCCTCTGCTAGACTTTGTTTTGATCATTAAAATTTCACATGCTTTTGAATTCACATATCCTAAGTGAAGCCAAATATTATGAATTATGATTGAAAATGTAAGCATTAATAAGAATTGTTACGTAACAAATGTTGATTACTAAAATATCATTATATAAGTTTCCAAATAATCCTAATTCTGCTACAGGAGTTGCAAAAAAGGAGGCATCATCATCAAAAAGGACCTAGAACATTATGCTGTCTTCTCCTATGTAGTCGTCTTTTACTGTAGTGGTTCACCTGATAATGAGACATCTCATAAAAGCAAGAATTAAAATGGAGTGAAATCCATAATTATTAACAGAAAATAGAAACTTAATTAAAATATAAACTTCTAACAATCACATACGTAGTCCTGACTCCTGATCCCACACTAAGATCGAGTCTTGTTTCGTGAGTATCAGAAACCACGAAAGAATTTAGTCTCACAAACACCCAGACCCGAAACAAATATCTGTGGATTACACAAATATTTATCTAGGCGCGGTTATCGAATCCACGGCCCCAAGTTTCATCAGCGTCTAATCAACGGCAACGGCTGTCAAATAATTATATTAAGAATTTCGAGTATCAAAAATTTGTAAAAGACCTCAGATAAAAGACAATCTACTTATAAATAATCTGACATTAATATGTCGCACAAAAGCGCTTAAATGGCGTGTATAACACGGCTGCCACACTTGTTTTGCAACTCATCCGTCGCAACTCGCCAAAGTCAATGTCACGCGATAATCGCCGCTAAACCGGCAACAATCAGTGAAATTACAGTTTACCGGCCATTTTCCCACACTTTGAACTTTACCCCTACCACGTGTTAGATTTGATCTCACTATGAATATATTGCGAGAACGTATGGTTGTTGTTTATGTATCAAGTAAGTTACGGACCTTTGAGTGCCTTTTTGTGTGTACGGAAATATTACATTAAGTAAATGAAAATTTTAGATAAGCCTTTGTTTTGCTTGTTGTCTTTTCCACAGCTACGCCGTAGCTAGTTTTCATTAGATATAGCTTAAATGAATCGGCTTATATCGACTATTTTCATCCACCTTGACAGGTGAGTGATAGCCGACAGATTTACTGTGATACCTACTCGTAGTTCCTTCGGTAAGTGAGTTTGCCGGTAGGCAACCCATTTCCTCTTCTTAATTTATTTCTTTTCCTTTTGTCTTATATTTAAAAGGTCAAGAACTTCACTAGGATGGAAGATATTGATGTTGCGGCGTCTTTAATATTGATCTGTGAAAACTTTACTGGTCTATGTATTAGTTATTACATATGTAAAGTTATGTGTATTGTTGTGCTGATTGTTTTCTAAAGACAATAAAAATAAAAGATGTAGAAGATCATGGACGATAATGCTCATTTTTCATCAATTGAACTATGTGTTCGTTTTCCGGACTTATCCAATAACAAAACAATGGCCCGTGTTTCTTATTCACCATTTAATAAGTCACCTGGAATTTGGTAGAATTAGCATTTAAAAAACTTTTATATTGGATAATAAATATTATCTATTATGTTGTTTATTTTTCTTCGGGTTTAAATAAATTTAATTTTAAATATTTTTAATTTTCTCCTGCTGTCTCATAAGTGGGAGACCGCCTTGGTAGGTAGCACCATAATATAAATTTCTATCGCTAAATAGAAGTGTAAATGCACTGTTGTGTTCCGGTTTGAAGGATATTGTAGACAGAGTAGCTACTGGACGTATTGAGACTTAACATCTTGTGTCAAGATAGCGATCGCAGTGGAATACCAAGCATTGCTTTGTAATTCATGGTGTTGTTTGGTTTTGCTACTGTTCATGAGCGGTCGTGTCGCTTACCATCAGGCGAACGGCATGCTCGTCTCGCCATTCATTGCAATAAAATAGTTACATCTAAATACTTATGTAATGCTTGGTAGTGGTGATGTTTGTCATGGCTCGTTAATGTTGACTTTTCATAGAATTCTCAGTGTTATAATTCAGTCGTCACAGACGAAAAGTTATGGTAATTTTTGTGTGAACGGTTGAGGTTCGTTCCAAAGTAATGTAAACACATTAAACAATTGTAAGCATTAAGCACTAGTTTTATTATTTATGAGTGCTTTGATAACGTACATGGGTGTAGTCACATATTTTTATAAGAACCTTTTTTTATTATAGAAGTGTTTGGTATACAAATTAATATATAATTAAAGGTAGATCAAATATGTGAAATAAATAAGTGTGCGAGCAACCCTCACCACTATTTGACAGACTTCGGACCGAGTGGATCAAGACGCTCATACCCAAATGGAGATTTTCGTGCTTCAGTGTTTTATACGGAATGCAATCCCCATTTGGGTATAAGCTTCTTGGAGTGGATGGGTCTCAGACACTGGACCATTTTGTTTTAATTAAACTATCGATACCTAAACACCTGAATATAACAAAATGAATTCATTTTGTTATACTATATGGAATACTTCTATGAAGTTGTTGTAATTTGAAATTTTGTTAAACGGCCTTGTAACAAGAAAATAGGCTACCTGAAAAAAGTTCCTACATATGTACATACAAAGTGTAAATACTTCTGTTTAAATATTTATTTATCAAATCCATGATCCAAGCGTTGTGGATGTTCATGGGCGGCAGTTCACTTCCCATCAGGAGATCTAATTGTTCGTTTGGCGGACCTTTGCATAAATAAATATTTAAAAGGTTATTTCCTTAGATTAAAGTTTACATAATTTAAAACCAGCAGGTCCACAATACAATAAGTGTAAACTTAAAATATAGATGATAGCAAACGGTGATAGCAAACATTATGAGGAAACGTGCATACCATAGCGATTTGTAAATAATTTCTGTGGTGCGTAAAGTCCGCCAACTCGCACTAGGCCAGCGTGGTGGACAATATGGCCTAACCACTCTCAAATCAATCGTACTATAAGGGCTGATACAGATACAGCTATTGCAAAGAATGATCAAAGAATAAATAATAGATTTTCCTGGTGCTTAACAAATGTTAATCATGAGAAAAGTTCATAAATCTCGATCAAGGTGATTTAGTTTAAGCAAATATTTTCCTGTGTAAAACACGCAGCACAATACTTTGCGATTAGTATTATCCCATGATAGGGGTTTCTTAACGCTATTTTCCTCCAACGCAAAAATTTGGTAAATCCACTGCGCCCTTAGTACTCATGACTCAGACCTTCGTGTGTATATTAATATGTGGTTAATTTGCATACATAATCCGTAGTAATAGATACGCATACATACACTAAGTCACACCTTTTTCCCAGAAGTGGTAGGCAGAGGTGCTACCAGGACACCCACATTTCGCCTTGTATGTTCCGTCCAACGATGTAATAGGGAAGCAAGCCAGCCTATCACCATACCGCAATAGAAATAACCAATATCACTTTGTCAGATCCGGGATTCGAACTCGATACCTCAGCTTTCTAAGCATGCCTTAGTACAACTACGCCACCGAGGCAGTCATGGATATAGGTACAGATATAATGCAATCAAATTCCATATAATTTTTTATACTTAATTTGCAAACTGAAAACAACCTTATGAACAAATTAACGCAAGATGTTATTGAAAGAACAGTAACACCCTAAAATTGCACCGAAATAAAGTGAAACTGGTCTTTAAGAAAGAACATATATATATAAATGACTGTGATGATGAAAGTGCGTGGTGGCCTGTTGGTAAACGGACCAGACGCAGCTGCCAGCATGTTCATGGTGATCGCGGGTTCAAACCCTAGGTACGGTAGGTGCGGGTGCACACCTCTGACTTTTCGGAGTTATGTGTGTATTGATCGTCATTAAAACGGTGAAGGAAAACATCGTGAGGAAACCTGCATATTCAATGGTATTGGCAATTTCTATGGTATGTAAGTCCGCCAACCCGCACTAGGCCAGCGTGGTGGACTATATGGCCTAACCCATAGATATGGCCTAACAACTCTCAATCGTACTCTTGATTGTAGAGGAGGCCCGTGCCCTGCAGTGGGACGTATATGGGCTGATACAGATGATGAAAATGATGAATGAAACGATTCAAAAAATGTTTACTTATAGTTAACTTCTTTATACCTCA
This sequence comes from Hyles lineata, assembly GCA_030180105.1. Lineage (NCBI taxonomy): Eukaryota > Metazoa > Arthropoda > Insecta > Lepidoptera > Sphingidae > Hyles > Hyles lineata. The sequence goes on along the minus strand of JARJEE010000027.1, from coordinate 5,243,676 downwards.
GCCTCTCAAAGACCGAAACTATACAGATCACAGATGTTTAAAACCCTTAACTTTTGTTTTCAGATATCCGAAGCGAGCTTCGTGACGAGCGTGGAAGAGGCGCACCGCGTGGACCAGTGCACACAGACGCCACCTAGCGGGAAGGCGCGCCCACGCACCCTGCAAAGGTATCACACAACTGACCACATCTACGAGCGCCCACCGCAAAGAAAACACAGGCACGACCGAAAGATAGAGAGCAGTGACTCTTACCCCTTCCTAGGAAAGTCTCTCAGCTATGAGAACGGAGTCCCGAAGTAAGATTTGACTTGTTCAGCTTGTGTGACTAACTAGACGTGATGCTATTGGGGATAATAAACTAATAAACCGGGGTAGTTTGGGTATTCCAGCTTTATTCCCTTCAGGCTAAAAAATACTTTCATTAATATTTGATCTCTTGAATTGGTGCCTGTCTGATTAGTCCCTCTAATATTTGTTAATTAGTCTTGGAAAATCTTCTTCTCCCAACACTTGCATCGTTTTGTTTTTTTTTTTTCTTTATCACTAATGACAGCAAATATTACAATTAAAATGAAACTACAAATATAAAATATTCACTAAATTGTCACTTTTTAAGTCCATCGTTTTAATTAGCGTTTCTCTATGGCATTTCTGCTGGTAATATTAAATTTGATATTAATTTTTGTCTTTGCATGTAACACTTCGTTCTCTACCACAACAAACTTCCGTCACTCTTTGTTACAACCGATCATTGGCATGATAAACGACCTGGAATAAACCACTTTTCCAAATTGAATAATGGAGTGCGAGTCAGAGTCTTTAATGGAATTGTAATTTATATTTAACGACTTTTGGCAGGTATTTGACGCCTTTTAGTCTTCATAAGACAGCAGCTGAGTATTCAAATGCACGGTCTTTGTAATAAATATTTCTCTGAAACACATAAGCGTATTTATTTTCTATGGAATGTAAGTCTCTTGCACCCATTTCTTGACATTGAAAATTTGTTTGTTATTGTAGTCTCAGAACTGGAGGTACAACTGTTGGATGTATTATTAAATCTAAGAGGAATTGGAATGTAGGAAATAGTTTTACAAAAATCCTGGTGTTTTAAATTAGTGCTTGGATCGGACTTAGAAAAGTCGTAACGAGTGATGACATTCGAGAAAGGTCAGATTAAGAATTTGAGAGGCGCTACAAACGTAGGTTTTTTTGTCATTCGCAATTTTTGGCACGGGTTTCTATAGCATGTAGGAGGCATCAATATCATTGTCAACGATGGCATCCCAGCTATCGGATCCAAGACTCTATTTTCTAGTGATCTCGCTCTAGACACGATACTTCTAAAGCTGGCTTTGAAAATACTATATCCACAGAGAAGTAGAGCTATTGGTTTCGGCTGTTGGCGTTCGAACATAGAAGCCATTAATAGTCTAGAAAAACTGAAGGAGCCGTGTTTAGGCTGTTGCAACAAGTTTGCTTATTCAATATTTGAAGACCTCTTTTTAAATGTAAATATAACTAAAATATTAAGATAAGACTGTAAATATTTAATTAAAACACTGGTATCATTTCAGGTTATTGTTTTTATTGTGGCTGTGAATATTGCTTCCTTTAGATGCGTTCTATGTTTAACAAAATAACATGATATCTTTGTGCCTTTAGCTGTTTTTGTTTTTTACTAAAATGGCAGTAGTTGTTAAAATATATTTAGCATAGTCACTCGTAGAATCATATAAAAACATTTGCGTATAAGTTAACAATCTTAAATTGTAGCAAAAAAGAAAAAAGATGGCGTCAGCAATTTAAAACAACTACTATTATTACTGCGTCATAAAACTGGCCAGCTTCTTGTAGAAACTTTATTCGAAAAATCAATTCCTAAATATACGAGTTCTTATCACTAAGTGTAAATTAATTGGTCAATTGAACCAGTTCATAATTACTATATCTGAAACGTTTAGAGTGGCCAAGGCATGTTTATTAGCATTGATTTATTATACTAAATTAATACGACAGCCTCCGTGGCGCAGCTGGTTAGACGCCGCCTGTGAAACGAGAGGCCGCGGGTTCGATCCCCGCACCGAGAGAAATGTTTGTGCGGCCCACAAATATTTCTTCCGGGTCTGGGTGTTTGTGAGACCGAAAAGTCTCTCATAGTTCTTGATACCCCCACGACACAAGACTCGATCTTAGTGTGGGGTCAGGACTATGTATGTGACTGTTGGGTGTATTTATTTATTTATTTAATATTTGTAAATTCATTTGGTACCGCGGTGAGTAAATACATCTTTTTTTAAATTTTTTCTTTCATATACTCTTAGGTCTCTCATCACTTTAAAAATCGCTAATTAAATATAATTTAAAATTATAATTTTATCGATGTCATTTAAAATTCATCATTTATAGACTGCATCTTTATCAATAACGTGATCTCCAAACATACATACAATTTCCATCTACCCTTATGCTTTAATCTTATTTTACTAAACTAACCCCTATTTCCTCTCCACTAGGTTCAAAGTGAGTGTGACCGACAGCCCAACGATATCGGTGACTCCCCCCCACAGTCTCGAGTACGTGTGCCCCCGTGGAGGGACCAGTCCCAACGGCAGCGCCACTCCAAATGGCATATCCAACAAGTCCGCCACCACGGTGCTACTGAGCCCGGGGTATCTGCAGGGACATTGTCAATGCAACCAGAGTATCAAGGTGAGTTGGGAGTTGGTAACTGAGTGGTGTTTGAAGACTCATGCCTTTAAGAATTGAAAAGGTTGAATTTATGTAAGAATTAAAACCAATTTGCTGGGTACTGCCTTAAGGTCTTTTTATTTTTTCCACAAAGAATAATAAAGCTACTAAAGCCATTTAAAAGCAAAACAGTTATTTTCGGCCGAAAAATAAAATCTAAATATTTTACGATCGGTTCCAAATTGTACACGAAGAGAGAAATAAGGTTTTTAATCATAACATTGAAGCATGTAAAATTACTAAACATAATTTTGTTGAGTAATAGATACAAGATAACAATCATACAAGATATTTGCTTTGTCTCAGTAAATATACGTGATGTTTATCTAAATATTCAACAAGAAATTGCTGACTGGGGAAGTACACCTATCAGGAATGAAAACTATAATTGCATTACCTCGTCTACCATCATCAGCTAGCTACTAGTTAATACTATCGCTTTACGGTATAAGCTACGGAATAGAAAGAAAAATCTTTCGTGTCATAAGTATTGCGATTTTACCCTCGTGAATTTGCGGAGAGGTCTGACCTATAAGAATAATTTGGACAATGAGGCATCAAAAGCTATTGTTATAAAATATTTGTGCTCAAGTATACAAGAGGTAAAGATACAAAGAGATAATAACGATGGATGTGAACTGTTTCAAACAGTTTTTTGCGCAAATTTTTAAAGACTTCCGTTTGATAAATAATTATTTGTAGGTAATGTACTTATTATCGTATTGCAGAGTGTAAGCGAAGTTGCTCTAGCCATGCCTGTGTCTCCGGGATGGAATGAGCTGTCAGGTGAAAACGCCGGCTCTGAGGGGTTGTCATGGCGACGACTACACATGTCCAGAGCGAAGCTAAAAGCTACCGCCACAACTTCGGAATTATTATCAGGTAAGGGATAGATATAGATATATTAGATACTTAGATATAAGAGATAGAAATACCTTTTGAATTTTAAGACACGGTTGTTAAATCGTTAGAAAAGGTATAAATCGAATAAATTATGAGCCGATTGAATGTAAATGTGATATAATTGGATATTTTATAAATTTACTAGCGGCCCGCCCCAGCTTTGCCTGGGTGCAGATGTTTTTAATTGAACTCCACACCAGATACATTTTATTTTTCTTACAAACTGGAACAACCTGTATATGAATTACTTACATTAACCTTCCTCTTGAATCACTCTATCTATTAAAAAAAATCGCATCAAAATCCGTTGCGTAGTTTTAAAGATTTAATTTAAGCATACAAAGGGACATAGGGACAGAGAAAGTGACTTTGTTTTATACTATGTAGTGATGTTCCTAACTGTCGTCCACGATATGCTCGTGTCATATTTTATTCGGCAAATAATTTAATGATATAAAAATCTGTTACGAAAATCTGTAAGAAATTAATTCAGTTGGTAAGAATGTCCTATATTTTTTGATTCGCAAATAAAGATCCAAATCCACACTACATATTAGCTACCTAAGTATTTTAAATTTTCCATATCTACAAGTTGACAAAAAACTGTGTGGAAACAAGTCAGTAGTGGACAAAAAAGTTCTGTAATAATATTTGTTTGGTACGTATGAACAAGCACTTAGAAAACCACATGCTAAAGATTGGATTGTTAAACAAATACATGCATTTAGTCAGCTTAACTACGCCTTATTAATAAATAATAAAACCGTCAAATCATCCTAAAGTGTTGATATTTAATAATAAATAAATACACCCAACAGTCCTGACCCGACAATGAGATCAAGTAAGTCTTGTGTCGCGATTATCAGGAACTACGAGAAACTTTTTGGTCTCAACAACAACCCAGACCCGTAACAAATATTTGTAGGCCTCACAAACATTTGTTTCGGTGCGGGGATCGAACCCGCGGACTCTCGTTTCATAGTCGGCGTCTAACCAACTGCGCCACGGCGGCTGTCATCTGTCTGTCTGTCATATTGGTATCTACAGTAGCATCAAAATAATGTTATTTAATTAACGATAATTCACAACTTCTAATTTTGATATTATGATGCTGGTTGGCTTTGTAGATGCAATTTACTATTTAGAGTGGTTGTTTTGTACACACTAAATATTTGCTTAGAATGAATTAGTAAGCGCCGATTTCTGTGAAGTGTAATCAACATAATTATCAAGCACTATTCACGTAAAATATAGTAAATCTTAAACTAACACATTTATAAGGAATTTGATTAAAATATTTACTAATAATGCAGGTAAAGTCCAATGTCTTACCAAACAATTAAACCTTTACATCAGAAATAGTTATTTGGTTCCTAATGCAGACTGTCCCGTCCTCACACCCACCACTGTAACTCCTGTAAGCCAGGATAAACAGTGGCACGCAATGTAATAACACCGAGCATTGAAACTAGGCGAGTCTCCGGGAATGTCTAACTTGTCTTCAACCCGCAATTAAATCAATGAGAAAAATAGCAGTCGAAAATACTCGTATATTGTTTTCCACTTCCCTCCGTGACAAAGCAGGTTACAAAACAATACACTAATAGTCCTAGAGATGACGACCAAAACCATGTATCATAGCAATACGGTCGAAACTGTATAAAATCGTTAGATTATATGATTCTGAACCCGACTAGGTAGGTAGTAACGGTCAAAAGTGTAGCAATTGCATGTGAGGATATTTCTGCTGTGTCCAAAAAAAAAGGCAATCGGTATCATAGCAATACGTCTGATATTGAAAATGTACATAGATTTTATAATTTTATGACGAATAAGTTGGTTTTCAGACATTTTGCGCGTAGTATATAGCTGAAGCGATTTTTTGAAAATGTCAACAAATTTAGCCGACCTGTATTATAGCAATCCGACTGAATTTTTTTTCAATCGTTCGTATATTTGGCAGGATTACAAAAAAATTGTTTTCAGAAATTTTAGATGTCGCATTTACTCCCAAAAGAGAAAAGAACGTTTTGGAGTCGCTAGGCCGATACCTGAACGCTTCTTACGCTCCTGCTGCGGTGGGAATGGTTTTTTGCATGTTACGCTCCTGCCACTCTCTTAGTAGTCAATCACCAGCAGTCCTAACCGTTGAAATGACGCACACTTAAGGTGACAACAAACTATAAGTTGCTCAGACGGACGTGGGTGTGTCGCTGGTTGTCCGAGGGTTCGCGGACGTTTTTTTCTTCCATTCCCAATGACAAGGCATGGTTTGCTCATCTGCCATTGACGAAGTTTTTAGGGATGGAAGAGTGGGTTTTTAGGAATTCAAAATAATCAATTATAATAGACTATATTTTGGCAAGACAAAAGCAAGGTAATTGCCCGACTTGCAATCAGTCACGCTTCAACACGGTCGTTATCGAAAAGTTGTCTGTTAAAGAAGGTGCTACACTGAATTCTTCTGATATTTTTTTTTTTATATCTGGATAATTTATTTCATCATGTTCAACAATTTTCAGAAATATTGCTATGATACCGATCGGTAAAATTCCTTAACATATTTAGAATGGTCTCAAAATTTGATGCATCCAAATTTCCTTCTGAAAATATTAACTAATCATAATTTACCCGTATTGAACATTTTCAGACGTATTGCTATCATCATTTTTTTTTGTGTAAATTTTTTTAAATGATTTTTTGGGTTCGTGCTACTCTACTAATTTCTGAAAAATATGTTTTCGGTATCATAGAGCTATTATATAACTACAGTCAGAAAATCAGACAGATTGCTATGATACAGCCCGGTAAAATTTGTTGACATTTTTGAAAATTCAGTTCGGTCAAACGCTACGCGAAAAATGTCTGAAATTGGTATTTTTGAGTTCGAAATAATCAAATCTATCAATTTGATGTGGTTGTGACCATATTGCTATGAGACAAAAATTTTGGTTGTCATCTCTCGTATTATAAAGAGGTAAATAACCTCGCAAAAAGACTTAACAGCCGGAAAAGCCAACTGTAAAGCACTACGGATCAAATCATTTGTACCTACATTTAAATGGGACCTAATATGTGAGCTGTTATACTTGATTCCAGTAATAGGTATGGCAAAAAAGCCGAAATGCACGGAAATTCTTCCAAGTCAACAGGGTTCCTAATTTCAAATATTGCCAATGAGTGTAGATCTTCCTGTTGAGGCTGCTCTCCACTCTCTGCAGGCTGCACATCCTCATCTTCCACATCAAGATATTCTGATCCATTAGAGCTGCTAGATTGTTCTGAGACTTGATATTTAACAACAGATTCCTCGGATAACTCCCCCAGTTACTTCTACTGTAAATCTCCTGATACAAGTATATGAAATGCTGACTAGGCCCCAAGTTGGGACCCCAACTTTGTCAAATATTAATTCATGTATGAATAGGTACATAATAGAATATAATTCCTACATAAATTCACGCCTTTGCCCAGAAGGGGTAGGCAATGATTCCTGACTACGGGCTGATAATGAATAGAAAAATCCAATATCACTTTGCTCGACTCGGGAATCGAACCCGAAACCTCAGCTTACAATCATGCTGTAGTACAATTGCGCCACCGAGGCAGTCATAATTCATACTTCATACTAACTTATATTTTATTTAAAATCTAACACTAACAGCCAAAGCTATTATCCACAAAAACCCATAATCAATTGTATTTTTGTTTACTCTTAGGTACATTTGTTAATCTTCTCTACCAAAAGCGGAAAATACGAAATTGTTAAGCAGAATCAATTTATAGCTCTTCATAATTGTATTTTGTCGCTACGTGTGTTTTGCGATTAGTCACTTCCGTGTGTTAGCTCGTGCAGATATAATTTATACTTACCAAGAAATATAATGTACTTTGTAATTTTCTTCACTAAAAATTACATATGGCTAAGAGTGAATATTGGAGATTCAATCTATACATTATATATCAATATTTTTAATAAATGTGTATAAACATAAGCACAATACATTAATTTAACCAATAAATAAAACTCCTCTTTTTCATATATAAGCACTATTAGCGCCATCTGTATCATGTTTATGCACTTAATCGCCTATTGGCTAGCATAGGACTCGTTTACAAATGAGAGGTCGACATACGATAGGCTATTGCGACTAAGCGATCTTTAAATATCATAGAATTTCTATATGTTGTTCTTCTCTAATTTGTCGTTTTTCTGGTGGCATCTTAGTCATACAATTTTGTATTACGAAATGTGTGTGATGACGTTGAACCATCTCTTAAAATCGACAAATCATAAGAATAAAGAGACGGATGTCTGTAATAGCTTCTACACTTAGGCATAACAATAAAGTAGTTAAACTTCCTAGAATAGGTATTCAAGAAATAGTCATCTCTTGTCTGTATACGCAATAATTTCAGCCTGATCTAAAGTCTGAACTGAGGTAACTAAAATGCGACGTAGGTCGACAAAAACTCAAAGCAATTTTTTCTACCGACTACCACTTGTGTACTCCGGTCACCAGCAATTTCAAGGTATATCATCAACATACGAATATTTTACTCGAAATATAATCGCCGTTAATTTCATCTAATAAGATAGAAATAATTAAATGAATAATAATAAATACACCCAACAGTGTACCAACACATACATACATAGTCTGACTGACCCCACACTGAGTCTTGTGTTGTGGGTATCAGAAACTACGAGAGGTTTCGGTCTCACAACCTAAAACGAATGCCAGTGGATCACACAAATAGTTGTCTCGGTGCGGGGATCGAACCCGCAGCTTCACATTTCACACACGGCGTCTAACCAACTGCGCCACGGAGGCTGTCAAAAAATGGAAACAATACAATACATATTCTTTAATGTAAACCAATATATAGACTGCCTCGGTGGCGTAGTTGTACTTCGGTACAGTCACAAAGCTGAGGTATCGGGTTCGAATCCCGGGTTGGGCAAAGTGATATTAGATTTTTCTATTCATTATCAGCCCAGAGTCAGGGATGTGTGCCTGATATGGCGATAGGCTCGCCACCTATCACATTGTGGGACGGAAGATACAAGGCGAAATGTGGGTGTCCTGGCACCTCTGCCTACCACTTCGGGGGAAAAAAAAGGCGTGAGTTTATGTATGTAATATATAAAAGAAATACAAAAACAAATATAGCAGCTTAATATTTAATATATTAATAATGTCTTGTCATGTCTTGTTCCAGGTTTCGCCATGGTGGCAATGGTTGAACTTCAAATCAACGAGCCGACGAACGTTCCAGAATGGCTCTTTGTGATGTTCGCAGTCTGCACCACAGTGTTGGTAGCTGTGCATATATTCGCCCTGATGATTTCCACGTACCTCTTGCCGAACATCGACGCTGTGAGCAAGATGGAGACGCCTGGTGGACCCACCAGGGCGCTGCAAGACTCGCCTCATGAACGGATGAGGGGATTCATCGAGCTAGCCTGGGCTTTTAGTACTGTTCTAGGTGCGTTATTTTAAAAACTTGATAAATAATTTGCAGAGATACGGAGTTATACACACATGAAAAACTACTTCATGGCTCTCATCATTTTTCTGCTTGATTCTCTACAGAAAAGAGAGATATATGGTCATTTAATAAAATCAAAAATTAATCAAATTCCAAAATAAAATAATTTGTAACTTTTATAACTTGGCCACCATCGTGAATCAGTGCTACCCAAAGGGGTCCAGCAGTTCTAAATCTTTAATTAAGTGTAAACTCTATGGTTCTAAACCTGGTACTGTTTATAAAGTACAACAATTGTGCATACATTAGCTGAGTACTTCGATTTACAATTAACGTCATTGTCAAGGAAGCTGCCGTCGTGGATTATTTATTTAATACTTTGTAGTTCGTTTTGTAAATAAATCATAACGAGACAATAAGGAAACAATACGATACTAGAAAGAATACTAAATGAAATACACTTAGCGATGTTATCTTTAGATGTTATAGGCAGTCTAGTCTTAACAACCATCATACACACCATCATAGATGGAATGGAACGAATATAGGTAGATAAGCAAACAGGATCACCAAATAAAAATTTGTTTGTTTACCAAAATTAATTAGCTAAACTCTTGTTTTTTTACAAGCTTTTTTTAGTTTGATCTGTCGCGATGTTTGTCATCAAATCTTGCAAATTAAATTTGATCAGTTTACCAGTTATCGATTGAGCTGAAATTTTGCACACATGTACAATTTTATATCTGACATTAATATATATTTTACAAACATGTTTTACCATTTATGTCTCCTTTCTTTCCAGGTCTATTCTTATTCTTAGTGGAGATAGCGATATTGTGCTGGGTGAAGTTCTGGGACTACTCGTTTGCGGCTGCCACGGCTGCCACTGTCATTGTTATACCAGGTGTGTATACTATACCAGGTATATTAGGTACCTACTTTTACTCAACGACGTAAAACCACTATATACGAGAAATGTCCTAAATTGAATTGAAATGGCTGAAGGAAAAATAAATGAAAGTATTGTGTTAACTGTACCTACCAATGTAGTTGTACGAATTAACTTTTAATTAGTATTATTAAGAAATTAAGAGAATATTTCAAGATTAGACATATATTTAAGTAACTTAATAATTACATAATTATAATAATATATTAAATCATTAAATTAAATCAATGTATTTTTCTTGTTACAGTATTAATAGTGTTCGTGGCATTCGCAATACATTTCTACCACTCACTAGTGGTGCAGAAATGTGAAACTACCGTCAAAGACATCGAACAGCTGGAGAGCATGAAGCGAGACCTGGACACGGCTACCGTCAAAGTCAATATGTACAACTAAGTAATTTTGATATCGACTGCAAAATTAATGCGATAGTTGGAAATATGTTGAGGAAGAGCCTTGAAAGTCTCCACTATGAAATTATGAGGTGCAAATGTCAGATTTTAAGAGATGCGAGCTAGACATACAGGCATGAATTTACCCGAAAGATTTGCTGGATAGTCAAGCCTCGTAGAGAAAACTGCTAATGTAAAGCGAGAATAGGCACAGATATACCTGTTGTGCGTCATAACTAACGGATCATAATAAAATCAGGATTACGGCTGATGCATGAGACCCTGTACGGCACAATCACCGATCAGACGCATTCGACAAATAAACCTATGCATATTATACAGCTAGATAATGATAAAAGTATAGACTGCGAAATTTTTCAATCTGTACGGAAGGAAGTACAAAAGAGAGAAAGTAAGGGTGCGGATAATTAGTAGTTACTTTAGGTACTGGTCACACAATTGCTTTGTCCTTTTAGAGCGTTTTGTGACACTATACGCAGTCTTTATAATACCTATATGTGCTCTACTCTCTACCATATTCTAGCAATCAAAGTGCCTTCATTTTTTACAGAGATTTATGACGTCATTTTGACGAAATATGCTACAAATGACATCATTATGGGCGGTGGAAATATTGATGTCCTATTTGTCTTCCTTGTAAAAGATTTGAGAAACAGGCATGTTTCTACTAATTCTAAAAACGAAATTCTAATTCGACTTTATGCACCACATGGCGACAATTATTTATTTATTGCGAACGTTTATAAAAATGAAACGAATGATTGGTATACAAATTAAATATTACGAGTTTATATTAACGCCCAAACAAGAAATATTCAATGTGTACAAAAAACGAAATTTTACGAATAATGTACAGAATGCAACGATATTTTGCTCGAACATTAGTTATTAAGTGATGAATCGAAAAATACCGACTTTATATAAATAAAGCGACTTTTTAAATTATAAAAATTCTACATACAATCATTAATTTATTACGATTTTTTAAATATATTTGAGTAGGATCATTGCGCAAAGAAGTTTGAAATTGGAACAAATAACATCCGAAAAAAGGTTTTTAAATTACAAAAATATTTTGAATTGTTATAAATTTTGTATTTTATTTTATTAAATATTCAGAGGTTGAAGTCTCAAAAACTATCTCGTTTTTAATTAAAATGTAAATATGCTAGATAGTCGACTAATACTACTTTTAAGGATGTGTTGAAATAATTTTACTAGATCTACTGTTAAAGTGTTTAACACTTACAGTTCTGGTGCTATTTTTGATAGGTATTCTTTAAACAATGTGAAATTGAAATCATTGTCAAAATCGGCAATTAAAAACGAAGTTTTCATTGTTTTTAAAAGCGAAAAAATGGCGACCATTTCTAGAGGCCTTCTAGATATGGCCATAATAAAATTTTGTAATAACTACTTTTGAATACGATATCTCTGTATTTAGACGCGTAATTAGACATTATAATTTTCTAGGGATATTCGAAAGACTGCCTTGAAATGTAAAAGTAGCAAACAGGCTGGTTTAAACGACATTACTAGATATGGACCAATGTAGTTAAATATTTTATGATGTAAAGCGAACTGTTGAATCAGTATTGTAAGTTTGATGCTGTTGTAACTTGTAAGATATTACTAGAGTTTGTTTATAGTAAAATAAAGATTATTTTCGAAAAATGTTTTGTTTTTGTAATCCCATCTACGACTCCTTAAGCAACTATATTTAATATCAAAAATATTGGTGAGTCTCTGAAATTAAAAAATAACAAAATGTTAAATGTTTTTCTATCTTCTTAAGGTTTTTTTCCATTTGCTTGATACATTTAAAAAGTGTTTTATCTCGTTTCCTACAAAAGAACCAAAACACTATATGTATGCATAAACACACAAATAAAAACTAGGTAATGTGACAATTCACATTTATTTGCATAAAACCCAAACAGTACAAAACCAATCATTCTTGACTTACATATTACAATCAACATTATCATTACAAGAACTACATTATGTACATCGCTATATAACTACATTTACTTGTTAAACACTACACTAAATACAACGTCCAGGTACCCTAATATAAACACATTTCATGTACCTACGTAATTGCAAAAAAAAAAACTTTCATTTTCAGAGTCCAGAGGTATTATTTTTTTAAATTGCGCTTAACTACGTTAATTCCGCTTAAATGTACTGGCTAAGTGGGCCGTGCGCTGTTAAGAGCAACTTATTATTTGAATGGCGTTCCAGTATTCGGGCGTTAGACTGCCAAAGGATTTCTTCTTATTCTTAAAGTTGGGATTAAATCTACTTTATATTAATTATTATATCGATTATCGATTAAAGTTGGAACTGATTAATTAAAACTGTTTGTTACCTCTGGAAAAGTGATTAAACTCATTTACTGATAATATAATTGAAGGGATCGGAATATTCTTAAGCTACATTAAAAATCTGAATCTGTAAAAACTGTTTTAAAATTTACTGGATGCTAGACATTTTTAATCTACATAGATGGACAAAATAAGGGAAGATATGAGAATCATCACGCACTGTTTGGAATTAATTGTTAGATAGCTCAAAATTTATCCTAATTAAAGTTTTTATTACCAAAAAGTATAAAACGATATAGATGTATTTTTTAAAAACACTAATTTGAAAAAATCTTACTAAATCATAAGGCATCTAAGTAACTTGTACGATAGACTTCAGCGTGTACAAAGAAAACAAAAGTTTTTCGTCAAATAATAAAATTGGTCACACAAAAGTTTTACAACGGTGACGTAAGCAGTTGGAAAAGCGTAATAACATCAAAACCAATGAAATTAGAAACAAACATGATACAAAGAAAAGACACAAATTTTTGGAAGTCCTTAATTATAAAAAATCAAGGTTGCTAGTTCACCAATTTCACAAAACGGGGCATAAAATGATAACCCAAAAAAGCATTTATTACAGGATTTTTTTAAATTTCTAAATGTACAGCTTCTTTTCAAAAGCGAATTAGCTTCAAATTTTTATTTTTTTCTTACAAAAAATGCCGTCTCCGTTATCACATGTTCATACTGTCTATAATTTTAGTCAAGCACCGAATATTAACAAATCTAGCAGTTCCTAATCACTAACTTTTTTAGGGAATTCCATAAGGCAATGTTCGACAACCTTTTAGCAAAGAAAAACCATTTAACCGAAAGCTATGCACTTGGGATACATACAAGAAAATCCTTGATGAAGTGTCTATGGATCTAAATAAACTTAAAAGTTACCGGTTGCCGATAGAGCAAGAGCCTGTGGCCGCCAGACTTTCGTCTATTTGTAAAAGCGGAAAATTTGTGTGCGCAGGCCTCTAACATAGGCATCACACGATCAGCTAATATAAAGTTCCAATCGTGCTGGCTTTAAAAATTCATTTTATTGAAATTTGAAGATATAGTTATATGTCATTTTGCCAACATTACAGTATAAAGGTTGAGTTTTATATGTGTGGTAATGGCAACTATTAAAAGGAGTTTCCTTGGTAGTTACAACCTTTTAGTGGTTCTTTCATCTTGCTAGACACAATTAAGCTGATAACTTTCAAAGCCACCACGATCGGAACTTTATAATAAAACAAAATGACCTGGTCTGGCGGCCACAGACTAGACAGGCAGGTCGATTACCGATATTTCAAAGAATTGAAATCAAATGTGAATGATTACTAAAAAACTGCTTTCTCAATTCTCATTAACCTTAGTAGAGTTGATTACAAAACATAAATAAATATCGAGACCATATAATATAGTAATACACACTTAAATGAATGAATATCAAATTAAGTAAACATTAAGGACCGTAAGAAAAATACCACGCTGATTTTACATTACAAAAAGTAATAATATTGAATACCAAAACTTGGATAAATTAAGCCCAATATAAACTATAATGTCGATCATAGTTCGTTCTTTTATGGTATTATCATCAGATAAGAAACAATGTATTAACACTATTTATAAGAATTCCGATCAGTTCCAAAAATACTGATTACTGAGGCAGATTGTATGTGAACATGATATTACAAGAACGAACCATGATAGGCTTTATAATGTAGCCTGGGCCTTACGGTACTACAATTTTAACTTTTTTACGCTTCATTGCTCGTTCATAACATAGTCTTACACTAGATGTAAAGAGTCTTAGTTCAGTGGGTATCACATCACATTTCGACGTCGTCGATGCAAATATCGTCAGGTACAAGGACTCCGTTCCTTTTAGGTTTTTCTTCTGGGTTCTGCTTCTTCTCATCTTCTTTAATCTTTTCGAGTATGTTTTCTCGTGGCTTCCACACTACTAGTGACATGCTGGGCTTTTCCAACCTATGAGATGGAAAGTATGTTTAGAACTATGCAAACTCTTGTTTCTTGTGATGCAGGATTTAAATTGTTCTATTATTTTAAAGTTGATAATGTTCGGCCAATAATATGTACATTTTCTTAGATTTCGTATTCGCAGATGTTTCATTAGCTATTAAAATAATTTAAATCTATTTTGTTACCAAAATTTGATTCGAATTTCATCACTAATTACTGACAGCTGATTACAAGCTTTCGCATGCATGGTTTAAATGTTATAGAACGCAGATAAATAGTGGCCAAGCATTTGCTTCGTCATAGTAAATAAAAATAACGAACCAAGGTCTTCATCACATTATTTCATCTACCACAAACTGCTTAACTAATTCAACAGTATAATAGTAATAGTATTCATTTTTTTTTTCAAATCGTTTAAGCGTCTTCGAAAAAAGGTTCCGAGGAATAGGGTATGACTCCATTTTTATTGTATTCATCAAAAGGTATCCATATCCAGAATATAACAAACAAATAATTTTGTAAATCCGTTCAGAATTATACAAGTTAGAAACATTTTAAATCTTGTAGTGGGGGTAAAAGAAAAGGAATGAAAAACAACACTAGTGACGTCACTAGTCTTAACATGCATTACAATGTGCGCGTGTCAAAGAGACGGTAAGGTGTCCCCACTACACTCCCACTCTACTACTACACTAATGTAAAAAAATAATATTTGCCTCATGTTACAATCTACTTTAATACTGTTTTGACATAAATATTATATTTTAATGGTATTTGTGTTTTTACGCAAAATAAAACGAAAATCGATCATAGTCAAATACCCTACTGAGAATCTCCTCCATTTCTTGAAGTCGGTTTAAAAAGATCAACAACATACCGTTCAATAAGAGCAGCAGGCAACAACGGTTCATCCCTAATCTTCTTGACTTCCTCAGACAGCACGATCGTATGTCCTTTCAGCTTGTCCACAAACACACCGCTCGTGGACGGCACAGGCTGTGCTGTAGCCTCCATGTTGATATCCATCATGTCATCATTGGCTAGCGTGTGCGTGGTGTAGTCTGACGATATGTGCAACCCGCGGAGGTGTGCGGCCATTTTCTCCTCTGTTATAAGCTGTTTTGCTGGACTGTAAATAATTTTTTATTTATTTATTTACATACTTCATTGTACAGCAACAGAACATTTTAAACTAAGTTGTCACAATTGGAAGCCTTATCGCTCTACCTGTGATCTTATCCCGACAACCTTTACATTAGTGGTTCTTAACCACTGGGGATGCTTCTAGACACACCGCCATAAGAAGGCCATACTTATAATATTTTTTAGATGTGTTATTTACAGATAGATAGAAACATCCTTTACTTATACAACATTGATACAACCGAGCGACTTTTCTTTAAACTGCATATACTAGGCACCATTTTCAAGCTCTGTACTAAAAATCAATTAAATAGGAACAATCACAGGAACAATAGTTCAGTCATAAATTATTTTTTAAGTTTTTGCTCTCTTTGAACACGCTGTTGCTTTTCGAACAGCTGATTACGTCCAACGCATAGGTCATTCACCTTAAAACGACAAATCTTACTAAAATCTATGCGCTGTTGCCGCTCTGACACAAGTCACATAAATAAGTACAACTAAATTACTTTAAAAGTTGGCGATGCAAATAAGAAAGCAATAAATACACACACACTTACACTTTCATTACGAGAGCGACATAGCAAAACATCCTGTGCGTAAAAGAAATAGATATAGGTCAGTATGTGTGTGTGTGACACGTACGCAATTGACCTCTAAAAATAGTTTTTAGTCTGCCGCCGGTATCCTTTCAGTAGGGCGATTCACGTATTAAAATAAGTTCAGCTGCAGTGCAGTTGCGGTTAAGTTTCGATCAAAACAGCCCTTTTCGTATTCACGTAATTTTGACAACCGCTGTCAAATACGCTCGCGTCAAGTTCGCGTCACGCAAACGTTTTAGCGTATTCTACTGCTGCGCGTATATGTCAATCTCAAACAAATTTCATACATCTGACGTACAGTTGACGCGCAGCTCACGCGCAGTTCACGCGCAGCTAAACACTTACAAGAATACAATTTTGTACCAAAGCGTAAACTTAATTGTAACCGCACCGCAACTTGATCGGCGCGTCAAAAAGTTACGTGAATCGCACTACTGAACGCATGTAACACGGAAGCTCCTGCGCCGCCGCGCCGCGCCGCTTTGATCTTGCCGATCTCGCGCCGATAATTTTAATTTTGTCTTGTTATTGACACTACTCGTAAATAAGTTTAAGACATTTTTTTTTTATTGTGACAGGACATGTAACTTCGGATAATTATTATTTAGTGTTAGTGTTTCTGTGTTATTGACTGTTAGCCAACAATGAATTGGTCGATTAGGTATCGATTAGGTACGGTGGCCACCGCGATCTCCGGACCTAATCCCTTGGATTTCTTTTTGCGAGGCTTATTAAAGAACTAGAAATAGGGTTATTAAGCACTTGAAAAACTTAATGACAATTTAAACAATAATAATATTGTCCGTCGCTATAACTTTTACTTCATGTAAATGGAGGACATATCGAAAATTTAAAAATCTAGTGTACCTAAATAAAGTATGTTGTGCGCGTACTTCAAAAGTACCTAACTACGCGCGGTGCACACAGCGATGCTGCGCCGGCGGCGTGGCCTTGGCGGCGCGGCGCGACAATAACACATGCCGCGCGCCACGTTGCCAATTTGTTTTGTTATAATTCGGATCTACAGGTCAGTGAAATGTACTTACACAGGGTGGTTATGCTTTACTCTTATTTGTAAGCTATTTAGTTTGTTTGAAACAAACAAAATCTCATTTTTGGTATTATAAAGTTTTTTGCCGTGTCGAATAAATTCTAAGAACGTATAGTATACGTAGTGTAATTTTATGCCCATAGGTCACATCAACTTTGTATATTACTTGTGGTAGGTCTCCCATATGTGAGAGGCCATCTGGGTGGGTACCACCGCAGTGTCTATTTCTCCCGTCAAACAGCAAGCAAACATTGCTTTGTAATTCAAGATGTTGTTTGGTTTTGCTACTGTTCATGAGCGGTCGTATCGCTTACCAACAGGCGAACGGCATGCTCGTCTCGCCATTCATAGCAATAAAAAAAAAAACTTATATACATTTTGTTACTATATTAACAAACAACCAAACCAGTCAATCAACTGGGTGGTCAATGGCTAGATTTTTATTATCAATTGGTTCCTCGTTTCTAAAAGTTTAAGAACCACTACTTTAAACTGAATGGATTATTTATATATATTATATTATAGAATTTAATTAAATGAAAAAATTAAAACATTCAGTCAGCAATGTGTGCCTGAGCTCAATATTCCCAAATTTTGACTGAGGGGTAGACTAAAGAAGCGCTGGCTAGATTTAGTCAAGGAAGATATAAGGGGCAATGGCCTTACTATTGAGGATGCTGGAGATCTGGCGATATGCAGGAGTATTAGCCGTAAGGCGGATCCTGGGGCCAGCCGAGATAACGATAAGAAGAAGAACATCATAATAGCTGTGGTAATATGAAGTAAAAATTTCATGGATAATATGCATTATTATATGTGTCACATTTTATTCTGTGAGTGAGATTGCTAGATGCTAAATAGCCTTTTCCTCTATCCCTTTATTTTCCTCCTTTCCTGCCAATTTGATGGGCCCCCAATATTTTCATGGTCCAAGCATTTTGGATTTTCATGGGTGGCTGTGATCATTTACCATCAGGTGACCTATTTTAATCCTACCTTTACCCTTTCCTGGACCTACGCTATTTAAAAAATATATTACCTTTTGACTGTCTAATTTATAAATGTGTTTTGATGTATCATTTGAATGCCACATAATATTGGGACCACTCATCATCATCATCATCATCATCATCATCATCATCATCATCATCATATCAGCCACAGGAAGTCCACTGCTGAACATAGGCCTCCCCCAAGGATCTCCACAATGACCTGATGGAAGTGGCCTGCATCCAGGACCATTGGTACATTCGCATTGGGACCACTGCCAGTCTTAAACTCTGGCAAGTCAAGTCACTTCCTATATTCTTACTGTGTGGTATAATTTTCAAATTGTATTAGAACATTTTATAGTTAAACACAAAATTAATATATAACAAAACAAAAAGCAGACATCACAATGATGCAAAAAAATACATACTGCAACAATCATTTTATAGGTTATACAAATTTAAATATTATAAAAATCACTAGAAGCGGTTGAAATATTAACCTTATGAGTAATATTGATAAGTAAAATATGTAGGTCAATGTCCATGTTTATAATTAAATCAAGATGTAAAGGTCATGTTCATCTCGCCAGACATCCTGATAAAATTTACTAATCATTCCTTCTTTCTGGATACATACTTTTGTGTATTATGGATATCTTATTATACAGACTTAATTCAACTTATTATATTAGAAATAAATATATTTACAGAGGCTTACATGAAATAAAAGGCTTAGTTTTTATTTTTTTACATAAATTCTATAAAAAAAAGGTATTTTTTTAATTTTCTACACAAATCTGCAATTCTAGCGACCATTGTAAAGCCCAGTTAAAATATTGTGGTTTGATTTTTGTTATAGTACCACAGAATTTAGAATATAAAAATAGTTATATTATTGGTGCACAGTCATAGCTATGTTTTGACTAAGACAATATGGTATGTTAAAAGTTTTTTTGGAATTGCTGCGTAATTGTCTAGTTCCAGCACACATGGCACATCTGGTATGGTAAAGTGACTACTCTGCATCTGCTTACGATTCGGATGAATTGTGGAGCATCAGACAGCAGTGACAAGTATGTCACATGTATGAATAGTAATTCAACACAATTATTTGGCCGATAGAGATAAATTGGACATGAGGGAAGTATGTCAAGACAAATATTGTAACTGTTAATCAAGTTTTTATTATTTCATTTCAATCAGGATTAATTTAATTATAAAATGGCAAAAACCGCTATAATGGGTTAACTCACAAAAGAACAACCAACTTTCAGAGTTGACTGAACAAACAATAAAGTGTAGTAGAGTTTCTATTATAAATATTTTTGTGGTGTTTGCTTCAGTATCTTAATTAGCAGTGTGTATATTTGATTATTAGATTCAATTCACTTAATTCTGCCACAGAGCAATGTGTCATGTGACATAGTAATTAAAAATTTTATTAAAGTGGGGATGCATTGGAAGTCATAAAATCATAATCTAATTCATTCAAGAATATATGTAAGAAGGATTTACTGCATCCAGCTCACGTATACCTACTTAGCATATTATACATAAATCGCAGATGCAAGAAAGAGACGGGTTGGCAAACACTACCTTTACTTTTGTAAAGAAAACTTACAATTTTATAGTCAATAAAGGCTTTTAATATAACTGCAAACTGCGTAGACTACATTTTCAATGTAAATTAATAGCTGAAAGTACTGTACTTACATCACTGGTTCAATATCCACATTCTTTCTCTTGCAATGCACAACGGGTAATTTCGGCTCCTCCAGCTGATTTTCTGCTGTAAACTGCACGAGTTGAGGTGGTGATTGCATACCCCAAGATAAACCCTGGATATTCCAAGGGGCACCCGAAGGCGCCGGCATTACGTGAGGTCCTGGTAAGTTCGGGACAAACGCTTGTTGGTACATTTGTTTTACGAGTTCGTCTGACTGGTTATATGGGTAAGACGGATACCCGTAGACGTCCATTTTTGAAGATTTTCTCGTCGAATGCTATGAATCACAGCGCAAATATCTCTTTTTATAAAATAATAGCAAACAACAACAATAACACCGCAGAACAACACTAAACTTGACAGCTAACTTTTTAATTGAAATTGGCGAAAGTTCTTGAAATTTCTACAGCCTTATTTGACATACTTTGTAGATGACATTCTCGATAGCTTCACTGACCCAAAATCGCTACTGTCAGCTCTAACGCTAAATTAAAGCCTTTTATTAACTTTATTTAACTCGTATCCAGTTCCTTTTAAACATCAATACAAATAAGTATACTGCGAAGTCAATCCTGGCCAGTTTCTCTTTCGCTATTCTTATAAATAACTGGAAAAATCTGGTCAATCACGGTATGAAACGGTTCAAGACACCTCACTATTTTCAATTGTCATGACAATCGATTCGAGATAATAAAGTTTTCGTTCATCACTAGTTGGCGCCTCCTTTCACTGGAGTTTCGTGTTTACGATACGAATTTGGACAATTTTGATTTTTCTTTAATTAGTTCTTGATATTAATGCCCCACGTGTGCTCAGACACTATGATGTTACAGTACTAAACAGTTTCCAATCGTAAAATCACAAAATGGGTTTAGATTTTGACGTGTTCGAGTTTTGCAAAAAACTGCGACAGAATCGGCCGCCGCCGTATCAGTGTCCGCTGGAGAAATGTGACAAAGTTTACAAGAGTTTGTGTGGCCTCCAGTACCACCTGGTCAATTACGATCATGACAACCCGACACCGGCGACACCTGCGGTCGCAAATAACCGAAAAAAGGGGAGAATACGGGCAGCGGTTCCTACCGGAGATATCGCCCTGCAAAGTCCTCCTAAAGAGGCTTTAACTTTCGCTGAAGCTCAGAAAGTTGTTCAGTTTGAAATCGATGGCAAAATAAGTAGGATTCCTATCGATCAGCCCTTGCCTATCATGTCGTTGGAAGACTGGGAGAAGAAGAATGCTGAGCTAGAAAAACCATTGCCAGTAGTGGAACCTCCTCAAGAACCTCACGTTAAGCTGCCTGAAGCCAGTTTTAAGGTATTTTTCATTTATAATTACAACATTTTGTTAGGTCGAGCTGTAAAGCCTGAAAGAATGGCATTTTTACTTATTTTCTGGCATTTATTGGTCTCTACAGGCTTGAATATGATTTCCTTCTTATAATGCCTGTTTAATAAATACAATAAGATGTTGATCACTGACACAAATGCTCTGTTCGACTTGAAAAAAAGCAATGTATTTTATTCCACAATTATGGATGTTGTTTAAATAATTTTTTAACATGCCTAAAAGTCATTACATTATTAAGTTTTATAGGCATTCTTTTTAAATTATTTTTATATGTTATATTGTATTTTTTGAGAAGCCTATGATCATCAAAAAATTTTAAGTGACCATTGATGATTATAATTTGCTATAAAAAAAACTAAGAAACAAGATAATCATATTACGATCAGAAAACTTGTGTTTTCATATAATCTGAGTGGAATATTTCTTCTTGGTTTTGGACCTTGTTAGTAAAGTTAAGAGATAGTCTTAAAACATTTGATTTTTCCAGTTTAAAATTAATAAAACACTAAGGGCCAGTTTTACGTGTTGTTGATAAAGTCCCTGATAGCCTATATGGCATTAATCTGTTAGATAAAATAGAAAATTTGGTTTTATAAGTTCAGAAAAGGCAGATTTGTGCCCGTAAACTTTGTCACCATCTGTCAGATGAAATAAAACTTTGTCTAGAAAATTATTTATATTTTTCAAAACCCTTTTTATTCAATGTTGTATGCTATTGAAATTTTGAAAGACAGGAAATATTCTGGAATATTTTAATTTTGTTACCTTTCTGTACAAATTAGGTGGTTTGATAGGGACTATACTACTGTCACTCATAAAATTTATTAGAAATGAGGTAATTTCATTCTACATATAAGATTGTCTAAGACCCATTAGTTGATTCAATATGTCTATCTACCAAGAGTTCACCACCATAAAACCACAGTAACCCACAATGGCATAATTTCCATTGTGTCTGGATGTTTCATGCAACATGGAACTTCCAACATTTGAATATTATTTAACATATTCACTATGCACAAATACAGAGCAAAAGTATAGAAATAACACATAAAATGTGTGATAGCTGCATGTAATATATAAAAAAGGGATCCACAATACAATTTAAAAACTTTTACTTTTACTACAAAGTAATATTTAAGGCTAAAATCAAGGAGATCTTGTTCCAAAAATAAGTTTAATGATTTATTTTTCTCAAGTATGTTAATGGAACTTTTTCAAGATGTCAACATTGAGAAACAACAAGTGGTGCAATCACTGCTATAATTATCAACTTGTTATTTTGCCTAAATACAAATGCTTTTAAAATGTATTTTATTTTTTATCACTAATACATTAAGCTCTATAACTGATACAATAAACATTTTTAATGTCAATAAAATTATTTAGTGTGTTTATGATTTAATTTACCATAAATGTTTTTTATTATGGCGGTAAGATATTATTCTGCAAATGCTGATCTAGGCAGGTGACACAATTAAAAAATTGACACTTTAGTAACTATTTTTTTCAAATAATTGCAATGAATAAGAACATTTAAATTAAACTGTGGTATACATCTAAAACACACCTATATTTGCATGTGATGCACTGGTTCAAAACATTGATTCCTCAAGCAAGTTCTTGACTGAACTGATTGGTTGAAGCTGTTATTTCCGGTGTCCCCCTATGGGAGGACATTGAGAGTGCATTATCCTATTTCACCAGTGCAAATTACTGATATCCTGTCAATGCAATGTTAGATGTGCATTCTACTATATGATCTTAAATGTGGGCTTGCTTATTCAGCTTTTGAATTTTGTTTAAATTTCTAAGTCTATATTTTTTTTTATATATATATTTTTAAATATAAAAGGATATTTCTTACTCAAGTGAAAGATAATCGGTTAAAAAATAGTCAAAGAATAATACAAAAAACTGAGATGTCAACTTTTTCATCTGACACAATTTACTCTATAATTACTACAGATCTATAGACATTACTATAGATCTATAGACACAGTATTCAAATACATACCACCTCAATTTCTATTTGGTTTTATGAAAGTGACAGGCATGTTCCTTAATAGATCTTGTGGCTACTTATATAATTATATCTTTTAAACATGTACATATGTAACTTTTAATACTATGCAACTATGGGCATGTTAAACAACTGATTAAACAATCAACATCATACAGATTATTCATGAAAACTATAGGGTGTTTGACTATGATAGGTTTTTTTTGTATTGCTTTGCAAATATAAATACCATTAAAATAAAATATGTCTGTCAACACAGCATTATAGTAGCTTGTAACATGAGGCATATGGATTGTACATGAAAGAGTGGGAGCGTAGTATGGATATTTTACGGTCTCTTTCACTCCTGCACACTTTAATGCATATTAGGACTAGTGACATCACTAGTTTTGTTACTTCAAGATTTAGACATTTCTAACTTGTTTAATTGTGTATGGATTTACAAATTTCTTTGCTTGTTCACTTTATGGATATTTACCCTTTAATAAGTTCTAATTGACTGCCTCGGTGGTGTAGTTACACTATGGTACGGTTACAAAGCTCTCGGGTCGCGGGTTCGAATCCCGGGCCGGGCAAATTGATTTCGGATTTTTCTTTTCATTATTGGCCTAGGAATTTGTGCCTGATATGATGATAGGCTTGCCCCTATGACGTTGTATGGAACATACAAGGCGCAACGTGGGTGTCCTGGCACCTCTGCCTCCCCATTTTAGGAAAGAGGCGTGAGTTTATGCATGTATGATACCAAACATCAACACACATACAGATTATTCAACCAATCTTCTATACGCGATTATTCTCAGTTGATTCCCGACTACAATGAGCGGGTATGCGACGCGCCCGCCCGTCCCAACGCATACATACGCTTCATAGAGAAGTCTGCCGAGGAGTTGGACGGAGAGGTGGAATACGACGTGGATGAAGAGGACACGGCCTGGCTGGCCATCATCAACAAGAACAGGGCGAAGCAAGGATTGCCGCCGGTGTCTGTTGATACGTTGGAGTTATTGATGGATAGACTGGAAAAGGAGTCTTATTTTCAGGTGTGTGGGGTTTATTTTGGATTATTTCTCTGGAAAGTGAAACATACTAGGTACTGCCTGTAGTTATAGACTTATTGAGATTTTTTTAAATTATTAACTAATTGTAGCGTAATATCAAAACTAAAGATATTAATTAATGAAACATTCCCTATGTGTTTTTTTAATGGAGTGTATGAAAGTTTTCGCTTGCGAATATAACTTGTATTTAGCCTATTTCTATGCTGTCGAGTAATATATTTATTTGATTTGTATTATATTATTCAAGTTCCTTATTTAAATGGGCATAAAGTCTAAATTCAACGAATTAATTTGCTCATCAGGCGACACAAAGTGGTCAGCAGACTGCGGCGACGGTGGATGAAGACGCAGTGTGCTGTATCTGCATGGACGGTGAATGTCAGAACACTAACGTAATACTGTTCTGTGACATGTGCAATTTGGCCGTGCATCAGGATTGCTATGGGGTGAGAAATAACTTAGATCAAGGATTTTTAGTGACTTGCCCAAGAGGATTTCAAGTCCTGTGTTAAGTCTAATATTTAAAAATGGAAGGTAAGAAAACATGATATCTACATATAGGATATATTCAGATTGCGACCGCAAACAAAGCTAGGTTTTAGTAGTGTCTTGAAATAAAATATATGTGTAAGTCTTAATCAACCTGTGTAATGTGTAAAAGTTACATATTACGTTACTGTTTACGCTTGAACCTGCGTGGGACGTTATTATTTCGAAATTTCTAGATAAAATAAAAATTAATCTAGATCCTGTGTACTCATTTTAGAATGTCAAATAAGTAATAAGTTTTTTGTTGTAGGTGCCATACATTCCGGAAGGCCAGTGGCTCTGCCGGCGGTGTTTGCAGTCTCCGTCGCGACTCGTCAACTGCGTCCTATGTCCTAACACTGGAGGTGAAAATTATTTATTTTTAGTTCTGTATTTCCCATATTTCACTATAAGGTACGTTGTTACAGAATTAAATTCTGATACAGTGCAATATGTTTGAAAATTATAATTCTAAATATCATGTGGCAAGGTGGAGATCACACTATCAGGTTTATTCATAGACAGGATAAAACTATTTTAGTCATTGAATGTTTTGTCTCTTTCGAACCATTTTTGAATTCAGTTTGAGCGAAAAAGACAAAATATTCCACATACAGCTAAAATAGTTTTTAAATCTCTCTACGAATAAGTTCTTTTATTATTATTTTGATTTATTATTTTGGTCACAATATAGAGTTATGGTATTGTATTATACTTCCGTAAGAGAAAAAAAAAACTTTTATTTATGTACCTATATGGATATTTGCTTTGATTTTTGTCGTCAGGTGCGTTCAAGCAAACCGACCAAGGTTCGTGGGCGCACGTGGTCTGCGCTCTGTGGATCCCTGAAGTGCGCTTTGCCAACACTGTCTTCTTAGAACCAATAGGTAAGGGAAACTGCGTTGTTACACTATTATTGAAGTGCAGAATCTATGGCGAAGTTAGCGAGACGCCGACTGTGAAAACGTGGCGAACCCATATAGTGCGAGTTCGATCGCCGCATGCACTGAAATAAATGTTTCTTTGAACCATAAATGTTTATTTGTAGGATAGAGTTATAAGCCTGAAAAGCTTATTTTAATTTCTAATATACTTACACTAAATTCCGTTGTGGTAAAAACTAAGTGGTAAGCATCACGTCTGTGATAAAAAAAAAAGTGATGAATGGTGAGACGAGCATGCGATTCGCCAAAACCAAGCAACATCTTGAATTACAAACCAAAGTTTGGTATTCCACTGCACTCGCCATTTTGAGACATAAGATGTTAAGTCTTATTATGTTCAGTAGTTACTCTGGCTACAATGTCCTTCAAACCGCAACACAATAGTGCATTCACACTGTTGTTTGGCAGGATAAAAAAAATATAAACAACAAAGACATTGCGGTGGTACCTACCCAGGCTGCCTATCACATTTGAGAGACCTACCACAAGTAAAATGTCACGTCTGCGTTACTTGGGCGTACTTAACGCGTCAACTAAGTAAAAAAAATATGCGAATCATGATCTATGTTAAAGAGACACGCATCAGAGGGTGTACTAATGAACACGTCACCTTAACCGAAAAAATAATGTGCATCTTGACCTGCCTTAAAAAGAGACGTATCAGTACCCATACACTTTTATGGGGATGAGAGGCAATACTAATCTGATGTATTTACCACACAGATTCTATCGAGATGATCCCTGCGGCTCGTTGGAAGCTGCAGTGCATGGTGTGCAAGCAGCGCGGCGCGGGCGCGTGCATCCAGTGCCACAAGAGCAACTGCTACTCCGCATTCCACGTCACGTGCGCGCAGCAGGCCGGGTATGTCACCTTCATCGCCGTCATAATTTTCATCACCTTCATCACCGGCCAACATCTTCATCCCCTAAATCACAGACCATCCCCTTCACAAAGACCATGATTAATTTCACCTTCATCACGGGGAATCATCTTCATTTCCTTCATCACCGGCCATCATCTATTTCACTTTCATCGCCGTCATCATCTTCATCACCTCCATCACCAGCTGTAGAAAGACCATTGATGAAGCTAACCTTACCATACAAATAATAGAGAACTTTTATATTTTACATTAAATATAATTGATAAGTAAACAAACGAATGTTAAGAAAATGAATGACGGGTACAAGAAGTCTTTGAATTGCAAGCTGAGCGATTTAATGACATTTTTGGGTGTCGTATGTTCACCAATAGATTTTCTGTGGTTGAAAATAATAATTGAAATACATCGACCTTTAATATCCCACTACTTAATAACTTTTTTCGTATTATATCAGCCCATGTATGTCCCACTACAGTATTCGGGCCTCGTCTATAATCGAGGGTTCGTTTGAGAGTGATTAGGCCATATAGCCCACCACCTTGGCGTAATGTGAGTTGGCGGACTTTACATACCATAGAAATTCGCACAAATTGCTATTGTATGCAGGTTTCCTCACGATGTTTTCCTTCATCGTTACAATGCATGGTGATTGACTATCAATACACACATGGCTCCGAAATGTCAGAGATGTGCCCTTAATGCTAACATTTTATTGCTTTAATCCCAGTTTGTACATGAAGATGGAAGCAGCAGGAGCGGGCCGGGACCCCAGCCAGCCGGTACAAGTTGCCAAAATGGCGTACTGTGACGCACACACTCCCGCTCATGTTTTGCAGGTAATAATATACCGTATATTATGGGTATCAGCATTTTTCGTTGAATAAATAATCATCCCTAATTTATCAATGATCTAACAATATATAACTCTCCTTTATAGTTATTATTCTCGTCCTATCTCTTGGTAATGTATTAGTAATTTCAGTATTATTCTAAAATATCGATACATATTTTAACTACTGACATTAGAGGGCTTGATAAAAAAGGGTATTTGATTATGAACGTATTTTGTATGTTGTTACTTATAAAAATATTTATCGAACAGGAAAGGCGCGCTCAAGACTCAGAAGGGGATAGCAACTCGAAAGATCTATCAGCTATCAGACAAAAGGGCCGAGACAAAATCAAACAGGTAACGATAGACCATGGATTCGTGCAAGTGACTAAACAGTGTGTTTTTACTAACCAAGCATTGTTTGACTAACATTATCACTTTGTGAATTATGTAATGTCGTAACAGTCTGTCTTACTTAATCCTTTATTCTTATTTTCCTTTCAATCGTTTTCTCTTCTTTGACTATCTTCAAAAAAAGAGGAGATTCTCAATTCGTCGTAATCGTTTTTGTTTTTATTTTTTGTCGCAATATTTTATCTTGTTCCGTTTTCCCTGCCCCGTCCATTACTTTTTCTTTTGTGTTTATTACTCTATCCATTCAGACAGGCTGGTTGACCAAGGATGTTTAAGTGTGGACTGTTTAATGACGGTGAACGCTTATTGCGAGGTGAGCTTGTTAAAGTTACAAAACATACTATGTTCGATACTAATCTAATGTGTCGTTTGAGTAGCCGGAATGCGCTTGTGCAAAATTGGTGTTAGTATTTTTTTATGGTTGGAATCTTAACTCCTTCTAATACAGTGTAAAAGGAAGTACAATTAACGGAAATACATACCGGGTACCATATAAAAAAAATAACAAAAAAAAATGGTCGCTTTTTTTCCAGCATTTTCTGTTGCATTTTGTCTGAAGTCGCCTAAACTACCACCCGGCTTCGTTTTCGGTAGCAGTCTTGGGATACCCTGTATACATATATCTTAATATCCTTAGTGTCCATTTTACTTCAAATAAATCGTTTTAATTTAAATAAGTTACTTTTTATTTTAATTTATATGTGATATTGCGGGTGACTTGAATTGATGACTAGCTCACCTGATGCTTTACTTGAGGGTGGTAAACGAGGCCCTTAGTCTTACAAAAATGTTAAATTTCCGTCAAGGGTTTTGTATCATGTTTCTACCTCTCAATATCTGCATGGCATGCTTGCTTCTTTGTGTTATACTGGCGTAGTCTGTATATTTTATAACTTATATAGCTTCCAAAAAAACCAAGAATCCTCACCATGTTTGACCATGTATCACCATGATTGTACTACTTTCTCTATTTTTATGCATGTTTCAGAAAATGTTGGCTTATGATTTTACTATTGGCATTTTTAAAGAATTATGTTTTAGTTAACATTTTTGGCCTATAATACTTTTTAAATGATACAAAAAGAATTGCTTTTAATATAATTTCTGTACCTTTAGCATAGATATATGTATCTAATGTTACTGATACATAAATGTGCAGGGAGTTTGCTATTGAATTAGAACTCACAAATCGTAGTCCCACATACTTGGGTTTAAATAGCGGGTGGCCCTAGGAATATTAATCTGAATTATTAGCATTACAACCAACTTTTAATGCCAATACTTTGCCATAATACTTCTTAAATTTTCCGCTGTACATATTGCTACCATTCCTACACCACTGGCTACTTAAGTCTCCTTGCTATTTACAACCCTCCCCCAAAACATGCACGGAAGTAATGGACGTACCTAGTTGTAATTCTGCAATAGATACTAACGTAGCACCAATCCTTTGACATCATATATTATTTTTCGCTGTAATATCGTAATCTCATCTTTAATCCACTGTACATACTTAATATAAAGCGAGAATTTTTTTTAAAAATAATGTAAATGTCTAATATTGGTGGAATACTAGCGTTGTTGTTATTGTGGCTTCCGGTAGTGCTAATACTGACCTATGATACAGATACTAACGTAGCACTAAATTTTCCGCTGTACATATCGCTATCTCATCCACCGTCCCTAAGATCTCTAATATAAGGGGGAACAAACCAAAAAATCCATTATTTCCCGCTGTAAATATCACTATCTCATCTTTAATCCACTGTCCCTAATACCCCTAATATAAACGGAATAAAAAACAAAAAAAACTCAATTGAATGAAATGTCTAATACGCGTGGAATACTAGCGTTGTATGGGTCAGGCGCGGCGCGTGCTGGCCATGAAGCGCTCGTGGGCGCCGGTGGTGCTGGTGCCCACGCTGCCGCCCGAGCGCGTGGCCGACGTGGCGCAGCTGGCGCACGGCCCGCCCGCCGCGCGCGCGCAGCTCATCAAGCGCCTGCTGGCGTATTGGACGCTCAAGAGACATAGTAGGAATGGAGTGCCGCTGCTGAGGAGGCTGCAGAGTCTTACTACTCAGCACGGTGAGTTATATTTTTTTTAAGGGAGGGTAGTATAAAAAAAATATTTATTATTATTTGTGATAGTATTGTTCGATTGGTAATGGTTAATGAGATTAAATTAGAGCACACGTAAGAGTAGACGTTTTGGTGAAAATAGTAGAAATCCGAAACTCTTATCTGGATGGCATTTGCACTTACCACCTGATGCAATGTTCGAGTGCGGTGCCAGGATAAAAAAAAGAAAACACCTACGTGGAGGTAGTTTAGAATGCGTCAAAAAAAGTTTAATTCAACAGTGTTTACTATCATCACTTATTACTAAGATTTTTTTGCAATTTGCCTAATTTAATGTCACTAGTCGTTTCTATGTTTAAAAATGAAAACATGACAGAGGTATTTTTGAACTCGTAATGGATGAGTGTTTTGTGTATTGCAGGCAGCAGAGGCATACAAGACGCGACGGTGAATGTGCGTGAGTTATGTAACCAACTGAAATACTGGCAGAGGATCAGGCAGGACTTGGAGCGAGCTAGGTGAGAAATAGTCAACCATAATAAATTTTGGTCCTTCGAGCCGGTTTGCTCAAATTGGTTGAAGTTTGCCAAAAAGCTATTTTCTTCTCTTATTCCTCTCTATTCCCTTGCGAATCCGGAAATCCAGGATTTGTATGCCTGTGCACACTCCAAGGCGGCTAATTATTGAGTATTTATTTATTTTTATTTTTTTTTATTTTATTTCATCACTAAAATAATAATACAATGTTTGTTAGTATTGCACCATATAAACTTAGTTGAGACGCATAACTCCCGTGTGTCTTCTTTTCGTGGACCTCCGTGGGTGCGTGAGCAAATAAGGCACCCACACATGAGCACCTAATGGTGCATTTACACGTTGGCTGACGCTAGGCCAACGTCTGCCAATTCCAAGCTATCAACGACGAGAAGTCAAGGCCAGCCGAGCCAAAAACCCAGTTTACACGCGTGCGTTAGTGGAGGCTGGCCGAGGTTGGTCGGGCGTGTAAATGCGTGATATGATCCTTTGTGTGTGTGTTTGTTTGTGGAATGCGTATGTGCGTGTGTGCAGACTGCTGTGCGAGCTGGTGCGCAAGCGCGAGCGGTTGAAGGCGGAGTACACGCGCGTGTGGGAGCGCTGCGTGCTGCACTCGCTGCGGCCCGAGCGCGCCGCGCTGCACAAGCTGCTGCGGCTGCTGCGCCTGCGCGACGCTAGCGACATCTTCACCGAGCCTGTGGACTTGCACGAGGTGGGTGCTAGTACTAGTATACTACACATACAAGGCGCAGTACACGCGCGTGTGGGAGCGCTGCGTGCTGCACTCGCTGCGGCCCGAGCGCGCCGCGCTGCACAAGCTGCTGCGGCTGCTGCGCCTGCGCGACGCTAGCGACATCTTCACCGAGCCTGTGGACTTGCACGAGGTGGGTGCTAGTACTAGTATACTACACATACAAGGCGCAGTACACGCGCGTGTGGGAGCGCTGCGTGCTGCACTCGCTGCGGCCCGAGCGCGCCGCGCTGCACAAGCTGCTGCGGCTGCTGCGCCTGCGCGACGCTAGCGACATCTTCACCGAGCCTGTGGACTTGCACGAGGTGGGTGCTAGTACTAGTATACTACACATACAAGGCGCAGTACACGCGCGTGTGGGAGCGCTGCGTGCTGCACTCGCTGCGGCCCGAGCGCGCCGCGCTGCACAAGCTGCTGCGGCTGCTGCGCCTGCGCGACGCTAGCGACATCTTCACCGAGCCTGTGGACTTGCACGAGGTGGGTGCTAGTACTAGTATACTACACATACAAGGCGCAGTACACGCGCGTGTGGGAGCGCTGCGTGCTGCACTCGCTGCGGCCCGAGCGCGCCGCGCTGCACAAGCTGCTGCGGCTGCTGCGCCTGCGCGACGCTAGCGACATCTTCACCGAGCCTGTGGACTTGCACGAGGTGGGTGCTAGTACTAGTATACTACACATACAAGGCGCAGTACACGCGCGTGTGGGAGCGCTGCGTGCTGCACTCGCTGCGGCCCGAGCGCGCCGCGCTGCACAAGCTGCTGCGGCTGCTGCGCCTGCGCGACGCTAGCGACATCTTCACCGAGCCTGTGGACTTGCACGAGGTGGGTGCTAGTACTAGTATACTACACATACAAGGCGCAGTACACGCGCGTGTGGGAGCGCTGCGTGCTGCACTCGCTGCGGCCCGAGCGCGCCGCGCTGCACAAGCTGCTGCGGCTGCTGCGCCTGCGCGACGCTAGCGACATCTTCACCGAGCCTGTGGACTTGCACGAGGTGGGTGCTAGTACTAGTATACTACACATACAAGGCGCAGTACACGCGCGTGTGGGAGCGCTGCGTGCTGCACTCGCTGCGGCCCGAGCGCGCCGCGCTGCACAAGCTGCTGCGGCTGCTGCGCCTGCGCGACGCTAGCGACATCTTCACCGAGCCTGTGGACTTGCACGAGGTGGGTGCTAGTACTAGTATACTACACATACAAGGCGCAGTACACGCGCGTGTGGGAGCGCTGCGTGCTGCACTCGCTGCGGCCCGAGCGCGCCGCGCTGCACAAGCTGCTGCGGCTGCTGCGCCTGCGCGACGCTAGCGACATCTTCACCGAGCCTGTGGACTTGCACGAGGTGGGTGCTAGTACTAGTATACTACACATACAAGGCGCAGTACACGCGCGTGTGGGAGCGCTGCGTGCTGCACTCGCTGCGGCCCGAGCGCGCCGCGCTGCACAAGCTGCTGCGGCTGCTGCGCCTGCGCGACGCTAGCGACATCTTCACCGAGCCTGTGGACTTGCACGAGGTGGGTGCTAGTACTAGTATACTACACATACAAGGCGCAGTACACGCGCGTGTGGGAGCGCTGCGTGCTGCACTCGCTGCGGCCCGAGCGCGCCGCGCTGCACAAGCTGCTGCGGCTGCTGCGCCTGCGCGACGCTAGCGACATCTTCACCGAGCCTGTGGACTTGCACGAGGTGGGTGCTAGTACTAGTATACTACACATACAAGGCGCAGTACACGCGCGTGTGGGAGCGCTGCGTGCTGCACTCGCTGCGGCCCGAGCGCGCCGCGCTGCACAAGCTGCTGCGGCTGCTGCGCCTGCGCGACGCTAGCGACATCTTCACCGAGCCTGTGGACTTGCACGAGGTGGGTGCTAGTACTAGTATACTACACATACAAGGCGCAGTACACGCGCGTGTGGGAGCGCTGCGTGCTGCACTCGCTGCGGCCCGAGCGCGCCGCGCTGCACAAGCTGCTGCGGCTGCTGCGCCTGCGCGACGCTAGCGACATCTTCACCGAGCCTGTGGACTTGCACGAGGTGGGTGCTAGTACTAGTATACTACACATACAAGGCGCAGTACACGCGCGTGTGGGAGCGCTGCGTGCTGCACTTGTCTTAAATTGATGCGTATTTGTGCCGAATTTAGCGCGCGTACACGCACTTATCCGCAAGCATTCACGCATAATAGTTGAAATTTATTTAACCTTCAGACTAAGATTTATTTCACTCGCCAGCGCGGAAAAGTCTTAGATATTGTACTGTACTTTAGCAGCCCTTATACTTACATACTGTAAATTTAATAAAACTTTTCGTTCCAGGTGCCAGACTACAGCACGATAGTGAAACACCCGATGGACCTGAGCACAATGGGCAAGAAGCTCGACCGTGGCCTGTACAAGACCATAGACGACGTCGAAGCCGACTTCAAGCTCATGATCGAAAACTGTCTCACGTATAACAACAAGGATACCGTGTTTTATAAGTGAGTTTGAAGATACTTTAAAATAAAATATTATGTTAAGTTCAAAAGGCAAATCGAAGTCCCATAGATATGATTAATTCAATTATGATAAGTCTGCTTGTGAACATTTAGGATAAAAAGAATTACGAAAGGTAAGCCTGTAGGAATCGAGTTATTTAACAGTTCCGTTTGAAATTATACTTAGATGGCGCTATACTTACCATCAGACGCAGATCAGTCCCTTTACCGAAAGTCAGTCAGTACAAACTAGACGAATACTGTTTGATATAAAATCGACACACTCCCATAATTTACTATGATGGTTTTTGCATCCACATCATTTTTTTTATTTCAATGAACGGCGAGATTAGCCTGCCCTTCACCTGATGGTAAGCGATACGACTGCTCATGAACAGTAGCAAAATCAATAGTACTTCGAATAACAAAGCAATGCTTGGCATTCCACTGCCCTAGCCATCCTGAGACATAACATGTTAAGTCTTAACGTATCTAGTAGTTACTCTGGCTACAATGTCCTTGAAATTGAAACACAACAGTGCATTTATACTGCTGTTTGTCTGTAAAATCCACAGATTTTTTATTTTAGAATTGTCATATCCAACAAACACAAAGCTAAATAACACCCTCCCCCTCAGAGCGGGAGTGAAGATGCGCGAACAGTGCCTGCCGATATTCCGCGAGGCGCGGCGCGACGTGCGCGCGGCCGGGCTGGCGGGGCTGGCCGGCGCGGGCGACGCGGGCGACGAGCCCGCACACACGCCGGACCACGAGCCGGATGGAACTGCTGGTATTGGATTGTCGACTATTTTATACTTAGACATAGTAAACCACCTTGTTATTTTTTAAGCTTTAGTATGCTCTGTATTTATGTTATTGCTAATTGCCCAAACACGGGAAAACCCCATCTCAGAATTTGTAAACAAAAAATAGGTGCCCTAGACAAATGTCACTTTTCTGCTGGTGTGAACGCCCACGGAAAAATCAAATGTATGGAAATGTCATTTGGCAGTCACGTGACTTCTGTCATTTCAATACATTTGATCTTTCCGCATGTATTCACGCCAACAGAAAAGGGACGTTTGTGCCCCCTGACCATATAGTATAACCTCTCTTCACATTTTATTTTGACGGCATAGCAATGAATTAATTTTTTTACCAAAGGATATTCAAACTTATCCGCTGGGAATACGACATAAATTGCGATCTTTTAAATATATGTCGTGGCATCAAAATGCATTTCTCGATGTCGCTATATCAATTTAAAACAATGGAATTTATGTCGTAGGTAATTCCACCGGATATGGTTGATTATATTATGAAAAATTAAATTTCTTGCCATGCGTCCCGATCTGCGTTAATCTTAATTTTGTTAAAAATAACTTTCAGTATCATTATAATATATTGTCTGTAACGTTATCAGAGAGTCGGTGCGATCGTGGTACATCGATGAGTCGCAGTGAGCGGCGACATCGCACGCCCCAGCCGGACTCCGATGACGAGGCTCTAACTGTGAGTATTTTTTGTAAATAATTCAAATCGTGATAAAAAAGCATGGTATGTGTATGTAAGATGTATAAATATTGCAACTAAGAAAACAAGGTGTTTGTCAACATGCCATTAATCAACATGTAAGTTAATACCTGCATTGCTGAATTCTATTTCTTATATTTAATTAGTAGTAATTAAACTAAACCTTAGTAAAGTTCTTATCTCGCTGTAGCAAAATTAAACTCTTGATTATTTCGCCAAATACAAGCAGCATGCTTACTCCACGAATCCACATAATCTGTATCAGCCCATATATGTCCCACTGCAGGGCACGGGCCTACTCTACAATCGAGGATTTGATTAAGGACATATAGTCCATCACGCTGGCCTAGTGCGGGTTGAAAATAATAATTTTATTTTAATTAAGTTAAATTTAATAATATAATAAATTAAATTACTCGTACACCTTAAACTGTCCCAACTTTTGCTTGTTCTCGTTTATCCATAGTATGGCTGTCTGGCAAAAATTGCTTCAAGCAATAAGACCGCCGCTTGTGCATATTTTTTTGTTTCGTGTAATTCTGTATCTCGAAAACTGCGGGTTTGAATGATGAGCTTTATACATCATTCAATTATAAGAAAATACCGCATTGAATCATCATCAGTCTATTCGTGTCCACTGCTGGACATAGGCCTCTCCTATAGCACGCCACTGGGTACGCATTGAAAGGCCTCCAGAAAATGAAAGGTTTTTTAAAATGTAAAAAAAATTGTTTTTCTAGATCTTCCAGTTTAGACGTTATTATTTTTTTAATCTTTTTTTTTGGCTCTGGTGTAAAATTGCAATTTTCGAGATACCGCAAGATTGCTTTCTGCCGTATTATGGCTTAGAATAAATAAATAAATAATATGTAATGACCCAGCGCGAGGCTTCCCCCGAGGCGCGTTCCACGGGTGCAGAGACGAGTGCGGCGGGTCGCGCGCGCACGTGGCAGCGCGGGCGGGGGCGCGCGCGCGGGCGGCGCGGGGGGCGACACGCACGCGCACGCCGCGCGCCTGCACCCGCACGGGTCACACGGAATGGTATGTAAATGCATCAATATATAGAAGGTTCTAAGCTGTCTATGAATAAGACCATTACTGTATATATAATTTATTGTTTACACAACTGTCATATACAAGGACTAACGTGGGACAGTAAAAACACTATTCACTTTGAGTTCTTGGAGAAATTAACTTAAAATCCAATAAAAATATTTTTTTGCCTTCAGCTCTGTGAACAAAATGTTAAATGTTACAATGGTTACATTATTTTAAATTAAAAAAAAAACAGGAAACCGTATAAATGGTATAATAATTTTAAAACAGTATCGGTATCGGGATCCACGATATTTTTTTACCAATACTATGAATGGGCATTCTCCTTCAGATTTAAAACCAACTAACGTAAAAATTTAATACATCATAAGCTAATTATTATACAATTCGTGTTTCTAATTTGTCGCATAGTTCGTAACAATATTACTTACTACAAACTATACCTATCATTATATAAAAAATATACTCATATCCAGAAACACCCACATCAGACTCAGAGACTCCAGCGCCACCCACTAAAACCACGGAACGCACACTCAAACTCGCCACTCCAGAGAAATCACCCACCAAACAGCCAGAGACACCACGTAAGTAACCCATAGACAAATAGACATAGACAGTGTCAAGTGATAGAGTGTAGTTTATATCAGTTATGTGAATAGATTGCTGAACGCTTTGCTAATGCAGTTGGTTAATTATCATCGATGAGTTTTATGTCTGAAGTTACTGAAATTCATAAATCTTAGAGCATTTTTTAACTACTCAAGTTTTTGTTCCTTTTTTATTATTTCCGTTTGATAATACTTACAACATAAATAATTATTAATTATAAATAATTATTTACAACAATGTAATCCCAACGGAATTTTTTATACCAAGTTAATACTTTAAAACTTTTTATCGATACGACTTGGGTCATCATTAGCCGTGCTAAATACTTGACCGGACAATAAAAAACCTAACAAAAATCTTTTTTTATGTTACCCTCGTTTCCAAGCA
Source organism: Hyles lineata (assembly GCA_030180105.1). Lineage (NCBI taxonomy): Eukaryota > Metazoa > Arthropoda > Insecta > Lepidoptera > Sphingidae > Hyles > Hyles lineata. The sequence continues at coordinate 5,205,860 of JARJEE010000027.1, read as the reverse complement.
GATTTTGAGAATATATTTTTTTATTTAAGATAAAGGTTTGACTTTTAAATTCTTAAATACTAGAATTCTTCAAGTTTCATTGCGATTCACCCCATATAGTTGCTTAGTAGGCATAAAACTGAGGCTGCAATGTTGTTTTGTGAATTTCAGTGACTAGTTTGGGTCTAATGGGTGGTCTCAGGAAACCCACGTTGTTAGTAGCGCCCTCTACTGTACCAGCGCCGACAAAGAGTTTTGGATCTGACGGTAAGTGTGAAAGAGCAAAATGTGTGTTGGTATTGTTTGAATAGGTTAAAAACGCTTTGGCTACGTAGTTTATTTTTATTAGTCGACTTCAAAAAGCAGGTTTTATATTTGACTATTTGTATTTTTTCATCGACTGTGAACCGATGAATGGAATATAAAAGACTCCACAGTGATAATATAGAACTCTATTTACCAAAAACATAAATTCGATTAATTAAAATGAATGATTGACGATTTTATATTTGATTTTCTATTAGCTATACAAGTCCAACATCCTTTACCCAATTTCAGATTCTTTGTAACCCCTTCAAATATCATATTTAAATGTTTGTCAAATGCAACATTTTAAAATAAAGTTACAACTTCAACAATATAATTAATATCGATAATTTTTCAGCTTCTCTGCCAACATTATCAGCGAGTCTGGGTCGACCCACTATGGAGACTTCGCCCAAGAAGAAGGGACGAGGCAGGCCTCGAAAACAAGAGAAAGAAGCCGTCACTTCTTCACCTGACTTGTTTAGGTAATATTATCAATATTTATCAAACCTTTATATCCTAATAGAACACATTTTAAACTCGATAAATTCATGAAGGCAAGTCATCGACCAATAGGTGCAAGAGGGGTATAGGCGAAGATGCAGACTCCGAAAGCGATGGCGGGACGATCTCGACAAATACAGGGACTGTATCGAAATTGCTCTCCATAAATCAGTAGAGATAATATGTGGAAGAGCTTAAGGAAGGGGTGCCCAGCAACGGGATTTTCTAAGCAAATATAAATAAAAAATAATCAAGATGTTAGGAGTTACGAAAATTGGGTGGAACTGTCAGTAAAGTATAAGTATGTCGCTTTTTGACTTCAGTGTGTAAATTCTAGTTTGATAAGAGGTGTTGATCTCTCGCTGATATACTTTATTAAAGTTAAACGTCACTTACCGTCACGGGCATTGCAGTCACTTGGTTTGGTACTTTATACTGGTGGTAGGTCTCTCATATGTGAGAGACCGCCTGAGTAGGTATCACACAGTTTATTTCTCCCGCCAAACAGCAGTGTAATTGCACTGTTGTGGTGCAGTTTAAAGGACATTGTAGCCAGAGAAACTACTGGACATATTGAGACTTAACATCTAATTCTCAGGATGGCGAGCGCAGTGGAATGCCAAGCATTGCTTTGTAATTCAAGGTGTTGTTTGGTTTTGCTACTATTCATGAGCGGTCGTATAGCTTACCATCAGGCGAACGGCATGCTTGTCTCGCCATTAATTGCAATAAAAAAGTGATATGGTTGTTTCGACTTTTCAATGAAATTGAATGTCAATTTTGAATATTTTGACCGTTTTTCTTTGCCAGGTCTAGGACCAGCACGGTCTTACGTAAGAAAACGTAAGTTGTGTAGAATAAAAAACAAATGTTATCAACTACGGCTTTGGCACGGCTAAAAACATGTGCATTAGTTTTCAATAGGTTACCTTCCATAGCATGTTGCTACATCAACGAAAAAAAACATTAGATATCATATAGCTTATAAGCTGCTATTTCTTTTGCGATTAATTTAATGTAATATTCTATATTATCGCTAGAAGAGCATAGAGCAAAGAGCACATACTCGTAGTTCTGTCCGCACAAGATTGATATTCCTTTATCGAAAATTTCGAGTGTTTTTTTCACTTGCACCTAGAAAGAGATCTAATATTTTGTGTACTAACTATAAATCCCTCCATAAAATACTAGAAAAAATAAACATATTAGAAAGCAAGATATATATTCAATGAATTCGTAGATAAACATAAGAAGAACACGAACAAAAAAGTATCTATAAGTCTTAGAAACTAATGCGCCGATAATCAGCCTTCCATTCAGTTGAACTGCTGCTTTCATTTCAGCTTTTTTATACAAACAAGACAATTATGGAAATCTATCTAGTACAAAATATCCAAGGACTTTACCATTGATAGCCATTTATATACCAAAAAATAAATATAAAATATGATATATTTTGTAATATATGTGGTATAAATTATTAACCTAAATAATTACATTTTTTCTAAAGATTTTTGACACACTATGTTGAATAAATGAACTAACAACGTATGTATGTGATATCAGGTCTTTACCGGGAGCGGATGGCAAAGCTACTTCAACTTCAGTTCCGGCGTCATTCCTGCAGTACCGGGGACCGGCCGGTGAAGTGGGGTCTGATAGCGACTTTGGATTGTCAAGGTAAATATTCATTCAATTCGCCTTATTGCTACAGCGTTTTGGGTCCTAATCCTAGGTTGCGTAATGCTGTACGTATATGTAAATTTGTTTAAAAAATTTAATATGACTTGTCTGGAATTAAAATCTTCACAGGCGTGATGATAGGCTAGCCGTATGTCATAACATTTGAAAAAGAAAAAGTCTTAGTATAAGTAGTGCCAGTGTTACTCCTGCCTACTTCTTTAGCGATATATAATTTGTGGTAGACATATTATCCGGTCTAATTCATAGATAGTTTTAAAACCTATTATGCTATCAAATGTTTTGTCCTTTTCGAACGATATTTGAATTCAGTTTGAGCGAAGAAGACAAAACATATGATAAATAAAATAGGTTTTAAAACTGTGTGCGAATAAGCCCGTCTGAATATAAGCATAACTATAATAAGACCATTCATAAACTGCACATACACAAATGCGCGAGTCTGTGTATAAAATGCTAATAATATTATGCTTGTGCCAGATGTTGAGTATAATTTGTACATTGATTGATTTGATTGAATGACAGTCTCCGTGGCGCATTTCGTTAGTCGCCGGCTGTGAAACGAGAGGGCGCGGGTTCGATCCCGCACTCTCCCCACCCACCAGACAAATATTTGTGCGAATCACCGGTATTCGTTTCGGGTCTGGGTGTTTGTGAGACTGAAAAGCCTTTCGTAGTTCCCGATACCCACGACACAAGACTCGATCTTAGTGTGGGGTCAAGACTTATGTATGTGACTGTTGAGTATTATTTATTAAGTTATTTATTTGCATTCATTCAATTGTTGTAGCTATTGGTCTTTAATGAAACAAATAAATAAATTCGGCATTCCATGTGTTGTTGCAGGTCGTCGAGCAGCAGCTCGGCGTGGTCGCACTCGTGCTCGTCGTGCACGCACTACGACGACGCCAACGTGTCCGAACACTCCTGCTCGCTCAGCACTAGTGACGGGTCAGTAGAAGTAGAATATATCGATAAATGAGTACATTTATCGATATATTTCATTTGTTCATACCAATAAGATATTTGTATTTGACACCAAAAAATATTAGAGTGCATACCTTATGTTATGTATTATACAGTGTTTAAGTTTACTAATGACCAATAATAATGTAAGCATTTTTTGTTTTTTATTTAATTTTTTGTTAGTAAGAATAATGAGAGTCACGTCGCATAAATAGTAGTTGTATTCTTTATTATTGTTAATCGCTGCCTGTACATTGTACAGCAATCTTCGAATTACGATTATGTCTTCATGCAAAGAGGTTAAACTATATTTTTATATTTCGTACTAGAGTATAACTAAAAATGATACTTATAATTTCAGTTCAAGTTACAATGAGACGCTAGATTCAAACCTAGAGGGCGGCAGTGGACCCGAGCCTCGGAGAAGGTCGCGGCGGGGTCCTAACGCAGACTTATCCGATAATGAACCTACTACTCCTGTCAAGGTATGTATGCGTTGTATTGGTGATATTGTGCCTCATATGTGAGAGGCCGCTTGGATAGGTACAATGAAAATCGTCTTTCTCCCGCCAAAGTATTATATACTTCAGTAGTATATACTTATTACATTATTGTGTTCCAGTTTAAGGGATATTGTAGTTAGAGTAACTACTGGACATATTGAGACTTAACATGTTATGTTTCTGGATGCTCGGCAACACATGCATGATCCAAGTGTTGTGGATGTGCATGGGCGGCAGTGATCACTCACCATCAGGTGACGTTTTCGCTCATTTGCCCGACATGTAATAAAAAAACTTACAGAGTAAAATATCGTTAAGAGTTAGATAGATAGAGTACTTACTATAGACCTTTCAACACTCGATTGATCAATATTTCTATGGTAGTATATATTCTAGTGCACGATTATACAATGTTGTTTTAACTGCAGTGAACTTAATAATACGAAACCAAATCAAGTATCTTCGCTAAGCCAACTTATAAACATTCAATTAAAAGTCAATAGTCTGCAAAAACTTAAATATTATCAATATTTTTAAAGGGACGCGGTACCCGATCGTCGACCTCGAAAACTCCCGTCAAAAATTCAATGTCGGATCTACAGTTGGAACCATTACAGCTTGTATGGGCTAAATGCAGGTAAGTATTAATTAAAGGCATTACTAATATTTAGTATTTAGGTTAGGAATTTAGGATTATAATAACATAAATATTTGTTAAATGAATTTAAAAGTAGCATACAAATATTCGTTAAGGTTGAACCCTTTGTAGTATTTTAACTACAAAATCGTTGGCCCCCGTTATATATAGTTTCTTGCTGTAGCCCCACAGTCGTCACAATAAATATCCTATAAATTTTATACTTTTTTCACAGAGGTTATCCCTGGTACCCAGCCCTAATCATCGATCCAAAAATGCCAAAAGGATTCATTTACAACGGGGTACCATTACCGGTGCCTCCACAAGACGTGCTTAACCTCAAGAAAAATCATTCCCACGAACCAGTACTATACTTAGTGCTATTTTTCGACGTGAAAAGGACTTGGCAATGGCTGCCTCCAAATAAACTGGAGCCTTTGGGTATCGACAAGAGTGTGGATCAAGCGAAACTGGTGGAGTCTAGAAAACCAGCGGATAGGAAGGCTGTGAAGAAAGCTTTTGGTGACGCCATGCAGTTCAGAAAACAAGTTGATGGAGAGGATAAATGACAAAGGTAATATAATAAATATTCTAATTCGTTCAGATTATTTTACCTATAAGAATATTTTATTTTAGGGTAGTTATTCATAAATTATCCTTATGCATATAGGCTTATAAAAATAAATATAGTTGGCTTCAACTATTTTCCGCATCAAAAGACTATCACCTTTTTTGGGACAGTATGCATTTTTTCGTTTGCAAGTTCAAATGCCTAAATAAATAATAGTAAATAGTTCATGCCTATGTTTTTTTAAGTTTTATAATCTATCTTCTTTTCTTATAAGAATTTCTATGGTATACGGTAAGTCCGTCAACCCGCACTAGGCCTAACCACTCTCAATCGTAGTCTCGATTGTAGAATAGGCTCGTGCCCTGTAGTGGGACGTATATAGGCTGATACAGATACAGATAATCTATCTTACGACAAATAAATGCAAAGTTACTACTCGGAATCTCTAGAATTATAATAAACATTATAATATGCATTTAATAAACATGATGTTTTTAATTGTAATTATTTTCCAACAGGCTTACCTACAGGTCTCGTCGGCCGCCGCGAAACAGAACATTCAGTTTCGGTAATTTGTCTCTCATGCAAATACGGAGGAGATTGAATGACTCAACGGATTCCAGTGATTAAATACTATAAGAACTTTAAAATCTTCCAGGAAAATTGTAAATTATTATTTTTTACTTTTGTAAAGATTATCAAATCTTTAAGATGTGTATAGAATGTTCTAGAGTAAAAAAAATTACATATTAAATCAATTGTTTGACTAATAAGGTCTTAAAAGTAGAATGGCAGAGCCAAATTATAAGATATGATCCTAAGGTTGTCTACTCGATTTAATTAGAGTATTGTGTAAAATATGTCACTACATCGTTTTTCTATTGTTGTAAGTTAAATGCATAAAGAATAATTGGAAGTGTATAATCTGTAAAAAAAATATTTAGAGCTTTATAACAATAAGGACATTATTCACATACTGTTTTAAAACTATTTTAGTTTTCGATGTTTTGTCCCTTTCGAACCACTTTTAAATTCAGTTTGAGCGAGGAAAACAAAACATTTGATAGCTAAAATAGGTGTAAAATTGTCTATGAATACCGCCGGTCGTGACATTTTGTGTAAAATGATATAAATTAATGATTGCGATGTTTAATTCAGAACTGAGTATTATTTGTCTTCACTGGGGCCTATAATAGCAGTTAAATTAGTTGTCTTGTGCTCTAGATATTTTAGTACTAAAATTCCATGTAATTGGCACTTAGTGCATAGAATATATTGAAGGTAATTTAAACCTTATCTCGAATAGATTAAAATGACCTAACAATGACTTGAAGTCATTGAGATTTGTTACTCAGATCTGCCAGAAATTAAATATACAATGTTAGATACTATTGAATTATTAAAATTATATTGAAATTGAAATACAACCCGCACTAGGCCAGCGCGGAGGACTATATGGCCTAACCACTCTCAATCGTACTGTCAATTGTAGAGTAGGCCCGTGCCCTGCAGTGGGACGTATATGGGCTGATACAGATACAGAAATTGAAATTATTGGGTATTGAAATTATCGAATGATAACATTTAACGTATAGGAGTGCTATTTAGTAAGTTACATCGGCAATCTTCGCGGTGAATGAATAAACCATGGCCAACTAACGATTGCAACAACTAATGGAATATTTCGGGTCTGGGTGTTTGTGAGACCGAAAAGTCTGTCGAAATTTCTAATACCCACGACAAACTCGATCTTAGTGTGGGGTCAGGACTATGTGTGTGACTGTTGGGTGTTATTTATTGTAATATAGGCCGTGTAGTCTCCTGTTATAATTTGAAATACACAAACACCCTTGCTATTCCGTGGTAATCGAGAGGCAAAAGGCGCAGTATTTTTAAATTTTCTGTTTTGGAATGTACGATAAACATGCTTTCTTCCTATCTAGGATTCATAAATGTATGTTAATTAGAAGTGCATTTTCTTGTTATGTTCTGTTTTTCGATAATGTAAATTCCAAATCAGCGAGTTTAAAAATGCCTGCCTTTGACAGTATTTTCATACTGCGTAATTATTGTATGGCATAGAATACAAATTACCAATAAAGTATGAAGTTTGCGCATAGAGATTGAAAATACATTCCTATGTATCGAGATTTGGTATAGCACAGATTATAGTCATTATAACTCTAATGGTACTGCAATAAATCAAATATAAAGGCATTTAAAAATATTTTAGTACATTGGCAAACAAATGAAAAATAAGATAATAAATTAGACTTAGAGGTTGTATTTTGAAATGTATTTGGCAATATCTAAGCATAATATGTAATAAAAATATGAAGGTATGATCCTAAACAGTACTTAGCGGTAGAAAATAATGTAAGATTGGTAGAAAAATATTTTTTTTTGTTAAATATTATTTTTCATGTACCATAAAATATTACTTGAATATTCTAATATAATCATTTGTATTTAAATCAAGTAAGATATATTCTTGTGTATAAAGTAAATACCTGAATAAATAAAATCTGCATATTATAGTACTGTGGTATGAATAAAAGTGTTTATTTATTAGATCTGTATGAACTTTTTTGTGTGTTTTTGTATGGTTTGTGTATGAGTATGACATAATTAACTTTGCTGATAAGATAAAAATTCATCGTATATATAAATGAATATTACGGTAGAATAGATATTCTTCATACATTCATCACATAATATGTAATAGTAGAAACATGACGACATTAAACTACAGATCAAACAACAATAAAATGATTAAAAGTGAAATTATCAATGTGCAAAATAGAAAAAATGAAATTGTTAAACAAATAAAATAATAAGATATTGTGGTAAAAAACATCCAATGGACATACCATGGAAAATTATATTTAATTATTGTTTACATACAAACTGGTGACCCATCCTATAGATTGTTATAATTAATGGCGTCATGTCATCGCCACAATAAAGCCCCATTTTCACGTAGAGTTTCTCGTGGCGAGAATCGTATACTATTATCGCATGGCAATAACTGCCATAGATTATTGTGCTCTGACATTTATTTTCATGATGCAAATTTTCTATATCCTTATGATTATCGTGATTTCGAGGCAAGAAACTCTCCTCGTGTAAATGGGGTACACATGCAAATGGAAAAAAAACTACAAAAGACTGAAAATATCTATCGTATCAGCAAAATTATGTATTGACTAAATAGTTGCAGCTTATTTTTGTTACTTTTAAGTATAGTGTTATACTTGTGACTGCATTTCTGTGAAAATCAACTGGATAGTTTACTTTCGACTTGTGTGGATGCGCCGATCCCATCGTCTTATTTAATTGTGTAATACTATTGTTGTTTTTATATTTGTCGCTAACGCTTGTTATTCTGGGAATATAAACTGATAAAATAATATTTTGTTTCTGTTTTCAATGAGGCCTATATTTTGTTGGTATTTACCTCCAAGATTTATAGTACCTAATTAACTTATGATGCTGTAGTTAAGGATTCATCATTCTTAGCTAAAAGAAAGCCGCTGTTATACATATAAAGGATTCGCAAAATAACCTGTTTGAAGAGCCCTGTGTCCAGTTTATGTATTCTGAATACAGTAAATATGTATATTAGTCTGCTAACCCGCATATGCCAAAGTGGTGGACTATATGGCCTAACCACTCTTAATCATACGATGGATAGTAGATGAGGCTGTGCCCTGCAGTGGGATGTATATGGGCTGATACAGAAATATGAATATTGTTTAGAGTTAATATGTACTGAGATCTTATATGACAGGATCATGCATAATAGTTCCTCCCATCACCAATATCATAGAATTTCTTTGGTAACATCATATTTTCAAATCAGAAACTTTTCAAGAGTAGAAACAACTTGTAAGTGGTAGGGTTGCTAGTATGTAAAGTTATAAAAACACGAATTGGAAAGAAAAATTCTACTACATAATATAATATTTAACTTATAACAATGTTTTCATTACATTTGCATAGTTCTTTTAATTGATAATGATTATACATAGTGCTTGTCCCATTCATAGACTTTGCCTGGAGTTGGTAGTGCATGTGCAGCTGCCTTGGGTGCCCTGTGGACCAATAATATTGATTGTCAGATACCATTCTATCTGAAATGGTAACTATATTTATTTTAAATTTATTTATTTAATGCTTGATGTACAAAAGTAGTGTAAATGATGATGATTTAATGCCTGAAACATTCAGTGCCAGTCAACCTTTGGGTGGTGCAAAGAGAAGGTTTATTGCATTGCATTTCTCACAAAAGAATTAAGCCTTGGCAGGTTATAGGGATAATAAACTTATCCAACTATAAACATTCACTTTAGTATTATTTATCATTGTCATCTTCAGCATTAGGCTACAGAATATAAGCAATCCTATTAATAACCATGATCTGTATCAACCAAACTGTATTCTGCAACTTCCTGTATAATTAATGAGATGAAACTTACCCTTTGTCCGAACTTGCTGTGAGCAGTTTGCTGGTGACGTCAACCGGTGGTGCTACCTCGCGGCGAGCATCCCGAGTGTAATAATAGTTATGGGCATGTCTAAAAAATAATTAGTTAAAAATATCATTGGATAATCAATTTTTAAAACACATGAGAAAGCATTAATTTAAATTTATATATTTTGATTGTAATACAGTAAATTTAATGATTTAAATGCAAGGATTAATTATAACTAATGCATTAAACATAATACAATAATTCTAACCTCTACGAAATTTACAAATTGTATTTATCAACATAAATATTAATCAGCAATTGTGCATTGTTTACTTTATATCTATTCTATTCATAAATAAATGTAATATTTTCGTAATACGATTTGCAACCTTCTATAAGAAGAAAATAAATGTAAACAATTTGACTATGATACAGAAAATTCGTAACTTACTTGTGTGTAACTCCATCAGGTATTTGTGGGGGCGGCTGCGTCCTCGCCGACACCAGGGGTTCGAAACGCAAAGCATTCGTGTGTTTTCTCTAAAATACAGTACATATTTACAACATTGTTTGAGGTTACATAATAAGCACACACTAATCGCTAAATACTTACTCCCAGAAGGAAGTTCCTTACGGCCTGGAGTATAGGCGAAATGTCACGTAATGGCACTTTAGCCTTGCTCATTGTTGTATATTTTCCTTATGTTTTTAGTAAAAAGAATGTAGTTTTTGCGAATGAAAACCAAAAGTCAAAACATCTGATATTGACGTTTGTCAAATTGACAGATACGTTCCATTTCCCGAAAATTACAGGAACCACGCAGGAACCCATGGACTTAATAATTAAGTCCATGCAGGAACCTAAGACTCAGTGACGCCTCCATTCAATTCTACATTTTCGGGCAGCAGCGGCAGCGCGGGTCGGTGAGCGCGATTTTCAGACATCAAACCTTTTGACTTTGCGCAGTCGTGTCGGGTAAAATCTTGTAATAATCAGTCAAATAAGGGTTTCACCTCGGATTGAGAAGGAGAGGGAGATTGAGCGCTGCCCACTCTCCGCGCTCTATGCCCTGTCTCTCAAAAATATATACGGCTATTCACACTAAAAATGTTGTAAGAAATATTTGTAGGTAATTTAATGCTCTACAATTTCGTAATAGATGCAAAAAGTATAAAAATAATAGGAAACGAGATATTTGCAAAAAACTAAAATTCGGGTCCTATACCTTTGATATCTCGCTAAGCGGCGTTGATCTTTTATGACATTTTTGAGTCATTGTTTAGAATATAGTTTGACTTGCCTTAGTATCATTGGGGCCTTCTTCAGTATTGGACGTTATAGAATGTATGTACTTCTTTTTTGCTGGCTGAGCCTAGTTATAGTTAAGAGCTTTACTGAGTACACCCGTGTGTGATGATATTATCATCTTACCAAAAACATAAATGTGAAAAGAGAGCCCAGTTTAATAATATGCCTTTGTGGTTGACTTCAGCGACAAAAAAGTGACAACTAAATGGGTGCCAAGTTCAACTGTCGGTCTTGAAATTTATTTATAACTAGCTGTGCCCGCGACTTCGCCCGCGTGGTATTTAACAAAAACTTTATTTGTCTAAAATAAAAGAATTTTTCTAAAATAAATGTAGCTTAAGTTACTTATTATATCAGCTACCTGACATTTTTAGAATATTTTTAAACCAAACAAATCAAAGAAACATAATGAGCTCATCCACCCGCGTGTTATAATACCATATTAAAAAAAAGCAACCTCAAAATTTAAGGGTTTATTTTTTTTCTGCGGAACTCTAATTTGTTTTTCAAATCTAAGTAACCTATGTTACTCCCGCAAAAAATAGCTATCTTTCAGTGAAAGTCCCGTCAAAATCGGTCCATCCATTTCAGAGATGAGCCGGAACAAACAGACAGACAGACAAAATTTTTTTAAAGATCAGTTTCGGCACAGGTATCGTGTATATAACGATATGTAGTTGGACTTTTTTTTTTATATTCACTTTTAAAACAGACACTTCAATTTTATTTATATGTATAGATAACGTAAAATAACTTAGGATCAAGTCTAAGGTCTGACTTGGCTAGTTTTCATAGAGTAATTATATTTTAGTCGTCGCAAGTTATAAGTTACTGGTGGTAGGTCTCTCATATATGATAGGCCATCTGGGTAGGTACCACCGCTATGTCTATTTCTCCCGTCGAAAAGCAGTGTAAATGCCATGTAGTTTCGGATCCAAGGGCATACTGAGACATATGGGACATATTGAGACTTAACATCTTATGTCTCAGGATGGCGAGCGCAGTGGAATGCCAAACTTATTGCTTGATAATTCAAGGTGTTGTTCGGTTTTGCTACTGTTTATTAGCGGTCGTATCGCTTACCATCAGGCGAACGGCAAGATCGTCTCGCTATTCATTGCAATAAAAAAAAAAGTGACTGCCTCGGTGGCGTAGTTGTACTAGGGTACAGTTACAAAGCTAAGGTCTCGGGATTAAATCCCGGGTTGGGCGAAGTGATATTGGATTTTTCTATTAATTATCAGGCACGCCACCTATCACATCGTGGGACGATACAACACAACATACTAGGCGAAATGTGGGTGCCCTGGTACCTGTGCCTACCGTTTCTGGGAAAAAGGCGTGAGTTTATGTATGTATGTATGTATGTAAAAAAAAGTTCTAAAGCTGTAAGTTATTTTTTATACTTCCGAAAATGTTGATTGCTGGTAGAAACTACCCGTCGAACACAGATCCTCCTCCTATGACTGTTTTAGTAAGGTTTCATACTATATGAATTATTATTAAGTACCTACTAAAAAAGTAATGGATTCGATTTTCGATGGCTAGTCGTGTATTTGTGGTTATAAAATAATAAAATACAATTAATATTCAACTATTTTATTAAATAAACGTGTCCATCACAATGAGATTCAACTCTTAACATTGTATAATAAACAAATATTTAATATTACATTATTATTCATACATTAACAAATAATCCGTCAAAAAGTCTCATAATTACTATTTACAATTATTTAATCACATATACTAATACGAATAGTCACTAAATTCTTTAGTACTCAATGGTAACACATTTCGTTTTCAAATATTCGTTGAGGGCTTCTTGACCTGAAACAAAACAAATATTTTAGAACATTTTATTTATCATTCAGCCCATAATGGAATCTGTATTCTCTTAATTAAATATCACTTAGTATAGTTCATACGTCGGTCAATTAACTATGTACCATCAGCCAATATTATATGCCATGTTCTCGTTAGGGTAGCACAGACCAGGACAGCATGGCAAGGGTTGGCATCGAAAAGCATTTCTCGATGCCGCCACATAAATTTAAAACAATGGAATTTATGTCGTATTCCCATCAGATAAGTTTGAATATCCTTTGGTAAAAAATTGAATTCCTGAAATGGTTTAAAGATGGGCTTATTTTCTGAATAGATTACTTGTGTTCTCATATATTATTATGGGAGGACGTATACAGCGCCTTTAGCGCTTATTTAAGGAATTAAAAATGACTAAAACACTAACTAAAAATAAAATCCCATTATATTAAATAGATATATTACCCAAATCCTTTCCGAATCCGGACTGCTTGAACCCTCCGAAGGGCGCGGCGACGTCGGTCTTGTTGTAGGTGTTGACGAACACGGTGCCCGCGTCGATGCGCTCGGCGAACGAGAGCGCGCGCGTGACGTCACGCGTGAACACGCCGCTCGCGAGCCCGTACTCCGTCGCGTTCGCGCGACGTATCACATCGTCTAGGTTTCTGAGGAGAATTGTTTTGTTAAGACATGTGTGTGTGCTTTAAAAAAACATAAATAAGCACATCAGCCCTGATCCCACATTAAGATCAATTAAGTCTTGTGTCGTGGGTATCGTTTCACAGCCGGCGTCTAATCAACTGAGCCACGATGGCTGTCAGAAGTAAATAGTATTTTGCATAATGTTTCGAATCTTTTATTAATATGGTCACTGCTTTCGTGTATTTTAACTTAACTGTATTTTCCTTTTTTAAGTTACAAACCTCTCCTAAATGAATAGCAGTGTTTACCAATTACTACTCAACACTACGTATTACCATCAATGATGACTTTTCAAAATATATTAGGATAACAATTATAATTGATGCAAACAAATCTAAAGTTTTTTTGTTTCAATTTTTTTTTAATACAGAATGTAATTAATGTCTCAAATTATATGAATTAGTGTTATGTGAATTATATCAGTATAATTAACTTACTTGCTGCTAAACTTGCTGATGATCATAATAGGTCCGAATGATTCCTCTTTAGCGACGAACATGTCATCAGTGACGTCAGTGAAGATGGTTGGCTGGAAGAAGTATCCCTTGCGGTCGACGCGCTTGCCGCCGTAAACTAACCTGGCGCCCTCCTTGATACCGCGCTCGCAGTACTACGGACAAACAATATTAAATTATAATCATTTAGAAATTGATTAATTATTCGAAAATATTGTAGGATGAAAAACGTTTTATAATACTTGTGCTTTATACCGGATACAAAATATTGATTGATTGAAATATTTTAGAGCATTTATTTGGATACTATTGGTAGTTTTATCGGAAAAAAATTAAATAAAAAGAAAAAAAAGCAATCGAAGATGTTTTTGTCACCAAATAAATACTTCAAAGATATATCAATATTTTATTTATATTTAATTTATACCTTACCTCATGCTTATTTACGAAAGCATAGTGGTGTTACAAGTCATATGTTTAGTCAAACTTATTCTTAAGTTATCTTTTAACCATTTCATAATTTTACTTCAGAGCAATCAATATAAAGTATGTACCTCGATAAGTTTATCCATATGCGCCTTATGGTTCTGTGGTCCGTGGGCAGTTCCTCTATTCAGCGGGTCTCCGATGCTCATCTTCTTGGTCTCTTCTACGACGCGGCGAACAAACTCGTCGTGTATTCTCTCCTCCACGAATAGACGGCCCGCCGCTATACAGTTCTCGCCTTTGTTGAAGAATACTGATGCCATGCCCTAGGATAAATATATTTTTTATTTGGATGTAACAATGATGATGAATGATGAGATATTTTTTTTTATATTTTCCTCTTTATTTGGGATCATTACACAAGAAAGAAATAATCTAAAAGTATAAAACATTTGTTTTAATATATAACCAATTAAGTCAAATTTATTATTTTTTGTGAAATGGTTATTACTTTCCTTTTGAAAATCTGAAGAAAGAAAGGTTTCTGCCTGTGCTTGGTGAAAAGGCAGGGTTTTGTAGTTTGAATTATGTTATTTTTATTTGTATTAACTTATATTTCAGAGCTATATTTTGAATGTACTATTTTACCTGTCTCACAGCCTTGTCGAGATCACAGTCTTCGAATATGACAAGAGGCGACTTGCCTCCCAACTCCAGTGATACTTTCTTCATGTTGGACACAGCACATGACTTCATTATAGTTTGACCTGATAAATAAAAATCACACTGAAGTTTCTTCGATATTTCAAATTATTATTTGGGTAAAAATATTTAAAGTAAACATAACTTCGACACCCGTTTTAAATTATTTTTATTGCTTTATTTAATTATACATGCTAATATTAAAATTTTTATATGTGCGAAAAATCAAAACAAAACAAAATACATCATATTTTCTGTAGCAATTACTTCACGTAACTCAAAACAATAAATTTGGTCCTTCCAAGCCAGACGTTCCATATTCAAAAAAATCAAAATGGCGGCGTACCGATCTCCGTGCTGCCGGTGAACCCTAGTTTCCTGACTAGCGGATGGTCCGCCAGCGCCTGTCCGGCAACAGTACCGCTACCAGGCAGGATGTTGATCACTCCGGGGGGAATACCCGCTCGCACTGACAGCTCCGCGAACTTCAGGGCTGTTAGCGGACAGACCTGCGGAAAAATTAACTTTATTGGTATGGAGATAGGGTGCGTTTTTGCTAAATCGTAGTTCCGTATGTAAGGAAAAAAGGATTTAATTTATTTAGAAATAATATGTTTTTTGGTTAATTCTTGGTTTCATAACGTAGTTTTATTTTAAAAAAACTGAAAAATTTCGTAGATTTTGTGAAATGATTTTAACAAACATTAACATAATCCACTGTTATGTTGCATGATTCAACATATTCAAATTGTATTTGTCAAGGCTATTTTTTGTCGGGACAAAACATTCTATTATCACGTCACATACTTAGTTTGCGTAACACACCCACAATTTTGCACTTCTGACTATTCTTATATACAATATGAATACATTAAATATACACTTATGTTTTTATGATTTTATTTACTCACAGCAGCAGGCTTCATAACAACAGTATTCCCTGCAGCCAAGCACGCAGCCATTTTCCAAGAGAGCATCATCAAGGGATAATTCCACGGGGTGATCAGAGCACATACACCAATCGGTTCCTTCTTGGTCATACATAAGTTCCTATTGGGTCTAGCGTGGTTGATAGGTATGGTAGCTCCTTGGATTTTGTCGCACCAGCCAGCAAAATATTTCCATGTGTCTATGGACATGCCCACGTGTGTTTTTAATGCTAGGGTGTAAACTGCCCCGGAGTCTATGGACTCTATGGTTGCTAACTCTTCTTTGTGTTGCTCCATTAGGTCTGCCAGTCTGTAAGTTATGAAGATAGTATAAGTCTGGTGTCGTGTTTACTTAGCATATGTAACAAATTGTTGAAAAATATAAAGTATATTTGAAAAGGCAAATGTTATGGTTATGTTAATCTGCATTATTTTTCTTTTTTTTATTATGGAAAGGCAAAAAACTTATACCCTTTTTCACTTTTAGCTAGAATAAATAACCTATACGATGTATAGTGACCTTTTTTAACGTGAAAGTTATTTTAATAAACCAATCAATATCTTTTGAACAAATTACTTATTTGATGAACAAATATACATCAATATTACATTTTTATGTCGCAAAAATAATTCTTACTTGAAAAGCAGCTGTCCTCTCTCCCTTGCGCTGATTTTGGACCATTCTCCCTCCTCGAATGCTTTCTTGGCCGCCTTCACCGCCTTATCAACATCGTTAGCGGACGCGCTCTGTACCTTGCAGATTACACTCTCATCCGTCGGGTTTATTAGGGTTAGTGTTTTACCTGTGGAAATATTATTTTTGTCACTTTGGTTGTCTTTATCCGAATTATATGGGTTTGGCACTACTTTATGCGTGTTTCAGAATTATTTATTTTATTACGGCTGAGTGACAGGAAATTCCCAAATAAAAACAAATATAGGAAATATTATTTCAAATCGTGCCTTGGCTTGATCCTGTGAACAATCTCTCAGATCCCCATGACACAATTTATACACTATACTATTCGATAAAAAAGACTGAATATTTACAAAAACTGTCAATAAAAAATATATATAATAACTCACCACTGTCAGCATTAACAAACTCCCCGTTAATAAACAACTGTGTAGGGAATTTAATCTTCATCTTATTAACATCCATTTCAACGCCTTCATAAACCACATCTTTACTCGCCGACCCGCCTCGAGACTTCAATATGGCCATAGTGTAAAACTCCTCAAATGTCGTATTCATATAGATATCTTCATTCTGTAACTCTAGATTCGATATATCTTTAACTTCTTCAACGAGTCTGACGACATCCATAGACCCGGCCCCTGATGAGAAAAAGTCAGTGTCGTTGTCGATGTCGATTCTGAGAATCGCCTTCCAGACATCCCGAACGCCTTCGACGAATTGCTTCTCTTCGTCAGTTATTTCTATACTGACTTTCTTTTCATTGGCTTTGAAGAAGTTCTGTGCGTTTATCATTTTTCCGTTAACTTTTAGTCTTTGGATGTTTAGCTGAAAATAAATTTACACGTTGATTTTTTTTTCATGTATTATTCACGTGTATATACCCAAAGGGGTAGATAGTAGGGCTATCCATACGCTGTTCACCTATATTTTAGTATAAAACAATTGATTTAGTATATTTTTAAACTGAAAATTCAAACAAATTTGAATGTCCACCCTGGGATTCGAACACAAAACCTCACAGTTCACAGCCATGAAGCTACTATAGAAATGAGGCGCCAATTTTAATTTATGCAAAAAATCTTATGCAGTTAGAATTAGAGACTAGAATATTTTAATTATTCCCAGACACGGATCAAATACTAGCAAGTCATAAAAATATTTGCGTCAGTATCAAGGCCAAACAAAACACTACAAGTCTAGTTTTGCTAATCAGTTTTTTGCATTGTGAATTTCAATTAGACTCGCGTAGCCAATTTAAATGTAAATATCCGTCGCGTTTAGTCGCAGTATTTAAAAACATTAGATTTAACTTTATAATTTTGTACCACACTATTCGAGCCAGCCCATTTCTTCATCTTAAGATAGGTAAAATATTGAGAATAGCTCTCCTTTTCTCTCTTATTCAACTACAGGAACTATCATGCTGAAAACAGGCCTTCATCAAGGATCTCCACATCGACTTGGTGTTTGCACCTAGTTCTACTACGAAAATAAATACGGTTCTATTCATAGACCGTTTTATAATCTATTTTAGTTACCGATTGTTTGTTCTTTGACTTTTGAATTCAGTTTTAGAGAAGAACACAAAAAATTTGATGGCCAAAATAGATTTTGATACTTTCTATGTACGACCGTAAGCACTAGCACCTTACAAGCTATTTCAAAATCTCCACTAACCTTAACACCATCATTAGCAGTAATCAACAGCCCAGCTTCGTGGACCACAGCTGGAACATCCAGACCTGGTATCACTAGTTTATCACCATCGGCCTCATACTCCGCCTGCCACAATGAAGATCCGAAGAACTTAACTTCTACGTTGGTCTCACTGTCTTCCACGATACCTTCTTTCGTCTGGGGTTGGATGAATGTGGTAGCTCCAGGGGAAGAGTCCAGACCTCGGATGAAATTGTGCAAGTCTACACCGCCTTTGGACCAGTCGATCTGTAGATTAAGGAGTTACGTGAATACGAAATACTTATTAACTATATTAATTAAATTAGGAATGAAGGTTATTTAAATGTTTTGATGGTAGCGGAAATTATGAAGGAGTGTTTAAGATACAGGTAAATAATACTTCTTTTCTCTTTGTATATTCCACATATCATAAGTAAAAAATAAAACTCATTGTTAAAGTACTCACTAAGCTAGTAAAGTAATTTAACATTTTACTAAACGTAAAAGCAATTAAAATGGAAATATTGAATTGTTAAGTTAATTAAACTATAACAGGGATCAAAACATAATAAAATAAGGCATTAATAGTCCAATTAGTTACTAGATATTATTTATAAAAATTACAACGAAGTTATATTACTTATCCAATATGAAGGAGAAATTGACATTGATCACGCAATCACAAGTCACAAGACTAGCAATTTCAAAGGACATTTGAACATACCTGATGTGTTTCTGGTTTGAACAGCGCCGGGTCATATGTGGCACCTTCTTCTGTCTGTTGTATTTTAGGTGCTGTTCCATTTGCTACTAAATTTACAGCTTCAGCTAAAGCTTTGATACCTGTGAAAGAATTTTCATTATTGGCATCTTCATTGTCAGTACTGGATACCTATTCTCTCTACATTAAAAGGCGTGAATTTATGTATGTACCTTAAAGATAAAGAAAATCATCTTGAGGATACCTACATTCCATAGAGATCTTAATAAAATTTTCTTTAATCTATGGTAAATAAAGTCCGCCAATCCGCAATAGACCTAAGTGGCCCAGGGCCTAAACCCTTAAAATTTAACTCTCGTTTCTAAGTCTCGTGTTTAGCACTGGGCTATTATGGATCGATTAAATTTATAAGACCCCTCTTTTGCGTCGAGGGTTAAAATAAATAGTTATTCTATGTGTTTACCTTCTGGGTACAAATATTTGTTGTAAATAGTGTCTACGGTGTCATCTATAGTGCAGGGGAATGATCTTTGGATGAGAATTGGGCCGGTGTCGAGGCCGTCGTCTGCCCAGAAGATTGAGAGACCGCATGTCGTATCGCCTTCTATTAGTGTCCTGGGAACAAAAGGAAAAATATAAATATATAAAGGTTTTTTTTGTTTCTTTCAGAGTTGGAGAAGAGTTGTTATTATAGGTAAGTAAAATAAGTAATACAATATCATAAATGATGCAGATACGGATTCAGCTTTCGTATTTATTTTTGTCGATAAGAGTTTTTTAACGCACTTCTGTAATTCAAAAACTTGAACTTTTAAATGTTGTTGCTAACATACCTACATATTATTGTGTGTGGGTATGTATATTATACACCTAAAAACAACGTGTTTATTTACCTAAATTTCCATTCCTTATCAATAAATGGAGAGTTGAACCCGCGACCTCGAGCTCTTAAGTCATTGACATATCAACACAGATGTTCACTTGTTACCGATTCCATTAATAAAACGTGTCAAGATATTTCTATTGACTGTCGTGGAAATTGACCAATCGAAACTCATTAAATCCAGTTTGAACCGGTTATAAGCGGTTACAAAAGCTAATTTGAAGTGAATGGTTCACTTCATCCGACAGTGTAATGTATCTTTGATTATAGTAAATGTGAATTGATCTATTTAGGACACGGTAACATACTTGGGTTGGTAAATATAATAGATATTCTTTCAAGGCTTTCTATTGTATTGTTTGATATACTTTTTCACCCTGAAAGTAATGTCTTCACAGTCGATAATATTTATGGTAATAGTCAATAATAGTCACATAAAAACAAAATTTAACGCTAATAATGTACCGTATTGAGAAATAAAAGTAAGAGATTTACTTTTTTTAATTAAGATAAATCCCAATTAAAGATACGGCCGTTTCGTTAGGAGTACCAGAACTGGTATATTGAAACTCCCGGTGAAGTAAGATTGAAAACTTAATAAATATTGGTAAAAAAGGTTACTAATGGATCGGAGGATACTGTCAAAAATACCACGACATCACTTTAACAGATATGAAGTAGCTGAATGGATGCTACTGTTGGTAGGTCTTTCATATGTGAAAGGCTGCCTGGGAAGGTACCACAGCAATGCTTTTTCTCCCGCCAAACAGTATTGCAAATGCACTGTTGTATTTCGGATTGAAGGACATTGTAGCCAGAATATCTACTGGATATATTGAGACAACATCTTATGTCTCAGGATTGCGAGCGCAGTGGAATGCCAAGCCTTGCTTTGTAATTCAAGGTGTTTGGTTAAGCTACTGTTCATGAGCATTCGTATCGCTCACCATCAGGCGAACGGCATGCTTGTCTCCCTATTCATTGCAATAAAAAAATGCCTACGAGAGTCCATACAAAACTAAAGTTTCATTCAAAAATTGTATTTGACTGAAAAATGTAGCTAGTCTGTTATTCTTGGAATGCTTGCAATAAACATGAACATGAAAACTTGTGAATGAAATAAAAACGACATTAGAATGACCTTCAAGTCAACCAAACGTATTATCAATATGGAATCGAGTATTGAGCACTAATAACATTTGGGCAAACATAACTGTCGGAACAATGGACATGTAATCCATTTTCAACATTATACCAATGAGGTATGGATCAAAATGGAATATCGATAAAGCAATGACGTATTGTTGCGAATTTTTTTGCGTTGTAGTTTATGCATATAATTTATTCTTTATCTATTTGAACACGTGGTTTGCATACATAAGTCTGAACCAGATAAATTCGGACATATAGGGTATATTTTAATTATATACAATATGCATATCAACAATTAACTTGGTCTATTTATGGCGACAACCGTATTTAGCTGGTAATTAGTCACAAATCGAGAAAATGAGTAGTTTTTCTATAGATAGATTGCATTTATTTGTTAAGCAGATTGTTCTCAGCATATTGCTAATCCTTATTACGACCCTGGAGATTTATATTTTTGACAATAGCATAGGTATTGCTAAATGAGATAGAAATACCTAGGAGAATACTACATTAAGTTAACTAGCAACAACGACTATTCGGGTATAATATAAGTCTATATTAAACTTATATTGTAGTTAATTTACGTGAATGAAACTGCGGGATGCTGTATTTATGTAACGACGGAGGTAATTATGGGAACACCGCACGAGGAAACTAAATTATAATGCATACTAACTACCGCAAATTGCAAAAGTTCACTTATGACATTTTGGTTTAACTATAAACAATAATAATGGATCTATTCTTTAACATTCTAAATAAAATTAGTGATTTATACTAATATACATACGGTCGACAAAGTAGAACATTATAAAGCATTAATAATAATTCAAGTTTTCTCCCAACAATATACATACATACATACATAATCGTCACGCCTGTATCCCATAGGGGTAGGCAGAGACTATAGACCGCCACTTTGCTCGATCCTGGCATACTACTTTCGCTTCATCCACTTTCATCAACGTCTTCATGCATTCTCGTCGGTTCAGGGTACTTTTAACCTGACCCTTGTTGAGGGTATCACCGATTTGGATGGTGTATGTTCGGTGAGGTCGACCCCTACCGACTCTTCCATCCACACTCGCATTATGTATTTGTTTCGTAATTCTCCTTTCATCCATCCTTTCTACATGACCAAACCATCGTAACATTCCTTTCTCAATTCTCGTCACTACATCCTCTTTCACTCCACAAGTTTCCATCACCACGCTATTTCGCACTCTGTCACACAAACTTACACCACATCATATCACATCACTCCCAACAATATCATCAAAACAAAAAGGCAAAAGTTAGAAGATGTTTACAATTGATTACAATATTGCAAAAACTTTTACTACCGTCACCGAAATATGAGATCCAAACGTACTTAAAAAAAAACCGTGACACAAAGTTAAAAAACAATCACATGAATATATTGTAAAATCTTTCAAGACCTATCGACATTTGTTTACTATTATTACTTAATGTAGTGGAAAATCCGGATACAAAACAGCTTATTTCCTTTCCCTGCATGTTTATGGACGTTACCTAACAGTAAGTAATTTGCGGTAATCATGTTTCCAGTTATAACTCGGTACCTATGTTCCGTGATCTATCATTTTATTTAATCTTTGCATAAAACTATATTTACAAAGCTGAAGAGTTTGTTTGTACATGGTAATCTCGGGAACTACTAGGTCGAATTGCAAAATCATTTTAGTGTTGGATAGGCCATTTCTCGAAGGAGGATACAGAGTTATTGGTATCCAGTTAAAGTATGTAACGGGGCTTTTAACCCCGGAAAATGATTTTCATGCGGGCGTAGTCAGGAGCAATAGTTGAGGGTTACTCTAGAATATCTGTATGAAGTTCAAATCTTCGGACGTCGTACGTTAAACTGTGCGAATGTGCCTAGGTACTCTACAAAATGTTCGAATCCTCTATGGTACGTCGCGTCGTAACCATAGGCTAAGTTCGGATTGAATAATAAGTATCACAGAGAATTGATTTTTAGAAGTGGACAATTTATAATTTACTTCAGACGTCGAACGTGCTATTCGCACGTTCGGACTTTGTTTCGGATCATAGAGTAACCCCCCTTGCCTTTGCATAAATTAATAGCCCTATAAGATGTATAGATGTCATTCCACGAAGAGGTGAAAGGGACGATCTTTGACTATGGATACATAGTGTTGTAGACTGCATAAAGATCTGTCTGTACTTTGCTGAATCTTTATGTTATTATATTCTATATCATGTTTCATAGTAACTTAATTCCATAATACTACGGATACACTTGTATAATTTTCTTAAGTCGCTTTTAGTTGAAAATATTTCTAAAGTTCAAAATCGTAAACTTAGTTATTTTCCACTCAGCCCTCTTTCCAACAAATTACATAAAGATCATATTAAGGGCTGTTACACAATAGTTCACCTAAGCTCTTACAAAATTCGATGTTTTCAATGTTACACATTACATAACATTACTGCATCCGATAGTATTTCAAACGTGTTATAAGTTTCGACATTAAAATGCGATAGTCAATAAATTCTTGCTTGTATTGCTAAAGTTAGATACGACGCGACGTGAATCCAGTTTGAACCGGTTACACTTCGGAGTTCCCATGAACCGGAAAAAGTGATTAGAAACGTGCTGTTTTTATAAACATTACAAATAATAATGTTTATTAATAGTCAATTAGCACGCACTGTAACGGTGAAGGAAAACATCGTAAGGAAACGTGCTTACTATAGCGATTTTTAAGAATCTCTGTGGCATGTAAAATCCGCACTATTTCAGCGTGGTGGACAATATGGCCCCTCTCAATCGTACTCTCGAATGTACAGAAGACACGTACCCTGCAGTGGGATGTATATGGGATGATACAACAACAAAACAAATACTTCCGTATTTTTTATTTATAATATTGTTTAGTTTATATGGAATTATGATTGGCTTTGTATTGTTTAGTTTATATGGAAAAAGTACAGTAAACTTGATAGAACGGAATAAAATTATCTTCGTCCTATATTTGCATAACATAATATAAATCTTTTAAAAAATACCTTTGTTAATGTTTTGTTTCTATACAAGGAAACAGATTAATAAGTCAATTAAGATGAAAGTTATGAAGAACAACAAACAGTACGTTTTTATGATGAAAATGAAAACATTAAAGCCTCAACGACTGAGTCTACGAAGATGCGCTATGAAAGACATTGGAAAGTGATAATTAATATATTCGAATATTGTACGGAACCCAAAACACCCAACAAAATTATTCCAAACTAGTTTCGGAAAGCAGACAGTTGTGATCTTTGCTCTTCAGAACTGGTTATGTTCGGTTTTGTTTGGTTTGCCGAATTTAAAAACAATCTTGTTTAGAATGTTTTATTGATGATATTCATTTTTATTAACGTCTAAATGCTTATACGGCGTCTGTTTTTCATTGCATAAGTTTATATTTTTTATGTAGCGTATATTTAATTTTAATTGTGAAAGTTAAGAATGTTTATTGTAAAAGTTAAGAATAAGTTTAAGTAAACGAATTTACATAGGTATTGTAAAATATGCTTCCAATGCAAATATCAAAATATTTTAAAATTATATTTTTGCATCACGTAATTTCACAATTTTATACAAGACGTTTGAACTACACAAATATTTATATCGACGCAATTTACGTGACGATATACAATGATTTGCATCTTCGTAATATTTATACTTATCATTAAAGGCACAGTCCAAAGAAACAGATCACGGTTGTAGTTTGTGAGATATCAAGTCTATACAAATTATTTGATCGGTACTTGTTTGTCTTTTTAAATAACGAATATCAATGGCACAAAAATAACGAGATGGCTTGATTCTCCTAGTTCAATAAAAATGATGAACCAAAGCCCAGTGGCGCAAAGTTATTATGACCATAATCTTAACTATTAGAGATGTCAAATTACAGGAATCATCCAAAATAAAAGTTATGGTCAAAGTTTCTTCATGCAACTAGGTCTAAGAAATTATCTAGTTCGTATATTTTCACGGCCGTCTTTTGAAACCCAAATGTACTGACGGACCTTCTTATCTTTAAATCAATGGCCAGAGAGAATATTATTTTGAGTAATATACAACTTACCAGTTAATAGAAGAAGCTCCTCTATGCCTCGGCAGTATACTGGGATGGTAGCAAATACTCTCGTACTTCGGATATGTGATCACTTCCATGGGAATGAATTGTGAGCAGAACGGCAGTACATTGAGGTCGGCGTTTACCTGCAAGACAAATTTACCTTTATTTATCACGGTAATAAGGTCTATAGACATCTTCCGTGGCGCAGTTTGTTAGACGCCGGCTGTGGAATGGGAGGCCGCGGGTTCGATCCCCGCACCCAAACAAATATTTGTGCGAACCACAGGTATTTGTTTCGGGTCTGGGTGTTTGTGAGACCGAAGTCTCTCGTAGTTCCTGATACCAACGACTCAATACCCGATCTTAGTGTGGGGTCAGGACTATGTATGTGTCTGTTGGGTGTATTTATTATTTGATAGCTATTAGTTTGTAGTTTTTGGTACCGGATTCTAGGCGTTTTGTTTGTTGACTTTGACTGATTTCGTAGAATTATTTGAAGCAATCTGGCATGATATAGACTGCATACAATTCATCGTATTAAAGGAAGTATAGTCATGATATATGTACTTATTAAATGTTATTATTTTAAAAGTGGTAGAGCCACGTTGTTGTCAGTGATATTGCCGAATGTCTAATACCAGTTTCTTTTCCCATCCCTTTTCCTGCCCGCTCTCTCCCCGATTTCATGGGTCGGGAATGAATCCATGATCCAAGCGATGTGGATGTTCATGGGCTGCAGTGATCACTTACCATCAGGTGACGTGTTTGCTCGTTTGCCATACCTATACATTAAAAACTGCCATATCTTTTTCCTTCTCTGATATCCATACCAAGTTGTCTGGAAAGAATCGCCTAGAGCGATAAGACCGCCATTTGTAGTAACATTGTATGTTATTTCTGTATATTTTTAATTCGTTTTTTCTGTGTGTACAATAAAGAGTAAATAAATAAATATATATTTACATTAACCCAAATATTATATTTCAAAGATGGACGCGAGATACCACACGATAAATTTTAAAATACATAATATAGAACGCATATAATAGATAAATATAATAAATAAGTTGCAGCTGACTGGAGTAAACAGAATCACACGAGGGTCAAGTTCGGCAATTATCAAATTTCAATACAAAGAAGTGATATTATTTGCAACAATATTTACACACGAAAACATCTCGGCAGATAGCGTGTTCCATGGTGGTAGATAAACTATGGGTTATCGAGTTTATGTCCTGCAATTAACACATGCTTCGTAAATACTGTTACATATTATTGTGTAATACTTTATGTACGCTATAAATATATAAAGCTATAATTATGTAACGCTATTTAGCGGAATTTCAAGAAATGAATTTATAAAATGCATCTTCCGAAGTCAGTGTGGCGTACGTAATTCTTACTAATTTCCCTTAAGGCCAGCGCAGATCGGGACGGAATGGCAAAGGAATCGAAGCGTTATAATTTACCCGCTATATTAATTAAGTATAGGCATTGTATTTTTAAATTACTATACTATAATGGGAAAATGAGAAGAGACTGGTTCACTTCCGTGCAACTAATCATCAAGGAAAACGTAACATGATATACCTATTACCTACCTATATGGAAATAGATAATAATATATTCCTCGTTACTATAGGTAATAGCCGTACGGGGTATATAGAGGGAAAAAGCACATGGAGATATAGTTTATCAACTCAATCTTTTATTATAACCCATGATTATAACTGCTTTTATATGACATTTACTACATAGGGGATACCATAGAGTTTATATACTAAAAAAACCTAGAGATCTTGTGTTCGATTTTTAATTTAGCACTTCACTTCGTATGAGATATTGCTGAGGGATTTTGGATAGAAAAGTGTCATACAACTTGCCCCGTAGTTGATGGTCTGACCGCTATCACAATGCTTGGGACAAAAATAATCTCGGCTGAATAGGGTCAGGGCGTATAGAATTCTACTATAGTACCCCCTAGCTATCGTAGGTCACTAAATGGGGCCGTTGGGATCACCGGGTGCCCTCACCAAAAATGATCTAGAGGCGAACGCCTGAACAAGATCAAAGAGGGCATTTACGTGCTCCCTCACCGAAGATCGTCGAGATGATAGGTCTCCGAACTGTATCGAGTGTCTACGGAATAGTACCAAAGGAGTTTCGTTAGTAGAGACCAGAGTCACCCTGATTTTGCAGAGGGTCATCGAGGGGTTTTGATCGGTATGCCGGCGTAGGATATAAATTAGAGGGCATTAAACTCCACGTACCGAGCTGAAAAGCGGTAACCTCGACATACCATTCCTGCTTACTCCTACAGAGTTTACGGGAAGAAACTCATAACTAGTTTTCCCCTCATCTACATACCATGGTGTGAACGTATGTATACTAGGACGAAAAATTGACTACAATGCACTCAACATAAGTGCATTGCACCAGTGCATGGTGGCTTGTTTTATCAGACCAGACGCGACCGTCAACATGGGGTCGCGGGTTCAAACCCAGGGCACACCTCTGACTATTCGGAGTCATGTGTGTATTTATAGTCAATCACCACGCACAGTTGACGGTAAAGGAAAACATCGCAAGGAAACCTACAAACCATAGCGATTCGGAGGAATTTATATGGTATGTAAATTCCGACAACCCGCACGAGGCTAGTGTTGTGGACCATACGGCCTAACCTTTCTCAATCGTACTTTCAATTGTAGAGGAGGCTTGTGCCCTGCAGTGGGACGTATATGGGCTGATACAGAAGTGCATTGCAATCCGCTGGATTGATATCTGACTTCGGTCGACAGAATAATTATGCAAGCTTGATGGAAGATGAGCCCAACACGATACATTCACTTGAGTTATTCAATACCGATCTTAGATTGGTCTTGGAAAATAACTCAAGATTCTACATAATCATAATGATACAGTTACGTGGAAAACTTTGACTTTACGCGGCAGCCATTGACACATTGAGCACGCGACATAAATACGTTTTGAGATGTTGATAAATAAGGTCATAATGCTAGGAAGTTTAACTGATAGAATTGGCGCGAGCACGGAGTTCGGACGTGTGATATTACATGTTTACTACTGTTCGCAATTGGGTGGAGAAAAAAGCATATTAAATTTTTGTCCTATGAATTCATATTCTAGAACACTCTCTTCCTTCTCTTCGGGCTACCAATTCTACTCAGACATTTGTTTATTTTTTTAAGGTAAGTCTACTCATTAAGCAATGAAGAAATGAAGTTCTATTCATTTAAGGGTTTGACTTAAGGCAAGCATACAATATGTTACAAATAACTTTCTTAAAAAATCATAAATGTCATCATAATTAACATCAATAAACATGCCATAATTATTGTCATACAATCCCTAAGATGTTAAAATGAATCACCGCTATTCAATTAACATAGTGCTATGACAAATGATTGACATGATGCAGGTATCTCCTCAAAATGGTGTTGTTTATACTGATCACATGATGTACTTACCGATTTGTACTCTTCTAAGACCTCTGGTATGACTTTTCCTTTGACACGCCATGTCTTGTATTTGAACACTGGTTTACCGTTTTGTGCAGCAATTGTAGCTGAAATAAAAATAAACAGTACATAATTGTATATAAAAATCACAACATTTTACGGCTTTAAAAAGTAATTAATTCGCGTGCATTGAGTTGGAATGAAAATAGTTCTCAAAATTGAAATTTTATATTATGAAAAGTTTTAAATTAATTAAAATTATGTTGTGTGTAACAACATTTTGCATAGAATTTAAATATTTAAAACTAAATTAAATTGGATTTTGTTATACATTTTCCTACTGATTTAAATGATGTTTTTTTGTTTTCCGTTTCAAGCAATGCACCAATTGCTGGCTGAATGAAATATTTATTAGATGAAAAAATACTAACCAAGTGGGTCTTCACGGTTGCCCTTGTCAGGTATCGTGAACACTCCTACAACTTCGTGGCCATCCTTTTGCAGGAGTTTGAACACTTCAGCAGCAAATGAGCTTTGTCCTATGAGAGCAACACGCAACTTTTGCTTTGGCGCCTAAAAAATAAAACAATAATATTATATATACTACGGGGCTGAACCTATAATGAATCAATGCATTTATTGATTTTAAAAATTAAAAATAAATCAAAATATTAACTTTATAAAATTATTAACAAAGTAAGAACCTATCTGGAATGGTCACATTTTGTCTTATATTATAGGTAATATTTACAACCTTATTATAAAGATATTAAATAAGCTCAAATGGTGTATTATGAATTACTTACATCGTCTGATATCGACACGGGCGGCATCGTGTAAAGTATCGAAAATTATGAAACGTTTATTGCACTGCGCTAGCCCCACTTCTCGGTCTGTGGAGCGACAACGAACTAGCATGAATTTAACGGAACGATCATATTTAGCTTGTCCACCACTACTTCGGCCTTGACATCGGTATCTTAAAGTTTATACGTGATATAAACAGTATTGTTTTGTTTTTAGAAAACATATGATAACTCCCGCCAAAACTGGTTTTCGTTTTGACGTGTGTCAGCGCTGACAGTGACAATCAGTCATTTTGGACATGTTCGTTTAAAAATTAGCTCGTTTAACCCCTCAACCGTCGGCGAACCGCATTGCGGGTCGCCGAAAAAACATGACAGGTGCCGCAAATCGTCGCGAACCGCAATGCGGTATCCTGTGTATAAACAAATACCCTATTTAAATAAAATAAACCCTATTTCAATGATAGTAGGTTGCTTTTTGCTTGAAGCCGAGGAGACTCTTACGACATTTCGCAACTCGCGAACCGCAATGCGATTCCTGTCACATAAACCAATACCCTGTTTAAATAAAAATAAACCCTATTTCAATGACAGTAGGTTGCTTTTTGCTTAAAGAGCGAGGAGACTTACGACGGCCCGCGACTCTTCCGACAGTTCGCTGACATGACAGTTTTTTGACAAAAAAACAATCGACGGTCGAGGGGTGATAAAATAAATTATTATCCTTGGCTAAGTTAATTCTTCGAATAGGTATATTTTTGAAAAAGTGTTATATTACAATAGAAAGTGTTAAGGAGAATTGTTTAATTAAAAGATGTGTAAGACGTGTCAATTTAACAGCTTGAAAACTTCTGGCGGGATTTTTGAATTATGGTCCTACATCTTTTTGTGATTATATACAAAATGACTCAATTTTGGTGTAGACAAAGATATTGGTTACCTATGGTAGAAAATAGTTACTACGTTTCAAAGAACGGTATTTCTAAGCACCTATGTTAATTTATTAGCTGAACTAAGTACTTGAATAAAGTCATAAAGAATGCATATTGCAATTATAAGAATAGGCTATTTGACAATATTGAAAATATACTACGAATTGTAGTCATCCGGCAAGATAATAGCATAGAAAAGCATATTTCACGATAATTTGAACTAAATTAAGTTTATTTATTGTAAAATACACGAAATAAAATTGATTAAAAAAAGACATTTTCTCTGTGACCGGAACGCTCTGTGATTGGTTGCAGCCCTCGTGACGTCATCGCGCAGTAAAAAGCTTTGATAATTCATTGTAGGAAGTAGTTGGGGCTTGTGATTATAGATTTTAATCAAATGTGGTTGAAGTTCGCGATTTTTCTGAAATAATTTTCAGACCTTATCTAAGAAATCTTTAGACTTATTAAGCCATTTCGTGGGCGAGTCTCAGAATGGAGTAAAATTTTGTACAAGTTGATAGCAGCAAGCTACCTAAGAGAGATGCGTTGATGGTTGCACATTTCTTTAAAAATAACGCTGATTGATTGACTGACTGACTGATTGAAAATTTAAAAACAGCACTGTAAGTAACAGTATTTAATTATAAAATAATCTTATTTTATATTATGTTGGAAAACACTTAGAAATATATTTTTGTTTCACATATCTGCAAGGGAATCCTATGGAGACGATGCGATTATTTTAATGAAAACAAATAATTTTAGTTACATTGAGAATAATGTCTTCGTTAATTAATATTTACATCGAAATGATCTTCAGACATAAAAACGTGCCCATGGGATGAAATGCTTTTTGGGTCTCCCCGAGCTAGGTCTAACCGCAGTTACATTATTTTTTCACGTTAACTTAACCGCCTTATTTATGAAACCTATGAAAGCTAATGTTATAAGGAGGGCCTAATAACTGCGACACAGTTACAACTACTGCAGTTATTATGACAACATTTTTATTGTTCCATTGCTTGTTGGTTCAGAAATAAACTTTATTTTATTTACAGTTTACGTCTTTTCGGATTCGTTGGAATTGAAACAAAGAGTTTTTTGTACCTTTTATACTCGTATTTGTGTATTGTGACGCTACACACCATTTATACACCATTATAGTTAATAATAATGAAAAAAAAAACTGATAAAAGGAATTCAGAAATAACTTTTATTTTATTTACAGTTTACGTCTTTTCGGATTCGTTGGAATTGAAACAAAGAGTTTTTTCGGACCTTTTATACTCGTATTTGTGCATTGTGACACCACAGACCATTTATACACCACTATATTTAATAATAATGAAGAAAACTAATAAAAGAAGCTTCGTCGCTATAGTATTAGTAAACAGTTCACTGCGCTGTGACGTCATATCTCAAACAACCAGCGCCATCATTAAAAACAGCGTTTTTGGCGCACTTTTGGAAATTTAAATTTTATCATTGTTTTTCTTCATAATGCTGTAAAATATTCCGGAAATATCAATGTAGTGAGCTTAATATGCGATACAGGATAGTTTAAAACCATTATTGAAAATTAGTCAAATACCCTATTGAGACTTGCAATATTGTGCTATGGTGGTATTTGAAAACGAGTGTAACAACACACAACAGCAACAGCTGAAAGCCTACTATGGACCTAATATCTAGAGGTAACTTTTTTCGTTGTACCTAATATGATTCTCATTTTATTTTATTGCTATGAATGGCGAGACAAGCGTGCTGTTCACCTGACGGTAAACGATAATACGACCTCTCATGGTCACTTGCAAAACCAAAAAACACCTTGAATTACAAAGCAATGCTTGGCATTCCACTGCGCTCGCCATCCTAACACACGATGTTAAGTCTCAATATGTTCAGTAGTTAAAGTAACTACTGAACACTGTTTTTGCTAAAAATACATTGACATGCTTGGCATATTCCACAAAATGACGCAGGAAGGATGATCGTGGAGGTTCTTATGGCCGAATGACCGTGACCTTCGTACGCATTAAGGGTGTCGTGCACAGCTAGTTCTTAATCTTAATCCTACGAAAGATGGCTGTAAAACTTGATTTTCTTTGCCGTCTTAAAAATAAGAGTCCCCTTTTGAGTCGAGCAGTCCTGAACATGGCTTGTTTAGAGTATTTGCGTATTTCGTCAAAACATAGAGTTATTTTTATACATTTTCGAAAGTTCATTTGAGTAGTAGGTATGAATCATACTCCTAGGTTATTCCTTATGTTTTATTAATTGTAACTTATAGAATGTCATTTCTTTTCTTTTTCAATCTAGTTGGGGTTTAGTTTAGTTTAGATTTATCGCACCCACTGGTACGTAACCCATTGTTATATTAAACCTATGCAGATAGCAAATAATTGAGGCCATTGCCATGGCCGTAGATTTTTAACACTGACATTATAATTTGCTTACCATGCGCCTATATGCAGAATGCAGTGCAATCAAAATACAATAATAATAAATAAATAACACCCAACAGTCACATACATAGTCCTGACCCCACACTAAGATCGAGTCTTGTGTCGTGGGTATCAGGAACTACGAGTGACTTTTCGGCCTCACAAACACCCAGACCCGGAAGAAATATTTGTGGGCCACACAAACATTTCTCTCGGTGCGGGGATCGAACCCGCGACCTCTCGTTTCACAGGCGGCGTCTAACCAACTGCGCCACGGAGGCTGTCAAATAATAAAGTGAGAATTGATTTTATGTTTCACAGATATTTTCAGAGAAAAAAACATAATAGAAAAAAAATTACATTGAATTGAACTGCCTGATAAAGGGGAACTTTTAAACTGATATCTCATATTAACGATGAAAGTAAATATTGAAGCAATTATGTTTTCATCTCAATCAACAAGTCTCGAAGGAACTGGTTGAAAGCAGTTTTCTTGTGAAGATAATGGCCTGTATCTGAGGTTAAAGAAACATAACTCCAGAATACAGATAAGGTATATTTAGGCACTCTTTGCCGCATGCCAATTTAAATAAAATTTGAAAAGGTAGTAACAAAATTCGTATGGTATTTGATATACGTAATTCAAATATAATATACGGGTTTAGCAGGGTTTTGGGTTGTTGCAGATCAGTGCATTTGTAATTGAATAAGATAACAATATCAAATAACACCAATAAATAACACCCAACAGTAACACATACATAGTCCTGACCCCACACTAAGATCGAGTGTTGTGTCGTGGGTATCAGGAACTACGAGAGACTTTTCGGTCTCACAAACACCCAGACCCGGAAGAAATATTTGTGGGCTACACAAACAATTCTCTCGGTGCGGGGATCGAACCCGCGGCCTCTCGTTTCACAGGCGGCGTCTAACAAACTGTGCCACAGAGGCTGTCTAAAGATATATACAAAGAATCATTGAAAGAACTATACCTAATATGTTTTCTAACTAGATTCATATTTATTTCGAGACTAAAGTATCTTGAACAAATTGTGACTTTGCTGATGGCAGACCTTCTCTAAGGATTACCTTATCGCCCTATGCCTTTATCCAGCGACTTCCTGCAGCTTATATAAAGTATTAGGTCGTCCTTTATTAAGTTTAATTTTTGTGACTGCTGATGATGAGGAAGATCATCGTAATTGAATATTTACAAAAAAACTAAGGGCGACTCATAGATACCATTTGGAACGTTAGAAAGATACATACGAAGTTAAGGAAAAGAAATTGATGTAGTGTGGAATAGTGATATTGCTGAGCTTCCAACAAGGTAAAAGAAATGGTCGAAGACTTATTAATCTTTCAATATAAAATATTTCTTACCAGTTACCAGTTATTTGTTTTGGAATGGGGATTGAATCTGAGATATTTCGTATCACATCCAGTTTATTTCCCATTGCTTCAGGAAGAATATACAAATTTTATTTATTTTACAAAATATGATTCGTTTACTGTCTATGCTGTATTCTAATCAAATCGGATTACAAAACAGATTTACATTGCAAAATTACCGGGCAGATCTCCATTAAATATAATATGAATATATACTCCAGTAATATCAAGTAATTTCACGTAATATACGCAAATATGATATGAGCGACGACGTGCCAATATAACATTTAAACTGGTTCAATCCGGTGCGCGATCATGCGTGTACCATCATTTACTGGGCACTGGAGTTGGCCCCCGATAATGAATGAAATATTGTTAGTTAACTGACCTAATGTTATCAATATCAGCTGCTATTTACGCTTTGCAAACTCCTCTTATTTGGGTTTACGTTTGAAGTGGAATTATTATGAAACGTCATAATATTAGAAGGTGTTAACATAGTATGTATACAACTTCTAAGTACAAGCATATAAAGGACTCATAATATGGGCTTTAATCAACTACACCTTAATCGGGATTGGCGAATTTTAGAAATTGTGAAGACCTCGTATTTTTTGCAGTTTATTTAAACTTCAAACTCATACTGGGAAGATGGAACAAGATATGAAGATATGGTACAAGATTAGTGATACCGGACTCCCCCTATGCCAAAAGGGAAAGTCAACAACTTGCTTCTCGTTAAAAAAGGGTACGTACAGGTTTTTCGAAGTGTTTTTAGTCATCGTTGAAGTAATTTGTAAATAATTAAATACGAGTATATACTCACTTCGATAAGTCGAAGGTGCATGTCTGGGAGTCTAGACTCAAACTGGCAATTTCTAATCAGAGTCTAGACTATGATCCATAGTGTTGGTTGTAATATATTTTCAAAGAGCAGAATTACTCTGCAGAGGTAGTTCCATTGTCTCAAATAAAATTACAACAATAAAAATTTAGATTCAGTATGTTTTTAGCATTTGTAAACCACAAAAGTTTATCCATAATGCCATTAATCTGCATCAAGTTCACGCAAGTCGTTTATACAAGTATGTATCCGGTTGACAATCCGAGGGCACAGGTAACAAGAGCTGAGTTGGTGGGCAGAAGTGCAAGACACATTAAGTATCATTTGCTAATTGAAGGTGATGGTGTGTGGTGTGTTAGAGCATCGTGTTCCAGGATCGACCTGTGTTGATCAGGTTTCGAAAAAGCCGAAATAAAATGTGTCAACTAGTGACCAATAGTCATAGTTGTTTTTCCTCAGCCTATATTTTTATTTTGTATATGATATACAAATAGATAGCCAAGTTTACTACTACTGATCTGTTGCAAGGGTCCTGCTTCAAGCTGACATCCTGTGATTTTTAAGTTTTGTCTTGATCAAGTATAAAATAATCATATAAAGCCGAGTCAACTCCAACGCTAACTTTAATAGTTAACATTATACTAGGAATTTCATTAGAATGGAAATGATGTAACATTGATTATGCATCGGCAGACTTATTACAACATCAACACCTGATAGATGCAATGTTGTAAAGTATTGGTTTCCGTTAGTCTACTCTGCTTTACGAAATACGCAGATATCATTGCTAATAAAATCTATTTGTACTCCTGAGGAAATAACCACAAATTTTTTAACTACTGATCTCAGTCAAATGGTCACCATCGACTATCTGATAAAATTTAAAAATACGTACAATGCATATTATTTTAATCGTTTTATAGGTGTTATCGGAAGTAAGATGGATAGTCCGGAAGTAATGGAGAGGGATTTACAGTTTTGTAATCTTTTCTTTTTTAATAAATATGTCGAAGCTGTGATGCCATGTGTGATGTGATGTGATGATGTGATGATGAATGTAAAAAGTATTTAAAATAAAAACTCAAAAGTATGTTCATAGAAGATGTTACCATGTGACTTTTCATTCCGACTATTAATTTCACTGAACTGAAACACCACACACATGAACCACTCTCAATCGTACTATCGATTGTAGAGGGGGGCTCGTGCCCTGCAGTGGGACGTATATGGGCTGGTACAGTACATGAATGAATTCCAGTTGCTACCTACTGAATTCTTAACATGTTACATGAACGGTTAACTACTCGTAAATTATTTTATCTACTTTAAACCAATTTGAGCTTAATTTATTTATGATATTATATTTCGGCTTCCACTTCAGCCTCAAATCGTTAACTGGTCACCCACTAGCCCAGGGGTCGGCAACCTTTGGAGTTGGAAGAGTCAAAAACAATTTAACCCATTCAATGCGGCGCACGACGATCGGCGTATTATTTTTTCTTACTCAGATGCTGACAACGCCGATCGGCGTAATGTAGAGTTGTTTTATATTTTACTCAAATTTGATTTTTTAATTATAAAATATAGACCAATGTGTTTATAATTTATCAGTGAAAAGCCTGGTACAAATAGTTTCTGGATATTTCAGTTCTAGAAAAGTTGAGTTTTCTTACTCAGGTGCGGCAAACGCCAATCGGCGTTTTCCAGGGATTCACAACTATTGGTTATAAAAACATGAATAGCATATTTATTTATTCTATTAAACAAACTTATAATTAAGTTAAATGTGAAAGTTTGTGAGTGTGGATGTATGGATGTTTGTTATTCTTTCACACAAAAACGTCTCGACCGATTTTGATGAAATTAGTTATTATTATTTATTATTTAATGCTTCATATACATAAACTGTATAAAGGCGGACTTAATGCCTGAGGCATTCTCTGCCAGTCAACCTTTAGGTGGTGTAGAGAGAGAGCACGGTAGGCGCATAAAATATGTAATACATAAATATATTTAATCAATTAATAAATATAACTGTATACATACACACACACATTTAAATACATACACATGCATACACACATACAAATTTAAAAAATATATATGTTTTATTTATATATACACACATAATATATATATATATATATATATATATATATATATATATAGTATATATATATATATATATATATATACTATATATAATATAATGTAAATGGAAAGTGATAAATACGCACTAAAGTGATTCTGCCAGGCGATCAAGTAAAAGTTGCTTAACTGACCTTTTAAAACTAATGCGAGTACTCGACGCCCTGATTCCGAGGGGGAGTGGGTTCCATAGAAGTATGGACTGAATAGGGAAAGAAGAATGTATGAAGTCTGAGTTGTGAGAAGGACAATGAAGAAGAAAATTTTTAGTTGACCGAAGGTTCCTATCGTGGTTGCTGCCTAAGTATCGAAATTGAGATGTAAGATAAGAAGGTGGGGTAGGAGACGTAAGTATAGAAAAGAGTGTAGTGAGTGCGTGTAAAGTACGACGCTGACGAATAGGTAACCATTTTAGCTGGGAGCGGTAACTGGAAACATGATCATATTTACGAAGATTAAACACGAAACGAATGCAGTTATTAAGAAGCCGGTCAAGTTTATTGAGGTGATCTGCATTCAGATCAAAGTAGCACACATCACCATAGTCGATTAAAGGGAAAATTAAAGATTGCACAAGCATTGTCTTGGTTCTAACAGGGAGGAAGTTCTTCAGACGATAGAGGACACGCAGAGTACCGATGACCTTCTGAGAAACAGAGGTAACCTGGGCTCGCCAACTCAAGCTTGAATCAATAAGTAGGCCCAAATTTTTAACAACTGAACTCCAGGCGATTACGGTCCCATTATATATGACAGGAGGGATAATTGCGGCGTCCAATCTGCTTACCATCCTTGAACTACCAACAATTATGGCCTGACATTTGGTGGGGTTGACTGTGAGACCAAAGCTATCCGACCAGTGTTTAATATGTGCCAGGTCCCGGTTTATCTTATTGATCGCAGTCCCCAAACAGTCATAACTTGCTTGGGAGTAAATTTGCAAGTCATCGGCGTAGAGATGATACGCACATTGAAGATCCTGGGTAATAAGATTAATAAATATAGAGAATAACAAAGGAGAAAGAATACCGCTTTGAGGAACGCCAGAGAGCAGGTCACGCCAGTTTGACGAAGAGTCATCATGACGAACCGATTGCTGTCGTCCCTGAAGATAGGATGAGAGCCATTCCAGGGCCTTGGACGAGATCATAAAGTGGGTGAGGATGGATAATAGGATATCGTGACTGACAGTATTAAAAGCATTAGAGAAGTCTACCAGTACCAACACGGTAACCTTGGAGTTCTCCATGCCCTGTCTAATATCGCCAGTCACTTTAAGGAGCGCGGAAACAGTGCTGTGCCCAGGTTTAAAACCAGACTGAAGAGGGTTTAAAAGGTTGTTCCGATGAACGAACCTGGACAGCTGCTTGTGTGCACAAGCCTCCAGCACTTTGGACAGGAATGGCAATATGGAAATGGGACGGAAATGGTTGGCAATAGATGGATTGGGGATTTTGGGAAGAGGAATGACATGTGCTTTCCGCCAAGAAGACGGAAAAATGCATGACTCAAAGGAAGCGTTAATGATATGGGCAATGGATGGAAGAAGCAGGTCGAGTAAAGGAATTACCATGCGGCGGCTGATATTGTCGCAGCCCATGGCATTAGATTTGATAGATAGGATTATCTTTCTGATCTCATCCGTAGCAAGTGGAGAAAAACGGAAAGGATCGATATTGGGATAGGGAAGACTGTTAAGGAATGCCAGAGTGCGTTGTTTGATTTGGTGATCAAGGGCAGTGACTGTAGTGAAATGTTTGTTAACGTCATCTAAACTGATCGCCCTAGGAAATTCAAAATTTTTCCCCTTGCCGATACCTAGCGTGTTGAGAAACTGCCAGATATTAGAAGGGGTGGAAGCGGAAATATTTTTTAGAATGTGACGGCGTTTCGCGTTGCGTATCATCTGGTTACACCGATTTCGGGCAATTTTAAATAAGTTCCAATTAGCCTCCGTACGGTCCTTCTTATATTTACGATAGGCGCGGTCCCTACGTCTCATCCCCATCCGAACAACACAAGTCATCCAAGGCGCTGGTGGACGTTTCAATTTAATACGCCTGATGGGAGCGTGTACGTCATACAGTGCGAGTACCTTACTTGTGAGTATGTTGACCTTTTCATCGACTATAGACGCAGCGAACAGGTCATCCCACTTCAACTTGCCAGCAGCCTCAGATAACTCCTCCATATTCAAACGAGCAAAACAACGCCTGTTCAATACCTTAGGTGGAGGTTTATAAGGTTTCAAGGCATAGGACATGAAAAGGAGGTCATGGCGAGAAAAACCGGGAGCCGGATACTGGCCATGACAGGAGACAAGGTTAGGAGCTGAGGTGAGGATAAGGTCGAGCCAGGTATCATCCGCGTTGTTGTTGTTGTGAGTGGCTTGTAAAGGCAGGACGTACAGGTTGGCGGACTGAAGGATATTAAGGAGTCTACGGGAACGAGAGGAATTTTGGGACAGGAGATCGGTATTGAAATCTCCCATGATAATTTGATGTGCATACTCTGATCCTAAAGATTCCAGAATCGAATCGAGACTGGAGAAGTAATCTACAGAAGGGGGGCAATAGACAACTCCAATTAAGGTTTTCACTCCCTTGACCCAAACCTCGAGAAAGAGATACTCTGCTGAAGCCGAGTAAAGGGGGGGTGAGGACGCTACAATATTGTAAGAAAAGTTACTGCGGAGATATATAGCAACTCCTCCTCCCCTCATATTGACACGGTCATTCCTAATTAAAATAAAACCTGTAAGAGGATAAGAAATAGATAGAAGATGAGGTTTGAGCCAGCTCTCAGAAATCAGGACGCAATGCACGTTCGTATCAGTGAAGGTCATAGTTAGGTCGCTATAATGACTTGGAATACTTTGGGCGTTAATATGACACACGTTGAACGTATCAGATTGGTTGACGAATTTTTGTCGTACAAAGTCCCCAAGTCCATCATGTAACGAACCAAAACTATCATCATCGGACGAAGTAGAAGAATCAACAGCAGAGTAAAAGGAATCACTTTCGGAAGACATAGTGCTATGTGTATTAAAAAAAATATATATATATAAAATAAATATAAATATGTATACAAATAAATAAAATAACAATAAAAACAAAACAAAATTAATAAGTGTGGTGCAACAATCAGATTCTGCACCACCCGCCAGCCAAAATACACGCTACAAAAAAAAAAAATAACAGTTATTAAATGTACTCATATAAAATCAAAACGAAAGAAAAGGAGACAAAAAAAAATGGCAATTGTTTCTGAACGCATACATTGTGTCACCGCATAAACGTCACATTGACAACGAAATATAAACAGTTTTTTTTAAACATAAATCAGTACTCAGTCTGTGAAGTGCGTAGACAGGTGAAGTGTGATTAAATGACACTGTTATGCGGGTACACTTACAACAAAACAATAACTTAACATTGTGTGTGAATAATACGTTCAGTGTAAAAACAAAATACTAATATGAATATACTTTTAACAGAATTAAACCAATAGGGACTAAATAAGGACTATAAAAAACAATAAATGTAAATACCGTAACGAGTGAAATAACAGTCGCAGTAAACAAGAAATTAACGCTGTTTTGTAAACGGAGCGACCGCCGTCCTGCCGCTTCTAGCCACGGAAGAAGTCTCCATTGACCGTGGATACTTCTCAATCAATGGATTGAGTTCCTCCATCGCTGTGATCTTAATACGGCTACCTTCAGGGGATTTGATGACGATTGTACCATCCTGAGTCCAACATAATCTCATGCCGAAGTGCTGACGAGCTTTTGCAAAAACCTGCTGTCTTGATTTCGTCAGGAACTCCTTGATTGTGATGGGTGTGCCCTTCAGCTTCGCCTTAGATCTCCATATTGAAGCACGGTGTTCAGCTCCAGAAAACCAGACAAGGATAGGGCGATTGTGATCCTTGGTGAAAGGCCCTATTCTGTGGCATGTCGTAATGTTGGCCGCAGACAAATCCTTTAGGCCCAAAGAATTATTGACGGCACCCAGAATAGTAGCAGTGCAATCTTCTTTTGCGTCTTCTGTTATGCCCAGGAACAGGAGCGCCTTTCGCCGATGACGAGTTTCGATATGATCCACCATACGAGTACATTCTCCGATT
Organism: Hyles lineata; assembly: GCA_030180105.1. Taxonomy (NCBI): domain Eukaryota; kingdom Metazoa; phylum Arthropoda; class Insecta; order Lepidoptera; family Sphingidae; genus Hyles; species Hyles lineata. The sequence continues at coordinate 5,164,441 of JARJEE010000027.1, read as the reverse complement.
TGTCTCCTCAACAGCCGAAGCATATCGAACATGAGCTCTCTAAACGTGCGAAACTCTTCAGCGACACGGGCGACAGTGTCCTTAGCTTGGCCACCTGACTGCAGCTTCGCCTCCAATTCAGCCATCCTTTTGGAAAAGCTTTCCTCCAGCTTGTTTTGGGTTTCCTGGATATCAGCCAATTGTGCCATTTTGTGAAGTGAAAGATGTGCGTCCTGATGTATGATGAACCTATAGGTGCAGGCTGGCAGGTGGTGTTATCGCAGTTATATGGTCACATACAGCGCTACTAACGATATCACAGTGACGTTGTATTATATTGTACTAAATTCGCGCAATGTACACTAAAACTTCAATGTATTACAATATAAATTAAAAATCGCTAACTCAAGTACGTCTGTCTTTTTTTTACACCTACCGCCGAAAAAAAAAGCTAAAGTTATAAGGATAGCTGTCACCCTGGTTTGACACATATGCTAGCTATCAGTCCGAAAAAAAATATTATTCCCGGGGTCATCCTACGGGAATATTACAGCAGTCAGGAATTGAAATAGAAATATTAGCTAATTTTTAAAATTGGAATGGGTGGCTCCCAATTTGACAGGACAGGATTGCAAGTTTTTCGTCATGGGACTGAGAGACGGAACAGAACGGGACATAACTGGACGGGAAATATAATCGACAAAGTTCAGGAAATTCACATTCGGGGAATTCATTGACAGCCTCCGTGGCGCAGGTGGCTAGCCGCCGCCTGTGTAACGAGAGGCCGCGGATTCGATCTCCGCACCGAGAGAAATGTTTGTGTGGCCCACACTGGGTGTTTGTGAGACCGAAAAGTCTCTCGTAGTTCCTGATACCCACGACACAAGACTCGATCTTAGTGTGGGGTCAGGACCATATATGTGACTGTTCGGTGTTATTATTTAATTCATATAGGTAATTATTACGCGAAATAATATGTTTTTGATGTGGACTGGTTTAAAAACTATCTACAACCGGACGGATATGGGACCGCTACTCCTATTTACATTATACATGAATCCCTATTTGCTTTGGCCCTGCAAAGTGTCTTAAACACTTTTTTTTTGCTTTTTTTTTAACGGTTTTGCTGCTTAAAAACAGTGAGCAAAATGCGAAATTAACAAATATTATATTTCGTTTATCTTTGTCAATATTTTATTGATACTCTGGCAACTATCACATCCTGATATTTTAATTATTTTTTAATCTCCTTATTTGAACTTTCACTTTTCCGTTTCTTTTGTGGTGCCAATAACGACTGAGATAAGTAAATGTTTGCAACCCCTGATAATATTCGAAGTTATCAATAATATCATTTTTTATGCTTTAAACAAGGATGTTTGTACGACGGGGGAGCACAATAGAAATATTTATCAAATAAAGAGATTTACTCACCATTTAAATCCATAATCTATAAAAAAAACTGCAGATATTCCTTTTCCCAAATTTCTATCAACAAATCTTCACGAATCTCATACAAAATTGGCTAAAATAATTAAATTAATTCTGCTACTTGCTAAAAACAGTCCTTATTGCAATAATTATAGCGTACTACTCGAGAAATCCCATGAATTCGAAATGAATAAAATGAAATTCTTAACGAAGTGCTGAAAACGCCGATTGGCATTTTATTTTTGATCCGTCAGGGGCGGCGCACGCCGATCGGCGTTTACGTTAAGGAGTATGCCGCATCTGTAGCGAGAGCAAAATTTGTTGCCGCATTGAATGGGTTAAAACATTTCTAAGTTTTTAAACAGCCACAATTTTTTTCTAATGACCGTAAAGATGCGTGTCAGAGGTAAGGGGTGCGGTAAAAAAAGAGTACAAGTAGCTTAAAGATAGAAATGGTGCCTAGTCCTCGTTAATCGATTCAGAATGAATTTAAAATGTTTATTTTTTCATTAAATCATATTGCCGTATGGAATTAAAGAGCCGCAGCTTCACATCCAAAGTGCCGCATGTGGCTCGCAAGCCGCAGGTTGCCGACCCCTGCACAAGCCCGATCACCCCATATTTAATATTTTAAATACACTTTCGATGGTAACATTAACTTTATTTAAACTTCGGATGTTAGTGTTTCATTTCACCGAAGACTTCAACAATGTGCGTTCTGTCATAACACCATTGTTTGCCAACAATGTGGGTATTCTTAACAATTCTTTTGTCATTATACTTGAATGCTTGACTCCGAGTTCCAGTTTGGGTAGAGACGTTGGGTCAAACAGTCTGAAGTGTGGTGATGTGATGGCAATGTTCGTTTGTGTGGTATTACTGATGGTGTTGCAGGTATCTACGACATACAATCTCACACTGCAGTTTCCACTTTGGTGCGCTTTAGGACTGAGAACGTGCACATTCAACTTCAATGTTAACTTTGATCTCTATTAGTTATTAGGTATGTAACTAACTTATTTGTGTTATCTGTTATTTATGTTTACTGTTTTTGATGTGATTTTTTGCGTTTAAAATTAATATTTGGTTGTGACATCGTTATTCGTCATATCTTATTAACTATGTACTCGTAAAAAACTGGTAGAGCTACCTTCAATATAGCTTTACTATTTTTTTATTTATTTTCTATTCTGGCATAATGACCGCATTGCACCTGATGGTGAGCGCAAATGCCGACCCGCATAGACTGGGTGCATAAAGCAGTAGAACGGGCTCCGTGGCGTACTTGGGAGAGGCCTATTTCCAGCAGTGGACTGCAACAGGCTGTTGATAATGATGATGATGACGATGAAGAAATGTATAACACAACTATCGTGTTATAGCATGTTACAATGATCTATATAGTGTATTATCTACGGTCTATATTTTCATTCAAGAAAAAAAAGGTCGGTACAATATCCAGACCGATGTATAAAATAAATGTATCAATAAAATTAAATCTTTGTTTTTCTTTTTGATAGTGAAATAGACTTGGCTACACCAGATTGAATTGCTATATTAACGTGAACGCAAATATTTATCATAAAAATAGTGTTTTCAATGTTCGCTATTTTTAGTGGCAGCATGTCTATGTATATTTCGTGTGTACTCTGTATTCTAATTATCTTCTGATGTCGTAATTATAATAATTTAAATAATATAGTACTTAATGCATACATTGTGAAACATAAAAATAGACTACCTGAATTGCATAAGGATGTGATGAAACATTTTTAATATTGTAACTGTTAAACTCTAGACTCTAGACATCTGTTTTTGTACCAACAAAGTGTATAACTTCAGTATTAGTTATTTTATACAGTCTAACGTCTTATACTATAATATGTTAGTAATACATTTAAGTCTGTTAAATCACAGTTAAACCCATAATCGTAAACTGCCGAGCACAATTCTACAATACAGTTCGATTGTGACAGTTTAGGCCAGTGTCCACCACGCGAGCTTATTACAAGTTTGCGGACGTCATATACCATGGACATCCTTGTATGTCTACACAATATGTTTAATTTAACCGTTCATGTATTATTATTAAACACAGGACCCCGAAACATTAGACCAGTGCCTTGCGATTAAAACCCGCAGTAATCTATTCAGCAGATCACGTCAGATTACCAACAAGCCACCGTGAGCTTTATATTAGTTTAATCAAATTACCCCAGCAATTGTTCTAGATAAACGCACACATATCATCAATGGACGATATACCCTTAACAAAGTCGCTGGGATATTCCCTGGACAAGAACTTCGGCGACACCCTGCGTGATGCCAGGCTGACCCGGGAGTACATAGACAAGCATCAGGAGGTAATGAGGGTTAGTCAGGAATCCTCCGAGAATTATGAAGATAAAGAAGATTCGAGATTACGGCACGTCATGGTAGACGATAACTTCGAAATGGGTAAAGGTTGTGTATTGTATATCACTAATGATACTTTTTGAGTTTAGGACCTCAATTATCCGATTTTTGCTTTATTATCCTACACAAATTAATCTATGTTTTTTTTTTAAGATAAGAACTTATAAGGATAGTTAACCCTTTGTTTACAAACCTATTAAATGAAAAAAGTGGAATAAATTAATTACCAGAAGGTGTGAGTGTGTAGAAATAGAATGGCAAGAAGTCTGTTGCTAATTTATATTTTACCTGGATTGCTTTGCAAATACTACCAGGTGCAGTGAAATTCATTAGTCGCGGTATGCCTAGATACTTGAATTCAAACTAAATTTTGTTATTTATATAGTTTGCAGCATTTACCCTGCCAAATTATAATTTTAATCTTCCAAAATAAGCTCCTTTTTCGGATAATCGAGGTTCTATGTGTCTTTGTTGAATGTGTCCAACTCCTCAGGTGTCAACCGACGCCGCAGTGCTTTCCGCCTTCACTCGCCCGCTGTTAGGAGAAGGGCGCGCTCGCAAGCCCTCCGCCGGGAGAAACTTAATAGCCAGAGTCTACGAAGCCATATACACCACTCTAAAAAAATAAACTAGTTTAGTCAAGAATTATGTGTTTTATTGTGTGAAGGATGGTTACAAGCCACAGGGTGGATTATGACGACACGTTAACTTTCTTTCACTGTGTATGTTGATTGCAGCAGGCCGTCATAATCATTTCGAATTGCATTGGACAGCTATCTGATGCCATTCTATACTTTGCCTGGACGGCATTTGCGCTTACCATCAGGTGCAATGCATTCACTATGCCGTGCACGAATAAAAAAATAATATCTTTAACAGCTAGCAACCCTTACTTGGTGCCACTATTCCTTAAGCAGAGGTGTTTTGTAATTTATAGAAAATATATCTTTAATTGAAAATATAAATGACGAATATAAATTATTAATGACGCATAAATAATGAAAGAGACAGACACCTGTTTACAACCTGAAAATAGGTTGCAGGCAAGTTTACCATACCGTCTCAAGTTGACACATTACAGTGAAGTGGATTATAGGTTGTTTCAATAACACGTGAACGTATTTTATTAGAAAAAGTAAATATTAGTTTAATTAAAAATACTAGCAACCTCATTTTGATTGGCACCCTAAAATAAAATACTAAAAAAAAAATTCTCCTATTTATAACTAGACAAAGAAATTAGATTTTAATTACATATTCGATGTATGTAGTGATCTTGCAGCAAGATCTCGTACTATTACTATCTCAGACAATGTATTGAAGGCAAATGCGATAACTTGTGAATTTGCTATTTAATTTTTAGACACTGGCTTGGACAACGAGTTAATAAAGCAGCGTAACATTATACATTCTAAATATCTTTTAGCTGAAATAGTTTATCTGGTCTAAAGACCATGTATGCTGAACCTTAGATTAAAGGCTTGAGGTTTAGAGTTCGAAGTCAGGTAACATACCAGGAGTTTGGACAGTGGTCATGGGTGGTCACACTGTGTGATAAAGCATTAATTCGGAAAGGGGACCCTGGCGCCAGCCGGAATAGCTCTAGATGGAAAGAAAAAATGGACAATACATAGATATCGAATTCTAGAATCATGAAAATTCGCATAGGCGTTCCCGAGGAATGTTTTTGGGGAGATTTTATCAGTTTAGACTTCCGGATGCCTAATGCCCCTTCTATCTTCCCATTCCTTATTCTTCCCGCTTCCCATCCGATTACAGGAGCCGGCAACACATCCATGGGCCAAGTGTCTTGGATATTCATGGGCGGCATATTTTATCGTTTGCCAGAAAAGGCTTTAAAAAATCGTCACATTTTTAGCTATTGCACTACATAGGTCTCTTTTATCCTTGTCCACTTTTATCTTGATTTAATCGAATCGTAGGTAAAACTAAATGTAAACTAAAGTGTTCCCGACTAGTTATCCCCTGATGCATATTATGGCTAGTAAGTACCTATATAAAAGTTAGAGTTATTCATACTGTAAGAGCAACAAGTTACGCCTCCACCACAAAGAAAGGCGCAGTGAAAGTATTTACACAGGTCGATAAATTACAAATATGATGCATTATATTAAAAATTAAAAAGCAAGTGATGAAGTTATACTTCTTTAAGTAGATACCAAAATATTCGTTATCTATCGTTATTAAATTTGTTTTGTTAGTTCAGGCGGTGCTGAGTACCTACCTAATAAATATTCAGTAGAGTGTGATGTACAAAGACTTTATTATCTAGGTTTTTTCTCATAAAGACTAGGTTAATTTACACTTAATGCAATACGAATCGCTCCCATGATGCTTTCATAGCTGCCTGTGCCCTTTATTATATGAAGTACTATGGAGCCTTGAGAGTAGTAGTAATTTCTAGTGATTCCTTATTTGCCAAAAATAAAATATATGCAAAAATTAAGCCTGAGATGCTCCTTGATTTATGCAGTATCTAAATACTGTGTAAGCGCCCAAACCGTCACTGCTGAAATAGTTAAATTGTGCTGGCATTAAAATATCACTGAAAACTTTTAAGATTTTCTGTATTGCTCATAAGATGCTTGAAATTGACTGAGAATATTATTTTTTCCATCTAAGTAGATTTTCCATTTATATGCGATTATTTTTAAAGACCTGAAATACATTTACAATCTACGAATTAGTGTTTATAGTCCATCCGAGCTAAATGAGAAAAATATGTTATTATTCTCAGAGGGCGCACAAATGATGTGATGTGCAGTGCTCTTCACATGGATAATGAGGGTTTTCCATGCATTAATTTATGCTGAAATGAAGGTCAGTGAACCATTTCTGCCGGGATAAAGTTAAAAGAGACTTTTCGGTCTCACAAACACCCAGACCCGAAAGAAATATTTGTGGGCCACACAAACATTTCTCTCGGTGCAGGGATCGAACCCGCGACCTCTCGTTTCACAGGCGGCGTCCAACCAAATGCGCCACGGAGGCTGTCAAAAGCTGTCGTTTCAAGTCCCGGACAAGCCCGCCCATTCATACTGAGGCATGATTATCTACCACAATGAAAAGTTCTTCAAAGGATCTCCGCATTTTTGATTAGTTCTCATGGAGGTATACTCGGTATTTCTCTACAGCGTTCTTTGACACGACCTGCATTCAAATATTTATTTTTGTCATTAGTTGAATTGCATAATGGATAGACAAATTTTGTGCAAATAAACTAGAAATGTATCCGTGTCCATACACTCACGTGTTTGTTATTTCATTAGTAAAATTGGATAGCAATCTTATCTTGCTCCGTATGAGTAACGTTAAGAAATGACACGATACGATGAGTAAGAACAATGGTATTTTGTATGATTCATTTATTTTGTTTTGATGTAAAATGTTTGGTTTACGGTAGGCTCGACCGCCATCGTAGGGTGGAAATAAGCCTAGCGAACGGCAGGTGATAATTAATTCTGCTTTCACACATGAATACGTTTATGTACTGTATGATGTAGAAATATTTTAACTTAAGCACATAATAAGGAAATTTGTCATCTGCAGCTATTGTTAGATAAATACGATTTTTTGTAAAGAGGTGGTTTATGAGCCGCAGATTGGCACAGAATATTGTTTTTATTTTGATTTATTTATTTGTAAGGAAAGCTTACAGACAAATTAACAAAATATAAAATATAAACTACGAGTAATGGTAAAATAAATGTACTACTCGTAATTACAAGCTTCCATACTTAAAAATTAATAATATCATATTTGTATTGTTCCTGAGGATGGATTTTGTTTCAAAGTGATCAAATCGAGGTTAAAAGCTACAATACAAACAGAATCAAGTCCTATTTGAGGGTATAGGATCGTCACAATTTCAAGAGAAGGATGCCCTTTTTATAGACATAAGTATTTTCAATTAGTTTTAAAGTTGGACGAACTATTTATTATTTTATATGCAAATTTTTTTACACCTAAAAATATACAGTACATCTAACAATTTCTCGCTTTTTTACAGTTCGAGTAAGCAGAGGTACTAACAGGATACCCACGTTTCGGTTTATGTGTTCCGTCCTACGATTTGTTAGGGAGCTTGCCTATCACCATATCGAGCACAAATTCCTGACTCCAGGCTGGTAATTAATAGGAAAATCCAATATGCCTTGCCCGACCTGGGATTCGACCCGAGACCTCAGCCTTACTTACAACTTCGCCACCGAGGCAGTCAAAATATTTTTATTATTGACATTTAATAAATAATTATTTATTCTGAAAATAAACATCGAGTATATTTTTGTGTACCACTGTTGCAAGCATGTTAAAAATGCCATGTCGTCAGTAGCAACGTGATGAATTTTTTTAAAGTGAAGCAATTAAAAAATCTTTGTATAAATTGCGAATTCAGTCATGTTTTGCACATACATTTGAGAAAAGAATTTAAAAGAGGAAAAGTAGGTAGGTACTTTAGTGGAAAACATCATCAACATCACAACAACAGGGACTTTTGGTAATAATAATAGTCCTGTTGTCGCTTGTAAGAAGTTTCTTTGCAGGTAAGTTCGATACAAAAATACTTATTTCTTTATTATTATCTATGGTTTTCCCACATACATTGCAAAAGATTACACCTCATAATATGATACGAGTATAAGTACTTATAATTCGGCATATGAACATCGGGTGATAAATTATGCAAAAAACAATCTTATTTATACTAAATTAAAAATATCGGGTTTCGGTATTATGGGCCAATTTTCTATAAGATAGCAATAATATTGCCTTACTGTGGGTATGCCTTAGCCAAGGCTCGACTTATTAAATAAAATGTGTATACAAAGCTTAGTACGAAAATTACTATCATAATAAGCACATAATCTTTTTTATAATTTTTCGAAAAGCACAACAGAAGACGACCACTAGCTGCTGTGGTAGAGTTCCACTTGTGTCAAACAATCAACTTTACTAAAAATCTAATATCCTGCGTTAAAATTACAAAACAAGCAGTAAAAAAGGTATTACTAAAAATATATATATTTTTTACAAAGAATGATGAAGTACCTAATGGGGGAGACTTGATACTAATTTTAGAATACAGGGTTACGTCAGCAGCCCATCAAAAATCTTATAAATTATATTCATAAGTATATGTTTCCAATTATCCCTATTTGTTTTGTTGCTGATTGACTTTGTTGCGTTCGAAAGACAAGTCAAAACATACATGATGCAACAAACGAATGCCTATCCATAAGATTTACGGACGACTTAATTATGGTCGCAAGAATTCGCTGGATATAATATGCTGCTTTCAACAGGTCGATTCAGAAATCCTTGGCAGAGGATTATATTCATCAATGAATGTGATTGAAGACAATAATATTTATTAATATTTATTTTATCCATAGATCTCCAACGTGGAATTTACACAATTAAAGATTTAAATACAATATATCATGCTGACAGTCTAATTTTAGTGTACTCCTTCAATTGTATGGGATCATAGCATTCTGAGTAATGAGGACTAAACTAAGACAACACAAACGTTAAATAAAGTTAACAATATTAGAAAAAGGTAAAATTAACAAAATTAAAAAATAGGCTTATAAAAAAATTGAAAATTAAATTTGAAAGAAAAAATATACCAGCAATATTGTTACAGGTCCCCAAGGGACTCAAAAAATCCTTGGGTATCATTTATCCTGGCTGACAGGAGTGACTACAGGAAAACTGATCATATTTGACCGTTTTGTAGGAGTTATTATGGTGGTGACCTGGTGGCATAGTTGCTTAATAAATCTATATTCTATTATTTTTCAGAAAGCAGATATTATAGTAAAAAGGCCCTGACTAATTATTAATGGGTAGGGGCGAAGGGGGAGGGGGGTGGCTAATAAAAAACATGTGAATACTCCAATATCTTCGGCAGCTTTTTTTAGCCGATTTTAGCGATTTTATTGTCATCAGAAATAACATATTCCTTGTGGGGACCAAATCTTCTTCATTTGTATTCCTATCAACACTAAAAAGATAAAAATAACTAAAATTTTTAATCAAAAAAATATGTAGGACCTATGCCTTATATTAATTTAAATATCTATATGTTTGGTACTGGGCGATCCGCCTCCGATATGTTACGCATATATTTTGATTTGTTGGCTAGTCAAGTCATTAAGCAAATTAATCAACATGCACAAGTTCCATGAAATAAATATAATTTTCTTGCTTTGCAGCGGTAATTATTATTATTATTTTATGGTTTTTAGTGGTTTTTTTGATTTGAACTCGGTTTTTGTTTTTTATATTAAGAATTTTAGTTTCATATCTGTAAGTATCCCAATGGTTGGGGATTGTATGGTCCTGGGTGTGTATTCGATCTACCAAACACATTATGCACCTTATCTAAGTATAAAAGAAAATTGTTTTCCGCTTTCAAATTAAAGAACGTTATCACAAAGATTAATAAAATATCTTAATATCGATAAGCTATTTTTGTAATATGACATTGTTGTACCTACTCTGCGTCATCCTATTATAGAGATGGGATAAGTGTAGACACAACAATATTTCTTACTACTTAATCATATTGTGAAATTACACCCTCACCAAAAATCTTACAATGGTTTAATAATTAAAAAATGACGACAGGATTTAATTGTTAATCTTGATTGTATTTGGTATGAATTTGTTACTGAACGACCTAAGGCTGGGTTTTACGGTTTTTCTGAAATTTTTAACGAGAATGCTAACAATACATTTTTTATGACACCGTCCTTAGCGCAGTGTGTTAGTCGGTGGCTGTGAAACAAAAGTCCAGGTTCGATCTTAGTACCGAAACAAATGTTTATATAATATTTGTTTCGTAAGTATTTGTTTCGGGTCTGGGTGTTTGTTAGATAGAAAAGTTTCTAGTAGTTTCTGATATCCAAGATACCAAGACTTTGTGGCATGTTAGTGGTTTTTTTGCCATGAATGGTAAGACGAGCTTGTTATTCGCCAGATTGTAAGCGATACGACCGCTCTTGGTCTGTAGAAAAACCAAATAGCACCATGAATTAAAAAGCAATGCTTGGCATTCCACTGCGCTCGCCATTCTGAGACATACTATAAAAAGTCTCGATATGTCTAGTAGTTACTCTGGCTATAATGTCCTTCAAACCGGAATACAACATTGCATTTACATTGCTATTTGGCGGGAGAAATAGTCTGTGTGGGGTCCGGACACCATATTCAATAGTTCAGTGGTCAGAACTATGTCCGTGATTGTTGAGTATATAAATCCTTTTTTGTTTTATTGATGAATGATGTAATTCAAGATGTATGTTTCCGCACTCCAGACCGTTCGACAGAATTTGGCTGTTTCGAAACTGATTTTGAAGTGACATTTTTTGACCTTACCAACGCGGATTTGGTATTCTGACTTATCGACAGAAAGTATGTGTCTATGTGTCGTTTTTATTACTATTTTATTCCGAACTACCTTTTTGGAGTTGTAAGTTTTGAATTTTATTTATTTATTTATTAAAAACACACAAATATATGAACCAAAAATACATTTTAGTCCCACGAAACTGGGCTTCGCTTTGACCGTGGAGGTGGTGAGTCTTATTTACACATAAATTATTATGAATATGTATATTGAAAGTTTTAAATACGTATGATTAAATGGTTTACTTGATATTAATTAAGTTTATCCATGAAGATTTACAACGCTTACTCGTATCTACATAATATTTTAAAGCGCTTAACCTCTCTGCCTTTGGGTGTATTTCTTGGCTTTGCAGAATTTTGTTAATAATTTTACAACTGTTTTGACATGGATCCTTTCATGGGTACACCTTATTAGTCTAGTGCGTTGGCCAAACGTATAACGAATTCAAATACCTTCGACAGTTCTTTGTTCGCTCATTGATAAAGTAATAATGATTAATTTGCTTTTAATACTTAGGGTCATCGAAAGGACAGTATTGTGTGTGCAAGTTTTGGCAACATTTGCCAGTTTGATCCTCACGTAACTTTTTTATTTTCTACTAATTTGGAAATCTAATATGAGAGTAGGGAGATAATTAAATACCATGCCTCTATTTATTTCGTAGCTCGGAAATCGATGGAGCTGGCGGTAAGAACCTAATAAAATTAGCCTCCCGTAAAATGAATTTTGTATTAAGGTATTTTACTGAGAGGCTTTTGAATGAAATCAATATGCTCGGCCATAGGTATCAGAAAAAGAAGGAAGATGGAGAAGCATGACTGCATAGGAGTAACAGAAATGGAAACAAAAATACATTACATTTTTGGAGCACACTTTTTTACATTTAGAATTTCTCAATTGTTTTTTTGCATTTAATTTTTGTACGTAAAGGTATACCTTTATTTTCCCATGGAGGTATACCTCCATGGGATTGCAATGTATGTATGTAATATTGCTGTGCCATGAAGGGCGTAGTAATAAGTTCTAAGGCTTGTTGCTCTTGATTACAGACAGGCGCTAGGCCTGAGAAACTTTGAGTGTTGAAAAATATTTCACTTTTCTTGGCATTTAATACATCTCTCAATCGTACTCTCGATTTTAGAGGAGGCCCGTGCCCTGCAGAAGAATTTACATGGGCTGAATCAAATACAGACGGACAAAGATTGGCTTTGAATACAGTTTTGAAAATCGGTTTTAGAAACCCTATCCAGGTTTCATCTAAGCTTAATAACAAAGTCCGTTCGCTTCTCTAGGAACCTGATTTCGGCAGTAGATTGAATTTGGCTTTTTAATTTAAAATGGGAAGGAAAAAGGAGGTGAAAAAGACAGGCAGAGTGTGTCTATTTATATTTGGTGTCCTTTAATTTTATTGGTCTATAATGCATTGGAATTTATTATAATAATAATAAATTCTTTATATTTTTATATGTATTTTGTTTTATATTATATATATAAAAATGTAAAAAAAGAAATTTAAAATAAAGAGAAATTCTTTATTCAAGTAACAAATGACTCAGTTTTGGGGTTAGTATCAGTACATGTATTATATAATAAGTATGTTAGTTACATATATTACAGAGGTATTATTTATGCATTCATAATATGATGATGAAAGTTTTTATCGTTAACAAATGAATATGAAAAGCTGATCTCATATTTGCCATAGATATAAATACTTTCCTATAACCGTATTACGTTGTCAACTTATCAACGATAGAGATTCTTGGTAAAAACAAAGATAATTTGTTTTTGTTTTAATCACGATAATAGATATTTTAGATAAACGGTATCTATGTAGTGGGAGGGGGGCATGATAGCATCCGTATCGCAATAATTACACTTACGAGGAAAATCCTTAAAAAATATATTCTAATATATTCTTCCTTATTATTGGAAGTGGTAGAGACACGCTGTTGTTAGTCATGACCCAGCATGGGCGGGCTTATTTATTTATTTATTTATACTCTTTATTGTACATCTTAAATTACATAATAAATAAATATATCAGGCAAAATTTAAGTACAATGGGTGACCATATCGCATTGAGCGAAGCATTACCACTATCTCACAGGAAATCGACATGAAGACTTCCCTCTTCCTATCCCTTTTCCTTCCCGCCCTCCCTATTAGATGGGCCGGCAGCACCCATGATCCAAGCGTTGTGCATTTTCATGGGCATCAATCACTTACCGTTAGGTGACTTATTGCACGTTTTCTGGACCTAGGAAATACCAAAAAGTTTATTTTATTTCTTCACAAATATTTCTTCCAGGTCTGGGTGTTTGTGAGACCGAAGAGGCTCTCGTAGTTCCTGATACCCGCGACATAAGATCCGATCTTAGTGTGGGGTCAGGACTATACCCTACATTAAGACTGCTACCGAAAATGAAGTCGGGTGTTAGTTTAAGCGACTTCAGACACAATGCAACAGAAAATGTTGGAAAAAAAGCGATTTCTGTTTTTTTTTTTTTTTAATATTGTCGTATTTGGGTGGTAAATTATATTTTTTCCTAATATAATAGTGTATACCCTTTTATTTATAAAGACTCTAAGGTATAAAAGAGTTTAAATTATTATTTTAGCAAAAACTATGGATTTACCACCCAAAAATGACGACATTAAAAATATGATTTAAAAGAAATAGCGCGTTTCTTTGCAAAAATTTTAGTTGCATTGTGTTTGTAATCACTAAAACTACCACCCGGCTTCGTTTTCGGTAGCAGTCTTGATATACCAGGTATATGTGACTGTTGGGTGTAATTTATTTGCAGGTTTAGGAATATATTTCGGCACGGCTGGTGGCGCTCTTATCAGTGTTATAAAGAAAGTCACCACTTACTCACTCGCCTGCTTGTTGCCGAAGTGCCTAAAGTTCCTGGAAAAGTAAGGATATCTGAATGAATACTATGTATTTATTTCAATTTCATACTTAGATACCGTAGATCACGTATATTTTATTTTCCATTTTGACCGCCAATATGAATTGTATACCAAGTTTAAATTAATAAGGTATTATACAGTAAGAGTTCCATATTCACCAATTCCCTATTTGCGTTTTCAGTAATCGGTTGGTTACAAAACAGTGACCATTTTCCACTATCTTGGATATAATTTTGATTTTTCTGGACCTTGTAATTTTTCCCACAGTATCCAGAGCCCATCTAAAGCTAGTTGCCAACCGCTATTTTAGAGTTGATGAAAGTTTTTTTTATTTCATTGAATGTCAACACGAGCATGCCGTTCGCCTGATGGTAAGCGATACGACCGCTCATAAACAGTAGCAAAACCAAACAACACCTTGATTTATAAAGCAATGCTTGCGCTCGCCATCCTGAGACATAAGATGTTAAGTCTCAATATGTCCAGTAGTTACTCTGGCTACATTGTCCTTCAATACGAAACATAAGAGTGCATTTACACAGCTATTTGGCCGGAGATAATCAGACGGCCTCTCACACCAGTAATAAATAGTATGATAATTATGTGGTGTGATGCTCGGGTGACTTGAAGAATTATCTCACAAGCATTTAGATTAGGATGACAACATGTCGGCGGCTAGCCTTATCTGTATCATTACGACAATTATAGAAATAACTAAAACCTTTCATTAAAAAAACCTTTGCATAATATAGTAATGCCTATACAGGATATATAGGACTGTAACTGAGTACAGACACAGAATACTAAGTACAGACTTGTCGCAATTATCAAAATCCTTTTTTGAATTACAAGGCTCCTAAACACGCATCGAAATTAATCAGAAAGAAAAACATATGGGAGGAGCTGGAAAAAAAATATTGTCTACTTCCCTGCGCATCAAAGTGGATGACAAAATATTAAGATGTAAAGGCTATGTATGTTTACAATTCGTGGCATAGTTGGTTAGACGGCGGCTGTGTAACGAGAGGCCGCGGGTTCGATCCCCGTACCGAGATAAATGTTTGTGAGGCCCAAAAGTATTTGTCTCGGGTCTAGGTGTTTGTGAGACCGAAAAGTCTCTCGTTATTGTATTGGTTGTATGTTATGGTATTGATCTTAATGTGGGGTCAGGACTCAGGACTATGTATCTGACTGTTGGGTTTATTTATTTATAATTATATATAGTGAAATCTTGTAGGCATTTGTTAGTATCTAAGGCTCAATTGCACAAAGTAACTTTGCCAATACCTTTGACCTTGAAAATGTCAATCCCATACATTAGCAAGGCCAAATACGTCTCAAATGTATGGCGATGACAATTGCAAAGGCAAAGGTATTGGCAAAGTTAGTTTGTGCAACTCAGCCTAAGTTAGGCTTACTCATCCAGATAGATACCGTATCGTACAATCTACTAACCAGATCCTTATTACCAATTTCGCTTACTGTACTTATAAAATTTAAAGTTTGATATGTATGAGTATGTATTGCACTGATAACAGAATATTTCCAGTGCATGATAAGTTCGTGAGTAAGTTTAAATGTGTCACGTTTGTAAATAGAGATAATGAGTTACATTCGCATGCGAATATTATTTTGCCTGCAAAAATTAATTACTTATTTGATAATATCAGCCAGATGATAGCTTGATGAGTGGAACTACAAAGTGGCGAAAATTGGTTTAGATAAATATTTTGATTTATTATAAAGCATCAAACATCTACACATCAAAGCCGCCGAACAGCCGATCTGTGTCGGCAACTACAGTCGGCGGGTTAGTTGACATTGACAACTTCACTCACAGCAAGTCGGACTTATTCGGCGATATGTCGGCGGTTCGACACGAAGACGTTTTTGTGACCTTATTGTGTGTCGCCGGGCAACTGAGCTGCGTGCTAATGTTGCCGACATACCGCTTACGTGTCGGTGAGCAACACGTGCGGGTGGCTGTTGCCAATATGATCTTTATATATAGACCATCGGGTTGTTTCGGCGGGTCGGCGGCTTTGGTGTGAAGTGTGTAACTATCAGGCGAATGGCATGTTCGTCTAGCTATTCATAGCAATAAAAAAGACTAATGAATACTAAACATCATTGTCAATCCACAGGGATCCGATGTTCCACGCCATCGAACTCGGACACTAGAATTTAATAATTACTATCCTGAACTTGCGTCATGCCACCTGCGTCATCATGCCACAGTATTCTCAGTCTCTGAAATCGACTAATCTCACTGTTATTTTGGAGCTGAATGGAGCTGGTAGAAATTAAGAAACCAACATAAAGTTATGGCTGTTCTGTTGTGTTTCATTTGATAGTGAAGAGATCCAATTTCCTTTTACTTCTTTTGTCTTTCACTTATCCCGTTCGTGCATTACCTGGACAGCATTGCCCTTATCACTAGGCATGGCGCAGTAGTTTGTAAAATAATTGTTTGTGCGGCTCACAAATATTTTTTGTGTCTGGGTGTATGTGGGGCTGAAAAGTTTCTCTTAGTTCTGATAACCACGACACAAGCCTACCTAACTTGTATTCTAATAACTCCTCTTTCTTGCAGATTTTCGCAGTACTGCAAGAAATTTATAGCATAATTCAACGAGCTGACAGTCGCGGGTACAGTACCGAAACCCATAATAGATCCCAAATCGAAATACCAAGGCTTAATCTTTCCTTTATCACTGACCACCTCTTTAACCTCATTACAAGCCAATGAAAATAACTATAAAGTTGAAGAGCAAGGATCACAATAAATTAATACGGTATCGCTTAGTAACTTAATGGGGGAATTATATACGTTTGGATTTTTCGGAAGAAAGTTTACGGATGGCGGAAAACCTTTGACTGCGCCGTTGATAGGTAATATTGTTAGAAAAATGAATGTGATGAGTGGTTGTACCTTTTAATAATTACATAATACACTTTATTAAAATACCAAATATCACAAAACACAGAACAAAAATAGAAAGCGATTTATTGATTCGATGAATAAGGCCGCCTATTGGGCCTTATCGCTAAATCGATCTCTTCCAGATAACAATCCGAGCAGGAAAAACCAACAAAAACAGGAGGGTGCTTTAAATAATTTTATGAATTTACTGGTGGTAGGTCTCTCTTATGTAAGAGGCTGCCTGGGTAGGTACCACTGCAATGTATATTTGTCCCGCCAAACAGCAGTGTAAATGCACTGTTGGGTTTCGGATTGAAGGACATTGTAGTCAGAGTAACTGCTGGACATATTGAGACTTAACATCTTATGTCTCAGAATGGCCAGTGTAGTGGAAAGCCAAGTATTTCCTTGTAATTCAAGGTGTTGTTTGGTTCTGCTACTGTTTTTGGGCGATCGTATCGCTTACCATCAGGCGAACGGCATGCTCGTCTCGCCATTGACATAATAAAAAAATGCAAGTACAAGAGAGAAATAATTTACCAGAGAAGAGCAAGATTTACGAATGTGTATTGTTTTATTTTTATTACAACATTTCTAATAAATTTATATAGTGTTTATAATTGTTTTATTTATTCATTAATATCTCAACAAGTTTGTTTTTATATATAACTTTGACAGCCTCCATGGCGCAGGCGGTTAAACGCCGCCTGTGAAACGAGAGGCCGCGGGTTCGATCCCCGCACCGAGAGAAATGTTTGTGCGGCCCACAAATATTTCTTCCGGGTCTGGGTGTTTGTGAGACCGAAAAGTCTCTCGTAGTTCCTGATACCCACGACACAAGACTCGATCTTAATGTGGGGTCAGGACTATGTATGTGACTGTTGGGTGTTATTTATTATTTATTTATTATATAAGGGTTGCCATCGAGTAAGCGGGCCCTCTGAAAATGGTTAACCCCGCTGCCCATGAATGCTTTTCGGCAACATCAATGATCCAAGCGTTGTGGATGTTCATGTCGACAGTTATCACTTACCATTTTGCTGGATTGCCGGAACTATTGTATGAGAAAGTCTGATTTCTAAGGAACAACAAATAACAATTCATTGTTATGGCGTGACGTCATTCTCTATAGTAAAATATTATTTATTTATTTAGCATATAAATCTTTCTGTGGCTTTATTTAATACGTAGAAACAATAAATTTATTTAGTTAGTTAGTAAATTGATATATTGATATTGTAGAATTATCAAAATGCTATGGATATTGTATAATATATTATACTAGCGGCCTGGACCAGCTTCGCCCGGGTACAAATAGATTTATTTATTTATTTCCTAACTTACATTTACTTTTACAGGATACCCGAATGTAGTAGTGTAGCATAGTAAAATTTTTTGTGTTTCATCTTGTCTTTTTGTACAATAATATGTACGTATTATTATTATACATATAAACATTCCTATATAGGCACGCTGCCGCCGCCCCGGCCGACCAGTACCGCCGCAAGCGCTACGTCCCGCAATTTTAAATCTGTGATATCTTCGAAAATATTCATTTAAATCTTGTGCTGTAAAGGGCCACATATTGGTTAAAATCGCTTCGAAAATTAGCCATTATTTGTCGTAAAAAGTAAATGACAAAAAAATGTTATTGTGGGATATCCATAAGAGATAGACATACCGGGTATCTCAAGACTGCTACCGAAAACGAAGCCAGGTGGTAGTTTTAGTGACTACAAACACAATGTAACTAAAAATTTCGCAAAGAAACGCGACAATTATTTTTTATGATTTTTTAAATATCGTCATTTTTGGGTGGTAAATCCATAGTTTTTGCTAAAATAATAATTTAAACACTTTTATACCCTAGATTATTTATAAATAAAAGGGTAAACACTATTATTTTAGGAAAAAATGTATTTACCACCCAAATATGGTCATAGGAAAAAAATAACAAAAAAAAATTGTCACTTTTTTTTGCAACTTTTTCTGTTGCATTGTGTCTGAAGTCGCTTAAACTACCACCCGGCTTCATTTTCGGTAGCAGTCTTGATATACCCTGTATACCATCACGGAGTTTTTTGTAGACCTTTTAAATGTGTACAAATATGTAGTACATTATTTTGATAAATCTCGTAGGGTTCAGCCTGCGTTTGCAATGTAAGCGGAAAAATATTGATAATTAACGACATCACATTAGAAACCTCAAAAATAACAATATTTCTCCACTATTTAATGGATATTATTATACATATAAACCTTTCTATTGAATCACTCTATCTATTAAAAAAACGCATCAAAATCTGTTGCGTAGTTTTAAAGATTTAAGCGAACAAGAAAAATAGGGACAGAAAAAGCGACTTTGTTTTATATTATGTAGTGATGCATAGTAAATACTTTAATAATAGAATTAGAATAGAACTGTCGGAATTATCATAATAATATTTTGAAATAAATATAGCCAAATTATTAATACTTTGCTGATAGGCATTTTAGATAAAACATACAATCATGCGTATTTAAGTATAAATAAATTATTTTGTCTGCTTTATTAATTTTGATAATACTCCACTGACGAAAACACGATTAGGAGGGGATTAAAAGTGACTAAGCCTTAGTGAATCCCCTTTGTTGACAGGGGGCGTATAATTCCATATCAAATTGCTTTGCTTGTAGTAAAAGGCGATTGATTGCAACATTTGGGCCCCTCGTCAACGAAGACTTTTTTATTGCTTTGAATGGTAAGACCAGTGGCGTAACTACACCAGCCGGGGCCCGTGGCAAAATAATCAGATGGGGCCCCCCTTTTTTGTGTCGAGACGTATACTGTTTAATTTATTGGAAGTGGTAGAGCCACGCTGTTGTTAGCCATGACTCAAGATTAATGAGTAGGTTCTTCAGGGGCGGTACCACTGGCTCACATAAGATTGACGTGACATGACAGCATTGCGATCGCGTTTCATTCGGTGAGTGAGATTACCGGATGCCCCTTGCCTCTTTCCATACTTTTTCCTTCTTGTTCTCTTCCCAATTAGATAGGCCCGCAAAACATCCATGACCCGAGCGTTATGGATGTTCATGGGCAGCATTGATCACTTACCATGACCTGCGTGCTCGCTTACCGGATCTGAGAAATAAAAGAGGCTTATTTTCCGCTATCGTGGAGTAAGCCGGAAGGGGTATGGCAGTGTCACTGGCCTTCTAGCCTAGTTCGCTTGCAGATATTATGGCCGAGCCGGTTACCTCACGACTCCTACACTATAATACCGATTAAATACCCTTTGGAGAACGCAACGCTAGAGTTTCTTGCCCGTTTTTCTCCGGGGAAACCTTGTGAACCGGGTGGTACAGTAAGAAAAGTGACTGAATCCAAATAATATATAACATTTTAAAAATTCAATAAAGTAATTTCACTTTCATGTGATTGCCCGGCGCAGGCTCATTACGAGTACTAGTCCTTCTAATTGCGGTACAAAGTTGTATCTTTCTCATAAACTTAGGACGCCAGTTTGTTTTGGTCGTCCGCAGCAGATACGAGGACAAGTTCTGACGTTCATGTCGGAATCGCAGCTGGTGAGGGAGCACCGCCCCCGGAGTGTGTAACTCCCTCGACCCCTGTGGTCACCACCTAAGATATGCAGGGAATCTATATCTGTAGCTGCCCATATAAATTCCACTGCAATCCATGGGACTCCTTTATAATCTAGAGTACGATTGAGAAGGGTTAGGCCGTATAGTCCACTACGCTGGCCTCGTGCAGGTTGGCGGACTTTTACATACTATAGCAATCCTTCCAAATTGTAATAGTATGCAGGTTTCCTCGCGATGTTTTCCTTCACCGTTATAGTGCGTATTGATTGACTATCATTTACATACATGACTCCAAAAAGTCAGAGGTTTGTCCTGGGATTGGAACCGTGACTACCGTTAAAATGTTGACACCCGCGTCCGTTTCGTTGTACCGTGCTGGAATTCATCGTTTCAGCCTTTCATGACCTGACGCTTACTTTTATGGAGCTGGCGACGAGTGGGAATGTTTCGCTCACGATCGCGTGTTGCGCTCGTTTACTGCGACATCACGTTCTCAGAAAACGTTAGCATTGCCTGCCATGGCCCCTAACTCTTGGCGGTGGAAGGATTCACGGCCGAGAGCGAGAGGTTTATTTTGAGGGATGCTCATAGTTTTGTGCGTTCGTCACCTCGAGCTGGACACTCCGAGAAATTGTGCTGGGTTGTGTCTTCCGGACAGTTGTTACTTGTTGTCACAGTGGTGACATATGACGGGCTCTTAACATTAATCTCTTCACTCCTCTTCTTTTCTAACCCTCCTACACAGGTATTTACCGAAGCAGTGCGATAGGACTTGTGTTAGGCGGAACGCCATGTTGTCGCGCCGCGCCTGGCGCCAGTTCAATCACTGGTAGAAGCCGGGATGCACTGGCACAACAGGTCATGCATCAGCACTGGAATTATCCAGTCTAAAGCGGCACTTCTCCACGGAGATTATGCACAGGGAGGCTCGTTTGGCACACCACTAGGGGCTCTTTGGCGTCGATGGCGCCAGAGACCGATCCTGCTAAGACGTAGGCCACCTCAGAGAAATTGTGCGATAGCCCTGATCATCCACTGCGCCATTAGTGTTTGCGGTTTGCACTAGACCATAGCCCAGCGACTGCTTAGAGACTCAGCTCATATGGGACACTTGTAAAGGGTCATCGATCGTACAACTCCGGCATACAATCTACGACGAGGTATGCTGGCACCCTCGAGGTTGGGCCCCATTCTCAACTCAACTCAACGCGTCTTCACTAATTTAGGCTTGAGGCTTTTGAAGTACCTATGCGTGGTACTTCCATCAAATAACTTCAAAACTTCAAGCTATCAAATAAAATACCGAGATACTTCATCGAAGAATCGATAGCAACGCACTATTACATGGGCGTCTGTAGGGGGCCTTTTCCGAGAGTCATGAAAAATAATGGCCTTATGTTTGGGAAAGCCCACTACAAGTTTATTCTCCTTAATAAGTGGCAAAAATGCAGCAAAGATGATGGGGGCCCCCTTACTGTGAAAATCTCATCGCCACATATGATAAAACTAGTCCAACAAATAATTAGAAAAATGTTTTTGGTTATGGTTATTAATTTTGTTGGTAATAAATGTAAGGTTCTTTCCCTGCTTAAGGCTTTTCAGGTCCAGGCCGGGGCCCCTAGGGTCGGGGGCCCGTGGCATTTTGCGCATTCTGCCACCCTATTGTTACGCCACTGGGTAAGACGTACTTGCCGTTCGCCTGATGGTAAGCGATACGACCGCTCATAAACAGTGGCAAAACCAAATACCTTGAATTACAAAGCAATGTTTGGCATTCCACTGCGCTCGCCATCCTGAGACATAAGACGTTGAGTCTCAATATGTAGTTACTTTGGCTACAATGTCCTTTAAACCGAAACACAACAGTGAATTAACACTGCTGTTTGGTGGGAGAAATAGACATTGCGGTAGTACCTTCCCTAGGCCTCTCACATAAGAGAGACCTACCACCAGAGAATGTTTAAGTGCGACAATTAGACACGAGGAATTACGAGTATAAGCCTGGCACCTACGCGAATTTAAGGGGAGACCAGGGATGAAAGCAACATATGAGGAAATGAATAAATATTATGCTGTATGGCGTATGACTAACGTGACCATTTATTTTTTGTGCCAGAGCGGGACATCTGTGGAATTAAATAATTAACAGTTTTTGGTGAAAGAAATAAAGAAGATTGAATTTTAAAAAAATATCATAGCACTAAACATAAAATAGTTAGTTAGGCACGATTCATAAGCCCCAGTAGTGGCGTGACTTCCAGGCAGGCACATAACGTACTCAATAATTGTGGAAAAGTTTTTTAAACCAAGATTGTTTTTTACGAAAGTGCTGGAATAATTTGACTCACCCGTTTTCAGTAATAGTTCAATAAAGTATTTCGAGCGAGAAATACTTTTTGATCATCGTTTGGTCTGTTTGCAAAAGCGGGACTATGTAGGCCTTGTTGGGGACACCGGGACAGACTTCCTGAAAGCGGGATTGTCCCGCTTAAATCGGGACGTATGGTCACGTTATGTATTACGTACATAAGTTATTTCGAGGAAGCATTGCCATCACGTTTTGGTTGTAGCGAGTCTATGCTGCAAAAATACATTACAATAGTTACATTGGGAGTAACTATACGCCGTTTTTTAACTTCTTTTATTTTTATTATGGTTGGCTTATGAACATGCGTAGGCTTATATAAACTTATAATAATAAACTAATACCCCCAATGCAACTTTACGCTGTTTTTTAACTGCTTTTATTTTATTTACGAAATAAATTCATTTTTGTTTTTTTTTTTTAAATTTTGTTTTATTGCCAGTAACAATGGAATTGGCGTTAATAGATAGTCGAAAGACCTATCTGTCCAGGTGCAGTAATTTTAGTATTTCGTGATCTATCAACCTTTGGGATATAAAAAGAAAATGAAAATCGTTCCGTTCTTCCCTGACCTCCCCCATCTATCTATATTGATCCAATATACTTAATTTGTTTAGGCAAGTTGATGTATTATATATGATTTCACCGAAACGATTATTCAACTACTATGATTACGTCACCCGTTGAAATATTAAATATTTTAACTGTTATACTGGTACCAGCTTATGGGCAATTTCCTAAGAAGCTTATCGCTGAAAACTTGAAAGTTGTATCTGGTATAGATTTGGAGAAATTTAGAGAAAACCATAGGAACGAAGAGATTAACGGGCACTATTTATTTGCTGATATCATCGATTAGGTGTGCGGCAACAATAAATCTATTTTTGAGTAAATGTGTGGTTATTATCAGTATTTTGCAATATTAATGTATGGTTCCGTTTGTTATTTAGGACTTTTTTGTTATATTATTTGAAATATCCATTCAAAAGCAGAATACACATCCTGTAAAAATATGTAGCAAATTATTTATTAATTTATACGACATAGTTAAAAAATACAATTCATTGGCCCTAATAACCACTACTAGTTGCATGGTATAAGAAAATATTTTCTAATTTCGCTCAAATGTTAATTTGAACGAAATCCTCGAATTTATCACACGCTCACTCATAAAATTTTTAAGATAGCAGGTCGATTTGACGGTTCATGGGGGTGGCCTATGTTCAGGAGTGGATTTCCTGTGGCTGAAGAGAGAGAGAGGGAGGGGTGGGGGGAGGGGGAGAAAGATATGGGGGGAGTAAACATAAAAACATAAAAACAGTAAACATAAATATCCATCAGTAAAAAATTTGAAAAACCAATAACGAAGCTCCGAATTTGAATGCTCGAATTGTTTTGCTCAATGTGGATGTGAGAGGATATCTGGGTGGGTACCACCGCAGTGTCTATTTCTCCCGTCAAACAGCAGTGTAAACGCACTGTTGTGTTTTGGGTTGAAGGGCATTGTAGCCAGAGTAACTACTGGACATATTGATACTTAACATCTTATGTCTCGGGGTGGCGAGCGCAGTGGAGTGCCAAGCATTTCTTTGTGATTCAAGGTGTTGTTTGGTTTTGCTACTGTTCATGAGCGGTCGTATCGCTCACCATCAGGCGAACGGCATGCTCGTCTCGCCATTCATAGCAATAAAAAAAAATGTGGCTGGATGATAATATGCTGTAGCAAAAATTTGGTAACGTGCACGGAACTCCAAAACAAATCTTGACAAACTGATGACGTCACGCCATATCAATGATTCCTGAAACCATCATATCATGATATGCCCTTGCATAGAATGATTTGTGAGAAGCTTATCGCCGTGATTGGTAAAGCTCTGCTATTAATACTTCCTCAGATAATTAAGAAAAACCATAGGGACAAATTTGAGGATTACACGACAATCGCAAAGATTTAGATCGTTTTATTTTATCTATTTGTCGTCTTGATTGCAGTTGTTAAGTTGTATGATATGTTATCGCTTGATATGGAATGAATCAAAATAGTTTCACTAAAAGGCCTTGGTCATAAAGGCTAGTGTACGTGTGAGTCCTAATTAGAGCAACAAATAATTGCAGACATAAAAATATTTTAACACATCTTCTGATATCTGATTGTATGAACTATTGCTCTTTTATATTCGACGTCATTGCCAATAGAAGCAAAAATTTTATAAAATATTTGTATTTTATGTTTTCGTATCTTGGTCATAGTATAGCAGAAGTATTTCCTTAAAACTGACCATTTAGAACGCATAATGTGATTCTCTTCCTGCTTCTTTAGGTCACTGGATGCTGACCACTTCTAACAGGTCTTTATTACAATATTTCTGACCTATATTCAGCAGTGGCCATTCTGGGGCTGAAGAGAGAGATAGAGACAGAGAATGTGCTTGTAACAGTTCTATGAAATCTGCTATCATATACAGCGCTTTCAGAGGATACCTTTGCTTCTTATACAAATAGCAAGCATTTTGCAACGATGCTACCAGATGTTTGTGCTCGTGACAGTATATCATTTTAAGGTAAAACAGTAGACGTAGCAACTATAATCTTCTATCTTATATCAGCTCTGCATAGTGACTGCATTGAGTCTGATAACTACAGTATTATCCAGATAAAGAATCGATTGGTTGTCTTACGTCTCACAAGACTTGTGAGGGGCAGCACACAATCCAATGCACTGTGGCTAATTTAGGAATACATACCAGATATTTGTCGACATAGAAGATATATCACTAAATCTATATTTGCCTGGGCCATATAGTTTCATTATACATTGGGGGAGGCATATGTTCAGTAGCGGATCCCCTGCGGCCAATGTTCGTTAAAATAGGCTTATAAATTGTCTATGAATAAGGTTGCTAACTGGGTGAATAAGAACATTCATATAGCAGAATCCTACCACCTTTTGCATGATACTGAGATAAGAGATTATAATATTATATCGGAATATACCTGCATTGACCTCTGATCCCGATCTCTCTCTCCTCATTCGTTGACGCAATGTTAAAATGATGAATATCTACGTCAGGCAGTTGGGACTCGATAAACAAACTGCAAACAGTGTTGCATATATATTATGTATATGACGCCGCGCCGGGATCTCCCGTGTCCCCTCTTAGTATTTGTGGATTGAGGTTGGTTTCCATTAGTACGCGTTAAAATGGCATTTACTTAGTTATCACCAATTTGATTATTGGTGAATTTAATTTCTGCATGGAGATTTTATATGGTTATGGATATTTTGTTTGTTTACACATATCTCTTTGTATGATCGATAGATGAGTGAGAATGATGATGAATGAGTGCCACTTTGGAAGCATATACTATAGCAATTCAGATTACATTGGTAAATTCTATCGCGCAACAGCGAAGTTGACTGGTGACTTAAAGATACGTTATATTGCAGCATACTGTACCAGAACTTAATTCGATTTTAATTTTGAGCTTCTTAATGATAGAACATCTTTTATATACTTCAAAGGATATCAGTTGCTATTCCTGCACGCTTATATAAGACAAATTAGCCTGGAAAATATTTGTCTAAGTGAAATCAGAGCTTGGAAAATTGACATGAGAAAGTAAAAAACCGTAGAACCCGTAGTGGAACCGAACAATGCCTTGGAAGTCTTTTGATGACATCTGTATATAATTATCGAGTAGACTTTCGGACACTAATCTCAATGATGAAAAAAACATATTTATGATGGAATACATTAATGTTTGTCTTCTGCATAAAGACGCATTTTTATTTAATTAAGTTGGGCGTCATTGTTGCTAAGCGATAAAGCCCTTAAATAAAGAGAAAAAAAAAAAAATTTAATTAAGTTCTAACTTCGTTAATACAACTGTGAAATCGTGCGCTACTGCAGTTTAATACCAAGCTGATATCTTTCCGACTCCGATCCAGATCGAGAATTTAATCTGGGCGAGCTGTCCAAAGCGACAAAACAGTATCTGATCGAACATTGTGAACGCGCTCTTATACCTACATTGGTTTGTGTATAAAATGCACGTGCATTAGTCGACCGTCGCGAGTCGGGATAGCGCGTGTGACACGAACAAATAAATAAATATTCAGTGTAGTGACAATATGGCGCAACTGGTGTATCTCGTTTTGTTTTCCTGTTTACTGCACGTTTCTTTACAAGTGAGTAACCTTTTTGTTTCGCGGACAATGAATTATGATACTGCGCGACTTAACGGTCAATGTACTTTGTTTTAAACGTGTAATTAATCAATGTAAATTAAATAAAACAATGAATCGGTGTTTGATTTTGGTTGCTTTCCAATAATTGAAGTATTGCCAAAAGTGTGTTTGTAAACAAATTGGTGACCCTGCAATGTTATGGATATTTAATAAAGATTCAATAATGTTTATTAATGCCGTGACTCATTATCGTTGTTTTTGTATATTAATGAAGGTATTTTATGCCAGTTGTTTATTATTGAAATTTAAATAGAAATACCGGTTAGTGAAAGTCATAGACGCAATGAGAAAAAAATATGCGAATACATTTTTAAAGAGATATTTAATGTCTCATTGTAGAAATAATCTCAAATCAGAATTACCGCATTGGCTAACTGATCTAATGTATCGTGAATCGTGCCTTCATCGGTTCAATTCCCGAATATTTTTTTTTAATAAACACGATATTGTCGTAAATTCGTAAAAATTGTCGGCTATGTGGAAACCTGAAAATAAGCTGTCTGCCGAATATTGATTTCGATTGTACTACACTGTGCCAACATGCTTGTTGCATCGACCTTATGTAAATAAATGGGTTAAGGGCGCCGGGTAGAAGCCGTCATGCGAAATTGAAAGGGAGGTGTCAAATACTCCATTTTTTATTATTGCATAGGTCCGCCTAACGAGCAAACAGGTCACCAAGGCCCCTAGACAAATGTCACTTTTCTGCTGGCATGAACGCCTGTGGAAAGATCAAATGTATGGAAATGACATTTGGCAGTCACGTGACTTCTGTCATTTCAATACATTTGATCTTTCCGCAGGTATTCACGCCAACAGAAAAGTGACATTTGCCTAGGCCCCCTGAGGGCAAGTGATCATGCCGCCCATGAATTGCCCATTTATGGGGCGTCCTTTATGGGATGGTCGCTAGTTTTGTCAGTAGTAATTAAAAAATATAATGAGTTTAAAAATTATTTTGGAGTATGAAACTTGCTGGTTGTATAAGATTCCGTGCATCAAGAAAGGTCAAATAAAGGACATTAGCCGACCCATACATTTTATCATTTATTATAACGAAGATAGATATCTTATGTATATGAAGACTAATATCTAGATTTTAGATAAATATATAGGTAACCTATGCTGAAATATAGCTAATTAATTAGTTAATTCAAGACGTTATCAATAAAATCTGCAAGTATTTTCTGATGTCTAAGTGCCAGTAAATCGTTAACAATTCGTATCGGAAAATTTTATAAATTAAATTAAATGAATAGGAGATTGTTTATTTAGAAAGGCTTTATAATTGATTAAATTATTATTTTAAAAGTATATCGCGTTGTATTGTGTGCCTATTTCTGTATTTACCTACTAAATAATAGGAATTTTAGTTCATAATATATTTTTCCCCCGGCTATGATAAAAACCAGACTGTTATTTGACACTTGCAGAGATGGTATAAATCCCGTTTTGATCTTTGTGCGAACTAATAAAATCACTTCATATGTAAAACAAACAGGGTTTGATGATTCATAAATACGTTTTTAGATAAAAAACGAAGTAATTTAAAATATGTATAACATGCTATTTCATTTTATGTCTCATTGTTCTCTAGATATTTACGTATCGTAGGAACTCAAGAATCACAGTAACAGGAAAATCACGGTGAATACCCGGGCTGATATTTAAAAGTCACTTTGCATATTGCTCCCTTCTACGAACTATTGGTAAACATCTAATTAATTCTAAGGACTCAGACTAAGTCAAGGTTGCAGGGCATTGCTGAATCCAGGGGGTTAATCTATACTCCATAACTTCGAATATTAAAGAAAAAAAATCCACTACTTAAAATCAATACTATTCTGTAAGAAACTTATGATTCACTTCAAACTTAGTCTAAGATTACGACGTGCAATACAGAATTCGAAAATTTTATAAAGTATTTAAGCAGTATTCTATATGACCAGAATCACACTACGAACACGCGATGCTACGTAGTACGTATAAATGGCAATATAAAAAAAAAGAAAAAAAAAGAAGACAGTTCGTGTTGCTGAGGGAGTTTCTTGCGCCCTTTCTTCTTCACCGCTACAACACGTTCCGAAGTAGCAGATATTAACGATTCAAAAGATCTTGTAAAAGACTATTTGAATAAAGAATATATTGATGTTGATTTTTTTTTGACGTAGCATCGCGTTTTCCGAGGGTGGTTTCAGTGGTATGTTTCGGGCCTAAAATCTATGGCGGTTAGTCATTCGATAATGGCATACGATTCTCTACGTGTAAATTAGGCTTTACTGATTCAGTGATATGTATTGAAAAAATGATAAGACTTATCACTTAGCTACCAAAATGTTCTGACTCATCATCATCCATCCATCTATCGGCCAAAGGAAGTCATTGCTGAACATAGGGTCCTCACTCACTCTTTGGACAAATATAATACCAGAAACATATACTTCTTATTAGAAAAATAGACCTTGAAAGTTTATTTTTTGTAAAGATTATCAGAATATGTAAAAATTTAATTTGAATTTAGAACATCAACATTAGGATTTGAAAAAATCGTATTATTCACTATTAAACGACATTAGACATATATTTCTAAACATACACATTTTTCTGATAATCCTTATAAAACATAAACTTGCAAGGTGTTTGGATTTTTCTGATGAGAATTATATTTTACTCCTGCTCGCTCCAAAACATTATCTAACTTAGAATCTCATATTCGTAGTACACCACTCATGTCAACAACCGCTAAAATAATTTATGATAAGTTATAAGGATATTTGAATATTTCTGTTTATTTCTGTTCAGCGATCAACTCCTCAAGACACGGAGTATGTGGCGGCGGTGGTGGAATACCAGGTGTCCCCGGACGTCGAACAGAACCGTCTCAACTACATCCGGCTCATAGAGGAAGCTGCTGGACAGGTATGAGACAAGGTTTTTGAAAGAGTAGCGTACGCGTAACGAAATTATCGCACTTTTAGAATTAAAGAGACCTAACTAAAAATATTATTTTTTGGCAAACGTTCTTTAAAGATTTGTAACATAAGATCTATTCTATCTTATCAATTTCTTTGGATTCGGTCAATTTAATTCTAAGGGTGCGTTATGAATTATTTATTATTTATTATTAAGCATATAAGACATAGTCTTAACTTGATAAATATATAATAAGCCTTGATCATGTACTTCATATTTTTGTAGTTTTTTTTTGTTTTGCATCCGGATAAAAACCCAACAGCGCCGAATTAAATCACCAATTATTTTAATATCAGTGTATCTGTTTCAGAATGCCGACATTGTGGTGTTCCCAGAGTTGACATTAACTAACAATTCGGTCAGTTTTCCTGTGCCCGTCTATGGTGCTCTACAGACTTATCCCATTCCCGCCCTGCGTCCCGATCTATACGATAATGTGAGTAAAATTCTACGTTTAACTGATGTAGAATAATTTTGAATACTTATAACCTTCTTTTAAGTAGACATTTTTAATAAGAGCAAAAGCAGTCAAGTTTTATCCTTTTTACAAACAATACAACGAGGACGCGTAGTGCGGGCTAATGCACAGAATTGCCAATTCATAAACAATACTTGAGTAATGGGTCAAGCTATGCGTTCACTTACAGCGACCCTCAGGTAAAATAGATCGACGCTCGAAAATGGCTGGACGATTCTGGCCTCACTTAGCGTAGCATTCCTCTAGCACTAAGTAAAGTATTGTTTGTGAATACGCGCATTGATCAATACTGTTCGGCCGCATAAGTCGCCCTGTAATATGACATGTTTCGGCTCCTAACTATCGGCTACAATGTCCTTCAAAATACAACATGGCTTGAAAACTGCTGCATCATTGCAATAATAGATAAACCGTTGGCACTTATCAAACGGTCTTATACATATGAGGGACCTATCATCTAGTGATTAACTTGGAGCATTGTGGCAAATTGTGACAAAATCAAAAAATAACTGACTTCCTAAACTCCCTTCATTTTCTGCTTCAACTTCAACTATAAAAACAATGATAAAACATTGAGTTAAATAACGGGCTTCTTTCCAGCTGCTAGTGTCAATGTCAGCGGCCGCTCGCGCCAACTCTATCTACGTGGTAGTGAATATCAGAGAGCTTGTGGACTGCGTTCGCAACGACACCGGAGAGTTTTGTCCCGAGAGCAAGGAGTATGTGTTCAACACCAACGTCGTGCTCGATAGGACTGGTGCTGTTATTGACAGGTATAGTTAGCATAGCCGTTATAGTTGTGGATTATTATAATGTCGTAGAAATTAGTCGCTATAATGGTCCAAGTATTTTTGTTTTGCAATGAATGGCGAGACGATATTCGCTTGATGGTAAGTGATACGACCACCCATGGAGTATGGACTGTAGCACAACCAAACATCATAAATTACAAAACAATGCTTGGTATTCCACTGCACTCGCCATCCCGAGACATAAGATGTTGATTATTAAAATTAGAATGCTTGAAATGAAATGAAATGAAATTCCAATACATTTCATTTCATTGCTTGCTAGGCTTTACCGGTTTCCTTTAAAAAAAACTTTTGAAACGTTCCAGAGTCTAGCTCAATTTATGCCCAAATAACAAACTCATATTTATACCTAAATATTTAAATCGACCTATTTAAAATGTATTTCCATTTCCAGATACCGCAAAATCAATTTGTTCGGTGAGGCCAGTCACACTCCCGCACTCCAGCCAGATTTGGGCCGCTTCACCACTGATTTTGGAGTGACTTTCACACATTTTATCTGCTTCGACCTGATGTTCCAAGTACCAGCGATACAAGCGGTGCAGAAACTTGGTGTTACCGACGTGATATTCACTACAATGTGGTTCTCTGAGCTGCCTTACTTGACTGGTAAGTTGAGTTTTATTTAGGAATGTATGGGCAAAGGCGTAAAAATCACACAGCCTATGGATAATGTCTTTTTTTAAATTTTGTGATACAATTCGAGTACCTAACAATTCGAGAACGGCCTAACCACTCTCAATCGTACTGTCGATTGAAGAGTAGGCCCGTGCCCTGCAGTAAGACGTATATGGGCTGATCCTGATCCTGATCCTGAATTCGAGTACTGTTCAATTGCTATGTGGTTATAACTGGCGACCATAAGCGTTAAATACACAATTGTTAAATAACAATTTAGTAACTTCTTTGTATATAAATGTATCGTTGATGACGCACTTAAAGATAACTTCATTTTGAAACTTAACTTATAAATAAATTTATTTGTTACGTTAACGTTGTTTATTAGTTTGTTTCTTAACGTTTTTTTTGTTTCACAGCTGTGCAAATTCAGGAGGCTTATGCATTCACAATGAATGTGAACTTACTTGCTGCCGGCGCTAACAACGTTGCTGTAGGATCAGCTGGTGAGTTAATATACCAATAATTAAATCTTAAAACAATGGCGTATAGTCTCTTGAGGTAATGTAATGGAGCAAAGATCAGTAACAAAATCTATGTGCACCCACGAAAACCAATCAGAATCACGTGGATTTAGTGAAGCGAGATGAAGCTAAGAGGGATTGCGTAAGAGTAACAGAGATAGAAACAAATAACTGTACATGGAACGCTTTTTTTCGTTACAAACATTTTGTTCGATCTCCGCTCTTTTATGCGCCCTTATTCTTCGAGATGTGTCTCATTGTTGTTGATGGAATATTAGCATAAAATCTGTAAAATTTGCTTTTGCTTTCAGGTTCAGGAATTTACTCTGGCAGAGCCGGTTCTCTAGTCAGCATCATGCCTGGTGTGGCCACCACTCGTGTCCTTGTCTCCAGGGTGCCTAAAGTACCAGGACAGGTAAAAACTTCTTTGCGAATTATAGCAACCTTTAAAATACCAAGGTCTTCTAATTTTTGACTCTCCTAAATCTTTAAGAACGGAAACACTGTGTATTAAGAATTTTATGTGAATTTGTATCTGAAAAATAAACAATAGTTTTGCATGCATAATGTCCTCGTGTAATCCATAATAACTCATGCCATTCAAACTGAGGCAATAGCTTATTACACTTATAATTTTACATAATATCTTAATTCTCTACCTATATCAGCCTATATACGTCCCACTGCAGGGCACGGGCCTACTTTACAATCGAGAGCACGGTTGAGAGTGGTTAGGCCATATAGTCCTCTACGCTGGCCTAATGCGGGTTGGTGGACTTACATACCTCCTCACGATGTTTTCCCTTAACGTCTTCATGCGTGAATAATGATACGCTATGCTCTAACGTACTACATTGTTTAAACCAATCTTCCTTTTTCCAGGTGTTAGGTAACTACCCAGGTCCTATCTACGACGAACCAACGAGCAAAGACGCTCTCCACTTGATCACCGACCCGTCCTTGGTCAGCCACGTCAGCAGACCCTTGACCACGGGCAGTCAGGAGTTTGTCCTCGTCGACAAGGATGTTAGATGCCAATTTAACGTTAGACTGACTTTGGCAGGCGGAGAATCGGTGAGTGAATCATAAATATTGTACTAACTGATTGCTGTCACTGTCATGACAGCCTCCGTGGCGCAGTTGGTTAGACGCCGCCTGTGAAACGAGAGGCCGCGGGTTCGATCCCCGCACCAAGAGAAATGTTTGTGCGGCCCACAAATATTTCTTTCGGGTCTGGGTGTTTGTGAGACCGAAAAGTCTCTCGTAGCTGCTGATACCCACGACACAAGACTCGTTCTTAGTGTCGGGTCAGGACTATGTATGTGACTGTTGGGTGTTATTTATTTATTATTTATTTACTGTGAGATGAATGACACTGTTTTCCAAGGGAGAATGCCCATTTTATCATGAAACTAAGTGTCGGTGCGAAGATTTTTGTGTCTCGATGAAACCTCCTTTTTTGTGTAGGGAAAAATATATATTTTCCATAAATATAAACATAAATGCGACCCAGGCGTGGAGTTCTTGGAGAAATGAACTTAAAAGTAAAAAAAATGCATTTTTTGGTCTTCGGCTCTGTGAACTAAATATTAAATGTGACGATACTGATATGGTTACTTCCTTTTATAAAAATCTGTCGTGTGGGATAAAACAGGAAAACGTTTAAGGACAAACTATAAGAATGACTATAATGAATGTTTAGCGGTATCGGTAGCGAGATCAATGAATTTTTTTACTGATACTATGAAATGGGCATTCACCTTTTCAATCCATATAAACAGTTACATATAATACTAATCGACACTGACATACCCTTTTCGGCCTCCTCCGGAGTGTCGGGAACTTTCAACTTTGTCCTCTTGGCACAAAAATATTCATCAATATACTTTTTTTTCATTTTGGAAAATATAGTCGTATATATTTCCACTAAGTTATATAAATAATCTTATTAAATATAATTTGTCATCACTTACCAATTATTTCATAGAATAATAATAATAGTGATTACCCAGCTTACAGTTATTGCCCAGCTGTCCCAAATCTGTTGGTAGGATATGTTTATTCCGAATAGCAACTAACATATATAGCGGATACAGACTCGCCATCATTAACTGATACCTTTTAACATTGATATCGATAATCATCATAGAAGAAGTAGAAGAATGTATATCACCCCCCTTAGCTAAATTACAAGCGCTTCCAATCTATTCTCTTTCTACAATCATTAAGGCCTTGACGTAAGAGATAACGATTGGATTAGATTATTAGATTCTTGGATAGCATTTGTATGGCAGTTAGCCAATGGCGTTGTACAACATACAAATGTCATCGCTTACGTCAAGGCGTTAACAATTGTAGAAAGAGAATAGATTGGAAGCCCTTGCAACTTGGCTAAGGGGGCAGGTGACTTTATTTGAGGGCTGCACTTCACTTACTATCTGGCGCTTTTTATAAAAAAAAGCTTTAAATAAAATATACGGTTATAATCAATGCCAAATGTAGCAAAAAAAGATTAGGTTGGGTAATACTATAAACTAGGCAATCATTATTTAGCATGTCATATCTAACTAACAATAATGCACTAACTTAACATTCACAGAAAACTACTAATTTGCTTTAAACTAATTTATTTTATTGCATGCCTTGAATTTTGTTCTTTATTAATTTCATAATATTACATTTTAATAGTATTACTAAATTATCCTCGCGTAGTTTCATTTATTTCGTTTTAAGGACGAATTGGCTAAATATTTATCTAATAAGTTCTTAAAAACGCAAAATAAAATACAAAACCTAACCTAAAATATGGAGTAAATTTGCTGACTTATTTAGATAAAGGATTTTATTAAAATTTGACTGTGTTTTAACTGACATCGCACGTATATCATATACATTGCACGCTTTGTAGCATTTTTTTTTTTCAAAGGTAAGTGATATTTAATTTTAAGCTATGTTTAAATTAATTGCTACTAACCTGTGTTGAATGTCCGCTTCATATTGTTAACCATTGTATTTTTGTGTTCTGTTTAAAATTAATAGGCTCTCATTCCTATGTATTTTATACTCGCTTCAATCACATAATGCCTAGGGGATAGACAATTTTGAAAATGCTTGCTTGTACTACGAGTATAACAGAAAGTTTAACAAATAATCAATCAAATTGAGTTAATTCGATAAATATTTTACTGATATTTTTTCACTTTTTGGAACTAACTGCAAATGTAATAAAGGGCCTAACCTTAGTTTTTAAACTAATGAGGAGAAGTAAAATTACTTTCCCTACCGTACCCTTTTCAAATGAAAAGGCATATATGTTTATTTGTCTATGCTTAGGGATATGAATGTCAATGGATTATGACTTCTTATTTATATTTGAAGCCTTATTGTGATGTGTGTGTGTGTGTGTGTTTAAGTCATAAAATAATATACAGTTGCAGTTTTTCATTCCAGTTCCCACATTATCGAGCAGTGGTACAAGATGGTACGAACACTTACTCTCGCCGTCAAATCGGCGTGGCTGCATGCAGTATCGTTGCTTGCAAAACTGAAGATTTCAAATCTTGTGGATATGTGTAAGCACTTAAATCCATTTTTTACGATGCGTGTTTTGGTTTAGGGACTTTTGGAAGTAGTCTCCGTCTTACATACATACACTCACGCCTTTCTCCCAGAAGGGTTGGGCAGAGTTGCAACCAGGAAACCGAAGTTTCGCCTTGTATTTTTTTCTCTGTCTCACGATCGTACTTATCTATCATAATATTTTTTTTTATTTGAATGATAGGCGAGACGAGCATGTAATTTGCCTGATGGTAAGCGATGCATGGATAGTAGCAAAACCAACCAAAACCATGAGTTACTTCAAAAAGCCTCGGAGAAACGTAACGCAACTATGGTTTTTCTGATGGAGAATTTTAGCGTTAGTATCATCATGGTTCCGAACCTCCGAGGCATTAATTTTCAGTGATATCAAAAATAGATTTCAGAGATATAAAAAAGATTTGATATATTACCTAAAGTCATTGAGATAAATTAGGAGGACACCGAAAACGAAACGTTTGCTGTACGGTACTACAAATCATTTTCATCATTAACTGGATTCACGTATATTTGGTATATGCACACAGGTTTTCTTCGTAATGTCCGCTCCGATGTATGATACATTGTCTTAAAATTACTCAATGTCTTAAATCTATAATATAAAGTACATCTTTGTTACAGCAATTTCATAATATCAAACCTTTTTCAGATATGACACCAACGCCGCTACTGTTGAAGTGGAAGAGCTCACTATAGAAATGACGACATATCGTAGTCAATACAATGATAGTCTCAAATGTGACAACATAGTATATTTCCCAATGTCTGTTAGGAACAGCAAATTTCCCACTGGTCCCAAAAACTTTACATTCTACGATGAGAAACAAAACGAAGTCAGTTCGCAAAACAGCGTAGAATTTCAAAATGGCGCACAAGATCAAGATGGCGGGCGGATCAAATTAGTTTATAGTCTGGACAAACCTCAAAAGGATTTGGTTTCTTTTGGCATTTGGGGAAGGATGTATTTAAGAGATGTGGATCACAACAAGAAAGTCACTGAGGAAGATAAAAGGAGATACAATAATGTCATGGATATAATCTATGAAGCTTCTTTAGCGAAGGGCAACCATAGAGAGAAACTAGTGACTATGGACCAAGATAGTAAAAAATACTCAGTTTAAAGTATAATAATAAATATGTGATGTTAAGTTAAAGTTAGTTAATATTTAAAACCGGTTTCAGACGGTAGTCAGTTATTAAGGTATATACGAGGGGTGATCAAAAAGTAATGATAAACGGGTAATTCTAATAAAGATAAAAATTAAAAAAAAAAACATTTCGCTTCTTCAGTCCTTCACCACTTCCCAGCTAAAAAATTGTATAAATAGGACGTCATTTGGAGGAGCTACATTCATTTGAATACCAGCAGTCGGAGCGACAACACGAAAATGGAGAAACACGAAGTGAGATGCGTCATCAAGTACCTCTGTTTGAAAAAAATGTCTACCAAAGAGGTACACGCCGATTTGGTGGAGACACTGGGGGACTCTGCTCCTCCATATTCTACGGTGGCACGGTGGTGCAAAGAGTTTAAGTTGGGTAGAACATCCACAGAAGATGAACATCGCGAGGGACGCCCAACCTCGTCCCTCACGGAGGAAAACGTGAAAAAAATCGAAGATATCGTGTTAGCAGATCGAAGAGTAACCATCAGACATTTAGCTGAGGTCACAGGGATCTCATATGGCAGCATCCAAAACATTTTGACCAGCAAAATGAATATGAAGAAGGTCTCCGCGCGTTGGGTCCCGAGAATGTTAACGGACGAACAAAAGAAAAAGCGAGTTGACATTTCAAGAGCCAATCTTGCAAAGTTCCAGGCTGACCAAGAATTATTTTTGTCACGATTTGTGACCATGGACGAAACATGGATCCATCATTTTGATCCGGAGACCAAACAACAATCGATGACTTGGAAAAGGCCATCCTCACCGACTCCTAAGAAGTTCAAAGTCTCGAGCTCGGTGGGCAAGGTTATGGCGTCCGTTTTCTGGGATGCTCAGGGAATCATAATGGTTGATTACCTAGAAAAGGGAGCTACTATTACGGGCTCCTACTACGTTGATCAAATAAGACGACTGCGAGACGCCATAAAGGAAAAAAGACGGGGCAAACTCCGAGCGAAAGTCCTGTTTCATCAGGACAACGCTCCTGCACACAGAGCCGAAGTTGCGATCGCTGCCATTCGAGAAGCAGGCTTCGAACTGGTCGAACACCCGCCCTATTCTCCAGATTTAGCCCCCAGCGATTTTCATTTATTTCCTAGGCTCAAGGAACACCTCAGGGGCAAGAAATTTGAGGATGATAGCGAGGTGATGGATGCTGTAGAGGCATTTTGGGATAGTCAAGATACAGATTTTTTTTAAAGGGTATTTTAGGTTTGGAGAAACGTTGGACTAAATGTATCGACTTGTTAGGAGACTATGTAGAAAAATAAATTAAATTTAAACTACAATCGTTGTTTTTTTATACTTATTATCATTACTTTTTGATCGCCCCTCGTACAAGCCTACCGGAGAGTAAGAGCCGGGAATATATTTAATTTTTTTTAAGTAATGTTTTTAGTCCAATGAATAAAATGCCCATGACTTGGTAAGACTGATGAATGCAAAGAATTTTTTTGGTTAAATATATTTTTTGTTTATAGTGAAGTAGTTTTATTTATTCTCTAAAATTTACAATCCATGAGACTTAATGAAGTATATGTCATTAAATTAAGTAGGTTGATATAAGAATATTATATTTTAATTTATAATCTTTCTCAGAGTTATTTTGTACTGTAATAAAATACTACAGTTAATTTTCCAAGATCTTATATTTAATTCATGCAATTAGACTTAGTCCTAAAATATACTGATAATGCCTGATTTCTTAGAAATGTATGTATGGAAGATTAAAGTCTCTTTATTTGTAAATTTATTACTTTTTCACAATATTTAGCCTAGAACCTAAAGAAATAATTAAAAAGACAATACATTTTTTTATTACGTAAATTCCAATTTAAAAGAAAATAAAACTGTTAGGAAAA
The DNA here is from genome assembly GCA_030180105.1 of Hyles lineata. Lineage (NCBI taxonomy): Eukaryota > Metazoa > Arthropoda > Insecta > Lepidoptera > Sphingidae > Hyles > Hyles lineata. The sequence goes on along the minus strand of JARJEE010000027.1, from coordinate 5,125,101 downwards.
CCACGTATCGTGATTATTTGGCACTTCTTTTAAATATATGAGAGCATAAGTATAAAAATAATAATTATTTTGTTACAGCACTACAGGTACAGAGCTGTCGCATTCGACGGAGTGCGTTCGTTTTCGGGCGTTACGACAGGTGGCGCTAGGGTGTGTGGAGTGGTCGCTTGCACCGGCGACTCGATGAGCACTTGCGGAAAGAGGTTGGTAGCACAGATTTAAAAAAATTGTTGTTTCTGCCTATCTACTTACATAATCCAACCAGGGACCAAGGGACCAGGGACCAACGCATCACCATGTGTTTAATACAAAAGAGAGGAAAATAGAGCCCCTTTTAGAAGTTTCGAGTAAGGACGATGAGCTTACAATACTGTCATTGGCATTCTAGCTGTACACGCATTCGCATGTTGTCTACAAAGTTAATCTTTTCAAGAAATTTAATAATATTGTGTAAATTACGTTATTTTTTCACGAATTGCGAGACGAGCATGCCATTCACCTGGTGGGAAGCGATAGAACCGCTCATAGACAGCAGCAAAACAAAACAACACCATGTGGTATCGCAATCCTCATACTCGAAATGTTCAATCTCAATATGTCCAGTAGTTACTCTGACTACAATGTCCTTCAAACCGAAACTCAACAGTGCATATACAGGGCTGGTTTGCGGGAATAATAGACATTATAAAATCTTCCAAGTTTTGTATCTATTATTATATTCATTACTTATTAATATTTTTTTATCTATTTTGGTGTTTGTGAGACTGAAAAGTCTCTCGTACTTTCTGATACCTACGATACAAGACTTACTTGATCTTAATGTGCAGTCAGGACTATGTATGTGACTGTTGGGGCAATTACAATAATTATTATAACCTTCTTTTCACTTATTTCAGATTCCCTACCTACGCCGTAAACACGACGGCAGTATTTGAAGAGCTAGTCATCGTAGGGACGATGCCAACTCCAGAGAGGGACATGAACGTTACTGCCGATGATTTTGTCGTATACCCAGTGTCCTCCAAAGTGTCTATTATGCCTCTAGCACCATCAGATTTCTTATACAACAACACCATTGTACACACTAATACAGTACATACATACGTACTTACCAATTTCAATCGTGAGCTGTATTCTTTTGCGCTCTACGGCAGATATTTTCCTACAGACGGTGAGGAAGCAACGCCACCTATCAGCGATTCGGCGAATGTGCATTTACTAAGCGGAATACTATTGATTCCTTTGCTTTTACGCTCTTTTAATTTGATTTAGTTTGTAATAGAGTTTGTGGCATAGACAAATGAACTCTGGATACGGATTCAGTAGTTAATGAAGTTGATTATTATGTAAAGTAATTGTAGTTAGGTATTATTACAAAAATGTGTGTGATTTAGTTATATTATTTAAGATTCATAAGTTGTTGAAAGGAATTGATTTAGGATTAAATTGCTTTTTTATTTATAGCGCATTGTTTCCAAATTGTATTATTTGCTTAATTGTGATTGTATTTTTAATCTCGATTTTTTATTTTGTTTATTCTTTTTTTTTGCTTTTATTACTTTTTATCATTTATGTGTAAGACTTTTATAATGAAACTACCAAAAAACATTAACTATTTTTTACCCTTTTTTATTTTAAAATATTTAATTATGTAACGCCAAAATACTCAAACGTCATTAAATTATTAAGTTGCTCTCAACTGTGTACGGCCCACTTAGCCAGTACATATTAAAAGTGGAATTTGCGTAGTTAAGTGGAATATAATATTTAACTCGCGTTTTAGTATTCAGGCGTAAGACTATATAATTAAAATTAGGCTATAAGTAGTAAATGTTTTAGTATTATTGAATTTAAAATCTTCTTTGGTACAAACACTTTAATTGTACGTAGATTTAAATCAGAACAAGTACTGTCTTATCCTTTTTAATACTTTTTGGTCGTTCACGCCCTTGTTAGGTCTTGTCGACACTTGAAAAAGTCCACACAAAATGGAAGGTCTACTATAAGCGTAACTGCCAAGTATTAGTAATAATAAATTTGTATTTTTATAAATTTACTTTAAAGTTTATGCCATAGTAATTATGGTAATAAAGGTAGTACTTTATTCAGAAATTATAAGCAGTATTGTGATATATTTTTTATTTTATTACAAATTGAATATTTATTAAATACGATTAATGATTTTATTTTATTTTTATAAATTATGCTTTTACACGGTTATTTAATTATTGTTCAAAATTTCATGATAATAAATATACTTTTATGAAACTTTTATTATTATTTCTAAAACCTCACAATTGCTGTATGTGGTTCATTTTTATTGCATAGAAAATTGCGCTTACAGATAATGCAATACCATTTAGATCAAATAAATAAATGCACTTATATACACAGTCCTGACCTCACACCAAGGTTGAATCTTGTGTCGTGGGTATCAGGAACTACGAGAGACTTTTCGGACCCATATACTAGAGGTTCACATTCTGTGCGGGTATCAAACCTGCAACCTGCACCTTGGAGGTCATGTCCCATTTGCACAGGTCCATTTGTTTGCCATCTCACGTGTTCACTCCTTCCTACAATCCTGGGTACTTCCGCCGTAGTGTGAAGAGGCACCTTAGCAGGCCGGCATAATTGTTTCCATTGGCATGGGACTGCCGTCCGATGCCAATGGATACTCTGCCTGGGCGGCATTTGCGCTTACCATCAGGTGCAATGCCGCCACTATGCCGGGCCAAAATAAAAAAAAAATATTACTCGTAGTTTGTTCATCTTCACTTTAATATGCCTAACGCTTCTATTCCATGTACGTAAAACATTCTTTTTATTTATATACCTTGTTAATTAAGCCCCATTCACACGGGGATAGTTTCTCGCCTCGAAGTTGCGAGTATCGTATATAAAAAATTGAATCTTGTAAACATTTGTCAGAATACGATAATCTGTCGCGTTTATGTCATGCGATTCTCGCCGCAAGAATATCTTTACAATAGGGAATATGCATGCCACTTTTTTATATTTTTAATCGATTCTGTATGTTATTACATTACCAGAAAAAAATATAAGGCTTTATAAATATCAATCAAAAAAGTACAAAAAAATAATAAAAACCGCTATCAGTTTCGAAGCATTTAAACGCCATTATGGCGCGACCTCGCTGTGACGTCAGAGTCTAGTATGTCAGCAACGTAGTATTTGGATTAAGCTTCTTTTATTAATTGCTATATAACTGTATTTCGTCACAAAATAATCCATTTTTTTTTTATAATACAACGAAAACACAAAATAACTCTTAAACAAACGGAAAACAATACACCCAACAAGCTAAAACTTCATAAGATAGTGTACTCTGTCGTCACTTTCCTTATCAAACGTTTCGAAAAAATTTGCGCGGCAATTTTGAAATGTCATTTTGTAAGTATTTTTTTTACCGATTTAGAGTTGATGAATTTAAAAAAAGATCTTATTGATATATTTCTATATCAATAAAGATTACAACAAAAAATATTTGACTTATTTTGGAGTCTCGTGCATATTCCCTATTGACTTTAACCTTATAACTGTCTTAGATATGAAATGTCGAATCATTGTGTTTTTGTAAATTTTTGCGAGTCACGGTTGTTTCCTACGCAGTTGTTCCATTTGGATAGTGTGATATGGCAGATATTTTTATCTCAGTCATACAATACATTTGCAATAAATTAAGAGGTGTTATCATATTATAACTTTATTTCTTTATAAAGCCCAGGTGGTGTATACAAATCAGCAACAATTAACGTTTATGGATGTGGAATAGCTCTCGCTCAAATTAAGCAAAGATTGGTTTGTTAATCTTCAATATAATATCGTCTTCTGATTCGTCTTTATTTGCGTCTTCATTTGTCGTCCTATACGTCTTCTATGGTCCTTAATTTTTTTGCGGCGACAAATTTGAAGAAGGTACCTACAAGCTATTCTTAGTGCAAAAGTGGAAAACTACTATGAGTTTTTAGTCCTACCTCCACAATAAGAAACTAAAATATACAAAGTATGTAAATACGGTTACATTAGCATTGTTTAAAGATAAACTGAGCGCATATGTAAACTGCCAAGGTGTTAATGAGACACGTAATAAAGCGAGAAATATAATTTGATTTAATTCACATATTCCAAAATTTTTGACGAAGTTTAATACCTAGTACCTACCTATTTTTATACGGACACAATTATGACATATCAAAGTAAATTCAGTGCGTCTCAAAAATACAGTGTCATCGATAAAGTATATCTACTGGCGATACTTATGTGAAGGTATCATTTTCTACCAGACGGGTGTTTTAGTCAGTTTTGATAGTCGAAAACTTAAATAATAAGTACATATTAAGTTCACGCCTTAATACATAAGGAGGTAGGTAGAAGGTGATCATGGAGGACATATAATAATTTGAGTATAAACATTTAAAGTCATAAAAGTACATATTGTATAAAGGCGGACTTGCCTTGGGTATTCTTTAGACGTCCAGACTCTACCAGTCAACCTTTGGGTTACAGAAATTATACAAAGTAGGTAAGTTAAGCCCCATTTACAGGGGAGAGTTTCTCGCCTCGAAGATACGATTCTGTATCAGCCCATGTACGTCCCACTGCAAGGCACGGGCCTACTCTACAATCGAGAGTAGTAAGGCCATATAGTCCACCACGCTGGACTAGTGCCGGTTGGCAGACTTACATACCATAGAAATTCTTATAAATGGTTATGGTATGCAATTTTCCTCATGATGTTTTCCTTCAACATTTTTAGTTCGTGGTGATGGACTATCAATGCACACGTAATCATGCATCGTCTAAACTTTTGTCAGAATACTATAATCTATAGCGGTTATATTGGGTTATCAAGCGCTATTAACACAGTGAGTATTTCGCAGCGGGAATCTCATGCCATTCTCGCATGACAACCGCCATAAGATGTGTTGGCAAATGTTTACACGATGCAACTTTTTATATACTTACGATAATATTTACGAACAGTAAAAGCTCGATCGTTTTTTGTCAATTGTATTTATAAATTGTAAAAACATTGTATTATTAAAACTCGTTTAAAATAATTTGAAATTATGCCATTTGGTACCTTAACATTGAAAAACTAATAAGCAAAGCAAATAGCAAACTAAAATGCTATAGAAAACTATGGATCAAAAATACTAACTAACTAACTAAAACTACTTAAATCGTTGAAGTCGCTGGAAATGAGCTATTTCCAAAAGGTGTTTGTGGTTATTCTTGAAGGAGGTCTATGTTCAGCAATAGACATAATGTAGCTGAGGATAACCGATATGATGACAAATGACTTCGTGGGCTAAGATGAATGATGAATAAATATCATTATTATATAGTTTAAAAACTGCTGACTAATCCTCAATATTTGGTTTCAATTAATGTCATAATATCTTCATATGTATAAAAAGGTGCGCATTGTCAGAGATTATTTCTGTTTGGTGTCGCATAGCATAAACTACCTTTGCTTGGTACATGTAATGATATAATTATAATTTATAATCGAGTATTTGTTATCGTGCTCTCGTCTGTAGTAGTGTTTGAACTGTAGCTGAGACAACATGACGGTGAGGAAAAGAGTTCTTGTTATATACACCGGAGGGACTTTTGGTATGCTGAAGAATGAAAAAGGAGGTAAGGTTTTAAGTTTCTATGAATAATTATTAGAATTAATAATTAATATAGGTGTGTTAAGTTTAAGTGTGTAAAAAATTGAAGAAAGAAATAAATAAAACCAATGTTTTATTGCACGAAAGTTATCAGCGTTTGTTATTGTTTTTTTAAATATGTAATATACATGTTGATAACCTATTAAACTGTTATTTGAATGTGTTATGCTGTGTTATGTAACACATTTTTAAAAGAAAATGCTTCCCCGAAAGTAAGCTTTTTTTCATTGAAAATGTTATTGTAATTTCATTAGTCTATTATAAAATCTCATCAAAATTATTTCGGATAAATCATAGATGTAGTATAGAACAATTATATCTATGGGTAAAATTATGTAGTCCAATTTGTATTTTAGTAAGCAATTTTTTTTAAAATAACAAATCGAATTCAATCTTAATATAACGTTCGTTTTATGTTAGGTACTTAAATAACAAACTATTTAAAAACCATTTATCTTCTAAGTCATGCAATGCAAAATATAAATGTTGTTACAATGATAATTTATTAATTTATTGCTCATACATCTATAAAACTATTACGCAGAGCGTATTATGTACAAGGAAGTATTGTTACAACGTTCTTGTGGCTAGAAGTCTTAATTTGGAGCAGCAAAGATCGTAGATGCCTATTAAATTAACAAGAAGATTCATTTAGGTTATATTATGTCATCGTTAAAGAGCGATAAATTTATTTTTTATTAATTAATTATTTATACTACAACGTGTGTTTTGTTAAACTCCATGGGGTAATTGGCTGTGAAAACAAACGATGGTTTTTCAATATTTAATTAATTCTATGATATTCAAATACTTGTTTTGGATCTGTATGTTATAGTTTTTCGTAGTTTTAAATGCATATGGCATATGACTTGCATATTAATATAGAGTCCTATGTGTGATTATTGGATGTACTTATTTTATCACCATCATCATAAACACGGTGGTCGCACGTTCAAATCTTAGGGCACATCTCCGACTTTTCGGAATCAAGTGTGCATTGACCAACCACTACGCACTATAACGGTTAAGGAAAATATTATGAGGAAACTTAGTATTTAAAGTCCGCCAACCCGCACTAGGTCAACGTGGTACTCTATATGACCTATCCTCAACGTATTCACAAATCACTTTAGTAATAAGCGTATTCATGATTGTAAAGGAGGTCAGTGCCCTACAGTGAGCCCTTATTATCAGCCACTAGCTGTCAATTATATAGGCCTATCTAGTTGTGACCATCGGAATTGATTTTCGTATTTTCTCATCTTTGTGAAGTTTTAGTTATTTAATGCGTATAAAAGAAATAAAGAGCCCTTAGTTATTTAATCTACAATTAATATTACGGGGTAGAAGTTATATAATAGACAATTATATTATATAACTTCTACCCTTCCGGATCTATACCCAGAAGGGGCATCCTCCAATTTATTCGAATATTTTATATCCTTAGCTGAATGCATCCAATTTTCGCATTATGTCTCTTTGACATCGTCTGTCCATATTTTTTTGGTTTCTTCCCATTGGTTCCTGACCAGGACGACCTTCCTCGTCCATCTTCCGTTTTAGCTATATGCCCAGCCCATTTACATTTGAGGCGCTTTGTATGAGATGTGTGGTAATAAATAAGGATAATAATGTGTGCTAAATAATGGTGCCTCGGTGGCGTAGTTGTACTACGGTACGCTTACAAAGCTGAGGTCTCGGGTTCGAATCCCGGGTTGGGCAAAGTGATATTGGATTTTTCTATTCATTATCAGCCCACAGTCAGGAATTTGTACCCGATATGGCGATAGGTTCGCCACCTATCACATTGTGGGACGGAACATACTAGGCGAAATGTGGGTGCCCTGGCACCTCTGCCTACCCCATCTGGGAAAAAGGCGTGAGTTTATGTACGTATGTATGTAAATAATGGTGGAAATCATTACAGTACTGGTGCCACAAAAGGACATAGAGGCAGTAATAAGAAGACTGCCGCAGCTCCACGATGATGAATATTGGAAGAAACACCTTGTAGGAACTAACTTGAAAGATTACCTCGTTATACCTGGTAAGTAAAGATTCAACAATTATTTAAGTTGATACATGCCTCAGATGTAAGAAGCCTTCGGCTTGGTTATATTATCTATGTATATCGCCAATCTGTGTGTTAGCATTGCTGTATTCTGATTACCGGTCTAAAAGCAGCCTTTGCATTAAGTGGGTTTAAACGATAGGTAAGTAGGTTTAATCTCCGCATCGAAACAAAATGTTGTGTGTTTCACAAGTATTTATTTCGGGTCTGGGTGTTTGTGAGACCGAAAAGTAGTAGTTCTTGATACCTACAACGCAAGACTTGATCTTAGTGTGGGGCCAGGACTATGTTTGCCACTAGTGTATTTATTTGTTATTATATAATATACTAGCGGCCCGGCCCAGCTTCGCCCGGGTACAAATAGATTTCTGTACAATAATATGTACGTATTATACATATAAACCTTCCTCTTGAATCACTCTATCTATTAAAAAGACCGCATCAAAATCCGTTGCGTAGTTTTAAAGATTTAAGCAAACAAAGGGACTGAGAAAGCGACTTTGTTTTATACTATGCAGTGATGACAATGCATTAAATAAGGCAACGTGGAGTCGATCTTGAACTTAAACAAGAGTTTATCTTCATTGAAATTATGATAACGAATATTTTCAAACAAGCCCGACCGAGTGACAGTAGTCATGATGCAATGGTTCAGTGACTATTAAATATAAGTACAGTAGTTTATTGGAACGTAGGTATTTGGGCTGACACAGAAACAGATTTCCTAAAAATTTCCACGTTCAACAGTTTTAGTATTTGCTTGTTTTGATTTGATACATTATTTTCTTTTAGTTTATGGACTTATATATAATAATATGTTACAAAAATAAACAAGGAGATAAAAAGTTTTATAGCTGTTCGATTGTGATTACACAAATGTGGGGCTGTAAATGATGTAATCTAAAGCTGACTAATATTATAATTTTATAACTACGAGTACATGCACGCAACATTGACCAATGAACAGTAAAATTGGAAAAAGGAAAAAGGCCATTTTACTATGAAACTTTGTATTGGTGTGAAGATTTTCGTCTCTCGATGAAACCTACTTTTTTGTGTAGAGAAAAATACATATTTTTCATAAATATAAACATAAATGCGACCCAGACCCGGAGTTCTCGGAGAAATTAACTTGAAGTCCAATAACAATATTTTTGTTGCCTTTCGGCTCTGTGAACAAAATGTAAAATGTGATGATAATTAATTTATTTTATAAAAATCTGTCGCCTGGGATAAAATAGGAAAACGTTTAAGGACAAACCATAAACATGCTATAATAATTTGTAAGTAGTTTCAGTATCGGGATCTACGATATTTTAACGATACCTATGAATAAGCATTCTCCTTTAGAGATTTCGCAATAAACTTTAATACAACAATTATGTTATCAGAAGGAAAATGGCATATGGAATTATTTGTTAAGTATGATGGCAATGCGGAAAAATAACATTTCTTATCATGAATACTTACATTTTATCAGCTTTTATTACTCCAGAATTAGAATATTATCAAGCGAGTTACGAGAGATCACGTGACTCGCCTGAAGTCCCATTCACACGAGAAGAGTTTCTCGCCTCGAAGATACGATTGTCGTAAGGGTATAAAAAAGTTGCATGGCATAAACATTTGTCGGAAAAGTTACAGTCCCGATGACATCGAGACCCAGCCCTAAGCGCCATTTATGCCCATCGACACTTGATGGTTCTTTCATCTTGCCAGAGATATTGAAGCTGATAATTTGCAAAGCAACCATGACCGGAACTTCATAATACCTGATCGTGTGATGCCTATGTCAGAGGCATGCGCTAACAAACTTTCACCTTTTATAAAATGACGAAAGGTAAAGGTCACGCAAATACAGAAGCTAAGCAATTTAGCACTTATTAAAACCACTATCACTATAACTCAGCGTGGTAGACTATATGGCCTAACCACTCTCAATCGTACTGTCGATTATAGAGTATGCCCGTGCCCTGCAATGGGACGTATATGGGCTGATACAGATATAGAAAACCACTATAAACATAATACCCCAAAGTACGAATATAATTACTAAATATTATTGTATCAATGTGCAACTTTTCGTTATCGCGTAATTAGCTTAATTTTTATTCTTACGTATTTAGATAGTTATGTTTTTTTTTAAATTACCGCATGATGTAACGATGAAGATATCTTAGGACACTTGCATATCTGACAGTTCTCGATAAGACTTGCAATGGTATGATAAGTTTTACTAACTGCATTTGGCTAGCGTGGTAGACTATAAAGCCTCTTGCAAGGGTTGATGTCAGGAACAAATAATTTACCAGCGTCATGTTGCGCCGACCCTATTTAGTCGGGGATAAAATAATAGAAGATAAATACGAATATGAAAGATTTATATATTGTTTCGTTTATTAACAGATGGCAAGGACACAGAGTTAAAAGTATTTTACAAGATTCACGAATATGAAGAGCTCAAGGATTCATCCGACTTTACCATCGAAGATTGGATCAAAATGGCGCGTGATATAAAGGTTTCACATATTTTTAACCTAGTTTTATACATTAGATATCGATATATTTATTCAACCAGTTAATTTTGTTGTCGTATTTTAATGGATTATTATGATAAATCCTATTTTAATAAACATAGTTATTGATTATTTTTTTCATCATGTTAAATTCTAAATGCATTCTTTATTAATCCCAATTAAAATTAAATTCGACAAAGGAAGACAATTTTCAAGCATATTATAATATACATAGGTATATTGCATTTTCTGTTCTTCTAGTATTAATGCAGGTATGCAAATAAATTTTATTAATTCACGATGCGGGTAGACATAAATATCTGGCTATAATACACTTGTGCTTATTTGCAGAGATTCTACCACTCCTATGATGGTTTCGTGGTTCTCCACGGCACTGACACCACGGCGTACGGCGCTTCGAACCTCTCGTTCATGCTGGAAAGTGTTGGCAAGACTGTTGTACTGACAGGAGCACAGGTAAGCATTTGTCTTGTAGGGTTTAGTATACTGATTGTCCCATAATCGCTCATTTACCATGGGCTATCCTACAGTTGAGAAATTGTCAAATACACTTGATAATATAAAAAAGTTAAAGTGAATTGATATAGATATCACGGATCTGTCCTACTTATTAATTAATCCGATTTTGTCACTTCGATTTTCGGTTTCATTACATTTTATTTTTTAACGGTTGAAATATCGGCGCTTCCATAGTGCATATGCTCTGTCTAAAAATAATTTTTTTAGATAAAATTAGTTTCTATTATGTTATAAATTGTGTGTATTGAGTAGATGGTTTCTTTGTTACCTAAATAAATAAATAAATAATTGAAACTTATTCTCATTGGTATTACAGGTGCCAATATTCCAGCCACGAAGCGACGGCAACAATAATCTTCTGTGCGCCATTTTGATAGCGGCGACTCAGCATATACCAGAAGTCACAGTATTCTTTGGAGCTAAACTGTTCAGAGGAACAAGGCATGACACCTTTCCATGTTTAATTAAAATGGATTGCAGTCCTTTTAATTATATTTTGAATAGTAGCTTCTATTGAAACTGCCTCCGTAATTTACCCGTGGTAGCCCTCCATTTATTTTTTTCTGATCTATCTGTTTGTTTGAAATTAAAATATTAACAATTTATGCAAAAAAAAATCCCTCAATGACGGCTTAAGATTCTACAACTAGCCGCTTGCCCGAACACTTTTTTTTTCGTTCCTCAAAATATACGGTTTTAAATAAGTTAGATAAATTGAGTTGGTTTATTCGTAAAAATCCAAAAAGGCATAATCAGCAATCACAATTATCTACCATTAAAATTTCTACACCTAGTAATCCATTGGTATATTGGTAAAAATCCAGAAAGGCATAATCAGCAAGAAATCCAAGAAACAAGGAACTGATGCCACAAATAATATCCCTTGCAGAGTAAAGAAAGTGTCCAACACACGCATCTACGCCTTCGACTCTCCCAACTTCCCCCCACTTTTAGAAGCGAAGACCACACTAGACGTGGATCCCAAGATGCTGATACACGCGCCAGGGTCGGTGCCTGACGAGTGCCGGCTGCACGACCAGCTGTCGCGGAAGGTATACATCCTGAAGGTAGCGCCGACAATCACACCTGAACTGATCAGGGCAGTCTTTGAGAATATGGAAGGTGAGAATTGGGAAGATATTTTTGAAAATCATTAATTTTTAATTCAATAGAAGGGTATTATATACAATAAAATGTTCTTCTAGTAAATGTAATTTATATAGTACGATTAAAGTTTTAGAATAATCTCTTGATTTTCCTAAAATGAAGTTGCGTTCATAATTTGACGTAAATATTTAATCTAATATGAGCAACAATATTTTTGTAGGTGAATTATTATTTATAGTTTTTGACTAGGATTAAGTACTTAGTTTGAATTAAATCAAATAAACATAGGTGGAACTAAGGTACAGTATGATGTTATAATTACTCGTCCGACTAGGACCCGCCGCATTGGCAAACAACAGGTTAGTAGATAATTTAGGTCCAGATTATTTTTCTTTCAAATTATTAGATAGGTCTGATCTTTTCAATTTAACTTTTCCGATATAAACTCTGTTATGCTATAATATGCTTTTTTGATAAGAAATTATGTTGTATTTGTATCGGATTGATTGGAAATGTCGTCACTGCCCAGCTTAAGTCTATCGCACAAAGCTGTTATTTAAAACTTATAATGTAAAATAAATTTTAACAAACCCATTTCTCGGGATGTAATGTTGTAATAATTGAAATTTCCCTTTTTCCAGGCGTTGTTCTGGAGACATACGGCAACGGCAACATTCCTATAAAACGTAAGGAGATCTACAAGGAAATCGAGAGGGCTGTGAAAAATAATGTTTTGGTTGTGAACGTGACGCAATGCATCAACGGCACTGTTCTCGGCAAAGCTATCTATGAGACTGGATTGGTGAGTATTGTTTTATCATATATCTACTTCATCCATGCTTTCCACTGTGCGATATATTCTGTAAGAGTTTGTGGCGCCACGGAGGCTGTCGATTAATACGAATCAATTATTTTTTTAAATTGAATAAGTCTCTAGGCCATATGAAATCGAACTATTATGTAAATATACAATTTGGACGTTATATTTTTTAGCTGTTGGTGGAGTGCGGAGTGATCCCAGCATTTGACATGACCCCCGAAGCGGCGCTGGCGAAGCTCTCATACGTATTGACCAAGACAGAGCTCAGTTACCAAGAGAAAGTTCAGGTATTTATTTATTATTATTGATATTTTCAATACAAAAACCTGTTGTATCTTCTAAATAGAGATCTACGGCATATTCTCCGAGTTAGGAATATAATTTTCATAAATGATAAATACTCGCAATACTTTACTTTTGCAGTACTTTTGAAAATGTAGGCAAGTATCAATCATACAATACATATTTTTAATAGATATTTTTTTATTTTATTTTTATTTATTAGGGAAAACAAACAATTGTATATTACAGAGTTGTACAGAGGATAAAGTTATATTAACAATGAATAGGCAAATATACAATCAACAACATTTTCCACGGATAGATAAATAAGGATTACATATGTACAGGAGGCGTTAGGCGTATGTTTATATCTTATTTAAAACAAAAACTTAAACTAAAACCAAAAAATAATAATAATAATAAGTAAATTGATTAATGAAATAAAAGAAAGAAACAAAACAACAAAGTATATAAATTATAAAATAGGTATATAAATTATAATATGATTATAATATAAATTATAAAGTATATAAATTATAATATAGATATATTAAGATTATTCAATAACTTCAGTGCATATAAACAAATATGTTTTCATTATTCTTTATTACATACAGCCAATATTGTTAATACCAGTAACTAGTCAGAATTTTAACCTTTTTACATAAATCAATTAAGCAAAGCCTAGTCACGTACAGCTTACTAATGAAATAATGTTTTGTTTCAGTTAATGAAGACAAATATACGCGGCGAGCTCCACAATCCGAACCAAGCGACGTAAAACTTAATAAATATATGAATGCTTTATTTTGGCTTTTTATTTTAAGCTTTAAATTTTATACATGTGATCAAATAGGCCGGAAACATACTACTGAAATGCCGCGCCACGTAGCATCATTTTGAAGTGAAACTTCTTTACGAAAATTAAAAAGCGGCTACAAAAATATATAAAAAGAACTAGGGCTAAAGATGTTATTATTTCAATAATATTGTTGCTACGCTCAATACTAAAATATTGATTTATATTTTTATTCGAAATAGTATTACTTTGTCTAATTAAGGGTAGACCTCTACAAATTCACTGAATTGAGGATTTATTATTTTTTGTGAGGGGTATAAAGGGCGGGTAGATATATACTTGCGGCTAGACATTGGCCTGTGGGTAGAACTCTCTTACTACACATCTCCATTCTTTGTCGCCCTAGTACTTTTTGTGCTCTAAAAAATTTTGCGCATGCTGATTACACATATGTTTAACGAAACCTCCTTCGTTTTTCTGTTACCCTAGTACTTTTTGTGCTCTGAGAATTATTTTGCATATTGACGACATAGGTTGGGTTTAACGGAACCTCCTTCCTTTCTCTGTTACCCTAGTACTTTCTGTGCTCTGAGAATTGCATATTGATGACATAGGTTGGTTTTAACGAAACCTCCTTCGTTTTTCTGTTACCCTAGTACTTTCTGTGCTCTGAGAATTATTTTGCATATTGATGACATAGGTTGGGTTTACGAAACCTCCTTCGTTTTTCTGTTACCCTAGTACTTTCTGTGCTCTGAGAATTATTTTGCATATTGATGACATAGGTTTGACGCAACCTCCTTCCCTTTTCTGCTATCCTAGTACTTTTTGTGCCTTTCTGGTGTCGTTTTTTTGTTTCATCAAATTTTGAAATACCTTTTTTAAAGGAGCTTCAGACGTAGCTTAGATACAATGCATAGTGTATGTGGTTCGATTTAATGGCCTTGTTGGATCAACCCTGTATGTCAAGAGAACTTGCAAGACTAAAGTTTCCTGCAAAGTGTTAAGGGGGAATTCTACGTAACTTAAGTCTTACAGAGTAGGTAATATACATTCAAATGAAAGAAAACCTTTCAAAAATACACAATTTATTTGATAATTGTATACATTACAAATGACAAATAGAACACAAATTATACGATTGTACATATCGATTACATGTTTAAGCTTAAGAAATAATCATAAACATTTTAAATCATAACAAATCAACGCCCCGACATATCAAACTGTTTCTTTGGGAGGAAAGAAATAAGTTTAGCCAAAATAACGGTTCACACCCACACAAACACACAGAGCACAATCGCCGACACAAATGTTGTACATTAATAACCGAAATTAATAAACGATCTGCACCCCTATTCAAAGATCAATCGCGAAAATAGACCAATCAGGTCAAAGCACTACCGACACGCCCACTTTCGACGCGTTCTGATTGGACTATTTCCGCAACGATCTATCGATAGCGTATAAGATCGCTTATTGACTTGGTCCGTTAATTGAAGATTAAATTGCGATCTTACAGTTAAGACTATTAGAAAAAGGCAGTGCCTCGTCAAGAACACGTCGTCAAATGATTCTAAACCACTACATCGTACAAAATCTAATTTACTAACTAACTGTAAGAGAAATACACGTGACCCGAGGTCGTTCTACTAAAAATATACACTCAGTTTTTTCGATATAAGATCTATAAAATCTCATACAAACACCACAAAATACAACTTTATGAGCTTATCTATTGAAATAAATTAACAGAAAATATTTTTGATTTATTAATAATAAAAACACGAACGAAATAAATAAAACAGTTTGTACTGAAAGAATTGTACGAAACGAAATGCTTTAGACTATTTATTGGGTGCAGACATGGTCAAATTTTGACAATAAATAACTAAATTAATTTTATATTAACCTATAAGTGCGATTTCGCTCGAGTCGAAGCCACAATATAGTTTATTTTATAGAAAAACGTATGAAACAAGTAAAGAAATTAAACCATTCATGTTTATTTTTAGTAATATAATTAGACACCGCATTATATGCAAAATGCTCGTCATCAAGAAATAAATATTAATGTCATAAATTTAAATTACTATAAAAACAATACAGTTGATTTATATCTATATTTAAATATAAAAAATGAGAATAATGTCACTTTAATATTACAAATTACATACATATTTTTATGTATACATATGATGCAGTGTATATTTATAATTTAAGCCCTATATCAGTAGAACAGAATCTTTAAATGCTTCAAGACATCAGAAATAATTACAAAGCAACTGAAATAAAAAAATGTCAAAATTTGACCAAATCACGCAACTACTAAACATTAAGGCCTGAATCACATCTGACAATTTTCACAATTTTATCTATTACAAATAGTTAC
This sequence comes from Hyles lineata, assembly GCA_030180105.1. Lineage (NCBI taxonomy): Eukaryota > Metazoa > Arthropoda > Insecta > Lepidoptera > Sphingidae > Hyles > Hyles lineata. The sequence continues at coordinate 5,108,872 of JARJEE010000027.1, read as the reverse complement.
ATACAAAAACACTGTTTATAATAGAAAAAATCGATATTTTGATAGATTCCGTCCAAAAACAGAAGGAGAATAACATTAACCATCTAATTTATCACACAGTTACATACACGTCGCAAAAGACTTGCACCATTTACAAAAAACTACATACGGCGGGACTGTACTACTGTTGGGTATTCTAAATATATATTTTATTTTTATTCACCATGTCAATATAACAATGAATTAAACCATGTGAATAATGGAGCAATTTAATAGGAGCAGAAATAAAAATAATACATATTTTAAACAAAATATAAGTCAATAAAATTAATATATTCCATAATTATGTCAACTGCAAAGAAATTGAACTGAAATCTGATGATAGTAGAAAGATCCACGGAGAAAACCAACAAGCCAAAAAAGTTATAATAACAGTCCAAAGAATATGGCGACCGATTCAAAACCTGATATTCGAAGGTTCAACCCAGATATCTCAATAAATTGGTTTGATATATTGTTATACTGTCAAGATGACGTGGTCTGCGGCTAGTGGTTCGCAAAGCGTTGGCTGGTCGGGGCTGGTAGGCGCTTAGCTCACCACCACTTCCTTCTTCTTGCCCGCGGTCGATGCCAGGGTGGATTCTATGGAAAATTTTATAAAAATAACATATTAAAAGGTGAGTCACATTGTGCTTGCTATGGGCCTCCTTGAAGTGTTTGAAGTTAGTTATGGTACTATACCATAAAGAATAATATATAGGAATAAGTATAAAAAGTTAGGTATTCAGGATTATTAATCATTACTAACCAAATATTCATCTAAATTTTCTCAAAATCAATCTCTCTAAAAGCTTGAATAAGACGATAATTGAATAAGAACACACGAAGTTAAATATTATTAACTAGCATAGATTTAAAAATACTTTATGTTATAGTCACAATCGTCCAAAATATTCTAGCAATCCGTAACAATTAAAAATCCCTTTGAAGTTATTAAAAACCCATTTCCAAAGGTACTCTTCAACCTAAATTCTAACCTTCAGTACTCCAATACTCCTAATCAATATGACTCACCAGTAGGATGCAGACGCTTCATGACCGCAGTGAGGTCCAGACCAGTGAGGGACTTGAGGGCGGGAGGAATACCGCCGGCCAAGCGAGCGACCTCACCCGTCGCGCCGTTGTCACCGACCAGTACGATCTCGTCTGTCTTAGCCAGGGGCGCTGATACTTCGGCTGCGATCTATTTTATATAAATGGGGTTAAATTAGTAGATTTTTAATGTCTCGTACTATTGGTAAATTACCAATATAAATATAAAAAAATAGTTATTAATTAAAACTGTCGGACTGAAACACCGAAATCGGTTGTCATGATTTGTTTATTTTATTATCCTGGTCATAAAAATTAGATACAAATTTGTTTTAATGTAGGTAGAATTTAAAAATAATAAAGAAAAAATGCTTAATAAAATAATTATTATTTGTACTAACAAGGTTGATAACGATGAGCAATTCGATAATCAAGACTATGTTAATCAAAAATTCAGTATCAAAATCTTGAACTAACATGAAAATCTTATCAATACACTAAATCTACACTAAATCTACACTAAATCTACACTAAATCTACACTAAATCTACACTAAATCTACACTAAATCTACACTAAATCTACACTAAATCTACACTAAATCTACACTAAATCTACACTAAATCTACACTAAATCTTACAATAAATATGTCACAGTGTTGCAAAGAATAATATTTATCCACAAAATATCAATAACATCACGAAAACATAAATCGGATCCTCACCTTAGGCAGGGCTTCAAGCACCAACGCCATGATAGCTGCGTCACCATACTGCTTGTAGACCTTAGCCTTCGCCAACATACGCTCGGCGTCCGCTTTACCGACATCTCCAATAGCAGTAGCTTCAGCCAGACCGACTACCTTGATGCGTTCTGCATCGGCTTTGGCAGCTTCTACTGTTTGGGTGCTGGAAATTACAGTGTTATCTTTAGCATTTAGTAAATAAGCAATGCAATAACCTATATTCATCAATTATCATTATAAAGTCAAATATGTGATCGAAATTTTGTATCTATTTTTAATTATCGTTTCTAAGTCAACTGAATTTAAGTAAGCAAGATTCAAAACTTTTAAGCAACGTATCTGTCTTGATTTTGGAAGATTATTGAGAACTAGATCGATCGAGCCGACCATAAACTGTACATGAGAATTTGGTGCGGTCAACTTAAAATTTACGTTGTTTAAGCACAATAACTATAATAGAAATTCATCTAAAGGTTCAAAAAGTATTACTTGCTTACCGTTTACCCTCAGCAATCGCCTGTAGACGGTAGGCCTCTGCCTCGGCCGGCAAACGAACTGTGGCCACCAGCTCTTCTTCACGACGCAGAATCTCTTGTTGCTCCACCTATAAAAACAATTACTTTTACTTTTCACAATTACTCTTAGTGTAGATGTCTGATATATTGATTATTATTTAAAAACTACAGCCTGATCTCTATTATGGGACACAAGTTTTCTACAATAAATATGGGGTAGTCTGACAATTGTTTGTACAGTTTTATTGCGGATGAACGGTCGAAGTGATTGCAATACTGGACAAAGGAAGTAGAACGAGATTTTTCTAGCCTGGGCATAATTTTCTAAGCACTCAAATTGAGAAACATCGAGATTTTTATCGTAATCGTAGACTTATGTATAATCTTTTAGCTAGCAGGTAGGACGAAAGCCTCGCTAAAACAGCTGGCAAATTCAAATTCGTCAACGAAACAGACAATTCAATAAGCACTTCCAGAAAGGGGTTAGATACAATGCTAATAAAATTGATTGCTTCCCATCGTAAACTCCAACAAAGAACGTTTTGGGGCGGTAATAAAAATTATATGCATGATGAGTGATAAATCATTTCTAGAATAAGATCAGTTATAAATTAGAGTATTGAGTACTGTTTACTAGTATATTATAGATAAAACTATGGACGAAAATGAGAGACTATTAACATACTATACCGTTCGGATACTGCCTTACAAAGAAGGATATTGATTGACCTAAATCTGCACTTGAGAAAACCCGGTGGAGTATTTTTTAAATTATATTTTGCATATTATAATTACTCCGGACATACTGTTCTTCTATTTAGCATAACATTTTTAAAAAATCTGCAAAATTCTGTAAAACTTTTTTAGTTGGTAATAATGGTGTAAAACTTAAAATGCTGAGCTGAAGATTTAAAATACTACAATGCTTTTGGATAGGACTTTCGGAATTCACTTTTTAATTTGCAACAATTGATGAATACGGGTACATAATAACGACATTGTGGTATTGGTCATAACTAATTTTTGCGCTTTTATACCTCAACTAAATTCCGTAAAGCAATCTAAACAATCCAACTGAAAACAAATGCTACTACTATTAGAGAAGCGAAACAAATAATTGAAATTGTAATCTCACCTCGATCTGTTTGCGACGCTCCACCACTTCGATTTGTATCTCCTCGTTTCGTATCTTTTGTTTTATTTTCGCTGCCTGCAGTTCGTACGCGAGTGCCGCTTCAGCTTTCTGAGAAATTGTAATGGGTTTTACAGATTCTGTCAGCGATTTCACTAAAGCTTGAGTTAGATCGATAACTATCCTACAATGTAGCGGTAGGAGAAAATATTATTTTGCAGAACTGTTTGTATTAAATTCTTAAACTACTGTATTGTTGCCACACAAGAAATTAAAGTGATCTGAAAGGTTTCACTATTTTTTAAAATTATTATTCAAGAATGATACTACCGCGGGACATTAATTTCCGGCAGTCAAACAATTTTGCATGTAATTTCCTGTATCTCCCGTTTTCTATTATTTTTAATAGAATTAGTAAATATAGAGGTGTTTAGAGATTCGGTGATTTCTTTTCATGTGCATCACTCGGCCGATTCTCAGAACTACCACAAGAATAGCAGTGACAAAATCTATGCAGTATGCCGCATCGTATTTATGCCAAACCTTGTTATCATTTTATTTGATTATAAATAGGATCTTACGAGTATTAGACATTAAGACCATGGTTTTGTATTCCTGTAGTTATCGATCTATTAAGAAATATTCTTAATTGTCTTTCTTCCTCTATTATGATTGTTATTTATTTGGATACTCACGGCAGTGTTGATTTCTTGATCGAACTGCGCCTTCTGCAGTTTGAATAGCCTCTTGTTGTCTTCAATCTTTGTGTCCATCGAGTACTTGACGTCCATTGCGCTCTTCTCGCATTCCGCTTCCTGGAAATTCAATAAATTAGTTATTGTTGTCAATGGTATTTAATAATGCATTTCTTAAGAAAAGGTCCTTTCATTTGTGATTTATATCAACCGATATTGAAATAACACTATTATTTACGGATTTAATCGCGATTAATTCATTTGGCTTAAAGGCTGGAATGCGCCTTCTCCCTTAATATGTTCCAAATAATTGGTATCAAGTAGTAGGAGCTATACAAGAGCAACCCAATACTATCATGCGTTTCATTTTTATTCAAACTGAACAATGCATACTTTTATACTGACATATAATATAACTCCTATACAAAGGTACTGCAGTCCAATATACAAATCGATCGAGAGGCGAGAGTAACGGTCGAAAGCGCAATCACATTGCCTTGAGTAATTGCTTGTTGATATTGGTTTCAAGAGCAGTAAGAGTATCATTGGGAAAGAGAAAATTGGGATTCGCTATTGTCTATTATTGTAAAGATAACAAATGTTTTGTGCCTGTTGATATTGATTAGATGCTTTTAGTATCAGTTCTTTCAACTTATTCATTATATTTTTTTAATTTACAGTAATTGGGGATACGAGCATGCTATTTGCCTATGGCAAGAGATACGACCGCTCATGGACAGTAGCTAAACTAAACATAATCATGAATTAAAAAGCAATGTTTGGTATTTCACTGCGCTTGCCATCCTGAGACATACGATGTTAAGTCCAGTAGTTAATAAAACAAGTTCCCAATCTGATTAATTAACTGACATTTCCTAATCTAATCAGTAACAGAGAAAACAATTTCACACCAATGTCGTACCTTGATAAAGTACCTTGTGGAAATAAACGAGAAATTTTATCAGAAGGTTTAGATAAGTATCAAAGTCAAACAAGACGAGGTCAACTATCTAATGAGTGATTTTAGACACAGACATATTATGAAAATGACAGAAATAAGCTATTACATATAGGTACAACACCGAGTACCACATATAGGTAGGTCACTCATTTGTGAGAGGCCGCCTGGTTAGATACCACCGTAATGTCTATTTCTCCCGCCAAACAGCAGTGTAAATGCTCTGTTGTGTTTCGGTTTGAAGGACATTGTAGCCAGAGTAACTACTGTACCTATTGAGACTTAACATATTATGTCTCAGGATGGCGACTACAGATAATCCCAAGTATGGCTTTTCAATTCAAGGTGTTGTTTGGTTTTCCTATTGTACATAAGCTGTTGTATCGCTTACCATCAAGCGAATGGCATGCTCGTCCCGCCGTTCAAAGCAACAAAAAAAAAATATAGTGCACAACATACATAACTGTATATAATAGGACATTCTATAAACTGTTCTAGTTCTTTGATACAAAAAACGGTCGAATTATTTTTGGCCTGACGATAGACGTTTGTCTCTTGTCAGTCGAAACGTGGTTGGGGCACCGTCTTCATTTATTGAGAGTTCAACTTTAAATATTTTCGAAGTTTGTAGGCTGTTGTTGTTAGATATAATGGAGTTTACTTCACTGTTCTTCAAAATTAAAGCCAACGTCAATTAACCCTGATTATACACGGACTTCAAAAAGTTGGAGTTTGGGTCTTAAGATCAAATTCAAAATTCAATTTATCATCGTAAATGTATTACATACATGAACATCAGAGTTTAAGAATCAGAGTGTACTTCCCACATTATATTTAAAGTGTTTAAGTACTGACTGATACACTAACATTATATTTCTCGTAAATATCTTTTGAAGTCTTAGTTGTCAGCCACGACAATGATATTAAGATCTAGACATGTTAGGCTGCAATATCTTTTATTATTTACTGTACCACTAGTATCCAAGAGACAACCTGTTTGAAACCACCGAAAATGATAATTTTTCTCGACACCTGTTTTGTCACTAGTATATTTTTATTCAAGTTACTTCCTCATGGACAATATAATCTACTTAATCAATTAAACTAACACATTTATCTATTCGCTTTACGTCGTGTTCTAGAGCAATATATATGAAGCGAGTTTATTATAGTGGTTTTTAAAAATGATGTAACAAATTGATCTAATTTTACCCAACGAATCCATTTTAACAAGCGCCTCCTACGTTCAATTTGCGTAAATGAGCTCTTCTCTTAAAACGCAGTCTGTTTCGACTATTACAATACTCTTTTGCAGACATAGACATATTTTCTAGAAATTTCCAGTTCTTCTTGGAGTAATATTGAGGGGTAAAACGTTAAATGGGCCGTAGTTTGTAGTTAATTAATAAAGGGTCCACTGTTCAGAAACTTAATCATGAAATTAAAAACTTAAAATTTTCATAGATAAATTACTTACAAAAGTATAGCTGCTAATAGTTTTATCTACACTGAGACATTAAATATTTTTGGCTGGTGTATTGGCAGAGTGCATAGGGTTTCAAATGATTTTGGATCGCACAGTCATTTGTCATGATACGGATATCTGATCGCGGAGTCTTGTTTCACAGTCATCGCTAAACCTACTGCGCCAAGAAGGCTTTGTACATACGTTTATTGAAAATAAAGTAGGTAAAAACAAATTGCAATGAATTGCGAGACGAGCATGCCGTTCGCCTGATGGTAAGCGATACGACCGCTCATGGACAGTAGCAATGCTTTGCATTCCATTGTGCTCGCCATCCTAAGACATAAGATGTTAAGTCTCAATATATCCAGTAGTTACTCTGACTACAATGTCCTCAAACCGGAACAACACTGCGTTTACACTACTGTTTGGCGGGAGTAATACACATTGTGGTGGTACCTAGTCCTCTCATATGAGAGAGAAACACCACCATAAACTACAAAGCAATGCTTGGCATTCCACCGCGCTCCTCCTAAAACATCAGATGCTATAAAATATCCATACCCTTATCCCAGCGTCCCTATTCGCCTGTGCGACGCCTACATCAGCGTCCCGTTTCACCACCGCCGTCTGCGCCTTCCCCAAGCTGGCCAGGTACTGCACGTCATCGTACACGTCCTTGATGGTGAACGACAGTATCTCGATGCCCATCCGACCGACGTCCGGCGCCGCCACCTCGCGGACCAGGCCGGCGAACTGATCTCTGTCCTTGTATACCTCTTCTACTGTAAGAGTTCCTGGTGGCAAAAGAAATTAATAAGCTTATGGTATAGGGATATAACTATTATACATAATATCACGGCATTTTATTGCGACTAAAGGCCTGCTCAAATTGGGACGGAATGGCAAGGGATTTGAAGTCGCGGCATCGAGAAATAATAATAATTTAAAAAAATGATAATTTTTCTTAATCTAGGTAACAAAGAAACATTTTTTACTTGAATCATAAGTGCTTAGGCTAAGATGTGAGAATAATGAGAAACGGCTGGTGCTTATACAGGGCTCCTGTACACTATACAAAAGATACAATCTTTATGTCGCACGGCCTAGTTGCCTTTTCATGCCACGGCATACATTTAAAACGTTGGAATTTATGTCGTATTCCCACCAGACAAGTTTGAATACCCTTTGGTAAAAATAACTCTTATTGTAGAAATAGAAAGTTGAAATTGCGAATATGATATTTTACTTCAAATAGTTAAAAAACCCAGAAAGTAGTGTACTTTTTAAAAAAACGTGTTAGTACGTCTCTTTATCGTGAAAATTTCATAGAAATATAGAATAGACGTTGATAAACAGAAAATTTAACCCTGACAGATAAAATACAAACAAAAGTGTAGATGTGTTTTGATAACATCAATTTAGATAAAATTAGTGACATTAAAATAAAATATTGTATTCTCCACACATCATAGTTTAGAGATAAATAAATAAGATCATAGTATAACTGTAACTCCGACTTCAGACATAACCGACAGTACATACACAGCTGCTGTTAATAATCAAACTAAAGTTTCCAAAGTTGGCACAGTAAATATTTTACGAGTAGCTCTTTTGCATATTTCAAAGTTGGAAACTGAAGATCTTAAACTTACGAATAACAATACAAGAGACTATAAAAGATAAAATAATAACCAACAACAGAGCAACCGAGTTATCTTCATAAATAAAATCGGGCCTGAACCATCTGCGAAATGAGATGGAAAAAGGTTTCAGACGAGTTCTTTTCTGGTAAGAATGACGTGTAATACATTATAACAAAGAGGAGCGTTGCTTTGTTAGACATTTAGGCACGAATCAGCCAAATATGTAATATAATTGTCTATTATATAACTTCTACCCTGTAATATTACATGTAGATTAAAGAACTAAAGGCTCTTTATTTATTTATACGCATTAAATAACTAAAACTTCACATATGTATCTACGTAGTTGGAAGTTTATCTTCAGATTACATACATAGTAATGAAAGGGGATGCAGTTATGTATTGCATAAATGGTTAGATAAAGTTAGATATTTTTTGTTCTTTTTGTGTTTAAACTTAGAACCTAAGAGAAACATTACTTTCGTAAAAATATTGCCAACCCGCACTAGGCCAGCGTATATATGGCCTAAACACTCGCAATCCTATTTTCGATGGTAGAGGAGGCCCGTGCCCTGCAGTGGGACGTATATGGGCTGATACAGAAAAATATTGCAGTTAAAATATTATTTGACAATTTAAGTGTCATTACAATAGAAAATATGTCGATGTAGTCAATTTAAATATAAGTATCTTATTGCCAATGAATGCAGATGAGATGACCAAAGGGCAAGTGGGTGCATTGATGACGCCATTATAGTAGTAGTAGCCATAGGTCATAGTGGGAAGAAGAAGGGACAGTAGAATAGCTACGTCGAATTTAGATATACAAGTGTTTGTACAAAAATAACATCTATCTGGTGTGGAGTAGAATCGAAAAATATATGTACCCAGGCGAAGCTGGGACGGGCCGCTACTAAACTATATATATACATAATATATCGCATTCAAAACTCCTGTGTTCTTATTCTAAGACTTACTTCTTAACGTTGAGATATGTGAGGCCAATGGTAAGCGACAGCGGCACCAGCGCGAACCGTACGAATTCCATAGTTGCACGTTATTGCACTTCTTTTTTATATCACTAATTATTTTAAAAGAGATCGCATATCTGACGAATACTGCAATTTATTGTCTATGATTTTTTACAGCTGTAAGGCTAAATATTGGAGCAATATTATTTTAACTGTTTAATTCAACGATCAATACGTTGTCGCGATTACAGTAATTAAGTAAAATGTACAAAATGCTATATTTTAAATTATACGAGTAGGAAATTTATTATGTCAACAAACAAAGAGTATTTATGCAATCGATTACATAAATGCGATATGTGAACAAGGAATTACTAAAAAGGTTTCATATACGGCGTAGGTCAACCTTGAATGCATTTCCTACGTAACAAATCAATTAATGCATGAACTGAATACTAAACTGGTAAAACAACCATAAAATGCAATATTTAAAATTAATTAGATTTCCTGGTAGACCATGAAGGTTTTAATTATATATTAAATATAGCACAATAAACTTTTACAGTAAATTTAAAAAAATAACACAAAAAAGCACTGGCAACAAATAAAAAATATTTCAAAAAAAGAACGAAAAATATTGCAGTATTTAGGCGCACTAAAGCAGGGTTGACACTTAATATTTCACTAGTGTGTCCAGACGTTGTAATCAACGCAGATGTGAAATAACACTGCAGATAAACATACCCTAGGTCTATCAACTTTGTCACCGTACACTCTATTACATTGCAATAAGGTTGACATTCCTCTGATTATAAAAGTACAAAATTTTATCGTTATTTACACTGCGAAATGATATAAATATGATAATGATAACACTGCGGTTGCGATTACCGTCGACTTATTGCTTGCGTGTGCGATGTCTAATCAGATGGATTATTCCCGGGTGTTATTCTTAGTAGCCATGTGACTATTGACACATGTTGACCCTTTGAAGTAGTTTTCCAGGGAAGTCGGGGTATTTTAGTGCATTACATAATATTCGAAGGTTTTTTTTGTCAAATTATGGCTTTTCGTGGTTAAAAATTCATAACTTTTATTTACTGTACTTAATTTTACAAGATTGATTCAACGTTATTTCCTGTGAGTAAAGTTGGACTTGATTTTAAATTGTCCTTAGCTTTTCCATTTACCGTGATTACCAATTACCTCATCTCGAAAATAATTCAAGCACATAAAGTGAATTACTCAACCTAGGTATAACATTTAATGCGTTAGCAAGGTCTCACATAAATTGTATTTTATCTAACATCAGATATGGAATAAAAAAAACGAGATAATATTGAACTAATTAAATGATAATAATAATTAATACACCCAACAGTCACATCCGTAGTCGTCGGGACAATAAGATCGAGTTGTGTCGTGGGTATCAGGAACTACGGGAGACTTTTCGGTCTCGCAACTGACAACACCCAGTACCCGAAATAAATATCTGTGGATCACACAAATATTTGTCTCCTTGATCGAACCCGCGGCTCTCTTTTCACAGTCGGCGTAAAACCAACTGCGCCACGGAGGCTGTCAAACTAAGCAATGATAATAATGTTATTTATTTTGAATTTCCTCCCATTAGGGATAGATAGTGTTCAGGTCACATATGCGATAATTACAACACGGATTCCGGTTATGTTAATCTATGCTAATGTCGTATTGCGTAAACTAATTAAAATTCTAATTGCCATAACAAAACAGTTTTATCTAAAGCGAGAAATTTACATTATGAAAATTATGCAGTGATAAAGGATGCATTAACCTTTTCACTTACTGACTTAGCTTTGTTACATTAGAAAATTTTTCATCAATAAACATTGCTTACTATAAATTATTTGTGAATTGCTTAGAATGAAACTAAACTGCGACTTCTGTATAATCATTGTATTATAAACTTGTTTTGAAAAGAGCGAAGATTGAGATTCTTGCCCGTTCTTCCCTGGTAAAGGTATGTGAACCAGGTGGTAGAGAAAAAAAGATAAGTATAATCATCATAATAAGATAAGTATAGGTACCAGATTTTTTTGAAAAATCTGTGAATTTAAATTAAATAATATTTGTATATAATAATATTTCTCTGCATACAATTATATCTGTATGTATGTATTGATTTATTTATAAATCAATAAACATCATGACATAAGCATATATTTATTTATTTATTTAATCCTTTTTTGCACTGTACAGAAATACTATAAAATATTACACAGTAAAAATAATGGTACAAGTGGCGGCCTTATCACACTAGGTAATTTCTTACAGGCAACCATGGGACGAATACATTAACAGGAGATAGAAAGAGCAGTCTAAGGCGTAAATGAAATAATAATAATCTACAATTAATAACTATATATTGTTCATACATATTGTTCTTTTATGCGCGTACTTTGTTTTCTCCCTGTACCATCCAAAGGTAGACTGCTAGGAAATGCCTCAGGCATTAAGTCCACCTTTATACAACATTGAATATAAAGCATTAATAAATAAATGAATAATTTAGCCATTAGACTTATTTTCTAATTGCTAATAATTCATCACTACATAGTATAAAACAAAGTCGCTTTCTCTGTCCCTATGTCCCTTTGTATGCTTAAATCTTTAAAACTACGCAACGGATTTTAATGTATACTTTTTTAATAGATAGAGTGATTCAAGAGGAAGGTTTATATGTATAATACGTACATATTATTTTAGAGAAATTTATTTGTACCCGGGCGAAGCTAGGCCGGGTCGCTAGTATAATTATAATAGGCAATTTTCGGTGGAGCAATAGTAAACTGAATTGCCTCTGTAATATATTGCATCGCCCTATGATAGTTTATTTTGATAGCTCAATGTAAATAGGGCACGGCGTACTATTCGAACGCTCTTGACATTCGATTAATTATAAGTTTGACTTCCGAATATATTGGCTGTACTGCCAAACGCAAAAATCGTTGCACGTTGAATGGAAAACATCTATTTCGTTTTGGTAGATTTTCATCATGTGGATGGTATGTTCATTGACATTGATTGAACAAAGTCATGGGTAATAGATTAGTTTAGTTTTACAGCCTTATCCACAGACAGTTTCAATTTTTTTTATAGCACTTAATGGCGAGACTACAAACTTCAATTACAAAGCAATGCTCGGCATTCCACTACGCTCGTCATCCTGAGACATAAGATGTTAAGTCTCAATATTTCCAGTAGTTACTCTGGCTACAATGTCCTTCAGACCGAAACACAACTGTAGGCTTATACTGCTGTTTAGCGGTAAAAATTGCGGTGGTACCTGTGGTGGTACCCAGAAGGAATTAAAATTAAACGTGTAATAGTGTCGAAAAGATACAAACAATTAAGAATCTGCGCGAGCCTGGAACTCCGGAGATCCCAACATAGTCATCTTGTTATCTTTTCAAAGGCAGGGCCCAAGCTTAATCCTTCGCCTCGAACAAAAAAGTTATTTCTTGTTAGCTGTCCCATCAAAACTAGGGTTCCTAGACAAATGTCTCTTTTCAGTTGGCGTGAACGCCTGCGAAAAGATCAAATGTATTGAAATGACAGTAGTCACGTGACTGCCAAATGTCGTTTTGAATACATTTTGCAATGAAATTTCAAATTTGTGTTCGATAGTACCAACAGGGCGCATTCACGCCGACCCAAATTCGGAATACCTTGACCCGGTTGCATGCATCCAGTAGTACCATTGAATTATAACACACTACTAGAATTGGTAGTTATTGGGATTTTATAAACTTAGCTGTACTGTTTGAATACGTGATGAAGGTGAGAAGTGGGGTTGAAATTATTGGATAAATTGTTTTTACTTCATAAAGAGTGGTATGAATAAAATAATTAACACTCAACAATGAACAATCCGATAGTAAGATACATATATAATGTGGTATGTATCAGAAACTACGCGACTTTTTGGTCTCACAGCACCCAGTCGCGAAACAAATAGGTTAGGTTGGGGTAATACCGCAATACAAGGATGGAAGGGGTAAGAACGTAAACTCCAATATTTTATATGAGTTACGCACTACTATTACAGTGTTACCCCGACACACCTTGATTGTGTATGACATAAATTATGCAGTTGCGGGGATCAAACCCACGGCCCTCGTTTCATAGCAAACCTTCGACCTATCGCGCCACGATCGCTTTCAGAAATATTGAAGTTATCCTCTGCTTGGACTTATCCCACACTTACTTGGGACGTCACAACACTTTATTATTCATGTTGCAGTATAAATGATTTATTACCTCCGCTCATGAACATCTGTCATCAGCACTTGGAATGTATTGTGTTGACAATCTTTCATTCATCGTTCAAAGTTAATTGAATCATTTTGGGCGACCTCAAACGCCAATTAACAAGATTTTGAAATTTTTACGGCTTCATTCATAGACAGTTGTAAAACCTGTTTTAGTTATCGAATGTTTTGTCTCTTTCGAACGACTTTTGAATTCAGTTCGAACGAAGAAGACATAACATTCGATACTTAAAATAGATTATAATCTGTCTATGAATAAAACTCCATAGAATCACGTTAAGATGTTCTTTTTTCAAATTGAATATTGATACCGAATGGTAAGTTTAATCACATTCAAGTAGACTATTAATCGATTAGAAACATGACATATCAGCCATCACGATTATGCCGATCTCTAATCTTTAACTTTGATTAGTTTAGTGGCACAGTTGTACTGAGGTTGTACTATGGTACGATTAGAACGCAGAGGTCTCGGGTTCGAATTTCGGCCCTGCAAAGTGATATTGAATTTTCTATTCATTGAATAATTTGTGACCGATATGGCGACAGGCCCCAAATTACATCATGGGATAGAACGTACAAAGCGAAACTTCAGTGTCCTGGTAGCACCTCTGCTTAGCCCTTCTGGCAAAAAGGCGTGAGTTTATGTAATGTTAAAATACCTACGCATTTTTCGTTCGGCCCTACACGATATCGAAACAAAGGAATGCCCACCAGACTATTCGTATATGGCCATGGTTTATTTGTGTGCATGACATAATAACCCACATTATTGTGTGCCATTTGCGTTTTAAAAGGGGCCCATAGACCAGTGATTGTATCTACGGGCCATTTGCGTTTTGCGATACGCAAAAAGTTATTTATGCCAAGCGTGAGTCGTAGGTTAGTTTATGGGTTCATGGTATATTATACATTGTTGTATTAAAGTAGTTATTTATTCGATACAAAATAGTTTAGTATGCACGTTTATTATAAAATAAAGTAATAAAATTGTCATACCAAATAGTATGTGATATATTTGATATGTAATAATATTTGACAATTTATATTTACAAATCTCTAAATTATATTTATAGGCCACCCTGAAATACGGTGAATCAATATTATTATGCACCATTATTTAAAAAAGACTCAGCCTAGCTGCAAATATCTAGCTTGGTCAATGCCAATGTCAGCAATCATGCCTGATTAGAAGTTCAACGACACCAGTGTAAACTTACTTGCGGCCACCCCCGGAGTACCAATAGGACTACTGAAAAACTCCCCTTTAGACAAATATCAAGGACTAGAAACATACTGAAGAATTACGGTTAAGGATTTCGGAGTATGGTTTTGTTCAGTTAAATGCGGAACTCTAATGACAAATATAGTGTGTTCATTAAAACTGCGCACATGGCGACTATTCATAACTGGAAATTAAGGTTTATTGTTAATCTAATATTCAGCAGAGTAATTATTCTGCTAATATAGAATAGTGATATTGTATAACATGAATTGACTATTTCATTGTTTTTTATGCATATAAAAGGATTTTTGTTTTTGATAGATTTGACTGCCTCGGTGGCGTAGTTGTATTAAGGTACGATTACAAAGCTGAGTTCTCGGGTTCGAACCCCGGTTCGGGCAAAGTGACATTGGATTTTTTTATTCATTATCAGCCCGGGAGTAAGAAAGTTGTGCTTGAAATGGCGATAGGCTCGCCTTCTATGACATCTTGGGACGGAACATACAAGGCGAAATGTGGTATCCTGTGAACACTTCTGCCTACCCCTTCTGGGAAAAAGGCGTGAGTTTATGCATGTATTAATTTATTTCTTTAATTTGAATTATAAACGATGTCACATTAAGTATGTATGTATGATTGAGGCAGTATTAAGGATCAGAAACTACTGAAAATCAACAGATATCTAGTAATATACACTCCATTCACCAGGCCTCATTGGTTATGTATCATAGGCCAAAAAAGAAGAAACGTCTGATCATAAAGTGGTAAAACATAATAATAACCCTGTTGGACAATCTATAAAGGGATCAGATGACGTCACTTCACCCTTACCTTTTGTATGAAATGCACCATGAAAGCATATGCGGGCGGGCATTATTCTCTTTAACAGTAAGGCACCATTCGCACGAGCGATATTTCAACGCGCGATAAAAATTTTCACAATGAAACAAAATATGTAAATCCATTAGTTTGTTAACAGGAAGGCGATTTTAAAACGCGACGCTTTTTATTCGAACGCTGTCGGATTTCCGACGTTGAGCGTTGGACATTAATTTTCATTTCTTATGTACATAATAAACATATATACAAAAAAAATTGCTTACATGTTCCCTTTAAAGCCATACGACATCTTCAAATATTTTCTACGTTAAATGTATATACGAAATATAGAAAAAATTCTTATGTTGTGCGAGAAAGCAAAACTTTTAGTTTATTGGTCAATTTGATATAGATTTATTCCATACAAGTGTAAGTGCGGCTAGAGGACGGTTAACTTATATTTTTTTTCCATTAGTTCCATAAATTTCCTTGTAACTAGTTTTTATAAATATTAGCTTATGTTAAGTTTATTGTTCAAACTCGAATAGCATAATATTTTACTACCGCGTTTCCTTCGTTTGATTACGCATCATGTTGTGATATCTAATTAATATTCGTGTAGATCCTAAATTGGCTGAAGTTGTTTCCTTAAATTTTATATATCATTGTATTATATAACTGCGGGTCCTTCTAATAAAAAATAAATAAAATAAATATTGCGAACGGTAGAAAACCGTCAAAGTCGACGCTTTTTAAGCGGATGTGTGAATAGAGCCTTAATGTGCCCGTTATGGTCATATGAAAATGTCAGGTAACTACAGAAACTGCATAATGAGTGTGAAACAAAGCGAGACGAGTTTTTTTACTATGTTTTTATATCATAGGACTGGTTAGCAAGTAGCATATCCAAATCAAATATTTTAACATGCAAATATGGAGACTTTTTACTGGTATAGATCCGGCAAACGCGCATAACACCAGGTAGCAAGTGATCACTGCCACCCATGAAGAACCACAACGCTTGGATCATGGATATGTTGCCATCAAATTAGGAGAAGAGCGAAAAAGAAAAGGGATTGGAAGAGTACAGCGGTATTGGGTATCCGGCAATGTCACTCGAACGAAACGCGACAGTCAAGCTGTTGCTTCACGTTGATTTCCTATGAGACTGTGGTACCGCCCCGGACGAGCATGTCCATTCATACTGAGTCATTCATGACTGTCAAAAGCGTGACTCTACCACTTCCAAAGACTCAGATACACATATGTATTTCTTATATTATATTAGACTGTCCCGCCACTTTTACACTTGTAAGTCCAGATTTTAGTAGTAGTCAGGATCACACATTTTATTTAGCACAAAATCTCAGCATGTCTTCAAGTGGTCTTAAACAATCTGCGCGGAGATCGCAATTGCAGCTGGCACATAAACCAAAAGTAACCTTTGCTAATTTGCCGTGATTTGTAACGTTTCGCTACGTCATACCTTTTCCGGGATACCTTGTACATGTTGACCTATTTCCCAGGTATTTGTTGCGGCTTGGCGACCAGGTATCGATTCAACGCAAGCCTTCGAGTGGGTCAACGCTTTTGTTATAATTTATTATCTTCGTTATGAATTGTAACTAACGCACTTAGAGACGTTTAATGTAAATTAAATTGTTCCTTAAAATCTACAATATGTAATGATTTAATTGACATTTAATGTCTCTGAGTATGGCCATAAGACTTATTAACAAAAAATATTAATAGCGTAATTAATATAATTTGTTAAAAATAATTTCAATGAGTAGTATTTTTGGTACAAACATAAGTATATTTCCTGATATATCCCAAACATTCTACTTTCAATACCTAAATTATTTCACTCTTGACAATGCTAAAAATATAGTACAGTCTATATAGAATTTTACCGGTGAAAGAATCATCAACTGTACTATATACGGACTGAACTCCAAACTCGACACGTGGAGGTTTCACTAGAACGAACATTTTCATACAGACCCCTTTCCATAGATTCACAAAAGAACATTACATAACCCATAATTCCAAAACACTGGTCTCCTCAAAGGTTGTTGTCAGCACCCTCCGCATCCATTCACAAAGTATTTTAACATTAAAAGCACTGCGAACGTAATAAAACCAGGAACGACACTTTAGAACTTCTGATTTCTTCGTAAATTTTATTTTTGAGAATTATTTGCTTCTATTTCCATTAGGATAATTCATGATAATGTTGTTAAAACCGCTGTGTATTTAAAATAAACGATTCAGTTGTACTTTTATAAATTACTTCTAAATTGTGTAAAATTTTTAGTAGTAGTGGTACTACATTTTGATTTGTCATATTTAGTTATTTGCATACTTAATATGTGCCTCGAAGAAGAGTATTAATAATTATTATAGAGCTAATCATAATACCAAACTGAAAGTTCACCCAGAGCGTTCCAAAGATACGGTCGCGTTGGCCTCCCAGTCAAAACTGCTCTCATTTTGTTACTACCAAACTGACTCCTTTCACAATTAAAATGCAATTACATCAAGAACTTGAGAGCAAATGAAACATTAAAAAGTACAAAGTGGTCACGTCGCGCGCTGAGATTAAAAGTCGAGGTTCATTCGCAATAACGTTAACTATAAAGAAATTTCTCATGAAGCGCACAGATTAAATATGCTTGCACATTAGTCGAGTTTAAACACAATAGATGAAAGATGTTAAGTCTCAATATATCTAGTAGTTACTGTGGCTACAATCCTTAAGCCGAAATATAATAGTGTAATTACTCTGCTGTTTGGCGGGAGAAATAAATATTGTGATGTTACCTACTCCAGCGGCTTCTCACATGCAAGTGACCTAGCACCAGTAAAATAGCTAGCAAATGGGAGGACAAAGCAAAGGCAAGAAGAAGAATGGAGGAACTTGGCCCTCCGACAATAACACTCGCCATTGCCTAGGTCATTTTTTTATAACATAATGGTATTCCGCTAATCATATGAGCTAATTAATACATTATTGCGAATAACAACAGTGTGACTCAATCACTTATAAAATTAAAATACTTAACTATTATTTCTTAAGACCACTACTATCTGAAAATCGCACATATAAACACCACAGTTTAATTTTAATTAATTCACATAGTGAGACTTATCCCTAATACGATGAAAGGGCCTCGCTTAAAACAGATTGCACGGAAAGATGGATGACATCCGAGCATGAGGGAAAAAATTACGAAATAAATTATCACCATCCATTTCCTCATTATTTCCCGCTCCCACCACCTGGCTTTATCCCACACTCCGAGGGATTTAATATAATTGATTACAAGTGTTTCACTAATACATACACTCATAAAATGACAGTGGTCGTAGGTCTCTCATATCTGAGAGGCCGCCTGAATAGCTCGACCGCAATGTCTATTTCATCCCCCAAACAACAGTGTTAATGCACTGTTGTATTCCGGTTTAAGGACATTATAGCCACAGTAACTACTGTACATATTGAGACTTAATATCTTATGTCTCAGGATGGCAAGCGCAGTGGAATACCAAGCATTGCTTTGTAAATCAAGGTGTTTTGTTTTGCTACTGTTTATGAGCGGTCGTATCGCTTGGATAACAAAACTAGATTTTAAAACTGTCAAAAACGAGGTCCGTAAATGTGCTTTTAACAAATATTAACGAGGTAGGTACGAATGATTTTTAAAAAATGGTGATGCAATTTCTGTAATGTGATAGTGCGAGCTCATGCACCTGGGACCCACTCGGCGTGTAGTAATCCTAAACCGATAGTGTGTAACGTTACACTAAGCGATTATACGCAGTTTATATTGACATAAATTGTTAATGACTTTTAAATAATTAAAAAAATGTCAATAGGTAGGACCAGGAGTTCCGACAATCGTAAATCGAAAAGACATGATCATATTCCGTACTTACGTGAAGACAACGTAATGAAATAAAACTATTATTTACGGATTTTATCTTCCCGACGTTAACGTACATAATAGTTTTATTTCAATGTGTAACATTCGCGTACATCTAAGAAACCATTACGACGTAATGATTTTAATCATTCTTACATAACAATTTTGTTATATACTCGTATTTACCATGGACGGACATCTATCAAACTACTTTTTTTATATTCGTATATAACAATAATAAGCTATATAAAGCTTAGGGCCTAAGCCTGTGATCCCAGTGCGGAATCAAGCCGAGCAATATTTATAGTCATCAATTCCGTTTACTGAATTTTATATGCGACACAGCGATATTTTGTTTTTATAATAATATTTGACAATTTCATCTTATTATATATTTCTGTAAAAACGCCATAATACGTACAGAAACGGCCTTAATCATTGACAGTTTTAGGCATATTTTTTTTTGTTCCTTTCAAACGATTTTGGAAATCAGTTTGAGTGAAAAATACAAAACATTCGATAGTTAAAATGGGTTTTACAACTCTCTATGAATTGAGCTTAAAATATTCACGCACATTAATTCACGCGCCATCAATTTTATATCAAACTACAAATCCTTTTACAATTTACATCGCGTATTTCAAATCAACAGAGCGAATAAATATTATGATTCCGTGAACACCGTGCTGTGAATATTTTCGTTAATATACTCATATAGCTATACGAGTACATGTACCGAAGAATATTTTAGTTAATATACAGATGTATGTATAGAATAAAATTGTCAAAAAACCCGTGAAAAGATTAGTGTGGATCGTGTTAAATTAAATTCAGTGAGCGTAATATAGGTGGGTGAATAAAAACCTCATAGCGAAATCCGTCAGTATCCTATTTGCCTTAATTTTTAAAATCTTGCATATTTTTCTTATAAAGCCTTATCAAAATAAAAGGCAATAACGGTTTGAGGAAAATAAGAAAGTATTTATCTCTACCGGAATTCCAAGCGGCATGAGATGAGCTGAGAAAATTGAAATGCAAATATTTGTTTGTTTTAATTAAGCGAAGGCTTATCTGGTAATTCTGTCCTTAAATTTTGCAAACGTTTAAATCAGGTTATTACATTATTGAATGTGGGGCATAACGAATATAATTTTTCAAATATTCAGTACGTAGAATTATTAATGTAAATATTCTGTAAATCTGTAACAGCCCATGTACGTCCCACTGCAGGACACGGGCATCTACAATCGAGAGTACGATTGAGAGTGGTAAGGCCGTATAGTCCACCACGCTGGCCTAATGCGGGTTGGTGGACTGTAAATATTACTTTAGAAATAATGGTCTGATTTAAATTAAACAACAATCCCCGTAGCCACGCTGATCTATTAGCATTACGCTACCAAAAATCAAATGAAGCGTACTATCGAAAACAAAACAACGTATAGTAGTATATCGCGACCTTGACACAGCATCTTCCGCGAGTCAGCCGAGTAGTTTACGCTACCGCCCACTGTCTATAAGTTATGAGTACAACTGGCGCGGTCGCCGAGTGCCCGTGACTCACGAGTCAAAAGTCATAACACACGTGGTATATTAAATACCGTATTTGAATACGTTATTATTTGTATACTCGATTTTGTTTGCGGTTTCATTCACACCGATATAGATATTGAAAGAAAGAAATAATGCTACTTTATTTATATTCTCAATTATTCATATTCATTCATACTTTATTGATATTTCTCAATTATTTATATTCTCATTTATATATTCGCAATTATCATCAGTAACAAGTTATTTTTTTAGCCCTAGGATTTTTATAAAGGTAAAAGGTACCCTTGGCAATAAGTCATGAGTTAGGGCGGGAAATGGTGCAACCAAAATCACCTTAGTTGGTTAATACACCGGCTGCCGTGTGTAAAAATCTCACATCTGACAGGCACATTCAATAATTGCCATTTGGCAATAACGACATAAACACTATTCATAAAATAATGGCACGACTAACTAAATACTCTTAAGCTAAATCACTGGCAGCTAAAAATAATAATTCATAAATCCTCCGTGGAGTGCGCAGAAGAAAACATTAAAAAAACCCGCTGCGTATATCCACATTATTCGAATGCGGGTTGGTTTTCCCAGTTTTTCATGAAAAGCGGCCGGTGTGCGTCACTAGGTTTTCTTCGAACGCGACCGTAATTAGCTTTGAAAGTTTTTTAGGTTTTCCCCGCAAATTGTTTACACATTAAATTGTATTTAGTGTTTTTTTTTTGTTCAAATTTAGTATTCATATTACGAAAAGCTTTAGTGAAAGCTTTAGTTGAATAGAAAAATATTTTAGAGTGCCTTGGTGAGTCGATAAATGTTCATGTAAGACTAGTATCGTGAGTTAGGTTTTGAGAGTGGAGTATTGGAATATGAGACGCAGAAGTTACTTCATTTCAAACTTCATTTATCAAAATGTTACTTCATTTAGATTTTGTATGATATAGTTCCACCCCACATATCCAGGCAAAAAATTTAGTGAAATTACTTTTTTAGCCTAAATAACCGGCTAATTATTTACAAGCAATTACTTTTTTGCATTGAAATCTTCTAGCTGCAGTGTATGTAAACAGAGAATCCACAACCCTACTCAAATATAGACAAGGTGAAGTCTTTCAAACATTTTCAAATGATTATTTGTCTGTTCACTGTGAGAAATGGTCCATATCATTACTACAGTGGTCGCTATCGTACAACTCGCAAATCTTACAAAAACAAATTTCTCAACCCGATAATCGAACCCTGTTCGCCACACTTCACATCCTATGTTCACTACAACACTAACGAAGCCAACTTAATGTAAAAACCTCACCAAACAGTATTTAAATAATGAAAATGCACGTTTTTATTCGTACCGAGTTTAACTTCGCTCAGCGCTCTTATTAAACGCGGAGGGCAATTCATATTTGATTAAACGTTGTACGAAACATTTTATTATTTAATTTTACACTTGTATTATATGTTTTAATATTTACAGCAGTCAGTTGTAAGTAGGCTTATATAGTCAATTATTGTGGAAAGCAATTCAAAAATTGTATGTCGTAATTTCTACGACATTTATTAATTTATAAATGTTTTATAAAATAATGTTGTTAAACAAGGGGTTGTTTTCGTTTTCTTTTGTTGGTAAAAGTTTCATTTTTACTTTTCACTCGATAAGAACAATTGTATACAAAGTATGATTTTTATAATGACGAGCCATGAATGTTATCACACAGTCACGGAAACTCATACGATTTTCAAACCAAAAACATTATATATTGTGGATTGTTTAACAGGAGAATAGAACTCAGTACGTATACAGTCTTTATCTTCATTAAATACATGAAGCAATGAAAAAATAAGAGCATTCAGCAACTTAATATGAAAGTTCATATACCATTTCATATTTGTGAAGTTTTACTGCATTGCGAAGCTCTGTTGTAAGCTCGCAGTATTTAAATTCTTAGTGTTTCATTATTACTGCCTTGGTGGCGTAATTGTACTACGGTACGGTTACAAAGCTGAGGTCTCGGGTTCGAATCCCGGGTTGGGCAAAGTGATATTGGATTTTTCTATTCAATATCAGCCCAGAGTCAGGAATCTGTGCCTGATATAGGCACGCCACCTATCACATTGTGGGACGGAACATACAGTCACGAGCATAAATATATTACTATGGGGAGATTGGCAAAAATATCTGTCCCAAGAACGAGTTCAATAATATCTGTCTGCACGTACGCAGCAAAAATATCTGATGTCATCCGGCAGCATAATAAAGTGGCATCAATATTATGTGATGAAACATGTACATCAAATAATTGTGATAACCTTTCGAAGCAAAAATATGTGACGTTACAGGTGGCAAAATGATATGATCACTCGTGGAGAGCAAATATATGTATTGTTTTCTATTTCTGTAATTTACATTGATTCCTCATGAAAAGCATAAATATGTGACATCAACTAGGTGGCAATAATATCTGACATCCCTACAATTTCTTCTTCTTCTACCTGGCATTATCCCGGCCGGTGCCAGGGTCCACCTTCCTGCAAATTGTACTCCATTTCGCCCGATCTTCGGCATCCTCAATAGTAAGGCCATTGTGCCAAGTGGCCAAGCGCGTGGTGGCCTGTTGGTAAACGGACTAGGCGTGGCTGCCAATATATTCACGGTGGTCGCGGGTTCAAATCCCAGGGCACAGCTCTGACTTTTTTGAGTTATTTGTGTATTGATAGTCAATCACCACGCACTAAAATAGTGAAGGAAAACATCGTGAGGAAACCTGCATACCATAGCGATTTTTAAAAATTTCTATGGTATGTAAGTCCACCAACCCGCACTAGGCCATCCTGGTGGACTATATGGCCTAAACACTCTCAATCGAACTCTCGATTGTAGAGGAGGCTCGTACCCTGCAGTGGTTGTATATGGGCTGATACCGAAGAAGGCCATTGACCCTTATATCTTGACGACATCTAGTAATACCTGCGCCAGCATACTGACTAAAAACCTCTCTAAGACCGTCACATGCATTGTGGCGGCATCGGACGAGAAGCGCCCCGATTTACGTACGCGTTACCGCCCCGCGCAAAACCATTGCTGGTCCATCCATTATAGGGGTCCCGGACGACCCCCACTCACTCAACTCACCAACTCAACTGGTGGTAGGTCTCTCATATGTGAGAGGCCATCTGGGTGGGTACCACCACAGTGACCATTTCTCCCGTCAAACAGCAGTGTTAACGCACTGTTGTGTTTCGGGTTGAAGGGCATTGTAGCCAGAGTAACTACTGGACATATTGAGACTTAACATCTTATGTCTCAGGGTGGCGAGCGCAGTGGAATGCCAAGTATTGCTTTGTAATTCAAGGTGTTTGGTTTTGCTACTGTTCATGAGCGGTCGTATCGCTTACCATCAGGCGAACGGCATGCTCGTCTCGCCATTCATAGCAATAAAAAAAAAAAAAAACTTACAACTATATTTTGGACGCCCGTTTAAGGTGTTACGAGCGTCCATAACAGAGACAAGGCTCTATCGTACATCTCGGAGTCGTTATACGTGAGGGTGTACCGCCCCCGCAGTTTGCCCAGCGACACTGAAGACCCTCTTTGGTCACCTCTAACGACGTGGCGGAATTCTGGCGCTACTATAGGGTAAAGACGCCGGTTCAGCCGTTTATTACCCGGCGCCTTCTTTTTTGCAGACGGCGAGCGGGATCGTTCTGTTCACGATCCCACTGCCTGATCACTCCCGGATGTTTTGCAGATACGATTTTTTCTTCGTTCAGCGCGTCTCTTAACTTCCACTTAATACAAATTACAAATAATTAGCAATCGGGCACGGCTTCGCCCGGATGCAGATAGGTTTTGAGTCCAGCCCACATCAACAACACATTATTTTGGGTACTAACTATATTTCCCGGGCGCCGTCTACTATATTCCCCGTCCTGTTTTATAAGGTTTATGTCCCGGTTCATTCAATCACTTGACGAAAAGCGTGCAATCCTGTCGTCTCCTATCTCGTGCCACCCATTCGAATTTGAAAGAGTACCAAATATTTATATTTGAGTCCCTGACTCATCCCAGGGTAACGCTAGGATTTTTCGGAATGAAATATAGCCTATATTTTAGGACCGGACAGATATAGATTGATGTAGGTGTGCACCAAGGCTCGGCGCTGAGTCCATCCCTCTTCAGTGTTGTGCTCGACGCCATTACGTCTCACATTCAGGTCCCTGCGCTCTGGTTGTTGATGTACGCCGATAACATCGCGTCTGTCAATCGCGACTGGCGATTTTTGGAGCAAAGTCAATTGGTGGAAGGAGACGTTTGAGAGCAGTGGTCTGGAGTTAAATGTGACGAAGAACGAGTACATGGCTTTCAGGAGTACGGACCCCAAAGCATAGAGATAGGGAACGAACTTGCCGTGAAGTCGGATAAGTTCAAGTATCTTAGGTCCATACTGCATGAGTCCGGTGACATAGACCATGACGTCAAAGCCCGTATAGGCGCTGCTTGGTCTAAGTGGAGGAAGGTCTTGAGCATACTCTACGACCGCAGGATGCCGATGAGGCTCCAGGGCCTCTTCTATAAAAGCATCGTGCGGCCGATGCTCCTATATGGTTCTGAGACGTAGCCTGCCCTCAAGCGGCACGTCGAGGAGGTCCACGTCGCAGAGATGAAGATGCTGAGGTGGATGTGCATCGTTACGCGGTTAGACAGAATCCGTAACGAGCACATCCGTGGCAGTCTTGGTGTCTGCGATGTGGCAGATAAACCCCAGGAATCCCGCTTGAGATGGTATGGTCACGTCCTAAGGAAACCACAGGAGTGCATCGGTAATGCGTGCCTGAGCCTCAATATTCTCGGACCTCGACCGAAGGGCAGACCAAAGACAAGCTGGCTAGATGTCGTCAAGGAAGATCTAAGGGCCTTTTTCTGTATCAGCCCATATACGACCCACTGCAGGGTACGAGCCTCCTCTACAATCGAGAGTTCGATTGAGAGTGTTTAGGCCATATAGTCCACCACGCTGGCCTAGTGCGGGTTGGTGGACTTACATACCATAGAAATTCTTAAAAATCGCTATGGTATGCAGGTTTCCTCACGATGTTTTCCTTCACTATTTTAGTGCGTGGTGATTGACTATCAATACACACATAACTCCAAAAAGTCAGAGCTGTGCCCTGGGATTTGAACCCGCGACCACCGTGAATATATTGGCAGCCGCGCCTAGTCCGTTTACCAACAGGCCACCACGCGCTTGGCCACTTGACACAATGGCCTTACTATTGAGGATGCCGAAGATCGGGCGAAATGGAGTACAATTTGCAGGAAGGTGGACCCTGGCACCGGCCGGGATAATGCCAGGTAGAAGAAGAAGAAATTGTAGGGATGTCAGATATTATTGCCACCTAGTTGATGTCACATATTTATGCTTTTCATGAGGAATCAATGCAAATTACAGAAATAGAAAACAATACATATATTTGCTCTCCACGAGTGATCATATCATTTTGCCACCTGTAACGTCACATATTTTTGCTTCGAAAGGTTATCACAATTATTTGATGTACATGTTTCATCACATAATATTGATGCCACTTTATTATGCTGCCGGATGACATCAGATATTTTTGCTGCGTACGTGCATACAGATATTATTGAACTCGTTCTTGGGACAGATATTTTTGCCAATCTCCCCATAGTAATATATTTATGCTCGTGACTGTACAAGGCGAAATGTGGGTGTCCTGACACCTCTGCCTACCCCTTCTGGTAAAAAAGCGTGAATTTATGTATGTAGTGTTTCATAATTACTTTTTTATTTGACAGCAACAACGGTAATAGAATAATAAATTTAACGCTCCATTTTAGCTATAATAAGTACGCTGTGTAATAAAAGTCACTGATTTTATTACATCGGTTACGACCGTAAAATAAATATTATTTTTTGTACGTACCTAAAATTTATTGCTTTTTGTGATTGTAGAGTCAGCATATTTTTTATATTGGCGTAACAGCAACTATATGGCGGGTTATATGACCTAACCCCACTCAATCGTACTCCCGATTGTAGAGGAGGCCCGTGCCCTGCAGTGGGACGTATATGTGCTGATATAGCACAGTACATTAGCGGCACCTTTAATTCATTGTACTTTTGTAAGTAAAAAGGTTAGGTGGTCCTAAATAAGGGCTTTAATATTGTTAAAGTTTTTATAATCACCTGCATAACAAAAGGGATTGAAAATTTCAAAATAAGGATAGCGAAAAACACTAAAAATATATTGAAAATCTAGTCACTACAGTGAGTGAGCCTGCATATGGATGTAAAATCTCCAGCATAAAATGCTGAAGTGTGTAAAATAAACATAATTTAATCATATTTTTTGACATTCATTTACTTAATAAAGTACATACATTGTATATAGGTGTACTTAATGTCATAGGCATTCTCTACCACTCTACCTTGAGATGATGCAGAGATGACAGAACGAGAGATGACATTTCATGCATTCATAATAGCTGAAGATGATAATATTACCTCATAACATTTGGCAGATTTCGATCTATCCATGTCAGTAATATTGTATTTAACGCCATACCTACCTGATTTATGGAAATAAACAGTTCCTATAAGGTAAACAATTTTCCATAATATTCCCTCTACATTATTCACCAATAACATTAATGTGCCAATTTACAAGCACATATACAAAATAGTACAAGTTAACTAACCCACTGTCCATTCATTGCCAATAGTAAATACAGAACAATGAGACAAGCATATGTACAATAGATTATTTGCTATTCAATTTGCTACCAAATAATTTGAAGGAATATCAAATATATTATTGCTAAAGCAAATATTATCAATAATATAATAGACTATAACAAATATAGAATATAACCAAATGCTTAAAATTTATGTTGTAATTTATATTTCTACAACACATATAGAACAATTTAACATAAACTTTTTTGGTAAAAACGCTTTGTAATAAAAATGTCGTCAAATTTAACATTGCTCGTAACGCCGCGACATTAATCTGTCAACGCTAAATATTAACGACGCTGTAAGCCGAAGCAATACATCATACACTTTAATCCTGAGTATAACCTTCATCCATTGCTAATTAGACGACACAGAGCGACTGAAACATACACAATTTAACGCCCACAAAACTCATTGAATATTTCCATTAATATTATATTCATAAAATTTGTTTCGTAAAATGTTCCAAAATGTAATCATTATTTATTAAATTTAATTCATCAAACAGTTCCTAAACAGAATTTATAATTCAAATTTCAATTTTGGACACATCTAAATTAAATGTCACCAAAAGCATCATCCATTGGTGTAAATTACTGTAATCACGTCATGAAAAATCCAATAATATTTACATTCCAATTTTAAATTTTGTGACACTTCAAATTACTTAAAAATTTAATCGATTTGATATAATTTTCGTATGTAATCGATTTATTTGCGCGCGAATGTTTGCGTAGGTGTTGGCAGCGTGGCCCGCCGCTCGCGACGACCGCGGCGGGACTGGCTGAGCGTCGGTGGCTGTAACTAACATTTTATAGAGGACTATAGTACAGACTATAGGCGTACTGAAGGAATCTTATTAGTGTCCTGACGGGATGTTTCGCGACGTTCCGTTCATTTCCTTTGAGTGACGGGATCCAATTTGTGAACGTTGAGTTGTGCGTATCTTGGATTGGCAAGTAAGCGTCTTTTCAGCGTATATTAACGAAATTAAAATCATGACTAATAGTTAATTTATTTTATGCCTACTAAGATAAATGTTACGAAACACAATTTAAATTCAACATAAATCTATTGAATACTTATATGTCTCATTTCACTGGTGGTAGGTCTCTCATTTGTGAGAGGCCATCTGGGTGGGTACCAACGCAGTGTCTATTTCTCCCGTCAAACAGCAGTGTAAATGCACTGTTGTGTTTCGGATTGAAGGGCATTGTAGTCAGAGTAACTACTGGATATATTGAGACTTAACATCTTATGTCTCAGGATGGCGAACGCAGTGGAATGCCAAGCATTGCTTTGTAATTCAAGGTGTTTGGTTTGGCCACTGTTTATGAGTGGTCGTATCGCTTACCATCAGATGAACGGCATGTTCGTCTCGCTATTCAAAGCAATAAAAAAAATAGCTTTATTTGTAATATGAGGCTCAGATAAAAAAAAGCTATTTTAAAATACAAATAATATGACGTAGATTAACAATAATATGAACACTTTGCAAGAAAGGTAAAGAAATGTGACAGATAAGTAACTGGAGCACTCCATGGTCACTGTAAAGTATCATAGTAAAAACAACCTGTAGTTTTCACTAAGTTATAACGGGCAATTTTCACACAGTTTTAAACTTTTTTAGCTATCGAATGTTTGGTCTTCTAGGCTCAAACTTCAAGAGATATTTTTTTTATTCTGGCCCGGCATAGTGACCACACTGCACCTGATGGTACGCGCAAATGCCGTCCAGGCAGAGTATCGATTGGCATCAGACGGCAGTCCTATGCCAATCGATACAATCGAAAGATCGTGTTCGGAAGGGACGAAACAATCGAAAACTAAAATACGTTAAAAGTGTCTATGGATAAAGTCTTCAGACTTTAATAAAAGTATTTCTACTTTTTATGTCTAGTGGGATGTCATGTTGAGTTGGCGCAAACTTCAAAACAGACAAGTTTGACAGTTCGTTAAAAGTTATAAAACTTCGATAGGATGGAACTTTACCATTCCATAACCAACTTGAACGCTCGGCAATGTGTCAAAGTTACAAAACTTTTGCAAAATAAAATATGTTTTTATTAATTTTTTATTAGGATTGTACGAGGAAGTGTAAGAAAAGAAAATATATTTATTTTTACATACATACATACATAAACTCACGCCTTTTTCCCAGAAGGGGTAGGTAGAGGTGCCAGGGCACCCACATTTCGCCAGTATGTCCCGTCCCACTATGTGATAGGTGGCGAGCCTATCGCCATATCGGGCACTAATTCCTGACTCTGGGCTGATAATGAATAGAAAAATCCAATATCACTTTGCCCAACCTGGGATTCGAACCCGATACCTCAGCTTTGTAAGCGTACCGTAGTAGAACTACGTCACCGAGGCAGTCTATTTTTATATTTATTTTTAACGGGGATTATTAATGTATTTTAGAATTTAATTTATGATCGCTGATTTAAACGACTGTCTAAAAAAGAGTGGTTCGGAAAATGAGCAAATGGCTTGTTGTGTGGAGAGAAGCGATTTCCATCGCCCATTAAGTCAAAGAAAAACAACCGCGTTATAATATGCCCATCAAGGAAAAAGCAATTAAAAAAAATATTATAGTATCAAAATGACGAATACACTAAGTGGTATCTTTAGGTTTAAAATATATTTATGATTAATTAGACAAGTACAGTCACTTACTTGAGAACTATACTATAAAACTAGCTGTATCCGCGACTTCCTCCGCGTGAAATTTAACAACAACTTTATTTTTCAAAAATAAAGAATTTTTCTAAAGTAAATGTAGCCTAGGTTACTCCTTATTTTATCAGCTACCTGACAATAAAAGTCCCGTCAAAATCGTTCCAGCCATTTCAGAGATTAGCCGGAACAAACAGACAGACAGACAGACGGGCAGACAGACAGACAAAAAAATTCTAAGTTCATTTCGTTATAGGTATCGTGTATATAACGATATGTAGTTGATCATTTTTTATTTTCACTTCACAAACAGACACTTCAATTTTATTTATATGTATAGATAAACAAACAATTATTACAATTTGTCAATCACACATAATTAAAAATCGCATCGTTAACCGCAAATTTATTATAAAAACATTTATAACGTTTTAAAATCACGATCAATTCATAACGTATCATAAGTTTTATCAACACGCTACTGCTATTAAAATGAATGGAAAACAAAAACATTGAAACAATATTATAATTAATTTTATACCGGGTATCTCAAGACTGCTACCGAAAACGAAGCCGGGTGGTAGTTTTAGTGACTACAAACCAGTGTTGTAAAAAAGCTCGAGTCGGCGCTTAAACGCTCGAGTCGACGCTCAAGCAGAATGCTCGTGCTCAAGTCGGGACTCGACTGAAGCGCTCGACGCTCGAGCAGTGGCTTGAGCACCGGACTCAGCGCTCGGCTCGAGCTTGAGCGCGCGATTAGATACCATAGCTAGGGAAACTAAAAAATATGGTATAATTCAAATAAGAGAATTTCAGTTTTATTTTAAACGATATTTATATTATAATAGTAGAAAAATACTTATTTATTATTAGTATACAATATGCCATATGATCTACGCCATAAGGCCCAAATTAAATTACAATTGTGGTTTAGCTGAACTTGCTGTACAATTCCTGACTACCTAATGATCTTTTTAGCAACTAAGTTAAATTAAATACCTTCCTAAAATCATGACACACCTTTGCAACACTATAATTTTTTTAACCATGAGGAAAGACACATACTAGCCTGTATATTTTCGTTACTAAGTCTGTTCCTTCTTTTAGTTATGATAAGGCCAGCTTTTGAAAATGCCACTTCGCTTGGTACACTCGTGCTTGGAACAGATAAAATTTCGAATGCCAGTTTAGTTAAGTTGGGCAATGTAGTTTCCTTATTTTTCCACCACAACATCACATCTGTGTTCTCAGGTTCAATGGATAAATTTAAATAACTATCAATCTCATCTAATGCGATGTCTAAGAAAGTTTTGATGCTGTTAAAAATGGTTTTCATGGTATATTTCGTTAACCGTTCAATTAACGACGAAACGAAAAAATACAAATGTGTTTAAATCTTGTTCTTCATCCATTCCAACTGGTTTTATGCGAAAATAATAAGTTAAACTCTTTTATACCTTAGAGTATTTATAAATAAAAGGTTATACACTATTATTTTACGAAAAAATGTATTTACCACCCAAATATGGCCATAGGAAAAAAATAACAAAAAAAATTGTCTCTTTTTTTTTGCAACTTTTTCTGTTGCATTGTGTATGAAGTCGCTTAAACTACCACCCGGCTTCGTTTTCGGTAGCAGTCTTGATATACCCTGTATAACGATATGTACTTGGACATTTTTATTTATTTTCACTTTACAAACAGACACTTCAATTTTATTTATGTGTATAGATAAGGCCAGCTTATACGACTAAAGTCAAAAGATGAGTAATACTCACCGTACCTACCGTCCCCCACAACTCCTAACTTTTTTATGTATCACAATTTTTTCATCTATCCGTATTTAAAAACTACAACGCTTGAACGCTCGAGCGCATAACTCGAGCATGAAAGTCTAAGCTCTCAACGCTCGCGAGCCTTAAACGCTCAAGCGTTTAACGCTCGAGTCTAAAACGCTCCAAAGCGTCGACTCAGCGCTCGACGCTCGACTCTCAGCGCTCATTTTTACAACACTACTACAAACACAATGTAACTAAAAATTTCGCAAAGAAACGCGACAATTATTTTTTATGATTTTTTAAATATCGTCATTTTTAGGTGGTAAATCCATAGTTTTTGCTAAAATAATAATTTAAACACTTTTATACCCTAGATTATTTATAAATAAAAGGGTAAACACTATTATTTTAGGAAAAAATGTATTTACCACCCAAATATGGTCATAGGAAAAAAATAACAAAAAAAAAATTGACACTTTTTTTGCAACTTTTTCTGTTGCATTGTGTCTGAAGTCGCTTAAACTACCACCCGGCTTCGTTTTCGGTAGCAGTCTTGATATACCCTGTATTTTGTGTCGCCAGTGCGGTGGAAAGTTTAATGAATACAGGTTTAATTAATTTTTCGATGAAACAAGGCCTCCGTGGCGCAGTTGGTTAGGCGCTAGCTGTGAAACGTGAGGTAGTAGGTTCGATCCCGCACCGTACAAATATCTGTGTCACCCAGAGGTATTTGTTTCGGGTGTGTTTGTGAGACCGAAAGTCTCTCGTAGCTTCTGATACCCACGATATACTCGATCTTAATGTGGTGTCAGGACTATGTATGTGACTGTTGGGTGTGGTTATTTATTATTTAAATTTCAATTAATTCTTGTGTCGTGGGTATCAGAACTACGGGAGCCTTTTAATCTCACAAACACCCAGACGCGATAGAAATATTTGTCGGCCTCTCGTTCCACCGTCGGCGTCTAACCAACTGCACCACGGAGGCCTGTCAAAATGTTTGTGTCGACAGACAAGGACCAGAGGATACCAGTGGATACACCGTTTGGATGGCACTGCGCTTAGCATCATTTATATTATCAATATGTTACGCTGGAAAGAAACACAATTTTTCTTGATACAGACAAAAGCCTTTTGATTCATAAATACGTAAATAAACTCACGCCTTTTTCCCAGAAGGGGTTGGTAGAGGTGCTACCATGACACCTAAATTTCGCCTTTCGATTCATCTCCTGGAAAATGTTGGCTATTTATCATAAAAAGTCAAAAATACGCGACATTGCACACTGCAGGTGTAATTTCGTCCGTGCCATTTCGTCGCGCTCGTTGAACCGTGCGAATAATACATCTTTTGTGCGTTTGGCAGCCGTGTATTTTCCAAATGATTTATAAAATTGTTTATTTATACAAAGCATTTTTTTTATATTAATGAAAATAATCATTTTCAATACAGCGAAAATAACTCAGAAAGTGCGCAAAGCCATCATCTAAAACGCTTCCACACCATCGCAAGAATCGTAACGGGGCCGGAAGAAAACCATTGTTCTTTTGCAATCGTGTGGAAGCGCTTTACAAAGGCACTGTCGCGACGCGACTGTAACTCTCGTTCTAGATATCAAGATATATCTGTGTAGGACATTACATTTGCAACTTTTATCAATCTCTAGATTGCCCTAGATAGCCCTATATATTGATTTAGTTTTATCCTTGATTGTACCCATTGAAATTCAGTCTGATACTATGTAGTTTATTACGATAATTTGCCTGTATTTCATTGACTTAAGATTCAAAGCTTTTATACAATAGATACTGTTTACAGTCAATATGACAATAGTCTCATATTATGAATTAGTTACTTATGGTAATATATTAGTTAGGATTTATTTCAATACAGATTTTTCTATATTTTTTACCTAGTTTTTTAGGGTATTTATAACCGAAAATATAGATAAATAACAAAATTTCAACAGCACTGTTTACCCTTTAAGTTGGGACATAAAATAAATCACAGGCTTACGAACTTGAAGCTTCTCAAGCAGTGACGTCATTAGGAACTATTTCTCAACTTCAAGTGGTACAGTGTGACAAGGCATTAGCGATAAGCTTGACTTATTTTACATTAGCTGCGTCCTTCACCAAGAATTCTCTTTAAGAATTTTAAAAGTATGTGAAGTTTAGACTTTCACAATTCTATGGTATTTGAAGTTTCGCTAACTACAATAGGCTAGCCTAACCCCTATATGGCCTAATCATTATCCATCGTACTCTCGTTTGTAGAGGTACATATAAAAAAAAATAACTTAAGATGGAAATAAGTTTGACTAAGCGTCTGACTACTGACACCACTGCCTATGCTAACGTAAATACGTGCGAGCTTACGTAATAAATTAATATGAAAAAATATCATACTATTAATATTATTTTATTTACCAATTTTTTATTATAACCCCTATCAATAGACCTTTCAAGTATTCGTTTATTATTAATAGAAGAGTCCAGTTCTGAGCAGTCAGCGAATATGGGCCCAATCCCCATTATATCCCAGGCTCGCGGACGAAGGCTTAAGCCATATAATACTAATCTATGGCTTAAGTTATCTCACTCATATATTGGGCCCGCGCTAAAAAAACACGTCGTCACAGCTTAAAGTCACAGCTTATGTGATATTTAAGGTGATTACTCAAAATAAGTGCGTGGTGGCCTGTTGGTAAACGGACCGGATGCGGCTGCCAATATGTTCACGGTGGTCGCGGGTTCAAATCCCAGGGCACACCTCTGACTTTTCGGAGTCATGTATCTATTGATAGTCAATCACCACGCACTAAAACGGTGAAGGAAAACATCGTGAGGAAACCTGCATACCTAAGTCCGCCAACCCGCACTAGGCCAGCGTGGAGGACTATATGGCCACTCTCAATCGTACTCTCGATTGTAGAGTAGGCCCGTGCCCTGCAGTGGGCCGTATATGGGCTGATACAGTACAGTTACTCAAAATAAAAACTAAAAAAGAATAGTCGAATCGAGAACCTCCTCCTTTTTTTTGAAGTCGGTTTAAAGTATATCATATTCACCGAAAATTCTTGATTTGGACTACGTAGACTTAACATATACAACAATAAATGTTCTTCATAGTATACTAAAATAGACAAAAAATTTTATAAAACTGTTGATTTTGGATAAAATACACTTGCCTTTGTTTCTTTAGGATATTATGATTACACCTTCTACATTAGGCCCTAAATAAATATTGTAAGAACTTTGACGTCATATTTTACTTCGGTAAGTGTGGATGGAAGAATCGGTAGAAAACTGTTACATTTTAAACAAGGCACTCGTAAAAAAGTATATTTTCATAGGACACAGTAACGGTACAATAAATATGATATTATGATTTTTTCTAATAATAATATTTCTCACCCACTCATCTTAGATTTGACTGGTATAAAAGGACTACAATATAAATGCCTTTTGTACAATTTACGGAAGGACCCCATTTTTTATAGTCCTGACCCTTTTTACTTTTCAGCAATGAGAGATCTTAGTACCTTTATCTGAAAGATAAATGAGTGCTATCATCCGGATTGTGTCTGTAATGGCGCTCTAAACTCTCTAATCGCGACTCGTCCTAACAAAATCATAGATCAAGAAGCCCATACTAAAAAGTTGTATCGTTAATAAATTAGATTTTTATTCCAAAGGATTAAACTGAATTTTAATACAGGTAATATAACAAAACAAACAAATAAAAAATCATCATCAACATGTCAGCCACAGGAAAGACTGCTGAACATAGGCCTCCCCAAGAATTGCATGAAGTCACTGGATACAGGCCGCTTCCAACAGGTCGATGTGGAGATCCTTGTGGGAGGCCTATGTTCAAGAAAACAATAACAAAATTTAAGAAAACAAACAATTCCTGCATCATGGCTATCAAAATCTTCGGATCTCACAACACTCCGATGAAAAATCGAACCCACTGTTCCTTCACAGCAGCATTTAAACCAACTTCTACGTCGAGACCGTTAAAATAAATAGGATACTTAAAAAACGCATTATGAACAGTAAATAAATAGAACAAATTGAAACAAACATCCACATTGCAAACCACTTAACAACATAAAAGAACACAGTGTAAATTATGGGCATTTAAAGTATCGAAAAACAATTTAGCAGTGCATTTGTTGCTGACTACGGAAGTCGATCTAGAAAATATATTGATAGCATTTGCTGGGTTCGGATCTTTTAGACTAGGAGCCTGTGGCCACCAGACTTTCGTAATGTTGTAAAAGTTGTTTTTTTTGCGCATGCTTCTTACATAGGCGTCACACCGCACACGGTCAGCTGTTATGAAGCTCCTATCGGGGTTGCTTTGAAAGTTATCAGATTCAATGTGTCTGGCAAGATTAAATAACTATCAAAAGTACTTGACTACCAACCAAGGAAACACCTTTTGATACTTGCCTGAATAACATAGTTTATACATTTGTTACTTTCACTGATGGTAGGTATTGCATACATATGTAAGAGGCTGCCTGGGTAGGTACCACCGTAATGTCTATTTCTCCCGCCAAACAGCAATGTCAATGCACTTTGTGTTCCGCTATGAAGGACATTGAAGCAAGTGTAATTAATACTGAGACTTAACGTCTTATGTTTCAGAATGGCGAGCGCAGTGAAATACAAAGCATTGCTTTGTAATTTATGGTTTTGTTAGGTTTTGCTATCATGCTAACATCAGACAACTTGACAACAAGACATTGCAATAAAATAAAATACAATTGTTTTTGTCTGATACGTTCATAGCACGGTCACGGCAAGTTGCAGTGGGCAGAGCCCCTAACGCAACAATTTAAACAATCGACCTCGATACATTCACGCTGACCTTTCGCCTGCCGGGAATGCGACGGTTTGCAGCTTTTAAAAATTGCATAGCGGATTGGTGCAATAGAATTTCATGGCAGTTTTTTTTTTGCTATATTTGTTACACGATGTGAAGTTTACAGGGGCCTATGGAGAACGATAGGCGATAGGCTCGCCACCTATCACATCGTGGGACGGAACATACTGGCGAAATGTGGGTGTCCAGGCACCTCTGCCTACCCTCTGGGAAAAAGGCGTGAGTTTATGTATGTGTGTATGTATGTATGTATGGAGAACCTTCAGGCGTATGTTCAAAAGATAGATATTTAAGAGTTGTTGTCAGTTGGTTCGAGACCAACTGTGAAACGAGAGGCTGCGGGTTCGATTCCCGAACCGACAAATGCTTATGCTTGTATTTGTCTGTTTGTGAGACGACACGAGACTTAAGTGATCTTAGAAGAAGAAGGAGACAGAGTAGTTAAATATATTATGAGCTTTAAAATTAATCAAATATATTGAAGTATTTTCATATAATTACTTACCTACCTGTGTAGTATGGTATACGAAAAGAGGTTAAATATTCTTTAAAATTATGGCATAGTTGCGAGTTAGAGGTCTCATTATCGAATACTTGCCCGGTTTAAAATATTTTGGGAATATACACCGTGTACCTACAATGGCAAGGACGCCGCAGAACCTTGAATTTTCTGTTAATAGTGTGGTTTAAGGGTGAAATGTTTTCATGCCATTTAATAAATATATATAACAGTTGGAATATTCATAATCACAACCACATATGTCACATAAGCACAGCCTATGTATAACTTTTTTTTTTATTGCTATGAATGGCGAGACGAGCATGCCGTTCGCCTGATGGTAAGCGATACGACCGCTCATGAACAGTAGCAAAACCAAAAAACACCTTGAATTACAAAGCAATGCTTGGCATTCCACTGCGCTCGCCATCCTGAGACATAAGGTGTTAAGTCTCAATATGTCCAGTAGTTACTCTGGCTACAATGCCCTTCAACCCGAAACACAACAGTGCGTTTAGACTGCTGTTTGACGGGAGAAATAGACACTGCGGTGGTACCCACCCAGATGGCCTCTCACATGTGAGAGACCTACCACCAGTAACTTAACATACTATAATTTTTAGACCAGACATACTGTGAGGATACATCTCTTGTCATGGTTATCAGAAATTACGATTCATAAAGATATATTCTTGCACATTAAATTAAATTACTATAATCTTCATTTATGTGCTAGATTTTTAGATGGATGTTTGTTACGTTTTCAAGCAAATTTTACTGAATAGATTTTACCGATATTTTCAATATTGTTTATTATACTCTAGAATAGGTTATAGTTTTATGGGCCAAGACACGTGTGGCAAACAAAACTACATGGGAAGTAACTTCATCTGTCTAACCCAGTTTCTGAACATATATACCCCATATACCCCAAAAGTCTATACATTCACCGCAGTGTTTAAGGGTTATTAATGGTTCGCGACAGACAATCCTTGTTCTTGGGTTTTTGTTTACCAACGCCGAGCGATCACCCATTCCGTCCCGCGATACTCTTTCAGATGTGAACGGTTTTTATGAGGAAATGTATTTAACGGGTATTTTAGTATAGTGTCAATGGCGTAGTGGCAGCGTGGTTGAGCTGCAAATTGTATAGTCTTGTGTTTAATTCCCAGTTTGGCAAAATAGTGTGGAGCTTCCGGTTTAAAAAATATGCCTTGAAAATTCTTCGAAAGATTGGCAGAAGTTTTGGTCTTATTGTCATTATTTTTTTCTGTAACACGTTTATTATAAATCATGTATCTGTGACATACAAGTCTTACATAAATAATATATATACATGCATACTACTAACATAATCTATAGATCACTGTTACATCGTTCCTTTTACCCTAGAAATATGTACGCAATACTTAAAATGTCCTACAGCCCATATGACGTTAGATAAAGCTACAACCGTGTGTTCAACGCATCGTGTTCATAGCAGTTGACGGGTAAATACGCGCAGGCGGGCCGCAATGACCCGCGAGTAATGCGCAAACCCTCGTCACGACGGGTTAACTGCGGATAAATTCCTGCAAACACTATCACACCTCATGTAGGTTGAGGGTTAGATCTATATTGTGGTTGCCCAACTAAACTTACTCTAGCGTCCCGATCGCTATAGCGGTTTGTCAATGTAATGTCAACTTAATGGCCTTTTAAATCTATACAAATATATAAAGCTAAAGAGTTTGTTTGTTTGTTTCCTCTAATCTCAGGAACTACTGGTTCGAATTAAAACATATTTTTGTGTTATATAGGTCATTTATTAAGGAATGCTATAGGAAATACATCACCACGTTGTCAATAATGACCTATAGGAGGGAAGCCGTAGTGAAAAATCTAGCAAACCTTCCTTTGCTTCGATATTCCATATTTATAGTCAGAATTGAACATTTTGCCCGCAATTTTGAAAAGTGTACCAGTCACAACTAACAGTTGTTTGACAGTTTTACGACATTATAAAATAGGGGTGATGTCGAATAAATCGGTTGCTACAATATGCGATACATTGATACCATTTGTTTGTGTGTTTTTTTGTATTTCATAATCCCATGGATTTACGAAAAATGTCATTTAAATTGTGCAAGCTACGCCTATACAACGCTGTATCGACTTGAAAAGTATGACACGTCACATAGTACCTGTTATTTAGTTTAGTTCTTTCAGTTCTGTGTAAGTTATGCGTAGATATTTCTTTCGGCACATGGGTTAATTTTTATTCTACATAAATATACGCTTCTACCAAAATATATTTAGGGTTGAAATCGCATATAAAATAATAAAGGCATAACCGTGTGACGGCTCATCGCACACCGCGCCGCGTGACGCGGACGGTCGCAATGACCCGCGAGTAATGCGTGCGACGCGCTCGTTACGACTCATGCGACGGGTTAACTGCGGATGTAACCCTGCGAACACTGTGACTTGTGAAACCTTAATATAAAGGTTGTACTTGGATCCGCTATTGAAGTTTATCATTTATTTAAATATTTACATTGAGTATTAAATGGTTTGGGTGATACAGGTAAGAAGATTCAATATTAAAGGATAAGAATACCCTTTTGCATAGCTATTCCTATGGCATATAAAAAGAATACAAACTGATCAATAACTAAAGTACTTCATTTCCTATGCAGAATTTAAATTATTAATTTTGTGGCCGTAGATCTTTCCAGCCAAACAATAAGCGCGTGAATAAAAAGTCCACCAACTTAGCGAGGATAGAAAAAGAAAGGAATTTTGTTTCGTATATTTTTTCTTGCTTTATCCACTTATCATTTGCGGCCAGCTGCGTTGAGTTGGCTTAAGTACATAGAGAATTTAAGCCGAGGCTTTAAGTAGCCCCTATCTGTGTATACAGTAACATATTTTTTTCTTTATTTTGTGGTCGTGGATATTTCCAGCCAAACAATAAACGCGTGGCAAAAAATCTCAACAACTCAGCGAGGAATAAAGTAATTTCATTCCGTATATTTTTTTCTGATTCATCCACTTATCATTTGCGGCCAGCTGCATTCAGTTGGCTTAAGTACATAGAGAATTTAAGCCGGGGCTTTAAGTAGCCCCTATCTGTGTATTCAGTGGCCGGAATATGAGAGTTACTCTGGTAAGGCTGCGTTTCCATTGAAGTGGAGACAAGCTAAGTGACGAGGTGTGTGGGGATTTGTGTTAGTCCAAAATTGTATGGAAACACAGGCTTACTTTTGGAGTAATATTAATGTAGAATTGTTGGAAGTACAATGGCTGTGTATAATCCTATGAATAATAATTCCATTTGTTACTTGCTACCTTCTCTTATGATCGTTTATAAAATTACACCACATTAATGTGCAATAGCCAGTAATAATTAAAAAAGCATAATAAGTACCTCTAAATACGAGTACTAATGTTCTGTGATTATTCACATTTTTAATCACTGTAAACATTGTAAATCATTTTAAAAACTTAATAATTGTATAAAACTGAATGGCGACCGCAATGCCAACGTGGAATGCCAAGCATTGCTTTGTTGATTAGTATTGCTACATTCCATGAGCGGTCATCTCGCTTACACCAGACAAAAGTCATTGTAATAAAAACAACAAAATTCAAAGTGATTTTTTTAATTAATAAATCATACGGTGGTTGGATAACAAGTCAAGTAAAAAAATCTTAAATTTTTCGCTTGAAAAATATAATGAAAATCATACGGCCAATGAGCCGAAAACTCGAATAATGTGTTCCGATTTTTTTATATACCGACTGAAACCAATTTCATTTTATACCGTTGAACTTTACACGGTTCATTTGTTATGGTAATTGTGAAATTCATTATTTAATGGTAACTCAGACAGTGGCAAGACATTGTTGAAAGACGTTAAAGCCATACATAGATAGATATAGATATATAGCCACTATATAGGTTAGTAAAAGCTATTTTAAGTTGAAGCTTCGGTACAGCAGGGCTAGTGCAATCCTTTCATAGCAACTGACGGGAAATGACTGTGACTGATGGTGGGCCTCCCATATACCCGGTATATCAAGACTGCTACCGAAAACGAAGC
Organism: Hyles lineata; assembly: GCA_030180105.1. Classification (NCBI taxonomy): domain Eukaryota; kingdom Metazoa; phylum Arthropoda; class Insecta; order Lepidoptera; family Sphingidae; genus Hyles; species Hyles lineata. The sequence continues at coordinate 5,067,153 of JARJEE010000027.1, read as the reverse complement.
CGGGTGGTAGTTTAAGCGACTTCAGACACAATGCAACAGAAAATGTTGGATTTTTTTTTCCAACATTTTCACAAGCAACAAAGTTTTTTTGTTATTTTTTATATCGTCGTATTTGGGTGGTAAATACATTTATTCATAAAATAATAGTATACCCTTTTATTTATAAAGACTCTAATGTATAAAAGAGTTTAAATTATTTTAGCAAAAACTATGGATTTACCACCCAAAAATGACGATATTTAAAATATTATAAAAAAAATTGTCGCGTTTTAATTGCATTGTGTTTGAAGTCAATAAACTACCACCCGGCTTCGTTTACGGTAGCAGTCTTGAGATACCCGGTATGAGAGGCCGCCTGGGTAGGTACCACCGCTATGTTTATTTCGACCGCCAAACAGCAGTGTAAATGCACTGTTGTGTTTCGGATTGAAGGACATTGTAGCCAGAGTAACTACTGGACATACTGATACTTAGCATCTTATGCCTCAGGATGGCGAAGGCAGTGGAATGTCAAGCATTACTTTTTAATTCAAGGTGTTGTGTGAAACTGCTGAATATATATTTCCTTTCTTTCCTTTCTTTCCTTTCTTTCCTTTCTTTCCTTTCTTTCCTTTCTTTCCTTTCTTTCCTTTCTTTCCTTTCTTTCCTTTCTTTCCTTTCTTTCCTTTCTTTCCTTTCTTTCCTTTCTTTCCTTTCTTTCCTTTCTTTCCTTTCTTTCCTTTCTTTCCTTTCTTTCCTTTCTTTCCTTTCTTTCCTTTCTTTCCTTTCTTTCCTTTCTTTCCTTTCTTTCCTTTCTTTCCTTTCTTTCCTTTCTTTCCTTTCTTTCCTTTCTTTCCTTTCTTTCATTTATTTCCTTTCTTTTCTTTTCCATTATTTTCCTTTGTTTCATTTATTTTCCTTTCTTTTCCTATCTTTTCCTACCTTTTCCTATCTTTTCCTATCTTTTCCTTTCTTTTCCTTTCTTTTCCTTTCTTTTCCTTTCTTTTCCTTTCTTTTCCTTTCTTTTCTTTTCCTTTCTTTTCCTTTCTTTTCCTTTTTCCCTTCCTTTTCCTATCTTTTCTTATCTTTTCCTATCTTTTCCTATCTTTTCCTATCTTTTCCTATCTTTTCCTTTCTTTTCCTATCTTTTCCTTTCTTTTCCTTTCTTTTCCTTTTTTCCTTTCTTTTCCTTTTTCCTTTCTTTCCTTTCTTTCCTTTCCTTTCTTTTTCTTTCTTTTCCTTTCTTTTCCTTTCTTTTCCTGTCTTTGCCCCTCTTTGCCCGTCTTTTCCTTTTTCTCCTTTCTTTCCTTTCTTTCCTTTCCTTTCTTTTTCTTTCTTTTCCTTTCTTTTCCTTTCTTTTCCTGTCTTTGCCCCTCTTTGCCCGTCTTTTCTTTTTTCTCCTTTCTTTTCCTATCTTTTTTCTTTCCTTTTCTTCTGTTTTCTTTCTTACATGACTAACATTTTTATGAGGTTGTTTAGTTTGGACATCGGGGCCATGATCCCTCCCCCTCCCCTGGGCTGACTCCAGATCTTGTTGATAAAATTTATAAGCACAATTAATTATTTGTATGTCGATAAACAAAGTAAAAAAGTGTGTATGTATGTTAAATCACGGCTGTAACAAACTTAAAAAACACATTATTACGAATTCGAGCATTGAAATCGGACCCAGTGTTCTGACAAGAACTCTATGCAGTGCGCCTCAGTTTTTCGGAATTCAGCTTCAACCCGTCCAGGTTTAACTACGCCAAGTAGGACATCCGTCCGTTTTGTGTGAGTTATTAGGCTTGAAAAATTGAAACTCTGGAATATTTTTTTTCCCGATACGGTGATAGGATCTCTCCTTATCACATTATTATGAGATTTGTATCGTGAGATGGAAGTAAGTTTCTAAATGTGGCGGCTAATAGTAACATTTGTGCCTACCCTCTTGGTGACACAAGCACAACTGTGTGCGACGATATCATGCCTTCACAAATGTCGTTTTATCTCGAAGAATACTTCAAGTTCACAGTCAATGGTAAAATGTAAATGCATGGCCATCGTGAAATTAACGATTGTTATTTATTATACTATTTTTAATTGCAGTCTTGACATTATTATATTCTTATTTTTAGCCTTAATTCTCTGATGACGTAAAATGAGGTTTATGGAGAAATATAGAAATGATAAAATCGGTTTAAATTAGTGGGCAGTGTTCTTTGAAATATTGGGTTTTATTGCCTGATAGAGCAAAGAGATATTGGAATAATTTCAATTTATAAAAATACGTTTTGATAAAAACATTATTATCCTTTTATATTATGAATCAGATATTGTAATTTCCATAATATTATGTTTTAAGTAGCACTGCGGGTGTTTTACAAACTCGATATCTTATCTACGTAATATGTTTGAACACTGTTCAGAGATCATGTTTATTAGATAAATATTATTATCTTCTTCTTCATACAACGAGGTACAAAAACATGTAGATGAGTCCTAAATAGTCTAAATTTAGAAATAAGAATATTTTTTTAAATCCCTGGTTTTGCAATGTTCCTTTGAAATTTTTTTTTTTATTGCTATGAATGGCGAGACGAGCCTGCCGTTCGCCTGATGGTAAGCGATACGACCGCTCATGAACAGTAGCAAAACCAAACAACACCTTGAATTACAAAGCAATGCTTGGCATTCCACTGCGCTCGCCATCCTGAGACATAAGATGTTAAGTCTCCATATGTCCAGTAGTTACTCTGGCTACAATGCCCTTCAACCCGAAACACAACAGTGCGTTTACACTGCTGTTTGACGGGAGAAATAGACACTGCGGTGGTACCCACCCAGATGGCCTCTCACATATGAGAGACCTACCACCAGTGAAAACCCTTGAAACCTTTGAAATTGAACGGTGAATATTATCACTAGTACAAAAGAATATTTATTATATCATAGGATTTGAACCTGCGTTCAAACACAACCACGCCTAATGTTATCTAATTGCTACCGCACAAATAAGGCGTAATTCACCAACCTTGACATACAAGTCACTTCAGAATTAGGTTGCTAAGTACCTCGCCCAATTTACGAGGTAATGTGGTCCTCAAGTCAAGTTCAAGATCACATGACTCGCCAATCGACCCTGGCTGTCGATCAAAGGGTTCACTTACATTACCGGTTGTAGGGCGTTTGGTATTTTGATTGTTCAACCTATTTGTTTCGATGACGTAACGTTTAATTTTGCTGTCAACTAGCAAGCTGTTGCTAAGTGATATTTATAATTGTGAACGCAATTAGGGTCTCTGCGTACCAGTAGCAAACCTTGACCGCGCTATGAACGAATCAGGGGGTTTACTCTCTATAAAAACGTTATGAACTTCGAATGTTCGAATGTTCGACGTCCAGAGTAAGATATAAGTTTTCCACTTCTAAAAATCAATCTGTATCAGCCCATATACGTCCCACTGCAGGGCACAGGCCTACTCTATAATCGAGAGTACGATTGAGAGTGGTTAGGCCATATAGTCCACCACGCTGGCCTAGTGCGGGTTGGCGTTCTAAAAATCAATACTATTCTTACTCTATGGTATCTATACTTTGTCTATTGTTACGAGGTACGATTGAGGATTGCAACATTTTGTGGAGTATCTAGGCTCATTAGTGAAGTTTTACGTACGGCGAACATTCGAAGTTCGTATCGTTTTTTTGTAGTAACCTTCCAGGCAAAAACTATTGCTTGTGTGAATTATGGCTAAAAGTAAAGAAAATATGTAGACTTCATTGTAAGATAAAAGTCTTGTGTAGTAGGTACTCTAAGAGACAATTTACGGTCTTACAATACCTAGACCCGAATGATTTTTATAGATTAAGCAAGCTCGGTGCTGGGATTGAACCCGTGACCTGCCGTTCCATGCCAGCTGCGCCACGGAGATATAAAGTATCATGAAATACTCAAAATGGAAGGTCGGGAGAGGTTATTTATAATATCCGCCCCGAAGTTAGAATAGCGTACAACACAAATCATTGTTTATAGATTCTGTCTATACACTGTCTATTGTTGTTGACAGGAAACATTCAACAGATGTTAACGATATTCGAACCCGCTGCAAGGTTCTTTGCATAGAAAATTAAGTTTAAATGGATTTAAAAAGTTTTGTATTTATTTTAATTTGGAGTGTTAACCATGTTATTAGTTTGGCTGTTATTAACCAAGTAATCTTTTGCCTACGTCCACTCGGGGCTTCATATATCCACAAATAAATATTTTTCTTTTTCAAAAGAAAACACACATGAGAAGAAGAAATGAAAAGTCAATTGATTAAACAGAACATCAAATCTCGGACTTCACTGTTGACAACTTACGAGGTATTGTTTAAACATACAATGAATTATGCATAATTAGAGGTATGGTTCTAAAAACTAATTAGCTATGATTATCCACAAATATATCCTAACTTCTATCTAACCTGGGAATCGATCTCGGGACCTTCCAATTCGCGGTTCTTGTACACTACGTCATAAATTGAACTCAATTCTGCGCAAATAAATTTAACAAACCGCATTCTGTAGCTAGAATGATCTGTGATAACCGCAAACCATTTTTGCTACAAACAATAAAAAAGTTGGTTTAGCGATAACTTTTATTAATAAATGTTATCAATTTGTGGTGTGATATTTATAACGATAACAAATGAGCATACTCGTAAATATCGATATCATTTGAAAGATGACAGAGGAAGCTACATTGAAGAGTTTTGAAAGAAAAAGGCAGGAGTTATCGAGCCTCAGAAATTCAGATCACTTCTTGCTATTTCTATGGCATGTTTAGTATCATATCAAATCACAATATATTAGCGTAGCAGATTATAGCTAAGTCCACTCAATCGTACTCCTTATTTGACACCCTCCGTGGCGCAGTTGGTTAGACGCCGCCTGTGAAACGGGAAGCCGCGGGTTCGATCCCCGCACCGAGAGAAATATTTGTGCGGCCCACAAATATTTCTTCCAGGTCTGGGTGTTTGTGAGACCGAAAAGTCTCTCGTAGTTCCTGATATCCACGATACAAGAGTCGATCTTAGTATGGGGTCAGGACTATGTATGTGGCTGTTGGGTGTTATTTATATATTTATTTATTTATTATATATTTATAGGACCGCGGTGCTAAGCAGGTGGTGTTCTCGCCCTAGTCTATCCAGTGCCATCTAATGTGACCGAGACCTATTAGAGGAATTTAGGCCTCGTACAAAAAACTGCGTTTTGCCTGTATTTCCTTAGCAATAGGAGTCACCTGAATCGGACAAGGGACTACCACAGGAAATTGCATCGGAGCGATTCGTGTCGTAGTTTTCTGCGTTGCGAATTCGCGTCGCACCGATTCGTACTTTTATGTATCAGCCCTTCATCAATTGCGGCGTAGGTTTTTATTTGAAGCCCAATATGGCTTAAAAATATGCATAAATGCCGGGGTTAGATGGTGGTAGATAGCATATGCTTTTCGGTATCTTCCTGGATACCAAGAAGGTAGATTAACAGCTTTCCTCATTTTACAAGAGTGAGTGTATGGGTCTTTGTTTGTGTTCAGTATCCGCGTACAATATAATATAGATACGTTATTCTAGAGTACTGTTTTCAGAACCTGTTGTAAATAATACCGGTACATTTAAATATAGATCAAATTTAATATGTGTATAAGTATAAAGTAGTCTTTTTTAATTAATTTTACAGCGTTGTGATTCCGGTGTCACTAAACAAAACTTGGCCTATATATTTTACACATTGTAAAAAAACTGAACGACCTTGTCACCTCATGGTTTGCGCAATATTTTTAACCGCAAGTATGTAAGTATATTATGTTTTTAAATTTTATTGTTGTTATATTTATAAACAAAACATTAAATTCTTCGCGTTTTTTAACAAAGCCACAACTATGTGACAAGTTAATTAAACACTATAAAATATTATGATTATTCACACCTTCATAGTTTTCTTTTTTAAATCAGCAATTTTCAGTATGCATAGGTTTGGTTGATACTTGATACTTGAACGTGGCTGATAATACGACCTTTTCAAAATATCGTTTTAAACTCTTGAAAATTATTTAGCAGTTGTAACTTAAAAACATTGTCACTTTATATTGACAAAGGCTCAAGTAAACGTCACTATTTATTAAGTCACGCACATAATGACGCAAGCGTACTTATTGTAGGTATAGTAACCCCCGGAGGGTTCAACTCCCCTTGAAATTAGTCTGGCGCGCCTCGTCGCGGCGCGCCGTCGCCCAATGTAAACAAAACCTAACCCTACATAAATAATGTTCCTAAAATGTTTAACATCAGCCACACATTTCTCGGAACCTTTCTCTGTGAAATATTTGAATATCGAATGTTTTATTTTTTTTTCGCGCGTAACCTTGTCAATTTTCAGCCAGTTCGTATATTTTAAATAGTTTAATTAAACAGCCAGTATTATTATCTTTTTATACTCTACAAAAAAATCATAAAACCATGAATCATCTGTGGACCGTTATTGCATTCAGTAAAAGTTCATTATTTTTTTATATGCATGTAACTTGTGTTATACTAGCTATTCGTTATAAAAATAGTTCGTAAAATAACATAGCAACTTTTTCACGAACAGTTTCTGTATAACGATCGAATTTAAAATTTTCCTCGTTCAATCTCGAATACAAACAACGGGATGCAGATTTTCCATCACAGCAATTTCCGCTGACCTGTCTTTGAAAATTCTATGAGGAAAACGGATGGTACTCTTATAGTATAGCTAGCTTACGCTACGGTTCTCGACAGTAAGAGAATATTCATAAAACATTATAGAAAATTATATATATAATTTAGTATTATGCTAAAATAGACATCAAAAATAAAATCAATCTGAAATTAACTTACCCCTTAACCACTGCTAAAGTTGCACCGACAGTTAATCCCAGATTAAAAGCGCTCATCCATAGCAGCGACATGACGACAGGCAACGCCTGGTAGATTGGATTCCAAACAAAACGTCACTACACAACACTATGCAAATGACAGCAAACGTTTCATCCCGCAAGGTCCACGAGAATTTCAAACAGGGTTCCAAATTTAAAATTAGAATATAAACTTAAAAATAGAATTTTTATTTTAAAATCACAATTATTTTTATTATTTTCTTATTAAGTTCAAGGAAGTTAAAACGTAATGCCTACGTCACAATCTAAACTTTACGTGAGGTTAACCGATTTATTAATGAGTATTCGATACAAGCGCAACTAGTACGAGCGTTTGTGAACGAGTGGCGTTGTCGGCCAGTCCTTTAGATCATAAAGTGTAAATTCCCCCCTGCCCGCTCTCTTCATGGGTAAACTGAACGTGTTTTCCCAACATTTCGGTTTAATTGCATGATGCAATTCAGATGCAATCGGAATAGGTATTGTTTGTAAACACGATGCCTAAATATATTTGTTCCTTTCACGATTTTGCAATTACGATTGGCTATTTGGAAATAATATGCAACATATTAATAGTAATTATTTGTAGTAAAATGTATTATAATTTAACAAGCTCGCTAGACTGATCTAATTATTTATCATATCCGATATCTTATTGGTGCAGATATAACGCAAAAAATGTGCGCGGGATCCTCTAAGATTCTTCAATAGAGATAACGTCAGGATTATGGCTGAATGAAACATAAACAAAAACATTAATAACAAATCAACCACGGCACATGCACGACACAGCAGAGCTGAATTTCGCAAAAAAACTCAACATTTTAATTTTAATAGCTCACATACAACAATAAAAATGTACACATAATACTTAAACCTAAGTATTTTATCTCCGAGAATTCTGCCTTGCAGATAATCCATTTAAAAACAAATATTGGCTTACGCTACGTCGCCTTTAGTTAAGCATAGTATACTATTCTTGATAAAGTCGGGCGTAATAAAATTTAACCTCACACTCGGCAGACTTTGGTCCGATCTTTAGCCTGCGTATACTAAAGGCTGTTTAATAAAAATACCTTTGCCTTACAGGTCACCAATGATTAAAATCTTAGATGTCACCTCTATTACGCCGTAGTATAAAAATCTCGACTAAGGACCCGAGATTTAATCTGTCGGAGAGAATGGTAAGCCCTAAGTTCCGGTTGATGCTAATTATCTCACTTTAGAAACTCGGTATGTAAAATGTTATCTTTGTTAGAAACCTTATGAGAAGCTTGAAATGTTTATCTTAGATTCATAAAATCGAGCGTGTATGACGATTCATGACAGTAGTTTCTGCCTACTTCAATGGAACACAGGCATGATATTATACATCAATAGAACTTCTAAATATTTTCTTTCATTCTTGAATCTAATTAGGCCTGATCTTTATTAAAATTGCCAAAAATACACTTAAATTACACCAAAAATGTACTCTAATTAAAAGACCACCTACTTAGCTGACCTTTAAAAAGCGTTCCCAAAATAGAAACAGACCTCAAACAAAAAGTGGACAACAATGACAACTAACAGTCGAGTCACGATTATTTTGAAACCCCATTCATGTCGATTTAAATTTTGTCAGAATTTAACATGACAATATTTCGACCTGTTTTCTCAGACACCTCGTTTTGTTTGCTCAGGTTCTATGTAAAACCAGCTTGATTTAAAATGCGGATCGGACGATGCTACTGAGACAGTTATCGCGGATTTGAGTCCCGGGGCACACGTTTGACTTATCAACTTTTATTGTAGGAAAAAAAAAACCTACGCATTCCTGTAAGGAATTCTAAGTGATCCGTCGAGATGTTGGTCGGGGTAGAGTCTTCTGGCTTATCGGAGCCATATGTTTTTGGAAGAGGTAGAGTCACGCAGTTGTCAGTCATGACTCAGCATGAATGGGCAATCGTCCGAGACAGTACCGCTGTCTCACAGGAAATCGACGTGAAGCGACAGCTGCGTTGATGTTGTCCGTTCGGTGGATACACCTTTCCTTTTCCCATCCTCTTTCCTTCCAGCTTTCTATCCAAATTTATGGTCCGGTAACACATCCATGATCCAGCATTATTGATGTTCATGGACGGTAGTGATCACTTACTATCACGTGACCTGTTTACTCGTTTGTCGGACCTATGCAATAAAAACTGAGTATTGATCGTCACCACCAGTGGATAATTATTTGTTTCCAACTCCACTTATTTGTTTATTTTTTCTGATTAATTTCGATGCGGGTTAAAGACAAGCTAGTGTCCCTGAGAGACTCACCGAGATCCGGAGCTCGGTGTCAATTCTTTGCGCGCCACTGTTAAGCTTCGCTGACAGGAGTTGTGACAGACAGTGGAAGGTGTGTGGGCTGGGAAGCCTCTATAAGTCACCACGCACTTTAAGGCTAAAGGTAACTATTGCGAGGACATCTGCACATATAATATGCCATAAAGATTAATAAAAATGTGAAGGCCTGGCGGTGATAGGTCTCTCATATGTGAGAGGCCATCTGGGTGGGTATCACCGCAGTGTCTATTTCTCCCGTCAAACAGCAGTGTAAACGCACTGTTGTGTTTCGGGTTGAAGGGCATTGTAGCCAGAGTAACTACTGGACATATTGAGACTTAACATTTTGTGTCTCAGGATGGCGAGCGCAGTGGAATGCCAAGCACTGCTTTGTAATTCAAGGTGTTGTTTGGTTTTGCTCCAAGGCCGCCATCCCGTTCTAAGTCAGCGTGGTAGATAATGGTCTTACCCCTTTCAATAGGAAAGTCTCGTTTCCTGCAATGGGACGTATGTGTACCGGATTAGTATTGTTTTACGATTATATCCAATCACAATAGTTTTAAAACCACATTCATGTTATTTTAAACGATTCATTCATTCACTATTTTTTTATGTAGCGGCTGTGGTCTTATCTTCTTATTTGTTTAGGTTCTATGTAAATGCAGCTTGAATGAAATCAATGCTTATGAACGCATTTTCAAACATGCTGCATGTATTTAAAGTTCAATTTTGATTGTTGATACTCAAGTGCATTCATATTTGCGGTTTAGTTGATGAGTCTAGTCGTGTTGAAGGAAATAATTTAATGTTTTACCGTGATTTATGAATTTACTGATATAAATAATAATATAAATATAATGCATGATATGATAAATCCATATAATACAAGTATATAATATTGTTATTGCACTAGGCCATCTTGGTGGACTACATGGCCTAACCACTCTAAATCGTACTCTCGATTGTGGAGGAAGACGTGTATGGACTGTACTGATACTCCTACATTACTTCGCCACTGGGTGTCGTGAGACTAAACTCGTGAATTTTGTTACCCACGACATAAAGCTTGTATCTTAGTTTTAGATAAAGCTTAGGTGGAATTATTTACAGCCGTTCTCAATAATCTATCTGTCTTTAACTAGGGATTTCATTAAATATTTCGATGCATTTTACGTTTCAGTTAACAAATATACAAAAATATAGATATGGTGCATATGTTTATAGATAGCTAGGCAGAATAAATTTATATATGTCTATCTGTTTCATAAAGTGTAACATTGAATCGACATAATATTGGTAGCCAGTTTAACCTCTAGTTAAAGATAGGTAGGATATAGAGAACGGCCGTTAATGCATTGAATTACAATTCAATGTTATCTTACCCAAGAACCCAATATACTAATGATCTTAACAACTATTTAATCTGACCACTAAGTGACATCAACAACGCGTAATATTGACGTAAAAAAACAATTAACTACTTATCATGAAATTCCCTACGTGTGTGTAAACTATAGGTTATCAACTTATCACTAACCGCATACAAAACAAGCGATAATAATGATCTTAATATAACGTACGACATCTGAAATCTATTATTATGTTTTGTGAATGAGCGATAGTCTAGGGGCCCTGCTATATTCGTCCGAAACGAAGTTCGAAACTTCGGACGATCGAAGTTTTTTATACGATACGAATGTATCTACTCTGCCAAAGTTCGAATTTGTATAATGTACATCGTAACTATAAGTCTATGTTTACGACCATAAGTCAATAACCACCACAAGGATATGTAGGTACATTCGTATCGTATATAAACTTTGATCATCCGAAGTTTCGAATTTCGTTTCGGATTAATATAGTAGGGCCCTAAATCAGGGGTCGGCATCATACGACTCGCGAGCCACATGCGACTCTTTGGATGTGAAGCTGCGGCTCTTAAGTCCATACGCCGACATTGTTTATTTTAAAATATCACTATTTCTATTAAAATAAAGGCTGTCCTTACATTACATTGACCGTTAAAATATACCTTATTAAAACCACCCTTAAGTTGACATTTCATCAACAAGCCTCTGAAGAGGCCGGGACGTTAGAGTATTTAGTTAGTGTAGTTGTCAATGGGGTCACTTCGACGTGCCAGTATTTAATTTCATTTCTTTTGATTGCAATAGGGAATATGCACGAGACTCCAAAATAAGCCAAATATTTTTTTTTTGTAATCTTTTTTGATATAGAAATATACCTTAAAGATATTTTTTTAATTCATCAACTCTAATTCGGTAAAATAAATACTTAAAAAATGCCATTTCAAATTTGCCGCGCAATTTTTTCGAAACGCTTGAAAAGGAAAGTGACGACAAAGTACACTATCTTATGAGATTTTAGCTTGTTGGGTATATTGTTTTACGTTTGTTTAAGAGTTATTTTGTGTTTTCTTTACATTATTTTAAAAAATGGGTTATTTTGTGAAGAAATACAGTTCTGTAGCAATTAATTAAAGAAACTTAATCCGGATACTACATTGTTGACATAGTGTACTTTGACGTCACAACGAGTTCGCGCCAAAATGGCGTTTAAATGCTTCGAATCTGATAGCAGTTTTGATAATTTTTTTGTACTTTTTTGATTGATATTTTTAAAGCCATATATTTTTTTCTGGTAATGTAATAACATACAGAATCGATTAAAAATATAAAAAAATGACATGCATATTCCCTATTGAGCAAACAGATCACCTGATAGTAAGTGATCACTGCCGCCTATAAACATCCACAAAGCTTGGATCATAAATGTGTTGCGTGCCCATTAAATTAAAAGGGGAGCTGCAAGGAAAATAGATGGAAAGACGAAAGAGATTTGGGTATCCGGCAATCTTACTAACCTAAAGAAATGAGACAGCAAGGCTGTCGCTTCACGTCATTTTCTGTGGCGAAGTGGTGCTGCCCCGGAGGAGCCTGCCCATTCATGCTTTGTCATGACTGACAACCGCATGGATCTACCAATTTTAATATCTATTATACTCATATTAAATGGAAAAGACCCAGTTAGAGAATCCAATATATATAAACTAATAGACATTAAGGAATAATGTTCAAACAATGTGCTCCAATTTCACATATAATCATATTTGAACTAAATCTCGCTTTGGAATACGCAGTAGTAAATCACCGATGTATATCGTATCGAGAAGATTCCCGCTCGCATAAAACGCTAAATTGGGATTTATCTCTCGTCCACGAGACATCTGTTTGAAATAACGTACTCTCGAAGCCATTTTAGAGCATTCAGGAGTCATAAATTTGGGTACCTTTTTGTCTCGTTTCGTATAGCCTTCGATTAGATAAAAACTGGTGGTAGGTCTCTCATATGTGAGAGGTCGCCTGGGTAGGTACCACCGCAATGTCTATATCTCCCGCCAAACAGCAGTGTAAGTGCACTGTTGTGTTTCGGATTGAAGGACATTGTAGGTAGATTAGATTTTATTTCCTAATTAAAAAATAACAAAAAGTACTATCCAGTTTCTCCTTAGTAATACATACATTGTACCCCGTGTGTTAATTATAGATGGTTCAACGCACCGCGACGCTACTGTAGTAATTACATAGTGGAGGCTGCTGCGATCAAAACGAGCTTTAAATTAAGCATGTCTATGCTTTGACCAATAAAAAAGAGATGGTTTAACGTCAACTGTACCAGATGAGTCTAAAATATATAATAATAAACAAAAAACAATTACACCCACAGTCACATACATATTCCTGAACCCACATTAAGATCAATGAAGTCTTGTGTCCTAGGTATCAGAAAGTACGAGACTTTTCGGTCTTACAAACTTTTGTCTTAGTGCGGGGATCGAACCAGCGAACAAACACACAGACCCGAAACAAATACTTGTGGTTAACAAATATTTGTTTCGGTGCGGGATCGAACCCACGGTCTCTGGTTTTACAGTCAGCGTCTAACAAACTGCGCGGAGGCTATGATTTTGTTATAAACCTACTTATGAATACCTATTTATAAAATATTCGTCTTGGTTTATTACCCAAGGGAGGGCTGAAAAATGAGATTTTTTATGAAATTCAAAATACATTTAAATATAAACTTATATTAATATTATATTAAACAAACGAAAAAATCGTATTTAGTTAATTACTTTATCAATTAGCTACTATTTAAATTCATTTTTGTTCACAAAGCCCTTACGGAAACGGCTTTTAAGTCCCCCTTTATTACCATTATCAAATACTCTCTAGTGCACCTCCAATTACACATACTCTCACGTTTTTACCAAACAGTATATTTCTGTACTCTTCTTCTTAAGACTTATGTAGCTATCTCTTTCTATCACAGTACAATTATTACTTAATGTCCTAAACAATAAATTAGGTAAGTTGTACTAGTAGTAAGTGAAACGTAAATAGTTGTTGACACACATTTTATCACGTACTTGCTAGATGTTGGTGATGTAACAATGAAATATCTCCAAACATAGCTTCCTGTCGAACTGTTGACAGAATTCGTTTTCGTAACGTCGCGAGAAAGGGAAAACCGATAATATCAATAGTATGCTCTTCCGGTGTACTGAGAAATTCCACGAGCCACATAAATCGGATAGAACGGAAAGAAATTAATTAATTAAATACAATAAGAGTGCGTGGTGGCCTGTTGGTAAACGGACCAGACGCGGCTGCCAACATGTTCACAGTGGTCGCGGGTTCAAATCCCAGGGCACACCTCTGACTTTTCAGAGTCATGTGTGTACGTGTATTGATAGTCAATCACCATGCACTAAAACGGTGAAGGAAAACATCGTGAGGAAACCTGCATACCATAGCGGTACATAAAAAATTCTATGGTATGTAAGACCGCCAACCCGCACTAGGCCAGCGTACTGTCGATTGTAGAGTAGGCCCGTGCCCTGCAGTGGGACGTATATGAACTGATACAAAAATACAATAAGGTAAAAAATATTTATCATAGCGTAATAGCTGTCGTCACTGTGATGAAATATCGTAAATACTCATCCATTTTCCTGTAATTCGAAGCGAATATGTTTTTACCTGTGGATTTTCCATATAATTTGTATATTACGCGACATTCCTTGTTATTACGATTCTGGTATTTATTTATTTTATTTTATTTATAATTCTTTATTGTACACAAGATATATTAAAATAATTTTACAATTAAGGGACTTATAACATAAGTACGTACAAACGGCGGCCTTATCGCTAACGGCGATCTCTTCCAGACAACCTTTGGATGGATTGGAATGAATAGGAGAAGGAAAATCGAAGATAGTCATTAAAAAGGAAAGGAAGAAACTCATGTACAACTAAAAGCTATATAAATAGGCATTATTTATATATATTTATATATACAAGTATGCAAATATACTACACAAAGTAAAATGTGTATTTACTACATATGTTTAATAATAAACATAATAAGATATATGAAGAAAAATATATATATATATATATATACTAGTTCATCTAGGGTTAGGGGAAAAAAAGAAAAATCACCACAGGAGAGAGAAAATATAGATACATACATATATTACTGCTGAGACAAATAGTGCGATCTGACTAGTCTCTTAAAAATAGGGAGTGATTTAGCGAGTTTTATTGTCAGGGGCAGTTCATTCCATAAGCGAGCAGCTTGGACTGTAAAAGATTTATCTAGGAATGACGTGCAATGCTTCGGAATTTCTAAAATCAAATTTTCTGAAGACCTAAGAGATCGTACATGGGTATTACTTAAGAAATTATTAATTTATTGCAATGGTAAATGGATTTCAGTGGATTTTTCCTCAGTTAGTTTATTTTGGCAATCTCTCATTTATAAATGTCTATTCGATATAAGCGGGTAATGTTTTTTTTTTAATAATTTAACCAACAGTCGCCTGATTGACAACATACCGGGTATCTCAAGACTGCTACCGAAAACGAAGCCGGGTGGTAGTTTTAGTGACTACAAACACAATGCAACTAAAAATTTTGCTAATAAACGCGACAATTTTTTTATCATTTTATAAATATCGTCATTTTTGGGTGGTAAATCCATAGTTTTTGCTAAAATAATAATTTAAACTCTTTTATACCTTAGAGTCTTTATAAATAAAAGGGTATACACTATTATTTTACGAAAAAATTTATTTATCACCCAAATACCATATAAAAAACCAGATAAAAAAATAACAAAAAACAAATTGCTATTAAAACTCAAAAGCTCTTGTAACACTTGCATCCCATACTAAAGCCCCATTTACACGAGGAGTCTCTCGCCTCGAAAATACGATTATCGTATGGATATAAAAAGTTACGTCGTTTAAAGATTTGTATTGATTTTTTTTTTATTTGCTCACTGCGTCATTTGTTACTTACTGTGTCTTGCTCATATGTTTTATCGTTATTTATGTTTCCCAAATAAAAATAAAATAAATAAATACGATAACCTAAGGCGGTTATGTCATGCGACAAGCGCATACGATTCTCGTCGCGAGAAAATCTCCCTGTGAATGGGGCATAAGTAGGCAAAGCGCAATTTCGCTCAAACGTGCAACGTATCAGGTGTTCAAAGCTTCATTTCACCACCATTGCAGCTGACAATGGTCCGCATGGTGGGGTTGCTCACGTGCCTACGTGATCAACAGCACGTGTGCACCGGATGCATGCACCGTCAGCAAATAAGTCAGCGTTTATTTCAGTAATATTAAAAGTTATTACAGGAAATCGGCTTTGTTATTGTAGGCACTTGAATGAAATACCTGATGATTTATTTATGGGTTTTTCCTTCTATGAATGAAGATACGAGCATGTCATTCGCCTGATGGTAAGGAATACCACCGCTTACCAACGAAACAACACAAATTACAAAGCAATGCTTGGCATTCCACTGCGCTCGCCATCCAGAGATAAACGATGTTAAGTGTCAATAAGTCCAGTCGCTACTTTGGCTACAATGTCTTTCAAATCGAAACCAACAGTGCATTCACACTGCTCTTCTGCGGGAGAAACAGGCATTGCGGTGGTACCTATTCAGGCGGCCTCTCACGTATGAAAAACTTAACACCAGTCATTGATGACAAAATTTTAGTGTGAAAATTATACAAGGTTAGAAAGAACTGGCTATTAGTCTAATACCAATCAAAACCCAAACCCCGCCAAAAGCTTAGTCGACTATTCGTTTTTAGTTTTAATACTGAATAGTTAATCTCACTTCATAGCCTGTAAATGTTACTTTTCTACATATAAAATAATTACTCAGTGTCACAAACTAAAAGGATACTAAGTATGAAGTTCTTTACAGTGCCCTGGCCTCCTCGCAAACCCTTACTTACCGCGTTATATAAACGAGTTTCATTACGTCTCTGTTACATTCAGGATTAAACCTTCATGACTACTGATCTGGAAGTAATGAATTTGGGAAAAGAGGTAGAATGGAATTCGGAGAAGGAAATAGATCACTTTCATCCTAAATATTTATGAGCTATGTGAATGGGGAAAGGTTTTTGTCAATAAAATCGAAAGTAGAGTGCTTTGATATATATTTGGCGAAGGGGTGAAAATACCCACCTAAATAGTCAATTCAAACGAAATATTGAACAAATGACATACTTGCATTATCGTGACAGGTGTTCCGCAATGTCTACGATAGTTGCTATCAAGGAACTTATTTATATTCCTTGGTCGCAATATAAAGCTTATGCTTTATATTTGGCAACGCCATTGTGAGTAACGTTTGACCATGCATGAGACGGGTCTTCGGGGGCGGTAGAAATGTCTCACAGGAATTCGAAGTGAAGCGACTCCTTTGCTGTAGCGTTTTGTTTGGTGAGTGACATTGCCGGATACCCAATATCCCATTCCGCTTCCCATATTTTTTCCTTTCCGTTCCCCTCCCGATTTGATGGGCCATTAACACATGATTCAAACGTTATGGATGTTCATGGATAGCAGTGATCACTTACCATCAGATGACCTGTCAGCTCGGTTGTCGCAACTACGCAATAGTAAAAAATACTTTCGAATAGGCGGGCATAACAGACCCAACGAAAAATACTGTACCATTTTGTACTGAATTTTGTCACATAAATAACAGAATATAGGTTATTCCACATTCTCGTATATTCTGTCGGTACATTACGGTCACTGACTGCGCCGCTACGTGTGCGAGCATTTCAAAAGGACATCCCTGTGCCTGCTGACTCACTCGCAAAAAACTCGGCACAAACCGGGTGCTACAGGGTTTTACCACTAGATGTTATACAGGGGAGTAAAAAAAATATTATGCTGTGAGAGATGTTGGTAATGTTGATGGTTTTAAAAGACGAGAATAGTAATTACTTTATTAAACCATGACACTAGACTCTATTTTAGTATGGTGTCAAGTTTATGAATAAAATATACCAACGGTCACACCGTTGGTGTATTTTTTTTCTCTTATGGTTATTAACTCGACCGGAATTAATGAAAACGAAAGAAACTATTATACAGCCAGGCTTACACAGTCCAAATAAAATGAAAAGTAAACGTATAAACTATATTTTAATCATTTTTCTTCGAATACATAAAGATCGACTTGCGCCTCATAAATAGCTACGTAATGTTGAAAAAATATATATTCTATGAAATTGTTTATCTATATTTATACATACATTTCGTTAAAGGTAAAAACTTTATCAAGTCGAAAAGTACTTTTAATACTTTTATTCTCTATAGCACTAAAAGTATAGGTAACAACGTTACTAGAACCTAATATACTTAATTGAAACAATCTAGATTGAATTTCTATAACTTAGTTTTAGGTCTGAGTTCCAAATGGATATTTGAAATCGAATTCTGGTTGTAAATCTACCAAACTATTCCAATACGTGCATTATTCGAAGAGCTAGTTGAGGCTTGTTAATTAGAGGATAGGAGAGAGTACCGCTAGACCCGTGATTCTCAATCTTGAACCCCCATGCTCCCGGGGCTTACAACACTACGAGATCAGTGCATATGACGTGATTAGAAATTCGCGATTTTTTCTACAGTTTTTTAGTACATTGAGGAATCCACAGCAAAAAGTAAATTCAAATTATAGATTTATGACTTTAGACAGTTTCGTTTAGATAACAATATAAGATAAGGAAATAAATCTTACTGTGAAATGTATTCAGTATTTGAGATGAATTGTTAAGACCTAACAAGCTTTGTGACAATATATTATACAAGGTTAGTCATAAAGGGTATATAAAATCAAAAGAGGGTTGCTAACTCACCATAATGAATAACTTTTACCGTGGCAAATCATAAAATCGCAAAAAAATAGTTGTTTTCTACAAAAATAATCGTTTCAATCTGCAAAATGTATGAAACAGCTACTTTTTTTCACGATTTCAGGGTTAGTCCCATTGTAAAAGTTGTTCATTTTTAATTGAATTCTCGAACAGAAACCCTAGTGATAACTTGTCTCTAGGGGGTCCGAAGAGGAAAAAGTTTGGCAATATCTGCCCTATAGAATCAATTTCTTTTCGTGCGTACCACTAGTTCGTGTGCCACAATGTGGCAATACTGTTGATTAGAACGCACCTCGTTTCACAATCACTCACCTGTCAATTGGGCAATAGGGCGACAATGATGTAGAAATTGCGAAAGATTTTTAAGTTTTTTTTTATTATTTTGGGATGAATGGCGAGATTAGCATGCCATTAGCCTAGTAGTAAGCGATACGACTGATGATGGACCTTAGCAAAACCAAACCCCATGAATTACGATGCAAGACTTGGCATTCCACTGCGTTCGCCATCGTGAAACATGAGATGTTAAGTCTCATTATGTCCAGTAGTTACTCTGGCTATAATGTCCTACAAACCGGAACACAACAGTGCAATTATACTGATATTTAGCGAAGAAGCATTGCAATGCATTGGAGAAATAGACATTGCGGTGGTACTACCTAGGGAGACCTACCACCAGTAAAGAATATTATAAGTATTTTAACCAATATTATTATTAATCAATTTTTATTATAAATTATTTGTGAACTGATCTGTATTCATGTAAGCTGCGACTTATGTATTGTAAACTTGTTCATCTCGTTAACTTTTCTATGTGAGCAAGGCTGTTAAGATGCAATTTCCTTTACCGTATCGTATGTGTGTCTATGTCCTTACAGGAATGCAATATGCATGCAAATCTTTCAAGTAGCTTGGTAAGTGGTATTTGATACTAGTATTAAAGCTTTTAAAGAATGCTCGTGGAAATTATAGTCTATTTTATTCCAGAAAATCGATACAGAAATTTCACATGGCCTCATTCATAAACAGTTATAAAGCCTAATTTAGTAATCAAACATTTCGTCGGTGATATTCTAAAACCGCGGAACTAACAGTGTTTAAAACCGCGTATTTACAAAACTAGCAAAATCGAGATTTCGCGGGCTTAGTCGATTTACTAATTAATTAATACATATTTAACATAACTAATGCCTACATTACCAAGAAGAATATTATAATTTGATAATTTAAA
This sequence comes from Hyles lineata, assembly GCA_030180105.1. NCBI lineage: Eukaryota > Metazoa > Arthropoda > Insecta > Lepidoptera > Sphingidae > Hyles > Hyles lineata. Next base: position 5,047,425 of record JARJEE010000027.1, on the reverse strand, counting down.
AGTTTAAACAATCGAAAGTCATGTAGTTTAGTAAATATTATGTGTGTTTCCTCGTTGCTGTAAAATTCACTGCACCTACTTTACGCGGTTTTAAACACTGTTAGTTCCGCGGTTTCAGAATATCACCGACGATTTGTCCCTTTCGAACGACTTTTGAATTCAGTATGAGCGAAGACAAAACATTCGACAGCTAAAATAGTTTTGAAAACTTTCTATGAATAATATCCCTCCCGTGACCATGAAAACTGTAAAGTAATCGAAACGTCGCGTTGGGAAGTTAAAAAATATACAAATCTGCGATTAAATCCGTAATTAAATACCTTTATTTCAAGGTGTAACATTCGCATAAATCTAAGAAACCATAATGCCTACAGTGTTCACGAAGTTTGTATCATCGGTTGAGTATTATGCTGTGTGATTTTTACTATTGCTTCTATCGCTGCATAACCATGTCATCGTTTATTACCCTTTCACGCCTGCTTTTCATTATACAGAATTATAATGTGGATGGATTCACGAAGCAAAATGAACAAGAACAAGCATAAAATTGAAAAAAGAGACATGACGAAGGTTTTGCGTAGGACTAGAAAATAACAATAAGGATCTCCTGCTTCAATATCAACCCATAAACATTCTACTGAGAGCACGGGCCTCCTCTACAATTATTAGTACGATCCAAAGTGCTTAGGCCTTATAGTCCACCACGCTGGATAACCATCTCCTGATTAATTAAAAAAAAAGTTTTTTAGTATTTCCTTAATGACGTAATAGTGACGTACTTGATAAGAGAACGCAAGACAGAGCTCACTGGAGAGAGTTAGAGGAGCCCTATGCCAAAAGGCAAACTGACTTAAGGGATATTATTTAAGGATTAGTTATTTTATGTTAATATAATTTGTAAGTAGTAAAGTAAGTTTAATATTATCTTTTATTATTTTATAAATTAGGTCATAAATAAAGGCTATTGTTATTTTATAATGATTTAATAAAACAGGGTCACCCTACAGGCACAGAATACTAACAGAAGTCAAGCTTGTGTATGTACTTCACTTTTGTTGCCACACTCACACTACGCTCGGCGTTCGCGCCAGGGCTGTTAACTCGGGCTTATGCGAAAACAAGTATCGTCGTAATAGCACTCGTATCGTTTGATTGATTGTTAAAATACAATATAAAAAACAATAACAAAATGAATAAATTGTAATTTTATTTATATAGTCGTTGAGAATGTGTATGTCATAATCAAAGATTATTTTTTTATCGTTTTTGTATAATATTGCGTATTTTATTAAAGAAATTTATATTCAATTATTATAATCTGAAGTTTTGTATCCCTTTCGCACCTGAGATTTTCGTTCGTTTGATTTGAAATAAAAACTATCATATTTTGGCAAAGAAGTAGTAACTTTTATGTAAAAAATAGTTGAAAAAATCCAGCTTATACCAGGACTTTGGAAAGTCTATAGCACGATAGTGAGTTCTAGGGCTGACTTCTACCAACTCACGATCGTGAGTTTATAAGTTTTAGTGATATTTTATTGCAGTGATGGTATCAGCTTACCTGAAAATTATTTATAATGAAATAAAACGCATCTGGTTATGATAAAAGACTCATTTAATTATTGTCGATATAATAGTTTAGGTACAAAATCAGTCTTTTGTTTTCATTGTAATACTAATTCTCTTACAGCAAACAACTTAGATATTAAAAGAAAGGAACCAAAATTCAAATACTTTTACGATATAAACAATATTAGATAAACTTATGTATCTTAAAAAAACAATAAATTAACAAAAAAACATAGAAATGAACTCAAAAACCTTTCTGGCTATACAAAAATAACAACAAACCCTAAACTTAAAATAATGTTTGTAATATATTTCCAAATTATAAAATAAGTAGACTAGCTTCTTTGGTGATACAAAGAAAAACAGTCTTTATCACGACTCAAGCACAAGTAAACATCGCATTTACGGCACCTAACTTTAGATCTAGATGAACAAATCTCTGAGCGACATTTGCGTGGAGCTTTCAATGCGTAAAATACTGGAAAATGCTCATATCCATCAAACCTCTTTCCCACAGACGGCTGATTAGCGGGTTTGTATCTGCCCAAATTTTGTGCTCGCGTTTCAAGTAATGGGGATAAGTCGCGCCGATCTCTGTCAGGAGTGCAGATGAGAGTCTCAGCTACTTCAAATCTGAATGAAAGGAGATCTTGAATTCGATTTTTTGGAATGCCTTTAGCCAATGAGTCAGATTTGTAGAGACGCCACGAATTTACCATCGCGAGGTCTATAAAGTGGAGTATGACCTTGAGAGTCAATTTTCGGGTTTTCATGAATGTACGGTAATATTCCATAGATTGATCCAAAACATCCACCCCACCCATGAAAGAGTTGTAGGATGTTACAATTTTTGGAGCATCAACATCAACGTAGCATTTTTCTTGTTTATTGTAACGCTTTACTTTGTCGATTCCTGTGCCCCCAGTACAATTTGACACTGTCAAAACTGCCTTACTGTCCTTCCATTTAACTAAAACTACGTCGTTTGACACCCTTTGCTCAATTTCTCCTCGTACCATTTTCTTGTCTTCTTTCAACTTAAGCACCTGTCGATCTGGTACCCGGTTCAGCATAATTGTCCCTGTGCCATGATAGCCCAATTTCGTCAATTTTTCCAACAAGGGAACCGTCGTGAAATATCGGTCAAAAAAAAATGCAGCTACCGCGTGGAACGCTTCGAATCAGGCGAAGAACCACAGCCGGCCCAAGCCCCAAAGGATGGGAAAGGGCGGGATTGTTGCTGTAATAAATTTCGAAATCCACCATTAACCCTTCACTGGTAGTAACCACGAAATTCTTGAGACCCACTGGGCGAGGCTTGTTCTTTACAAGCTGGCGAAGATGACACTTACCTGTGAAAGGTATCATTTGTTCATCAACCGAATACCTGCCCGGTGTCCTTTGAATTTTTTTGCAGCCTTCTCTCACAATATCGATCATTGGCTGAACCTTCCAGAGAGGGTTTATCGCTCCCGAGATGGGTGGAGAGTCGGAATCCACGATGTGCAAACTGTTTCTCAAAGTAGTCAGTCTATCTCTTGTCATTGCAGAAACAATCATGTCAACTTTAATACCTCTGCGCCAGTACATTGCAATCCTGGGATATGAAAGTATACCCATAAGTAGATGGATGCCAATCAGTTTTTTTATTTCATGCTTGGTGGTATTTAAAACTAGCCCAGTTTTTCTTAAGTAATACAAGTTTGTACACAATGCCAAGCGCTCGTAAAAATCATCATTATAATAATCATTATAATATTCCACCGGCGATCTTATTTCATTGGGTTTTGGATGACCTGGAAAGTGATGTGATTTATCGACGTAATCCGTTTTCTTCCATAATCTTTGGCGCGCAGGCAATTTCACTTTAAATTTTGATTTTTTTGCTACTTTCGATCTAGACCGAGATGGGCCTGCTTCACTATCATCCATGTTTTTAGACGTAAACTTCCTTTTAGACACTTTACCTTTATTATTTTTTGATTGCCCAGCCGCCACAGATGGACGAGGTAGAGAGGAGAGCTCAACTTCAACTTCTTTATCATTTTGCATCTGCGGTGGAATAAATTCTTCGTCGTCATCTTCGAATTCCAAATCAGAACAGTTACCATCGTTGAGGATGCTCAAGATGAGGTCGTTGTTCAATTGCATGTCTGTAGTTAAGAAATAAATCGAAAAATAACTTAAATACGAATGAACTCACGAGAGTGCGTAGGTAAAATTGCAACCCAGGTATCACGACAGTGAGCTTACAATTTTGTCGTAAATTAAGTCAGTAATTACTAGAAATATAGACGAAACTTGTAATTATTCAGATGTACAATACACTTAATAATGTTATACAATCAAAATATCAATGATTTCTAAGAAAATGTGCAAAAAAACTAATATTACTTACGACGTCCAGTGACGGGGTCAAGAAACGTAGCCATCTTGCCGGTGTGTTTGCGGCTACTGATCGCGCTAGCCGCCAAAACAGTTTCCTATTGGCTAGATCAATGAGCGCACGATCATGCGATGTCGGTTTGATGCGGAAAAACGAATTTCGCGCGAACTTATAATTTTTCAAAGCAAGAACTCACGATCGTTTCATTCGGGTGCGAAAGGGGTATACAAGTGTAATAACTTTTATTCATTCGCTCCATCTTTGCACAAAAAATATCACTAGATGCGTGTCCGAAGCGAGTGACACTCGCGCTCGCAGTGGTTTCGACTGGTCTCAAATATCGTGTCGGTGAACGCTGTGTATGTGTGCGTTGGTTTCGCGCACTTTGTATGGAGCTTGACTTCTGTGTGTATTCTGTGCTACAGGCCTACATGCGTAAGCGCATCGCGAACCGATCATTGACCGACGCGGCGCGCCGGTGGATGCTGTATAGATAGCGGTCAAGTGCAACTATCCTAGCGGCCAACACCTGTGCAACTACATACCGCCGCATTACTCTATGTAGGCCATTACCAAAGACAAACTGTATGCAGTTTTAACAAGTGGGTTTATTGGATAGATAAAATACCTAAGTATATAATATACATACATTTACAAACTGACACATTTTTCCTAGACTTAGGCAGAGGTGCAACAAGGACATTCACATTTCGCCTTGTATGTTCCGTCTCACGATGTGATGATAGGGGGCGAGCCTATCACCATAGTATACTCGTATAATATGCACCTAAGTATATAATTTTTACACCAGCAATAATGATATTTATTTATTTTATATTTTTTTGTGTTTTTAATAGGCAAACGAGCTTGCGGTTCACCTGATGGTAAGTTATCACCCCGCCCATGAACACCTGCAAAACCGTAGGGTAATATCACTTTAATTTTTAAAAAAACCACGTCATTTGTTTATTTTGGTTTCAGTATCCGCGTCGAGCAACACCTATGCAACTAGATCCTGCCTAATGCAGGATCTAGAGATACAGAGACAGAGTAGATAATAATCTAGAGTAGGTATAGGTCTACCAGAATCTCATGGCATTTTGGGAAATTTGAATTTACGCATTGCAACACTGGGGTAATTGGATGAACATAATTTGATACTTTCAATAATTGTAATTATTTATTATTTCAAATTGACATTATTTTTTTTGTACAACTTTTTAAATAAATTACATAATGTTTTAAGTAAAAATATATAGGTTATTTAAACAAATGTTTGCTGATGCTAGGACGGATGGCTATCAAGCTATAATCCGAAAAAAGGTTGCCTCTTTATTAAGACGAGTGAGAGACAGTAGTAATAGCATCCTCGGGATGATTGCTTCTCGCGCTGATTGTCCGATCCAACATAAATGGATGTGTATAATTACCGGACAAGACTGACATATCCTTATTATTATCTTACTCTTCATTATGAAACATATATGATTTTCTTTTTATTTTATTTTTTCTCCAAATTAATTGACTGACATAATGATAGCTAATTATTGATATAGAGTGGTTACTACTTTATTGATATAATTATGTGTTTCTAATTCATTTCCTTTGTATAACTTAATTAATTAAATTATTATATCGTTAATTTTCTATTTGTATTCTTGAACTGTCTGTGTGCTGACTACTGTATTATTATTTTATGGATTTTATCTGAAATAAATGTTTTATTATTATTATTATTATTAAACATTAAAATTACTTCAAAATTGTACTTTTAGATTAATAGTCAATTAAAATAGGCAAATAAGATTTTTTTCAGTTTTAAATTATAACATACATACGAGTCTTACGAGTATTTATAATATAGATGGAGCGCTGGTGCTTTCAAAACGTAGATAAAAATAGTGGTACCGAGCCACCAGTTTCGTTTTAATTCTCTCTTCTTGTTCTCACTTAATCAAACAACTTTCAATTTCCAAATTGTAAGTAGTGTGATAATGAGTCGGTCTTTATTTAAATAATTATTAGATTCGATAAATGTAATACGAAAGATGCAAGATTGTATAATAAAAACGTATAATTTTAATTCCCGTCTTCTTTATTTCATTAACACTTTAGTCAGAGCTTACTTCTAAATACTCTTCCTGTAAATCTTCTGATGAAGACGATGAGATAAAGGAATAATAATAAATCGTTCCTTATCTAATATCTCTGGAAACTCCTGTAAATAGGTATTTAATGCATTACTATCTAACACTAACCAAAAAAAAATATGAAGTATCAAAACTATTCACTCCGACTTACTTGTTAAAACGACGTCGATTTTAAAATCGACGATTTTGTTTAAATTTGACCAAATTATTCACGGATCTGGCGATAAACCTTGTAAACAATGTGTCGCAATTGTGATTGTAGAACTAATTTGTACATTTTCGCTAAGAAAGTATAGAAATCTTAAAATATTCACATCGAATGACATAACTCAAGTTTTGAATCAGCTGTTCGTCGATGGTATTGCCACATAAAAATCATTGTTTTTTTTTTAAATTTTATGCCATGAGATTCTGGTAGACCTATATAGGTCTACCAGAATCTCATGGCATTTTGGGAAATTTGAATTTACGCATTGCAACACTGGGGTAATTGGATGAACATATTTTGATACTTTCAATAATTGTAATTATTTTTTATTTCAAATTGACATTATTTTTTTAGTACAACTTTTTAAATAAATTACATAATGTTTTAAGTAAAAATATAAAGGTTATTTAAACATTATAATTACTTCAAAATTGTACTTTTAGATTAATAGCCAATTAAAATAGGCAAATAAGATTTTTTTCAGTTTTAAATTATAACATACATACGAGTCTTACGAGTATTTATAATATAGATGGAGCGCTGGTACTTTCAAAACGTAGATAAAAATAGTGGTACCGAGCCACCAGTTTCGTTTTAATTCTCTCTTTTTGTTAGTTCTCACTTAATCAAACAACTTTCAATTTCCAAATTGTAAGTAGTTTGATTATGAGTCGGTTTTATTTAAATAATTATTAGATTCGATAATTGTAATACGAAAGATGCAAGATTGTATAATAAAAACGTATAATTTTATTTCCAGTCTTCTTTATTTCATTAACACTTTAGTCAGAGCTTACTTCTAAATACTTTTCCTGTAAATCTTCTGATGAAGACGATGAAGATAAAGGAATAATAATAAATCGTTCCTTATCTAATATCTCTGGAAACTCCTGTAAATAGGTATTTAATGCATTACTGTTTAGTTTCAAAAAATGATATCAATATACAATAAAACACATACACATATCTAACACTAACCAAAAAAAATGAAGTATCAAAACTATTCACTCCGACTTACTTGTTAAAACGGCGTCGATTTCAAAATCGACGATTTTGTTTAAATTTGACCAAATTATTCACGGATCTAGCGATAAACCTTGTAAACAATGTGTCGCACTTGTGATTGTAGAACTAATTTGTACCTTTTCGCTAAGAAACGATAGAAATCTTAAAATATTCACATCGAATGACATAACTCAAGTTTTGAATCAGCTGTTCGTCGATGGTATTGCCACATAAAAATCATTGTTTTTTTTTTTAAATTTATGCCATGAGATTCTGGTAGACCTATAATGACCTACTCTATGTGGTCTATGTTAAAGATTTTATAACTGGGTTTCATGGAATTTATTTATACAAATATGAAAAAAAATATTGGGACTGTGTAATAATAAATAAGCGCTTTCAATATTATCATTTTAATTACAAAAAAAAATGTTCGAATAATATAATATTGTTTTTCAAAGCGGCCCACGCCGCGCCGAACAAAACCTGTGCAACTAGGTAATGCCTCGTAGCTTTTTGTAGATCGTTGTCAAAGAAAAACTTTATGCAATTACAGTTTTAACAACTGGGTTTCTTTGATTTTCATGGATTAAATAGATACAAATATGCTCAATATTGTGTAAAAATCGCTATCAAACAAAATTAAAACTAAAACTTTAACTTTTAAAATATATTTTTTCCTCGTGGCCCCGCATCGGGCAACACGTATGCAACTAGATGTCTCATAACCGTGTGGTTGTCACCGTCGATGGATGAACTGTGAAATCACTTTTAATGCAGTTTAAAGTTAAAAGCACTTGGTGTAATGTAATTGATAAGATAATTTTATGGCTTTTGTGTAGCTAATGTGCTCTCTATAATCGTCAGACTCACAAAGCCTACAAAATAGAAAAGGAGAAAGCAAATTCCCGACATTAAAACACTATACTGTTTAGGTAACTAAACAGTATAACCTAACTGGTTTATGGTCTCTCATAAGTGAGAGTCCGCCGGGTAGGTACCACTGAAATGTGTTTTCACCCGTCAAACAGCTGTGTAAATGCACTATTGTGTTCCAGTTTGAAGGACATTGTAGCCAAAGTACTGGACGTATTGAAACTTAACAACTTATGTCTCAGGATGGCGAGCGCTTTTTTTTTATAATTTATACAAATAGGTGGACTTCATGTCTGATATAACCTTAATGTACAATATAGCTGGTTATAAACATAATATCCATAAAGGAGATTGATATCTATTAACACAAGGGAAGTTGAGAAACGGGAAGTGCTGAAAAAATAATGCAGCTTACGGAAGTTCCGGCATTATCGATTGTTGAACTTGATCGCTTCAATCAATTTCCCTTATTAAATAAATAAAAAGCGAGTTTCTGATTGACTGTAGTGTTAATGTAATAATCGATGAACATAAATAAAAAAAGATTTCGACGAATTGAGTAACGCGTCCTCGGTTTAAAAGGCGAAAATATAACTATCTTTTCATTCCTATTTTCACGATAGGCTATAACTATTGAAGACTGAAAACTGCATCATAACTTTAGTAAATGTCAATCACTTTTTATTAATGTCATTAATTTATATCTTTAAAAACCTAAAATACGCCATTAATCGAATATTTTGGATATATGTTGTCGATTCGAAACCTTCATTTAAATACGTTATTTCATTTGAGGGAAGAGTTTACCGTATCGACGGGATGAACATTAATGTTTGACAGTTACGAACTCATGAATATTTTGTATGAGAAAATGTTAATAAGCTAATAGACACTCGAGAAGCCGGGAACGTGATAAAAAGTATCCTATGTCCTTCTCCTGGTTCTAAGCTATCTCCCCACCAATTTTCAGCCAAGTCAGTTCAGCTGTTCTTGAGTTATAAGTGGAGTAACTAACACGACTTTCTTTTATATATATAGATTGTGAGAAGTTACAAGAGACTATTTTTAATAATTTATTTGACGACATCTGTTGGCACATTATAATGACAAAATCAGAAATTTTCTTTGATTACCTTAAGTCACCACTAGATGGCGCTAATAATTTTCAAGTTCACACCGATAGATGGCGCTAAATCGAAATATAAAAATGCTCTAAAACTAACACTCACCGAGTATAGCGCGCAGATGACCCTCCAGTGTCTGCAATATGGTCATTTTGATCTCCTTGACGTTCTTGCCCAGGAACTGCTCGCAGGCAGTCGTGAGAAGCTCGTCTTCGTTCATGATCTTGCACTGAGCTACTCCGGTGACGGTTAGAGGTACTCCTTGGGCGGTCTCCACGTACTCGCACATCGGGTTCAGTGTCATAACCTTTGGGATTATATTGATTAGTTATCACACATAGATATGATTTTATTGCATTAGTACTTAACCGGACAATGTAATAATGCAAGAAGTTTATTTATTTATTTATTAAATTTCGGTTCTCCAACGATACATACACTATCACAACTAAGACATTCTTTAATACAGTTACATTCTGATGCATGTACCACTTAAAGGAGTACACAACAATTGTTGCTGAAAGCCGAATGCTTCTAACAGGTAGTTTTGGCAATCTTTGTGTCAAGCCTTTGTTGAGGAGAAGACTTCCAGTGGCTGAAGGAGAAAAAGGTCCAAATGGAGGACTAAACGTATTATCTGTTAGTAAGCGATTTCTGCACCACACTATTTGTAAACAGCATTGTATAAGGCAATATAATTTCTCGGAGGGGAACTTTGTGATTAACGATGTACCGGTCCTATCATGAATTTTGTGCCTTGCCAAGTTTCTTAGCAAAGCAACAGACAAAACATTTGCCGTGTATTATATTTTAGCAGGCGCTTAGCTACAGCATACAGGACCATGTTCTTTAAAACACTAGGTTTTCCTCTAGGCTTCGCCCGTCGTAGTAAGTACAGGTTTTGTTAATTTATTTCAGGGTGTCTTCACGAGGAACATTCACATTAAAAAGTAGAATTAATGCATTTTTTTAATGAATGAACTGCATTTTTTTATGAATGGTATCATTAGTTCTTTTTTGTCCGTTTTACACGGTGGATTAGAAATCTCATTTACATTAATATTAGTGGCAATGTAGGGATAGTCACTCACATAATTAAATACAATCAAAATATGTGATTAAGCATTTGAAGTATTGTATGCAATATACACCTCACAATAATCAATAGAGCTTTGTGTCTACAGTCTAGATTTTAAGATATTCCTAGCACTAGATACCTCGAGTGAGATACGCTGTACATCTGTGACCAGCCACCACGCCCACGCCCAACCTCCGACGATCGTCCGCTTCGTCGTAGAGCCGAAACATCCTCCTGTGAACAAAGAAGAGCAAAAATTAATATTCTACAATTACATACATAAACTCCATTGAGGTGACATGTGAAACAAAATCTTTGCGCACTGTACTGGTACAGTGCAGCGAGAGCGAAGATGATTTTACTGCAAATGCCTCTCGTAGTTCCTGATACCCACGAAATAAGACTCGACCTTCGTGTGTGGTCAAGACTATGTATGTGACTGTTGGGTATTTATTTATTTATTATAGAAATTGCCCCACCTCTGAATTGCATCTAAAACTTCACGGTTCACTACCTATACATGCTGATTCGAATCTACGTCACTTCAGCTCAATAAAGAAGACAATAAATTCACTGCAATCCTCTAAATATAATTAAAAAAGTAACGCTATATATTTTCAGTGAAATCCTGGGATAGTGCACAATTATGTATGAATATGAAACAGAAAGTGCATTGGGCAGTGTTTATGCGTCCAGACGTCTAGACTCTAGGTCATCTACCCCGGAGGGAGAAATTATGCGGACATGAGCACCAGATACAAGTTTAACTGGAAACACCCGCGATACTCCAATCTTATGGCTTATATCCTCACTACTCTTACTTTTCTAGGAAAAGTGAACATTTAAATAATGTTTACTTTTGATTTGTAGCAAACGATTCCTAAAGGTATCTATTAGTTATTTTCCCATCAAAATGTTATTTATTTGAAAATGTTTACAATATAAAACTCTAGGAATGATGAACATAAAAAGTTGTAAAATGGTTTTTATTATTTATATAGGTACGGTCAATGTCCTAAATAAACAATCGCAACCAATAGTCACATAAACCTTGACCCTACTTATATGACAAGTCACAAGATTATTTCGTCAATATTGGAAACTATTCGATCGATGTGTTATCAACATCGAAAAACATTTATGAATCGCATAATTCCATGGGCTAGGACTGCTACCGAATGGAGTCCCCAAAACACGAAAAGACCACGTGGTAGGCCGCGCAGAAGGTGGAAAGATGACTTAGATTATTTTCACAGCAACTGGCGGATAAAAGCCTTGGATAGAGACGGGTGGAAAAAGGAAAGGGAGGCCTTTGCTCTGCAGTGGGACAGTATAGGCTGAGAAAAAAAATTTATGCAATAAAAGAGTATACTGAGCAAATTCTTTTAATAACACATATAAAAGCGTTTTAAATTATCTAAATTATAAATTGAATGTTCGTTTTCCTAGACCGGATTGGAAAAATCTTTGACCATTAGAATCTTATATTATCCTTAATAACCTTAACTAAATAATCTTAAAAAAACTGTATCTGCAACCGGGCGGAGCCGGGCTGGGCCGCTAGTAAATATATAAAGTAATTATTGCGAGTAGCACGCCAAATGTGATTTTTTGCAGTAATAAAAATATAGTCGTATTATAATTTATAACTTAATTGCAGATAATGACCACTAATTTACATACAAACAAACCTTATCTTGTCTCATAAGATGCGAGGTTATCAATTTCACGCTACGTTTGTAAAATTTAAACAAATTAATACAATAATAGATACGCTTTAAAAAAAGATAAACAAATTACACTGCCAAGCGTCTATGTTGTTGATTTTTTGCACATTTTTTTACATGCACGATTAAGTGGCAGACGTGTACCTTTTGGCAGTACAGGATAATGTAAACGTACATTACCGTATCAGCCCATTTACCACTGTAAGGAACGGCCCCCCTCTACAATCGAGGGTACGATTGACAGTGGATGGGCCTTATAGTAACCCACGATGGCCTAGTGCACGTTGGCGGACTTTACATACCATAGAAATTCATACAAATCGCTATGGTATGCAGGTTTCCTTAGACGTCTTCCTGCACCGTTATAGTGCGTGATGATTGACTATCAAATACACTTGTAACGAAAAGTTAGAGGTGTGCTCTGTGATTTGAACCCGCGATCACCGAGAGTATGTTGGCAGCCGCGTCTGGTGCATTTACCAACAGGCCATCACGCAATTGATTGGATAATGTAAGCAGAGTACTTCGACCGTTATGCCCTCCTGTCTCAACCTAGAAATAAACTTGAAAATTGAATGCGACACACTTTTCTGGGGCACTCTGAAGATTTTTCAACTGTCTTCTACGATAGTAGCTATGCTAAAGGATATTAATAATCAACACAAATATACCCAGAGGATCTCTCGGTAAAATACATGACTAGTCTTAGTAGTTGTAGTTATACAAGGATTATTTTCGTCATTTATTCGTCTTAGCTTAGGATCGAACCAGCGACCTCTAGTTTCATTGTCAAATTTGCGTTAACTGCGTCAGACATAATCAGGATGACTAATAAACGCTAAAATTGCTCTCAAACAAAACGCTACCACATAAAGTTAGAAACATACAAGTTTAAAATTAATCCAAAAAGTTGTTTGGTTGGTTGATTGTCCAAACAACCAAAAAACGAAACTCCAACCATCCACCTAAACAAAATAACAAAAACATTCCAGAAATGTCCACTTTCCTCACTCCTCATAGTGTTCGCCTCCCACCATTCAAACGGAACGGTGCCTCGCGAGTTAGTCACAAGCGTTCGAAGAAAGTGCCTGTCGGTGTACCAACCATTTCCAACAATAATAATAATTAATAACATACTATTAACAATAATAGTGACCTTATTGATGTCCTTGAATAGTGCGTCTATTCGGGGTGAGGTGACATCGTGCTATTCAAATGTTTCGCGGCGTGCTTTTGTTCTTGTTATGTGATTTTGGTGAAAGTTCGCGTATTTTGAGGTACGTTAATGAGTTTTTTCGACACTTATAATGTAAAAAGTGATTGCGTGTTGAATGCGGTGCCGTGTTTTTTTGTGACCACGCTGGTGTGATTCATTCATGCCTGTTACTTGACCGAGTAGCTAACCAACGAAATATTTATAAATCGTTTCATTTTGTGTGGATAAGTTCTATGACATAGTTCTTACTTAAATAACAATAGAGACTCAAGTATTTATTTTTAATCTTTATGTCATAAAGATTCCAAAGCTGTTAGTCTTTATTAAAAATAAAGTTTATGTCACAGTTGAGCAGCAATTTGAAAGCCAATTACAAGTCTTCACGTATAGATTCTGATTACGAATAAATTATCTTAATACAATCGTTAACACTAGACTCAATAGCATAATATTAACCTTATAAGAAGTGATAGAATATAAAACGACATAGATTTATGGTGCATTTTTGGCAAAGAATTCGGAAGTAAACTTAGAAATTTGTACATCTATGGTATCAAAAAAATCTTTGTAGCAATCCTGTCTGTGTGATATAGTTTAACTGAGTTACAGTTAACAAAAAGTAACAATGACGAATTTACATTTTCTTCATTTTTTATTTCACGGTGAATAAAAACATTGTCTACGAGTTAAAACTACAGACATAATAACAAGATTTCCTATGTTTTGTAAAGTCCACCAAACCCCAGTAGACCAGCGTGGTGGAGTTAGGTCTAAGTCATCACAATCGTAGAGCAGACACGTGCCCTGCAGTGTATATGAACGTAATAAATTGTTCACGAAACATAAAATTAAATAAATAAGTAAACCCAGCAGTGACACACAAAATGACACCCCACTAAGATACAAGTCTTGTGTCGTTGGTACCAGAAACTACGACAGACTTATCGGTCTTAGAAACGCTGAGGCTCGAGACAAATATATTAGGATCACAAAAGGTCACAAGCATTTATCTCTGTGCGTGGATCAAACCTTGGCCTCTCATGTCGCAGCAGCCAACATCTACCATAGCACAAATCTTTAAAGAACGTTTCCCAAAAAATAAGATTTTTTTAGGTCGCTTTAATTCTAAAGGTGCGAAATGACATCGACGGCGAAGTAACTACTAACTGACAAAGTCATTTTAGACAAACTGAAAAAATATCGTTTAATTTTTCGTTAAATTAAAAAGTAGTTAATATTAAGCTTCGGCTTCGGAGGCTCTTGCCCTGCAGTGGGACGTATATGGGCTGATACAGGTATAATAGCTTTATAATTAAAAAGATTTAAAAAATATATTTCTCAAATATTTACAGTTAGGAGGTATTGGTACTTTACCGTCGATATCACAGATATCATTACCCAAGACGCATCTGAGTGAAAAACCGCAATGATCACGCTATTTCACGGTTGAAACACAATAATAAGCATTAACCACTTGAGCAATGACCGTGGTCCTATGACCGCAAATGCACGCACTTTCCCCGTTTCTATCTCGTAATGTTAGGCAATTGAGATAAAACGAGCATTTCATGCCGTTTTCCATGATATTGGAATCGTGATCGTGTTGCATCTTGGAATTGAATCGTCTGAGAATTCTCTGCGGTTGTGAATCGTATGTCGTATAATAATTTTGTCGTGGTGATCCAGACGAAAGGACGTCAAGAGCGCTCATTTTAAAATTACATTTTTGAAATAGTTTTTGTTTGTTTATTTTTTTATTTCAATAAATTGCGAGACGAGCCTGCCATCCGCCCGATGGTAAGAAATAAGACCGCTCATGAAGAGTGGTAAAAACTTAAACACACTATGAATTACAAAGCCATGCTTGGCATTCCACTGCGTTCGCCATCCTGAGACATAAGATGTTAAGTTTCAGTAGTAAAACTATACACTTCGTCAGAACTTATAACAAGGTTTCCAAACAGCGGTCCGTCGGGAGACACCCAGTCAATATTTTGTAACCCGATCAATATTCCTCGTAGTTAACGGCACACTAACCGCAGCTTGTTACATTATTATTATGTAACTGTCGGTTTATTTTCACCGGAACTTGTTAATATTCTGTGCGTATGACTTTAGACTTGATGGTGGACGTTTCTTAAAGCCCAAGATTCACTTTCTAGAGTTTAAAAATGTCAAGTATGTGTGAATGTTTTGGAACGTTTTTGATTTGGTATATTTTTTATTTATAGGAATGCCAAGACGAGAATGCTATTCGCCTGATGATAAGCGATACGACCGCTCATGAATAGTAACAAAACCAATCAACACCAAGAATTACTCAGTTCTTGGCATTCCACTGCGCTCGCCATCCTGAGACACAAGATGTTAAGTCTCAATATTTGTAGTCGTTTATCGATAAAAAAAATAAAGATGCTCTATACAGCATACCGTATCAGTTCGCCTTACAGTGAAAGACGGAAGGCACTAGCTATAACTGGACATGCCTAAAATATTTAGGTATATACATACCAGCGACGCATTGTCGGCATGTACGTGTTGTGTCATTCAGTTTTTTTTTGCAAATGCTATTCAGATCACATTACGCAGTTTTTATTTATATAACGACACTACGTTACAAACACTTTTATTAAGTAACAAAAACATAGGAATGTCAAGTATTAATGTGAAAGAGTGTTGGGTTTCACATCGACGCAACCTTCAGGGAATACCTTCCTAGCTTCACGATGTTACGTGTGTATACATAATTAAATACAAAAGGCATAGTATTAACACAGGTATTAAGCAGGAAGTTCACATCCACTAGGATATCGAATAACATTCAGAAATAGTAAGATCTTGCGCAGAGATTGAGAAGTCCTTTGCAAATGTAATATGCTCCGAGATACTGCACGTGACATTACAAACATCATGACAGAACTAAGAGATTTTTTATACCATATGTTTAATATACAAAATACAGTTGAATTATATTTTAGATCTCACAAAAAAGGTTGACTACTGGGTCTCATAACCATCAGAATTTCATATTAGCTATTATGGGCAATTGATAATTTTGCCGCACAAATAAGCTGTTGAATAAGTTGTCGACTCACTCGTCTTAACTTCTCAGCGTGACCACGCAGTATTATATCACTGTCACTGTTTCTTGTATCACATAACTGTATCAAGCCGCAGGATATAATTGTCTACTACTAATCGACTGTCTGCCTGGTTGGCTTTGCTCTTACCATCAAGTACAGTCGCTTTGTCGAGTCAAAATAAATCAAAATCCTCGAAGGCGTAAGAATATTACTAGGCCCACGATCTGTCAAAGACATTTCCTTTCCATTGGATATGGGGGCGAATCTATCGTTGTTTTCAAAACAGACTTGTCTTAAAAATGTTCTTCTGTATATGAAAATAAAAACGAACACGTAATGGAAATCGGACAGGAAAAAATACAAATGGCATTTGAATGGTACGGTGAAATGAAGTGTGCCAGTCAGGACGTGACCGTTACCACGCATGCGCGGCGCCGCCTCGGCCGGCATAACGGTACACGCTCTTTCTTTACCTTCACTGTAGGTCATATTGACCACCTATTATCTGTAACGTATTAACAATAGAATATAATTTTTCCTACTCTTATGTCCATCACATGGTAGTCGGTAAGAGATTATTTCGAGCGATACGACCGCCATTTTTATCTACTCAGTTGTTAAGATTTATTTGGTGTTCGAAAAAGTAAAAATAAATAAATGATACAAATACTACTACCCGAATCATGAACATATCCGGCAGAAAGTCTATGAATTACTACCCTAATATTACCCAATGATGGAATTTAATCATTATAGGTGACGATAAATCAAAATAGTTATGGAACCGTAGGAACGTTATTGCCCAATGCGTATGGTTAATATCGTGACTATAATTACCTTAAGCAGTCTCCCAAGCCTAACAAAACACGTGTTATACCACTGTAGTTATCTCTAAATCATTATTACTGCCTCAGATGAGTGACAATTTTCCGCTTAAAATTACAATCATCATCGGTTTCAGTGATAAAAAGTTCACTAAAATCACTCGCCAGGATTTTCCTAGAGACCATCCAGCGAATTCTTAAAACCGCCATAATATTATGTTTCATTTAAATTGATAAAGAAAAATATATTTCCTTAAAATTATAAACTCCAAAGAAATATTCATTTAGTACGAACCATAACGTACTGGAATCAATCCCAGCGAAGTTATGAATATTTCAATTAAAAACCTCACGCGAAGCGTTGTTTTATTAATGAATGCTATGGAGGATACTACGGTTCACAGCGGTTGCATTGCTGATATTGATAGCGGTGTATTGCGAACTAAAAAATATCTTGGAGGACTTCGGTGATGTACTTGCATAAGATGTAAACCTAAAGCCCACGGGTACACAACATCAAGGTTGGTGGTATCGCCTCAAAAGTCTCTTAATTTCTGATAAACACGATACAACATACAGGACATACAGGACTAGCTGTACCCGCGACTTCGTCCGCGTGGAATTTAACAAAAACTTTATTTTTTAGGAGTACAAATAAGTTTCCGCCGTTTTGATAGAAATGACATAGCACGAAGCTCACGTTAAATTTCGCAGATGATAACCAGCTTGAAAATTAGGTTGCTCATTCAAGAACAACACAACTCTATCAAATTGTTAACTTCGTATTAGCATCATATATTTCTTTTGATCCAAAAATGACAAAATTTGACCCAAATAAGCGTCATTTGCGGGAACTTTTTATCTGCTTCTTTAATTTTAAAAATATCTGCATCTAAGGCGCATCTATTGCTCATAGAAGTATATAATGATGCTGCCTTGAGTGAGTGAACATGTGAGTGATACAGTCTTGTACGACTAAATCACCGTTATTAAACTGGTGGTGAAAAGTGGATACATTATGATATTCGAAAAAGAAGATAATCATTGGGACTACCTGGCCACGCGTCAACATCTACATCAAAACCGAATACTCATAGAAAAACACTCATGCTGTATATTTTGTGGGATTAGTTGGGTGTGGTGGTGTATTACGAGTTATTTAATCCAACCGAAACAATCACTGGAACTCTACCGAGCTCCATTGATGAGATTGAGCCGTGCTCTGAAGGAAAACGCCCTTAATACTACTTCAGACACGACAAAAATATTCTTCTTCATAAAAATGCTCATCCGCATCTAGCGCTTCCGGTGAAAAACTATTTGAAAACACTTGATTGGGAAGTACTATCCCACCCGCTGTATTCACCAGACATTGTGCTGTTCGTCTATCATCTGTTCCGGTCAATGGTACATGCTCTATCGAAACAGCGATTCACATCATATGACGATACCCAGAATTGGGTTGATTCGTGTTTAGCCTCAAAAGATAAGAAATTCTTCAGACGTGGAATCCGAACGCTGCCTGAAAGATGGGAAAAAGTAGTTGCTAGTGATGGACCATACTTCGATTAAATTAAAATTATCGTTCTTTCTTAATCAACATTATTATGTTGACAAAAAACGGCGGGAACTTATTTGTACACCTATTAAAATAAAAGATTTTTTCTAAAATAAATGTAGCCTAAGTTACTCATTATATCAGCTACCTGACAATAAAAAACCCTTTAAAATCGGTCCAGCCATTTTAGAGATTAGCCGGAACAAAATTTTCGTTATAGGTATCGTGTATATAACGATATATGTAGTTGGACATTTTTTTTAATTTCCACATTACAAACAGACACTTCAATTTTATTTATATGTATAGATGATGATTAGTATAACCAGCCCCAAACAATGCAAGTCTCAGACTACCTCTACAACTGCGATTTTGATTAAGTTGGATGTTTAAATACATTTATTTATTGAAAGTCATTTTTTTACGAATTTCATCGCGACTTTAATTAATTTTTTTGTATTTTTTTTAACATTCGTAACATACGCATAAATTTAAGAAACTAGTATGCATTAATCTATCTCTTCCTTGAAGAAGTAATTTCAATATTAGATCTATAAAACAGCATCGCAATGTGTGAAATGCCTGGTCTAATGGTCCGTAACATTACAGGTGCAGAAATGAGCGCGATAGTGAACGCAGCCGCGGACGTGCTATCTGGTACTGCCATCGCCGCCGCAACCGGTTCGCAGGTTTCTAAATATATTCACTTTTATTATCAGTACAATGGAGAAAACCAAACTGGGTTCATAATTGCCCCAGGAACTATACGAAGAGATTTTTTTTTATTGCCAAGAATGGCGAGACGAGCATACCGGTCACCTGATGGTTAACGATACGACCACTCATGAACAGTAGCAAGACCAAAAAACACCTTGAATCACAAAGCAATGCTTGGTATTCCACTGCGCTCGCCATCTTGAGACATAAGATGTTAATTCTCAATATGTCCAGTAGTTACTCTGGCTACAATGCCCTTCAATATGAAACACAACAGTGCGTTTACACTACTGTTTGGCGGGATAAATAGATATTGCGGTGGTACCTACCCAGGTGGCCTCTCACATATAATAGGCCTACCACCAGTAGTAGAGGATCCCGTTGTTCAACTTCAAAACATTCTTTAGATCGGCAAAAGACCACCATAACTTACACATAACATTATTATCATAATAATGTGTCAATTACACTTTCTGATGTTCAATTATGTTTTAGCAATGATTTGTATGAGAGACACAAACCAATAGTTAGACAGTTGATGTTTTGTTACCTATGGGAAGAAACGAGTAAGAGATTCGACTGATAAAAACAAGCTATTACTTCTCATAGACTTAAGAGGCAATTCCGTATTACAATTACGCTGAAAATATGGAAATGATTGTTGTTG
This sequence comes from Hyles lineata, assembly GCA_030180105.1. Lineage (NCBI taxonomy): Eukaryota > Metazoa > Arthropoda > Insecta > Lepidoptera > Sphingidae > Hyles > Hyles lineata. The sequence goes on along the minus strand of JARJEE010000027.1, from coordinate 5,027,237 downwards.
TAAAATCTTTGTCGTTAGTATTTCTTTATTCGTTAAATCACATTACCAATTTAATGTTGAAAATTATGACTGGCAAAATTCTTCCAACATTCCGCAAATAGGTATATAATAATACGTTTTTGAATGATTACTAACAACTACTGCATCTATACATTTCAGGTGGCATGGTTCATACCGATGCTGGTGGCCGCCATAGCGTACTACCAATATGACCAGAACGACCCCGAGGGTCGGCCGGCGGACATCGGAGACCAGATGCTGCCGGAATACGACTTCATCATCGTCGGCGCCGGGTCTGCTGGTTAGTGAGTACTGCGTTATGTGTAACCATAAATATTATTTATTTTTACGATGTCAACCGACGGTATACTTACTATCATGAACAACAAAGTAAACTATTACTATAATGATCATCTCTCGCCATAAGGTCCTATAGCGATTTTCGGAAGCCATATAAGACCAAAAGACGTAATGATGTGTGATGTTCTTTAATAACTACTCAGTGTACTTAACGTTAATTAAATCATTTCTATGTGTAGAATTTACGAAGAGAATTTTATCTTCTATCTTGTCTTATTCTTATAAACTTAACATTACACGTCTCTGAGTGCGGACGTTAGTTAATATAGTGTATTATTCTAAAATCTGATACAATTTAAGTACATAAAGGTTAGAACTTAGTCAAACCATCTGACCTATATCATAAGCTAAATCTCTGGAATACGTATAGAGATCTCTTTGCACTGATCCCTAAGAAACGTGAGGTGGTCCAGGCAATAATGAAAATCTAATAAGCGAACGATAGCTCCCAATCTCATAGAAGGGTGGAATAATGTTAGACGTAAATGAAGATATAAATAGGCCAAAACTAGCTCTCAACATACATTTCGCAATAATCTACAACTATATATTTACTGTTATTTCAGGTGCAGTAGTGGCGAACCGTTTGTCCGAGATCGGTCATTGGCGAGTGCTACTCCTGGAAGCAGGCGGAGATGAGACAGAGATATCTGACGTCCCTCTCTTGGCTGGATACCTGCAACTTAGCAAACTCGACTGGCAGTACAAGACCGAACCACAAGGAACCAGTTGTTTGGGTAGGTATCGATAGATTTAAAAAATATTTTTTTATTGCTATGAATGTCGACACCAGCATACCATTCGCCTGATGATAAGCGATATGACCGTTCATGGAGAGTGGCTAATCTAAACAAAACCATTGAATACAATGCTTGGCATACCACTGTGTCCGCGGTCTTGAGACATAAGGAGTTAAGTCTCAATATGTCCAGTAGTTACTCTGGCTACAATGTCCTTCAAACCGGAACACAACAGTGCATTTCAATGCTGGTGTATGGCGGGAGGAATAGACATTGGCTTGGTAGATCTATCCAGGCAGCCTTAGGTGCCTTTAGGTGCGTAAACAAATACATTTCTGGTGGTGTTATATTTTTAATCGATTGGTTAACAATACATATTATGTACATATGGCATACATAGCCGTCACGCCTAATTCCGAAGGACTTGTAGAAGCTATGGATTTCCAAATTTCCGTGATTTTACTATACCGATGTGATCAATATATTCAAGCCTTCTGTATGGAATAATTTTTGGATAACGGTCATCGTTCATATGCATAAAATCCATTACTGATCTATCCAAGTATATTGTAGTTTCTTTGTCGTAAATCAGATGACGAAAACTTATCGTATTAAAAAACACACTAACTCGATAAATAATAACATATTATAAAAATATCACATGATTAGTAAAAACATAATTCTAAAATGTTATCAAAATAAGTTACATAACTTGATACGCTTAATTAGTTTGCGTTTTCAAAACATAATATTATAATACATTAGACTCTACTCATAATAATATTATGTTAAAACATTGTAATAAGTAATATCTACGTTTTTTTTCAGCTATGGAAGGGGGTCGTTGTAACTGGCCGCGCGGCAAGGTCCTCGGGGGCAGCTCAGTACTCAACTACATGCTGTACATACGGGGGAACAGAAAAGACTACGACACTTGGGAAGCACTCGGCAACAAGGGATGGGGCTATAAAGATGTCTTGTACTACTTCAAGAAATCTGAAGACAACCAAAATCCATACTTAGCTCAAACTCCGTACCACAGCCGCGGAGGTTACTTGACAGTCGCTGAAGCTCCGTACCATACTCCACTAGTCTCTAGTTTCATTGAAGGTGGTTTGGAACTGGGATACATGAACAGGGATATTAATGGAGAAAACCAAACTGGATTCATGGTGGCCCAGGGAACCATAAGACGAGGTAGCCGTTGTTCAACTTCAAAGGCATTCCTTAGATCGGCAAAAGACCGCCAAAACTTACACATAGCAACACACGCCCATGTTACAAAAGTACTTATAGATCCTCGAACGAAAATAGCGTTTGGAGTCGAGTTCATACGCAACAAAATGGTTCATCGCAATAGGGCAAGGAAAGAAGTCATTTTATCTGCTGGAACCATAAATTCTGCTCAATTACTCATGCTGTCTGGCATTGGACCAGCCGAAGAACTTATGAAACATCGTATACCACTGATTCAGAATTTGAAAGTTGGTAGAAACCTTCAAGATCACATTGGCTTGGGAGGGTTAGCGTTCATGGTGAATCAAGAAATATCAATAGTGGAACAGCGACTTCACACAGTCAGCACTTTGATGGAGTACGCAGTGTTAGGAGAAGGGCCTCTGACTATTATGGGAGGCGTAGAAGGTTTAGCTTTTGTAAATACCAAATATGTTAACGCATCTGATGACTTCCCCGATATAGAGTTTCATTTCGTCTCAGGTTCTACTAATTCCGACGGCGGAGAGCAGATACGCAAAGCGCATGGGTTGATGGACACATTTTACGATGCCGTGTTCAGACCAATTAACAATATGGATGTCTGGAGCGTCATTCCCATGTTACTTCGTCCGAGAAGCAGAGGGTTCATTCAACTCCGCAGTGCTAATCCGTATGATTATCCATACATCTATCCAAATTATCTCACTGATGAGATGGATGTTAAAACTTTGATTGAGGGAGTTAAAATTGCCGTTGCGTTATCGAGGACGAAGGCTTTTCAAAGACACGGATCAGTACTTAATAAGCATGTATTTCCTGCTTGTGTGAGTAAAAAGCGGTATACAGACGAGTATTGGGAGTGCATGATAAGGCAATATACTTGTACGATATACCACCCTGTTGGTACGGCCAAGATGGGTCCATACTGGGATCGCGACGCTGTAGTCGATTCCGAACTAAGAGTATACGGAGTGAAAGGTCTTCGAGTGATTGATGGCAGTATTATGCCTAATTTAGTCAGCGGTAACACAAACGCACCAATAATCATGATAGGAGAAAAAGGCAGTGACATGATCAAAGAGTTCTGGTTGAAGAGAAGAATGTCCAGATATTACATCTGAACTCGTCGTACAAAATAGCGTATTAATCAGTATTAATTTAATTTATTTGTAAATAAATTATTAGTTTAATATTTATTTGTGGTAAATTTGTCAATTTATGTGCATCCGTACAAATGCATTGACTAGTGACATCATGCTCTGATTGATTTATATAAATGAAGATGTAGTTATCTATAAGGTGTGCAGTTAAACATTTTTTTTTATGTTATATGGGGCAAACGAGCACGCAAAAATAATCCTATTGTAATGTTCTAAAATTTTTAAACGTAATAAAACCGCAATTTATGGTAATATACACATATTATCAAAAAATATATACTATGCTAAACTGAATATCTACCATTTGTCGTTCTCCATATCATACAGATTTTTAATGTAAAAAAAGAAAACAAGCATTCAACCTAAGAACATACTTAAAAATTTCAAGCAATATTCTCAAGAAATTCATGACTATTATACACAGTAACTATGTTTTAAAGCATATTGTAAACAGTTATAGATTTAAATTAAATAAAAAATAAAATGTTACTAAAGAAATATGTGGTCTTATTTAATTGATTACGATATAGGTCAGATACCACACACATGTTGTAATTGTGATTGTTGAATGTGAACTCGAAGCGGAAAATGCTGAGACATCACTCGCAAAGTGCGCACAGACTAGTTTCAGCTCGAGATATACTAATTATTATGAATAATTATATTAAATGTATACTTTTGTTTCGATATAATTATTAACAATGATCAAATCAACTAAGTAAAATTTATTCTTCTATTGGGAAATAGAGGAATCTCATAAATTATGGAACGTAGACTATTACTCAAATAATAATGACACTTCATTCCATTCATAGGATAATTTGGGATATCGATCGCCTTATCAAATAACACGATACTTTAAAATCATAATAAAATAAAAATAAAACAATACAAAGTTTGGCCATTCATTTTTCACTACTCTGTGCATCAAAATTCTCAATACACAACCTGACCCGACGTAAACAATAACTTGCTAAATCAATAGAAACGCTGAATTGGCGGCCATTCAATCATTTTCTATATCAGTCGAACATCTGCAACCAACTAACACAATACAGCCATGTCGAGCCACGCATCGATCAAATCTCTCGTATCCAGCTCGAGGATTATGTTCGGGCTCCTGCCCAAACTCGGAGCATTGATCGTAATCAGAATGGCCATACACATATACAGACCAGATATAGAAGACTCAGAACATCGTATCCGAGATCGCAGTATCGAAGATCTGAACGATTGTTACGACTTTATCGTAGTTGGAGGTGGTTCGGCTGGAGCCGTGCTAGCAAATCGTTTATCAGAAAATCCGGAATGGAACGTGCTGCTCTTAGAAGCGGGGCCCGATGAAAATGTGTTATCAGAAGTACCGGTGATGTTTCCCGCTCTACAGACTTCGGCAATAGATTGGCAGTTTGTGACAGAACCCAGTGATCAGTATTGTCTTAATATGGTGGATAAAAGATGTAGGTGGCCGCGAGGCAAAGTGCTCGGTGGTTCAAGTGTACTTAACGCTATGCTTTACATAAGAGGAAATAAACGCGACTACGATAATTGGGAAGCCATGGGGAATCTTGGATGGGGTTATGAAGAAGTGTTACCATATTTCAAAAAATCTGAGGATATGAGAATAGCAGAACATTTAAACGATCCCTACCATGGAACTGGTGGGCCTTTGTCTATAGAATACTTCAATTACGAATATCCGATTACATCAAAAATATTGGAAGCGGCTACCCAACTAGGTTATCCAATCAGGGACGTCAACGGTGCATTTCAAACGGGTTTCACTCGTTCGCAGGCAACAGTTCGAGACGGCCTTCGATGCAGTACAGCAAAGGCGTTTTTGCGACCCATATCTAATAGAAAAAATCTTCATGTAAGCATGCAATCTTTAGTTGAAAAAGTTTTGATAAACAAAAACCATACAGCAAACGGTGTGAAATTTATAAAACACGGACAGCAGAAAATTATTAAAGCGAGTAAAGAAGTGATCTTATCAGCTGGCGCGATTCAATCCCCACAGTTGCTAATGCTATCGGGAATCGGCGATGCTGAACATTTGGAAGAAATGGGTATATTTCCGATAGTGAATTTACCTGGAGTAGGTCAAAATTTGCAAGACCACGTTGCAATGGGGGGACATTCCTTTCTTTTTGACAATCCGTCCGACAATGGAACTGATTACTGCTTTAATTTAAACAGCGCTTTCTCTGTTGGCAGTTTAATAGATTTCAGCATTCATAGGAGTGGGATTATGTACAGCATGGTGGAGGCAGAAGCTATGGCTTTTGTTAATACAAAGTATCAAGATCCTGAAATAGATTATCCCGATATTCAGCTATTTATAGCACCAACAGCTGATAACATGGACGGGGGATTCTTCGGCAAACGTGCTAATGGATTAACAGACGAAACGTATGCCGAATTGTACGAAGATATTTTGTATGAGTCTTCTTTTTCCGTGGTACCGTTGCTGTTGAGACCGAAAAGTCGTGGTTTTATAAAACTAAGAGACTCGAATCCTTATTCACCGCCTTTTATTTATCCGAATTACTACTCGCATCCGGATGACGTGAAAGTTATGGTAAGTTCTTAAATTCAATTGTTCTATAATCTATGATCGACATAAAAATTGGGTAGGAACCAACATTTAGTATCTAAATTTATTTAACTACAAATTGAAAAAACGCAATATATCTTTAATAAGGCGAATGAACTGCCAGCTGAGGCACAATTTGTAGTGAAATTCCAAAAGGAGAATATTTATGTCGAGTCTCAAGGCTATGTAAGCAATGTACAGTTATATCCCAACTAACGCTACCCCGTTTTACGCGAATTAGAAGTTAGCCGGTTTGTTTCGCGTATCGGCTTGTTTGGCCGGAGAAATAGACATAGCGGTGGTACTTACTCAGGGAGCCTCTAACATATGAGAGACGTACCACCAGTAAAAGGTCACGTGAGGCTAAAAGGACAATGCCCATTCATAGTAAAAAACAAAAAACGATATGAATCGGCAAAAAATATTGTTGATACCGATACTGCTTTAAATTTATATAGTTTTTTATGGTTTGTCCTTAAACGTTTTCCTGTTTTACCCCGGGCGACAATTTTTTAATAAAATAAAATAATTATCATCACAATAGTCAGATATTAACGTCGATAAGGGATATGAGATATTCATTATTATTCAGATCTTTCAGGAAGTTACTTAATCTTAGGTACTTAAGTCCTTCGAATCTAAAGAATCAGAACTAAATATGAAGTAATATTGTAATTAAAAAATATATTTTCCCCTCCTTTTGATTTGTGGGTAAATATTTTATCGTTCTTAAATCTTCTCTAAAGCCCAAACGTTATAAGAACAAAAGTTCCACAAGTGTTATTTTTGTTTTAATATTTTTTTGTACAAAATAGCTTATTACACTTTTATATATTATTTGATTAGTTACTCTAACCCGAGTCTTTCAGGATGTGTCATGAATGTTTTGTTTGTTATACTTGCAATAACTTCACAATTTTGTGAAAATTAAAAAAAAACTTTTTTAAATTATGAATTATTTTAACATTGCAGGTAGAGGGAGCTCGAATAGTTCAAGCTTTGGTAGAACAGCCGGCTTTAAAAGAACTGAACGCACGTCCCAACCCACATCGTAATCCTGGCTGCGAGGACCATCAGCTGATGTCTCATGAGCATCTGGAGTGCCAGGCCAGACACCACACGCTGACGATCTACCATCCAGTAGGCACCTGCGCGATGGGGCCAGCTGACGATCCTAATGCTGTCGTCGATCCTAGACTGAGGGTTTGTTTGACTTTTCAATATTCATAACATTTCAGGACATTGTAGCCAGACATGGACATATTCAGAGTTAAAATATTATATCTCAGGATGGCGAGCGCCGTAGAATGCCAAGTTTAATATTCCAGAATTCGTTGAATTATTAATACGTAGAGATTGTGCCTCGAATCCAAGAAGCGCTAATTAAATTATTTGAAAAAATAACAAATGTGCCATAACAATATATTGACGTGAGTGAGGCACGCCCGTTATTATTCTATTTACATAGTCACCATACCAAAAAGGAAATTTCAAATTTAGACACGAAGTAGTTTGACTTATTTAACAACACCAAGTTAGAACTACTATTTGGTTGGTTAGTGTCAAACGATTACCTAACTTTAAGATTCAATGCATGGACCGGTCATTTGAGGTAACGCAGACAGAATTCAATTGGACATACCCTTAAAACAGCAATAAATTAAGACGATCCATGTAATTTTACCTAACTGTAGATCAAAACGGCATCTTTTAACATCGAACTTTGATTTGTTTAAGAATTTATCGTCATGAATACACTACTCAATAATATAATTATCGGTATCGCATCGAAATATTGATTTGAAGATCAGTTATGATTAAAAGACACAATAAATAATACTGTAAATTCTATCATTGTTAACATATTTTATGATTGTATGCCTCCATTTTGTCATATAAATAATAAATACATCCAACAGCCACATACATAGTCCTGTACCCATATAAAAATCAATTTTATGACCTAGGTATCAGATACAACGAGAGACTTTTCGGTCTCACAAACACTCATACCCAAGACAAATAGTTGTGGGCCTTACAATCATTTTTCTCGGTGCGGGGCTCGAACCTGCGTCTTATTATTTCACATCCGGCGTCTTACCAGTTGGTAAGACGCGTGGCGTAGTTACGCCAGGCCACAATAAAGTGTTGTCTATATTCACCTGACGGTAACTGATCACTGCCGCCCAAGAATATCCACGGATGGATCCAATGGATGTGTTGCTAGCCCATCAAACCAGAAGAAGAGCGGGAAAGAAAAAGAAGGAAAGGGTATTAAGCATCCGCCATCTAAGTTACCGAACGAAATGACCGTCAAATGAACAAACGAACGAACGTCAATATATCTATCTAAATAAATAAAAACAAAGCCCTTCTAAATTAGGTAAATTTTTATTTGACTTAAAAAATGATAAATTTTCAGGTATACGGCATCAACAATCTCCGTGTGGTGGACGGAAGTATCATGCCTACAATCGTCAGCGGTAACACCAACGCACCAATCATCATGATAGCTGAAAAGGCTTCGGACATGATCAAGGAAGACTGGTTAAATATGCCAGAAGAGTTAGCTCCAGCGTGCCGAATGAAGGATAATCTAAAGAATTCCGAAAGCGATGACCCTACCAAAATCCCTTTGACTCCAAAACAATTTGATGTTTTCAATGAAACTGCTAGTCTATTTCCCTTTTTATCAGAAGAGATGAAAATTAGTGAACGTAAACCAAAAAACAAAATCAAATCACCAACGGCAGCTAAAGAACGTGCATTAGATGTCACTACGACAGCGGCTACACCGGTACAGAAAGATAATCCTTATACTGCCACCAATCCTGGTTATTTTAACCCTTATCCAGATACAAATGATTTTATCCCCCCAATTATCCCTCCACCACCACTTCCATATTGGGCAGTTACCCCCAATGATTATCACAACCCATACAACCAATACGAAAGACCAAAAGGCCCTACATTCGATCCGTTTAACAGACCTGGACACTTTAATACTTACAAACCTCATTCTAAATTCAAAAATAGAAAAAACAAATTCATGAGTAAGTTCCCTGGTCTTCCGAACTTTAATCCCTTTTATCCTTATTATGGTTTGAGTAGTGACGGTCCGTATTATGAAACAAAAGAAGAGGTGGCACCTAATGGACAAAAGAAGTGTAGAATTTGGCTGTATTATGACGGGGCTAAATATGAAGTAATATTATAGTAATTTCTAAAAACATATAATATTCTCCTTTTGATTTGTGTGTAAATATTTGATCGTCTTTAAATATTTTTTCAAGCTTAACATTGCATGAACAATAGTTCCACTGTTATCTTTGTTTTAATAAATTATTTTGTCATAAGAAATTGATTTTTACACTTATTTATGTTATTTAATAACCTTGTAAATATTTTCATTTAACTTAAGTAGTAATTAAAAACAAGATTTTACGAAATGTGTTTTATTTTTAATTCCTAACTTTAAATACTTATTTACAGTGATATTTACCAGATATTCAAATTCAATGAGTTACAAATATTACCCGTGTAAATACTTTTATAATATCATTATGGTATGGTATGTTGGGGCAGAATGGTTCTGGAGATAAGGCCACATACAGGCAAGCGAAGTGTCGAAAACCCGTCTATAAGGTGGACGGATAACCTAGTTACGGTGGAAGATCCTTAGATGTCGGCCGCACAAATCAATGACGTAGAGATCATGGCAGCGGCCTATGATCAGCAGTGCACTTTCTGTGAATAAAGAGAGAGAGAGAGAAGTATGACCAAAAAACTTAATCATTGAGGTACACTTTGATGTTTAACAATTCCATAGTTCTGACAATGATAGGTAACATTAACAATTCATTAATCAATCCAAATGTTAGGTGTTAATGTTGTCAACGCTTAACATCGTAATTCGTAAATTATTCTAAAATTATTTGTATTGATCTAACAAGTCAAAATAGAAGACGTGGAAGAAATGAAGATAAATAATATACTGATTGGTTCCAACTCATACAAGACTCCAAAATTTTAGAAAAAAGAAATAGAGAAAGCAAATACCCGAAACTATAACACTATTTTGTTTGACTGGTTATAGGTTTCTCTTAAATGAGGGAGCGCCTGGGTAATTTTTTTCTCCCGCTAACCAGCTGTGTAAATGCACCGTGACAGCTTCCGTGCCGCAGGCGGTTGGACGCCGCCTGTGAAATGAGACGCCGCGGGTTCGATCCTCGCACCGAGACAAATGTTTGTGCGGCCAGCAAAAATTACTGTTGTGTTCCTGTTTGAAGGTCATTGTAGTCATAGTTACTATTAAACATATTGAAACTTAACAACTTATGTCTCAGGATGGCGAGCGCAGTGGTATGTAAAGCATTGCTTTATATTTCATGATGTTCGGTTTTGCTACTGTCCATGAACAGTCGTATCGTATCACTTATCAGGCGAGTGGGATGCTTGTCTCGACATTCGTCAAAATAATAAACAAAAATTGTCAGTATCAAAATATCTTTATTGTATACTAGCTGTCCGGCCCGGCTCCGCCTGGGTGCAGATACGGGTACAAAATGGCGGCCAAAATGTTCAATTCCGGCTGTCAATTTAGAATATCAACCATATAAATATAATAAGAATAAAATTTCCTCTTACTTGCTAGATTTTTGACTCCTGCTTTACTGCTATAGGTCATAGCGTGATGATATACAGCCTATGACCTATCAAACACGAAAATATTTTTCATTTCGTACCAGTAGTTCCTGAGATTAAAGGTAACAAACAAACAAACTATTCAGCTTTATATATTAGTATAGATTTTGTACGCCTAATGAAAACCATTTTATTATCTTCCGAAACAGAGTGCTCGTTTATTTGTATAACGTCAAATAACAGCCGCTGCCAATAAACAATCCCAATCCAAAATTTGCCATTTGAGATGGACAGCTCAATCTTTTTTCTGATACTATATTGCCAATAATCAATCTCAGTAGTGAAAAAACTATGGCAACATGGTAAGAGACCAATCGAAAAGTAGAAAACAATCCAGATTGACTTCAATCAAATTTTTGCGATAAGTCATCAAAAACAAGATTTGCGAAAGTTATTAAAGAAATCAAATTAAGAATATAACTTAAACAATTTTTTATCGCTATAATGTAATTGTGGCACATTTAGATGGCCTATTGACATTGTTAATACGGGTCATGTTGTACCGAAATTATGTAATTATAGCTAAACACTCATAATTACATAGGTTGATAACAAAATACTAAGCAATAATATGCCATATCTCTTATGCTTATTGGGTGTATCAAATAAGTATATGATGACCACCCGCGGCCGCCAACATGTTCACGGTGGTCGTGGGTTCAAATCCATGGGCAAACCTGACTTTTCGGAGTCATGTGTGTATTGATAGTCCATCAACATGCACTATAATATTCACGGTGAAGGAAAACATCGCGAGAAAGTTTGCATGCCCAAGCGATTTATAAGAATTTGTACAAAAAGCTAAGAAAAGTCCGCCAACCCCAGTAGGTCAGCGTGGTGGACTACATAGCCTATCTCATCAATCGTACTCTCGATTGTAGAGGTTTGGACCCTGCAGTGGAACGTATATAGGCTGATAAAGAACAATATGGTAAATGACGGGTAGCCTCGTTAAATTCACAGGCCGTTTCGAATGGTTCAGCACTGGACTTTCTGTGGCTGAAAAGAGAGAGAGAAAAATTAACAAATCTGAGTGGAAAAGTTTAAAATATATAGCGACAAATATCACCTACAGGTCTCCAAGTTCATATGCATCTTCGAATGAGATTGGTGGAGAGCCAATCGCAACTTAAATCAAAATTCTCATATCAAAACTTGCACAGGTGAAGCGTCGAATTTGGAGTTTGAACCCAGGACCTCGCGGTTCACAAACCATGGGCGCCTACGTTAAACCTCTAATGGGTAGACGGAGAAACCAACTCTACTATAACGGCAATCTCATGTAGGTGTTATCAACTCATCTACCGAAAAAATATATTATTTGTGCCAAGTCGTGGGACCGCTAAGTAAAATAAATTTAACAATAATACAAATAAAATATTTATTAATATTAATTATACGAAGAATTTGAAACTAGTAGGTGTTAGAAGGGTAGGGGAAATACATGCGAATGACAGCCATTTGTCAAATCAGTCGCTGTCGAGCTCAGGCGAAATAGAGTAAAAATGCAGATTTGTGGTATTTTATCTTGCAGTTTCAATATCCAATTATTAATAGAGGACGAATTAAATAACACTATTAACCCCGATTTTATTGATTTTCCCCTTTAACGCCAAACATTGCGGTTATTAATTACGATATTTTGAAGAGTTCGATAATAATATGGTCGACAAATTAAAAATATACACTGCTGATTACGCGGAGATACAATGCATGCGAATGTCAAGTTCCTACGCAATGCATACGACTCAATTTTGTTTTGTCAATAGCGAAAGTTGTCACATGTAACGTAGTGTTGTAGTCTTGTACATAGTAATAATATCGATGTAGTTATAGATTTCGTATACTCGTAAATCATATGTTCATATGTTTATGTCTGAATATGCTTTATAATATACTAACTCATTCGTTTCTAGGTTTTGTGAGTGAGTCGATAAAGGCAACAGGTAGAGACAACTAGGTTCCTATGAAATCCAGTACTATTTATTCTGAGAATTCATTTTCGTGAAACAGAAGACGATAAAAAAAATCTGTATCATTAGTAATATGCAAACCAAACATAATTATGTGCAACGTTTATGGACAAACTTTATCACGGGGATGAAATATTGAAATACTGTATGAAAAATCAAAACCACTGAAGCTATTGACGTAAAATAATCATAATTTGGTTATAATAATTGCATATACCTATGTACCTTTTCAATAATAAAAATGTTAATTCCTCACACACACCTGAAGATCTTGAAAATCCTGTACATATAGATGTGTAAAATAGTATACAAATTAAAATTAATTTTCCATATTGGATATTGTAGTCTCATTTATTTTCCGTTTATTCACATAATGCTAATTGAATAACTGTATCAGGAAAAACCATAAAGCATTTAGATAAAATAAATTCCAGTCTTTTTACAAAGACATATTTTTATAATTTTATCGATAGGTAAGTTAAATCGACTATTGCAAGCTTTACTATATTAGATTTGTGGAGGTTTTGTGTTTCGAAAATGACAACGCTGGTTTTGATACACTTTAGTTTAAAGTCAAAATATATAACGACTGTAATTTTCACAGACCGATGGGTTCATGGTTTTGCTACGGAGTAAAACAGATAAAAATATTTTTAACTTTATCGGATCGACAAAAAAGTTATCCGAAGGTCAAATTTGGTGACGCATTTAAACATAGTATCTAGATCCAAATTTTACTGCACACATCCCTTTTATTCAAAGCCAACCATAACTCTTCGAGATATACATTAGTTATGCCGTTAAATTTCTGTATTGTTTTATTTGGAATTCTTAACCTCCTATTATCAAAATTTGCAAGGAACTCCATCCAATACTATCCGGAGCCCAATTCAACTTAACCTCCTCTTGAACAATCCTGATGGATAATAGACGAGGCTTTAGTAACAGATACATGACGGGATAATCATAAAAGGAATGGCGTAGGTAAACGACTAGCTGATGGAGGCAGAAGCGTCATCATGGGGAGAAACTATGACCTGCACTCACCAATCCGCCTGCCAATCATAACGATTATTGGCAAAATTACCCCAAAAATAAATCATACCGGCATATCCGTGGCTATCGAAATGTGGAAGAAAATGACGATGAAATTATTAGATAGTAAAAACAAACTATAAACTTAAAATCAAGGGTACAGATGATGGTAATACATTCTCAACCAATCTTTACTTTCTAGAGCCACACGTCATTATTCGGAAAAGTAATTACAACATTAAAGATATCGATAACGTTTCGATAATTGGTGTTAAACGGCGTGTTGTACAGGAGGTCAATGTAAACATTCGAAAAAACAGTACAATGTTTATTTAACAAATGTATTGACGTTGCTAAAGGTGATAAGGTCTCAATAGTGCAATATATGCCTAAACTTCCCTATCAAATTATATTTAACGGGCGCCTTGTCGAAGAATGGTCAGTGTTCAACCGAACCTCAAGTCAAAGTCATCTTTCTTGAACATATAATCGAGTGCCTCAAGTGGGAATCCAGAAAGAAAAGTAAGTCTCTTAGCTTTCTTATGAATTCACTAATAATACATTTTGTATAAGTAGTAGATAGAATTTGAAAGTTCTTGACATTGGAAATAAATTCCGGAGGAGATTCCGATATTATTCTTCACTTTCAGTTACAATTTCACATATTTTAATAGAATAGGAACGTAGTCTACTTAACCATTTGATCGACGAGTCTTCACCCAGTTTGTGATTTGACTCTTTATAATTTGAGTTAATGCTTAGTATTGATAGATAATCGAATTATTTTAAACAGCTCGATTATCAGTGTATCTAAGCTTTTGTTCTATAGATTAATCATTTACAATATTCATTATCATGACAATGTATGTGTAAGCCTGATAATCCTACTATACTGAATTCAATCACATTGGATCAATACAGCTAAATGAAAGAAAACCATGGTGAATGATGTCTGATATTTTTGATTAGATAGTACTATTGCTTTTGCATTTGCCATACGTTTTCTATTTAATTTATTTCAACTGTCCAAAAGCTACAAAAGGACGATAAATAATAACTCGGTTGTTTTTTTTTCTCTCCTTTCATCCATTAACTTTGAGAAACCAAACCATTTTAACATTCCTTTCTCAATTCTTGTCACATCTTCTTTTACTTCACCAAGTTCAACCACCACTACATTCCTCACTTAATCAAACTGACACATTTCTTAACATTGTATTTCTTGGCATTATCTAGATCAAGATGTTTTGGGCGTGCGACCCCGCTCTGACCACGAACATCGTGAACAGCTACCAAGTGGCTGGTCCGGTGTTCGCCCAGGCTCTCACTTCGTTCTTCGCCGCGCAGTGCGCCATTGCTGGCGACCATCTCTGGCCCGCAGATGCTACCGATAAAGTTCTTGAAGGTAATTATAACAAATCAATCCTGTACCCGTAAGATTAACTTAATTATACATCGAATAGTTTTTCGCGTAGAAAAGTGCCTTTCTCAGTGGCAGATTTAGCTTGTTCTTTAATACTTTTAAATCATATTTTTTTTGTTATTCAATGAAGTAAGTTTACGTAAAATGTGTTATATGACAAAAAATAAAAAAGAGTCTTCATGGATGTAAGTTATTTGTGATTATTTGTGTTGCCGGTCTGAAAATGCTTTAATTCTTTTTACAGACCCGAACTATGACTTTGTGGTGGTTGGCGCCGGATCTGCTGGTTCAGCAGCCGCCAATCGTCTTAGTGAAATAAATGGCTGGAAAGTTCTTCTCGTAGAGGCCGGTGGTAACCCTACTCTCGCTACTGAGGTAAGGATTCTAACTGAGTAGACTGATTATTCCAAAATAGTCCTTAACGAATAAAAAATACTGAAAGATGATGTTTTATGCAGATTCCTCAACCCTACTACAGCAACATGGGAACCAACGAGGACTGGTCGTACAAGACTGAACCGCAAGAAGGTGCTTGCCGTGCTTACAAGAGCAAGGGCTGTGCTTGGCCTCGTGGTAAGGTACTTGGAGGCAGCAGCAGTATCAATCTTATGTTCTACGTGAGAGGCAACAAGGCTGACTATGACGAATGGGCTGCCGACGGCAACGATGGCTGGAGTTTCGAGGACGTCCTCCCATACTTCAAGAAAAGTGAGAACTTCTTGGGAGACTTCGACGCAGAAGCCAAGAAATACCACAGCACCGGTGGTTACCTTAAAGTTTCTTACGACAAAAACATGCACAAGATTGAAGATATGATCATCAGAGCTGCCGTTGAATTGGGACTGAAGAACTTGACTGACGTCAACGGAGACAGCCAAATCGGTGTGATGAAATCACTTACAACGACTGTTGGTGGTACCAGATTCAGTACTGCGAGAGCTTTCTTGGCGCCAATCAAGGACAGGAAGAACTTCCACGTCATCAAGAACACTATTGCTACCAAGATCTTATTCAAACCCGGCACCAACATTGTTACCGGAGTTCTGTTGAACAAAAATGGAAAAGATATCGCTGTGAATGTCAGGAAAGAAGTTATCGTTTCCGCTGGAGCTATCAACTCGCCACAACTGTTGTTGCTCTCTGGTATTGGACCTCGCAAACACTTGGAAGACATGAACATCGAAGTCAAAGCTGATTTGCCAGTCGGTGAGAACCTCCAAGACCACCTGTTTGTTCCCATTTTCTACACCGCTGACGGAGACAACAAGGACGTCTCTCTGCCAAACATCATCAACACCTTCATTGAATACTTCTTGCAAAACACTGGCGATCTGATCGACACCAGCCCACACAGAGTTATCGCTTTCGAGAACACCACCGACCCCAACTCGCCTGCGTCCGACATGCAATACCACTACCTTATCTTCCCACCGAAGTCCTACAACTTGCTCGACATGTTCCGCAAGCACGGACTCAGTGACGAGGTTCACGACAAATTCCGCAAAATGAACGAGAACAAATACACCATGTTAGTATACAACACTCTGTTGAAGCCTAAATCTGCCGGTACCCTACTTCTGAGGAGCAAGAACCCATTCGACAAGCCTCTGTTGTACGCTGATTACTACAAGGACATCGAAGACTTGTACACCGTCATCAGGGCTTTCAGACAACACAGCTTGAAACTCGGCGAGACCAAGGCCTTCAAGGAAGCTGGCTGGAAACTGGATTGGATCGAGTTGGACGCTTGCAAGGGACTCGACAAGAACAGCGATGAGTTCTTGGAGTGCATCGCCAGGGAGCTCACCTTCTCTCTCTACCACCCGACCAGTACCGTCAAGATGGGAGCTGACGGTGACCCGACCTCTGTGGTGGACACCCAACTGAGAGTACGCAACGTTACTGGCTTGAGGGTTATGGATGCTAGTATCATGCCTTCAGTCATCAGAGGTAACACCAACGCTCCTTCCATCATGATTGGTGAGAAGGGTGCCGATATGGTGAAGAAATTCTGGCTCAACCAACACACTGAGCTGTAAATTTAAGAGAAGAAGACTAAGAGTGAAGTGATATTGTAGGTGTTATGTAGTATAATTCAACAGGACGGGTTGAATAGCTTTTTGTTAATTTTGTGTACATACTGATGTATTTAAAACGATTGTTGATTATGAATAAACTTTGTTACTTTTAATATTTGCTTTTATTAATCAACACACGCTATACTCACTGACACAGACTCTTTATCAAGATATGAAAAATAACTACGCTAAACATAATATTGTTATAGTCACAGTTATTCCTCTAAATTTTGAGACAAATAACTGTGATTCCTGCATAAATAAATCAATAATACATCCATACATGCTTACTTCTGCAATAAGTGGTGATGTGTCCAGTTGGCAGTGTGCATCATCTATACATATAAATAAAATTGAAGCGTCTGTTTGTAAAGTGAAAATAAAAAAAAAATGTCTAACTACATATCGTTATCTATACGATACCTATAACGAAAATGATCTTAGATTTTTTTTTGTCTGTCTATCTGTCTGTCTGTTTGTTCCGGCTAATCTCTGAAATGGCTGGACCGATTTTGACGGGACTTTTATTGTCAGGTAGCTAATATAATAAGGAGTAACTTAGGCTACATTTATTTTAGAAAAATAAAGTTTTTGTTAAATTCCACGCGGACAAAGTCGCGAGTACAGCTAGTCAGTAATAAACTTGATATATATAATAAATAATACTTTTTTCATGATTGAAAAAATACTTTTTTCAACAAATTCCATCACCCAGGTTCATCAGGGATAATGTAAGATTCTAACGTTGAAAGATTTTTTCAAATATCTTCATTCATTTCAGAGCCTATTCAATGCAAATAATCAAATCATTCCTCTTTATAATATTAGTTTGGATAAAAATCTACGGGTCTGTAGGTGGCAATTATGAATGTCCCTAATAATGTATACTTTTTTTGGGTTTTTGTTTATAGTGAATAAACACAAAAATTAATGGACCGATTTTATTAATTAATGAATTCTTTCACCATTCGAATGGTGCATTGGCTTGGAGTAACAGAGGCTATATAATATATATTTGCCTAAAAAGGTTGAAATAGAAATGGAAAATAAAAACAACTGAAGATATTTAATTGAAAATTTATATTTTAGCGTCTCATTACAAACTCAAAATAATGGCGTGTAAGAATTTTGGGAAAACAGCGTATGGGGTAAAATAACGGATAAAATATTGTATGGAAAACCAATTCATCAATATTTAACTATTGGTTCGATTGGTCTCGAAATCGATATCTGAGACACCCTTTGTTCGAATAACCTAAATTCGGAGTCAGAACCGAAATTTGTGGCCGCCATTTTGAACTTTTTTGTTATTGATTCGCTTGATCTAGAATTCGATATCTGAGACCCTTTGTTCGAATAACCTAAATTCATAGTAGAAATTAAATGGGTACTTGACGGCCATCTTGAACTTTTTTATTCATATTAAACTATTTGTAGTAAACCACTATGATTTGTTTGTATATAATTTGCAGAATAAGTAGGTACAATATAAGAAAAAATAATTTTTTATTGTAAAAAAAGCGTGGGGTGCATGTTTTCAATAGATATAATTATTATTTTATCGACAGATATACGTAGAAGGATTATCATTTTGATAATATCTTAAAAAGCACCCCACGCTTTTTTTACAAGTAAAAATATTTTTTTCTTATATAGGGTACAATATTCTTAATTCAAATTTTTAAAAATTTATTTTCTATTTTCTAGTTGGATTTTCTATATAAAGCGTGTTTTTTAGTTTTTTTAAACTATTATTTATTTCTACTTTTTAGTAACATAATGCCATCTGTTAGTCAGTAGTAACATTTGACACTTGAAGAATACAATGTTAACGCCATCTAGCGATGAATAGTGCAAACATTCATTATTGACGTTATCACGCCATCTAGTGGTCAGTAGCAATGGTCATAAATTATAAAAATAATTAATCCTGGCGAATCTAATCAGGATAATCATATATTTTAATCGAATTATTGTATTGTCATCGGTCTTTGACAGGTGTGCAAAATTTGAATTAAATCTGTCCGTCTAAAGTGGGTCAAGTACGCGTCTTAAGGAATCGGTTACAAACATACAAACAAACTAACATATAAACCAACATACAAGTGAAGCTAATATAAAGCGTGTAAAAACTATTCGACGCGAACGTAATCGCAAAAGAAAGCTATATTTTATATTTATGTGTAATATAAACGTACATTCAAATAATAAGCCTTATTCAAATTTGACTATTCATATTTCATTCATATGGCATTTTGGTAGAAGATATAATCCGACGTGTATGTTGTCATTATATCTTTTGATTTTAATTAATGTCGTCGGAGTAGTAATAGGTGGATAATATAGGACAGAAGAATACCGATCTGGATTGGATAAGCAGTATAGAGAATAGCAGTCATGTTGAGTTCAAATAAAATATGGACTGGAATCTGTATCTGTGCCCGGGCGATGCTGGGCCGGGCCGCTACTGTTGTATAAACTACAACTTTAAAAATACTGGCATTATTTTAAATATTATGAAAACCTGCTTATTTAAAGTCAAAATTATAAAAATGCATTAAATTATTTTTCAAATCTTAGGTGTTCGTGAAGTTAGTGAAGTTACAAAAAAAAAACATTTTAATCTATAAAGAAGTACTTAATTATTGATTACGTCTAATAAATAGGTGTTGATTCATTGGCCAATTTGAACACACAAATGCGGATCTTGGTTTTGTGAAACTTATAAATGTCTTGTAATATTCGATACCCACGAAACAAGAATATCTCGATGCATCTCAGACTGGCCTTTCTCCTATCACCATGAATATTTTTTAATTTTTTTATTTTTTCTTGGTGTACGAAAAAGAAAATATAAATAAATAAGAATTACTGTGGGACCAAAATTATATACTATCCTGTAGTGTATAAACTTATATAGATCGATCGGACCACCTCTACAATTGAGAATCGAGAGTATTGAAAGTAAGGCCAAATTGGCCTCAGAGAAAAGATTCTTAAGAAGAAGAAGAAGAGAACACCAAGAGGTGTGCTCAACAGATCGAGGCGATATTTCACGTCAGGTCATCGTCTACAAAATAAAGCACAGGTTCGCCTCCATGGAATATTGCTCCCATCTTTGGGCAGGGGCACCCCAGTACCAGCGTCTTCTTTCGACCGCATTCAACGTCGGGCAATTCGAATCATCGACAACCAAGTTCTTTTCGACCGGCTTGATCTTTTGGCTTTTCGTACAGATATAGCTTCGCTCTGCATTCTGCTGCTCTGCATTTACCACAGAGACTGCTCTGAAGAATTGTTCGGACTTATCGCTGCTGCTTAGTTCCGGCACCGTACAACACGGCAAATCTCTAACTCACATCACCTTGGAGGTTGGAACTGCGCTACAGTTCTGATTTTAGTGTCACGCTGACCGCGCGCTGACCGTCAGCGCTGACAGTTGAAACGTATGAGCCTCTAAGGAGCGTTTTAGAATAACGCGTAGTTGTCAGCGCTGACCCCCGCCCGTAAGCTACGCGCTGAGCTGTCAGCGCCGTCAGTCAGCGCGCATTCAGCGTGACTCTAAAACCAGCCTAAATGTTAAACTCTATTGTTTACTGATAACTAAGCTACTGTATATAAAAAGAGAAATGTTCTAGAATAAATCAGTTTGATTGCAACCGCCATCCAGTACTATTAATTCAGGGTATTACCCATAACCATAGAGAATTTCATAAATATTGGCCCAATTGTTTAGCGTGATGAAGAAAAAACACACGACTTATCGATTTTTGAATATTAGTTGGACCAAACTTCTAGAAGCTGCTGTTAAAATTAATATATTTTGTATGGATCTTTTCATAGTAGTACGTTTTTATCAGGGGGAAAATGTACTCGTGACGCAACTCGTCGAATAGCAAGATTTCTCGGATTTTGCATACACACATTAACTTCACGCCTGTATCCCTGTAGGAATAGTCAGAGACTATGGATCTTAACTTTACTCCATTTCGACATATCAATCTGTTCATGCATTCTCGTCGGTTCATACAGAGTATATCCAAGCTGCGACCGCAAAGGCAAAGCCAGGTGGTACTAAACATATTGAACAATAAAATTTATTACCGTTGTATTTGCATGGTAAATACATAGTTTTTCGTAAAACAATAATGTTCCCCCTTTTATTTTTAAACATCCTATAGTACGCAACGGTTCCAATTATAATTTTACCAAAATCTATGTATTTACCACCTAAAAACAAAGATATATAAAACTTCACAAAAAAAAATTTTGGGTTTTTTTAGCCAAACTTTTAGCTGCATTGTGTTTGTAGTCATTAAAACTACAACCCAGCTGACCCAGCTTCGTTTTTGGTCCCAATCTTGATATGCCCTTTATAAATACGTCATGCCCCAGTACATCACGCAAAGCAATGTTATAGAGAAAGATAAAATCATTGATAACATGCTAGTCAAGTTTTTCTTCGAGTGTGATCAACCATCTCCAGATTCCATTGTAATTGTATTGGTAGCTAGCTTAAAGCAACATAATTAAGTGACTAAATACTTTTTTATTGCAGTGACGAGACGCAAAACGAGTACGCCGTTCGCCTGGTAAGCGATACAACCGCTCATGAGCAGTAGCAAAACCAAACAACACCTTGTATTACAAAGCAATGCAAGACTAAAAATATTTAAAGACTATTTAAAATGATATGAAGCAAAAATTAGCTAAAAAACAAATAAAGACATTTCTCCTACTAAAATTATAAAGGCGAACGGTTTTGTGTTTGTTACTTCTTCACGCTTAAACAACTGGATTTTTTTTTATGAAATTTAGTATAGAGGTACTCGTAGTTAACACCACGGATTAACACATAGGTTAACGAAAAATGTTGTATTCCAGTGAGTTGCACAAGGAATTCGGAATCTAGTAAAGAGATAGGATAGGAAAGAGTATAGGGCTGATGAAATGGGATAGGAGAGATAAGATTGCCTTGATTTAATGGACATAATGAGATGGGACCAAACGGTATGTAACTGGATGGAACGGTAAAGCAATAAAGAGGACAGCAGTCAGGTTGAGTTGAAACTTAAAACAGTATGCATAATAATACGTTTCTGTTATACTAGATAACTATCGCAGTCTATTTTCCAGTCTTAATTCCAATAACCAAAATCTGAAAGGGCTCAAACCAACAATTTCTTGAATGTACACCCGCTTCACTTGCTTTGGTGACTAATATGTAGACGGGAACCATCATAGAAATGGTGTCATTAAAGGACTTATTGAAGCCGAGCAGCTGTGTCATCAGTATAAAAAAAGAAAACAGTTCGTGTTGCTGAGGGAGTTGTTTGCGCCGTTTCTTCTTCACAGCTACAACACGTTCCGAAGCGGTGGTAGCAGAAATTAACGATTCGAAAGATCTTGTGAAAGACTGTTTGAATAAAGAACATTTTGATTTTGTATAAAAAACGATGACAATGATAAAAGATGATGATAAAAGCTAGTCAATCCGCCTAAGGTAACGAGTACTGGCAAAATCACACCAAAAATAAATAATTTAGGAATGCCTTTACTGATGGTAGGTACTCTCATATGTGAGAGGCCATCTGGGTGGGTACCACCGCAGTGTCTATTTCTCCCGTCAAACAGCAGTGTAAACGCACTGTTGTGTTTCGAGTTGAAGGGCATTGTAGCCAGAGTAACTACTGGACATATTGAGACTTAACATCTTATCTCTCAGTATGGCGAGCGCAGTGGAATGCCAAGCATTGCTTTGTAATTCAAGGTGTTGTTTGGTTTTTCTACTGTTCATGAGCGGTCGTATCGCTTACCATCAGGCGAACGGCATGCTCGTCTCGCCATTCACAGCAATAAAAAAAAAAAATAGGCCTATGCTCGGCAATGGCTAGTGGAATGGCGAATTTGATTGTGAGAAGAGATAATGGAATCGAATTTAAATGTTGCAAGCTGAATCTAGATACATTTTTTTCTCAACTATTTTTGAACTCACTTGTGACGATTAGCAAAAGTAATTACAAAATTAAAGATATCAAAACGTTTGGATAATTGGTGTTAAACGACATATTGTATAGGAGGTCAATGTAAATATCCAAAAAAAGTTCAATGTTTATTTAACAAATTAACAAATGAATTGGCGTTGATAATTTTGATAAAGTCTTTATAGTGCAATATATGCCTAAACTTCCCTATCAAATTGTATTTAACGGCCGCCTTTTCGAAGCATGGTCAGTGTTCATCCGAACCTCAAGTCAAAGTCGACGTCTTCCTTGGATATTTAATCGAGTGTCTCAAGTGGGAAATCAGAAAGAAAGGTAAATTTCTTTCCTAAATTCATTGACAAACATATCTCGTCTAGGCAGTGGATAGTGCATGAGATTTGAAAGGATCTATGATTTATATTTCATTGTTATCTCGATGTTTTTCATTTTAAGAATCCCTTTCATCTTAATGCATTAGTATTAGTTCTACTGTTTCTATTTAATAAACCTCTTCAGTTAGTATATCTTGCTAACTTGTGCCGATGTCTCTTGTATTAATAGACGATCAAATCATTTTAGTCAGCCGCAGAGCCAATGTTACCTAAGCTCTTGATCAAATTATCATTTTCAATATTCATGACCATACCACTTCATGTAAGAGCGTATAATCCTAGTTTACCGAGCTAAACTGGATCAATGCAGCTTAATGGAAGCAAATGTGGGTGAATTATTGTGAATTTTCTGGTAACTCTGATTTAAAACCGACCGGACAATACGTCATAATTTTTATGATCTGTTGATAGTAATTTGTTAGATAATATTATTAAACTTGTTGATAGTTCTTAATTTAAATAATTATTTTTTTACATTCACAAACGTCACGCCTGCGTCCCATAGCGTTGTTCGAGTTGGTTGCTATAGGTTCGAAGAAATCGACCCATACCGACTCTTCCATCCATCCACAATATGTAGCTAATTTTGTAGCATCCATCCTCTTTACATCACTAGAACATCATTACAATCCTTTCTCAGTACCTGCCACATCCTCTTTTACTCCACACAGTGCCTTCATCACTATATTCCGCACTCTATTACACACTCTCACGTTTTTAATAATTGTACTATTGTTTAGATCAAGATGTTTTGGGCGTGCGACCCCGCTCTAACCACGAACATCGTGAACAGCTACCAAGTGGCTGGTCCGGTGTTCGCCCAGGCTCTCACTTCCTTCTTCGCCGCGCAGTGTGCCGTTGCCGGCGACCATCTCTGGCCCGCTGATGCTACCGAGAAAGTTCTCGAAGGTAATAAGAAAAAAGAAACAGACAGCATTATGATACTATATATATTTTAAGCAGGTTTTGTGTTCTACAAAATTAACGTCACTTTTAAAAGTAATTATAAAATGTTGAGTAGAATCATGTCTGTTAACTATGTGCGTGTAAGGTTCCACATATTCCTGACAGTTTGCTAAATTTATTGTAAAACATGTTATATGAATTAAATTAAGAATAAACCGTATATAGTTTGTTGTGACAATGCTTTAATTCTTTTTACAGACCCAAACTATGACTTTGTGGTGGTTGGTGCCGGATCTGCTGGTTCAGCAGCCGCCAATCGTCTTAGTGAAATTAATGGCTGGAAAGTTCTGCTTGTAGAGGCCGGTGGCAACCCTACTCTTGCTACTGAGGTAAGGATCCTAACTGAGTAGAGAGATTATTCTAAAGTAGTGCTTGAGGAAAAAAAACTAAGAGATGATGTTTTTATACAGATTCCCCAACCCTACTACAGCAACATGGGAACTAACGAGGACTGGTCGTACAAGACTGAACCGCAAGAAGGTGCTTGCCGTGCTTACAAGAGCAAGGGTTGCGCTTGGCCTCGTGGTAAGGTACTTGGAGGCAGCAGCAGTATCAATCTTATGTTCTACGTGAGAGGCAACAAGGCTGACTATGACGAATGGGCTGCCGACGGCAACGATGGCTGGAGTTTCGAGGACGTCCTCCCATACTTCAAGAAAAGTGAGAACTTCTTGGGAGACTTCGACGCAGAAGCCAAGAAATACCACAGCACCGGTGGTTACCTTAAAGTTTCTTATGACAAAAACATGCACAAGATTGAAGATATGATCATCAGAGCTGCCGTTGAATTGGGACTGAAGAATTTGACTGACGTCAACGGAGACAGCCAAATCGGTGTGATGAAATCACTTACAACGACTGTTGGTGGTACCAGATTCAGTACTGCGAGAGCTTTCTTGGCGCCAATCAAGGACAGGAAGAACTTCCACGTCATCAAGAACACTATTGCTACCAAGATCTTATTCAAACCCGGCACCAACATTGTTACCGGAGTTCTGTTGAACAAAAATGGACAAGATATCGCTGTGAATGTCAGGAAGGAAGTTATCGTTTCCGCTGGAGCTATCAACTCGCCACAACTGTTGTTGCTCTCTGGTATTGGACCTCGCAAACACTTGGAAGACATGAACATCGAAGTTAAAGCTGATTTGCCAGTCGGTGAGAACCTGCAAGACCACTTGTTTGTTCCCATTTTCTACACCGCTGACGGAGACAACAAGGACGTCTCTCTGCCAAACATCATCAACACTTTCATTGAATACTTCTTGCAAAACACTGGCGATCTGATCGACACCAGCCCACACAGAGTCATCGCTTTCGAAAACACCACGGACCCCAACTCGCCCGCGTCCGACATGCAATACCACTACCTTATCTTCCCACCGAAGTCCTACAACTTGCTCGACATGTTCCGCAAGCACGGACTCAGTGACGAGGTTCACGACAAATTCCGCAAAATGAACGAGAACAAATACACCATGTTGGTATACAACACTCTGTTGAAGCCTAAATCTGCTGGTACCCTGCTTTTGAGGAGCAAGAACCCATTCGACAAGCCTCTGCTGTACGCTGACTACTACAAGGACATCGAAGACTTGTACACCGTCATCAGAGCTTTCAGACAACACAGCTTGAAACTCGGCGAGACCAAGGCCTTCAAGGAAGGTGGCTGGAAACTGGAATGGATCGAGCTTGACGCTTGCAAGGGACTAGACAAGAACAGCGATGAGTTCTTGGAGTGCATCGCCAGGGAGCTCACCTTCTCTCTCTACCACCCGACCAGTACCGTCAAGATGGGAGCTGACGGCGACCCTACCTCTGTGGTGGACACCCAACTGAGAGTGCGCAACGTTACTGGCTTGAGGGTTATGGATGCTAGTATCATGCCTTCAGTCATCAGAGGAAACACCAACGCTCCTTCCATCATGATTGGTGAGAAAGGTGCTGATATGGTGAAGAAATTCTGGCTCAACCAACACACTGAGCTGTAAATTAAGAGAAGAAGACTAAAAGTGAAGTGATATTGTAGGTGCTATAAAATATTATTCAAATGTACGGGTTGCGTAGCGTTTTATTTCTGTGTACATACTGATGTATTTATAAAGATTGTTGATTGTGAATAAACTTTGTTACATTTAATATTTGCTTTTATATTTACTACTCAATACATGCAATACTCACTGACACGATATCATTATTAAGATACAAATAATAATAATAACCATACATACTACTACGCAACACATATTATTGTAACATTAATAATTATCCCTCTAAATTGTAGCGAGAATTTATTCGTGAGGCTAGTGAAATAAAAAAAAACAAATATTAAGAAATTAAAGGTGGTTGGAAGCTTACACAAGCGTGGGATCCAATTCTACAAATTAAATTAAATTGGACCCCAAAAGACCAGCTGCCAGACCTTAAGACACAGTGAGCTACTTCTGCGTAGACCAGATCGCAAAATAAACCTACTTTTTAAATTATTTTGTTAATTCTATAATTGTCTAGGTACAATTATTTAAGAGTAGTTATATCAGTCAATCATACGATGACTGGTTACCTCAGTCCACCACTTGACCACGAAAGCTGTTAAGGTTGACTGGTAGAATATGCGATTAAGTCCGCCTGTACTATGTAATTGTACAAGGTATAAAAATAAATAAACAAATAAAGTAATCGAAACGTACACACAGGGAGTTAAGGAAATTCTTCTGAAAACCGATGGATGGAGGATAGCACTATACCTTTGAGGAAGGATCAGAAAAAAAAATCAATCCTAACTTATTTTTATTACAATGTTTTATTTACATTATTCACTGTTAGAACACCTAAATAAAATACTAATATCGCAACAATATAAATCCTTTGGCAAAGAAAAATTAAATAACAAAATCATAAATTACGTAGCATGAGTAATGCCAATAAAAGGTCTTGAAAATGTTTTTTTTTTTTGCCGCCGAGGTCGGTTTTTCTGACTCATCAAATGTTTTTATTAGTTCACTATCCAATCTTTGTTTTCGTTACAAATGTATTTTTTAAGGTGTTTGAGAATAAACAATATTATTTAGCTTTGTATGTTCCGTCTCACGATGTGATAGGGCGAGCCTATTACTATATCAGGCACAAATCCCTGACTGGCTGATAAAAAATTATAGAAAAATCCTGTATCATTTTGCCCGACCGGGATTCGAACACGAGACCTCAGCTTTGCTATCATACCGTTGTAAAATAGTATCAAGACTCCGCATTAAAAAATATTGAGTTCACCCACACCATTGTTTTTCTTTTCGATTTTTTCTCATCCAGTCATTAAGACAATATAAACAGAAGACTGTACTGAAAAAACGAAAACAACAAGCAATAATGTGCTCATTTGCCTTCATTAACAAGCACATTAATGGTAAAACAATGAGGTATGATTATATTATACTTGCCACATCAATTGTCAGTGTAATGATGATTACTAACTCGATTGTAGCTTTTACTTAAACAATAGCCATTTATATTTCAACTAGCGGCCCGGCCCAGCTTCGCCCGGGTACAAATAGATTTCTGTACAATAATATGTACGTATTATACATATAAACCTTCCTCTTGAATCACTCTATCTATTAAAAAAACCGCATCAAAATCCGTTGCGTAGTTTTAAAGATTTAAGCATACATAGAGACATAGGGTCAGAGAAAGCGACTTTGTTTTATACTATGTAGTGATTAGCTATAGTATACATTATACAACATCAATCATGTATGTCAGCATTCAACTTTTATTTTAACCGACTTCATTAGCGTCATAAGCAAAAATGTGACTATGATGGGTTTTCACCACAGTTTTCACCATCCCTGAGGTATTTTTTATCTCATCACAAACTTTAGCTCATGCAATGCGCTATAAAAAATATCCTCACATTTTCAGATAGATTTAATATTAGAAATCTATTTTAGTTAAAAAGAAAGTGAAAGGCGGTGGAGGCACAGATTAAATATATGGGTATTGATATTTTTTCTGAAATCGGTACAGCACACGCAAATTTAAAGAGCCTTATGATTTTATTACTGTAAATACTCCCTGTATGTTAATTTTTAATGACTGTCGCAATCCGCAATGCATTAGTTCTTTCAAACGTGGATAGATGTCACTACAATACGTGAAACTTTAGTTCATAAAATACACTCAGTCATATACATAGTCCTGACCCCTCACTAAGATCGAATCTTGTGTTGTGGGTATCAGAAACTACGAGAGATATTCAGGTCACACAAACACCCAGACCCGTGACAAATATTTGTGGACCCCACAAACATTACATTTTAACAGCCTCCGTGGCGCAGTTGGTTAGACGCCGCCTATGAAACAATAGGCCGCGGGTTCGATCCCCGCACCGAGAGAAATGTTTGTGCGGCCCACAAATATTTCTTCCGGGTCTAGGTGTTTGTGAGACCGAAAAGTCTCTCGTAGTTCCTGATACCCACGACGCAAGACTTGATCTTAGTGTGGGATCAGGACTATGTATGTGACTGTTGGATATTATTTATTTATTTATTACTTACCAGCACTTACCATCGGGGGGGTTACTCTGTACTCCGACACGACAACGTATCTTCGAACATTGCACGGAAATCTGTATGGATATGCCTAAATACTTTGCAAAATGTTCGAACCCTGTATAGGTACGTCGTAATCTTAGACTGAGTTCCAAGTTAATGATAAGTTTCATAGAGAATAATATGGATTTTTTGGAAGTGGACAACTTTAATCTTATATGTTATAGCTATAAAAAAAAAATAACAACATAAGAAGTTTACGACAGCAATTGAAATAAAACTAATTTGTTCACGGATTTTATCGCGGGTTTGGTAAACAAACTTTGTTGGATTTTTCATTTGAAATTCAATCAATTAATATTACAAAAAAATGTTTTATTTCAATGTGTAACATTCGCGTAAGTATAAAATATTATTATATTATGAATAAAATTATCCACGGCCATCACAGACGCGACTGCCAAACTGGTGATAGCGAGTTCTTTCCTATATAGTGTACTAGCGGCCCGGCCCAGCTTCGCCCGGGTACAAATAGATTTCTGTACAATCCCATGTACGTATTATACATATAAACCTTCCTCTTGAATCACTCTATCTATTAAAAAAACCGCATCAAAATCCGTTGCATGGTTTTAAAGATTTAAGCATACAAAGGGACATAGGGACAGAGAAAGCGACTTTGTTTTATACTATGTAGTGATTATCTATGGCGAGTTCGCACCCTAGCTTACACCTTTGATTTATTCCATATTTGCATCGATAGTTATATACTTCGCACTATAACGGCAAAGGGAATTGAACGCTATAAAACCCGCATATGATAGAGATCATACATGCATACATACATAAATAACATAAACTCACGCCTTTTTTCCCAGAAGGGGTAGGCAGAGGTGCCAGGACACCCAACATTTCGCCTTGTATGTTCCGTCCCACAATGTGATATTTGGCGAGCCTATCGCCATATCGGGCACAAAGTCCTGACTCTGGGCTGATAATGAATAGAAAAATCCAATATCACTTCGTCCAACTCGGGATTCGAACCCGAGACCTCAGCTGTGTAACCTTAGTACAACTACGCTACTGAGGCAGTCGAAAGAGATCATAATAAGCTTTATTGTAGTACCCTAACATTAGTTATTTTGGATAGATGAACGTAGATTATAGTCACGTAACAGGAGCGATTCATCGAGTAATTTTAGTATCTATCTTCTATTGGGGTGTGGTGAATATTGGAACTACAAATAAAATTTTAAAAATATCTATATAACACATTATTTGAGATTTGTTTTCATAATTTAAGCAACACGCATTTAACAATATTGTCATGTTCAAAATAATTATTATGAAGAGAGTAAAACTATTCATAATATTTTGACAACTTGACAACAACGCATTCGGGCGTCAACAGATCATAATTTAATTTAAAATTACTTTTTTTCAATTTATCGATTCTTTTGTACAATTATTAGTTTCGTATTTATATAGGAATTATCTGTAAAAGCAATTCCAAAAAATTATTAAAATCCTTATTGTATGCTAATATTCATCTGTCCTCTTTGACAATATCAATAAAATAAAATAAAACATCCCACTAAGCACACAATTTAGATTACCAACCAATGGTCATTAAGTGGACAGATTAATCGTCTTATTATAATGTAATTTTTCCATTAAGAAACATTAGCATTATATACGTGGCCTGACGATAACTCAGCTCTCTTTGAAGGTCAGAGCACTAAAAAGTAAAAACCTTATTAAGGGACAGTTTTAAAAATAATTTAGATATCGAATATTTTGTCTTCGCTAAAACTGAATTCAAAAGTCTCTCGGAAGGGACAAAACAATAGATGACTACATAGAAACATAAATTCACGCCTTTTTCCCAGAAGAGGTACGCAGATGTGCTACCAAGACACCCACATTTCGCCTACTATGTTCCGTCCCAAGATCTGTTAAGCCGCACCAAATACACCCGACTCGCCGCATTATGTTGGCAACTTGTTGCTGGCGGGCTAGTTAACGACTTCACTCAAGACGTTGTTGAATGTCTCCGGCCAACTGAGTTGAGACCTTGCGTCGCCGATATGTCGGCAACATGTCGGCAGGTAACATAAACAGGCGGTTGGTGTCCACATGGTTACTGCATAGGCCGCCGCGCCGGGTTGTATCGGGTGCCCTTGCGGCAGCTTTGTGTCTGTAGTGCTCCTTATTTCGGCTCGAAGACTTTACATACTAAATATAACTTCCACACACATCGCAAAGTCTGAAGACGATAGTATTCAATGAGTGAGTCCTACCCGTGATGACATACGGTGCCGAGTCGTGGACACTGACGGTGAGATTGGTTTATCAATTCAAAGTCGCTCAACGAGCTATGAAGCGGGCTATGCTCGGTGTTTCCCTGAAGGATAGAATCAGAAATGACAGAGAACCAAGGTAATCAACATAACCCAATGGATCAGCTAGTTATAGTGGAAGTGGGCTGGTCACATTTATCGGAGAACCCATAAACGTTGGGGTAGTGTCTCGAGTAGAGACCACGCTTCGGCAAGGGTAGTATAGGACGCTCTCCAATCAGGTGGAGTGACG
Source organism: Hyles lineata (assembly GCA_030180105.1). Classification (NCBI taxonomy): domain Eukaryota; kingdom Metazoa; phylum Arthropoda; class Insecta; order Lepidoptera; family Sphingidae; genus Hyles; species Hyles lineata. The sequence continues at coordinate 4,995,469 of JARJEE010000027.1, read as the reverse complement.
ATATTCGAAAGATGGCTGGCAGCGGTTGGAGACGATGGGCTGAAGATCAAACATAGTGGCGTGCCATAGGAGAGGCCTATGTCCGGCAATGGACCCAGATGGGCTGATGATAATGATTAACTGTCTATTCACAGCGTTGTTGTCAATGAAATATCTTAACATTAAAATTTTATCTAAGTCTATTTTATTTTCAATATATTATGTAATGCTTACGCTACTTACATACTTACGGATGTGCACGATAAAGTTTTATTGTTACTATCTGCTGTGTAAACAATAAATTAATGGTGAAAATAACTCATTATCACAATGCGTATTCAAACGAAACTGTAAGACGAAAACGAAAAATACAAAGAGCTATTATTTTTATTTTATTTTATTTATTTATTTCAACACTAAAATAATAATAAAATGTTTGTTAGCTCTTAAACTGCTTTAAAATTATGTACCTTAAAATACATTTTAAGCCATGAGTACTTATGTACGTATACGTGAGTTTATACTCACGTCTTTTTCCCAGAACGGAAAATACCAGGCCACTGTTGTTTTGCGCATTTGTACCTCGGTGTTATTTCAAAGGTGAGGTCTCGGATTCGATTATCGGGTCGGGCAAAGTGATACTGATTTTTTCTATTCAATATCAGCCCCGAGTTATGAATTTGTGCTCGATATTGCCATAGGCCCATATATAGAAAGTACAAGGCGAAATGTGGGTTGCAATTCCCGTTGCATCTCTGCGTACCCCTTTTGGGAAACAGCCATGAGATTCTATATGTATGTAGTTATACACACATTTTGAATTTTTATATCCTCAAAAAATATAAAATTAAAACATGTTAATGCGCTCAATATAAATTTTATACGCCTTAAAAGGTAAAACATGTAGCTACTGTATCTTTATCAAACATCAGCCCTATATTTAATTCCACAAGTTTATTTATTTATTAATTTATATTTATTTATGTATATTTTTACTGCACATGCATTTTTACACCAAAAGAAAAACAAAAACAATTGCAGCTATATTTGACAGCCTCCGTGGCGGGGTTGGTTTGACGCACTCCGTGAATCGAGAGGCCGCGGGTTCGATCCCCGCACCGAGAGAATGTTTGTGTGGCTCACAAATATTTCTTTTGGGTCTGGGTGTTTGTGAAAAAGTCTGTCGCAGTTCCTGATATCCACGACACAAGACTCGATCTTAGTGTTTGGTTAGGACTATGTATGTGACTGTTGGGTGTTATTTATTTGTATATAAAGTAAGTACACTGAACGGCCTTATTGCACTAGGCAATCTTTTACAAGTTATAAATCAGTAACCCGTAAGATCAAATTTAACCGCATCTAACGTTCCAACTTACATCGTATTATAGAAAACCGTTTGAGAGGGGATAATTACAAAAACCGCTACTCGGCAGCGTTCTAATGCATTTGCTTTCATTGCCGTTAGCCACGCGTTTCTTTTGCTATAAAAATTAAAAAAAAAATATTTCAGATAAAAAAAGTAAGGCTCGATTATACCAAAAATTTTGACCATAATTATAGCTATATCAAATCCATATGCATGCATATGATATGTATTTGCGAGGGTGACGTCTACAAAGTTAAATTTATAGTAATATTAATTGCAACTGGGCTTAGGGTTAAGGTGTAGAGCTATTTCAAAGTGTACAAGTTTATTAAACGCGTGGTTGAGTGACAATTCAGTTCGCGTTGTGGTCGTGCGTACGCGGTCAGTGCTTATCGTGATCACAGGGGTTTTGCACGTTACAGTGTTGTGTTCGATTCTTTATCAGTGCCTGAATAAACGGTAAGATTATTGTAAATTAATATTTTTAAGAAATTAGATTATATAGAGAATTGGACTATGTGGCCCAACCACTCTCAATCGTCGATTGTAGAGTAGGCCCGTGCCCCGCAGTGGGACGTATATGGGCTGATACAGACAGACAGAAGAAATTAGAAGTTTTTAATATATTGTGTTTCAGTTAGAATATTCAATTAAATTAAGTTGTGTTTTTTTAAGTCTACTTAAAGTGCTTATTATTGTGAATTAATTCATCTAGTGCAAAAAACTATACTTCCAGTGAAAATTATGTTTACAGATTTTATTTACAATAATGCAACATTTTATCTTTATTTAGTATTAATTAGGTCTGTTTTACCGCTATATCTATTGATGCCAGCAGATGCAGACTTCACATACATGCAGATAAACAATATTTAGGATATACCGGGTATATCAAGACTGCTACTGAAATCGAAGCCGGGTGGTAGTTTTAGTGATAATAACAACTCAACTAAAATTTTTGAAAAGAAACGCGTCAATTTTTTTATATTTTTTTAAATATCGTCATTTTTGGGTGGTAAATCCATAGTTTTTGCTAAAGTAATAATTTAAACTCTTTTATACTACTTACAGTCTTTATCAATAAAAGAGTATACACTATAATTCTAGCAAAACAATGTATTTACCACCCAAATACGACCATATAAAAAATAAAAAAAGTCGCTTTTTTTTCCAACATTTTCTGTTGCATTGTGTCTGAAGTCGCTTAAACTACCACCCGGCTTCGTTTTCAGTAGCAGTCTTGATATACCCGGTATTTATACACGACTCATACTTTTAAACCGCTTCTTACATATTTATTTTCGTGATGAAAGTGTTAAGCTATTATATTTGCATTCTATTTAAACACAATCTATTTACAATCTACTATTGCATTGAAAAGGTAATGTAAATTGACGCAATACTAACTATGTGTATATAGATGTATTTATTCATTTATACTACGAATAGGTACATATTAATCATTCTGTATTCTGTATCAGCCCATATACGTCCCACTGTAGGGTACAGGCCTCCTCCCCAATCGAGAGTACGATTGAGAGAGGTTAGGCCATATAATCTACCACGCAAGCCTAGTGCGGGTTGGCAAACTTACACACCATACATTTACATATCTATGTAAATGTTTTATATTTACATAAATAAACATTAGCAGAATCAGAACACACAAACAACTTCAAATGTTTATTAACTGATAAACAGTTAAAATATAAACAATAGGATAAGCTTTATTCAATAACAGCGATAGCGGCATATTTATTATATAATACATGTATATAATTTGTTAATTCATTTATATTTTAAAGTTCATTTAAGTTTTCGATTTAAGAGATCGCGTACGACTTTTCGTCCGACACGTAAATAGGCTCGCCATATAAGGATAAAAAATACACCCAACAAACACATTCATAGTCCTGACCCGGTACTAAGATCGAGACTTTTCGGTCTCACAAAACCCAGACGCGATACAAATAAACCACAGGGATCACGCAAATATTTGTATCGGTGCGGGGATCGAACCCGAGGCCGCTCGTTTCACAGCCGACGTCTAACTTCTGTGGGCTAACCAATTACGCCACGAAGGCTGTCTAAAAATATATATATTTTTTATTTCTATGAATGGCGAGACGAGCATGCCGTTCGCCTGATGGTAAGCAATACGACCGCTCATGAACAGTAACAAAACCAAACAACACCTTGAATTACTAAGCAATGCTTGGCATTCCACTGCGCTCGCCATCCTGAGACATAAGATGTTAAGTCTCAATATGTCCAGTAGTTACTCTGGCTACAATGCCCTTCAACCCGAAACACAACAGTGCGTTTACACTACTGTTTGGCGGGAGAAATAGACACTGCGGTGGTACCCACCCAGATGGCCTCTCACATATGAGAGACCTACCACCGGTAAATATACATCGATATTACATATATTCATGACATGTATCCAGACATTAATTTGTCTAAATGTGTATAGAACTAGTTGCGCTTCTGTCTACCCGTGGGTATACAGGCGCTAGCTTTTTTGTATGTTTGTATTTTTTTTACTATATGAGGATACTACGTCCAAAAGAACTATTTTGGCAAACTTAATTTCGGTGAAAAGACGAGTTGGATGCATTCGAGCCAAAATGGCAAGAGCTCGCCGAGGTCAAGGTCAAGTGGAGTAAAGGGGGGCCTTTGCCCAGCAGTGTAACACATTATAGGCCAATAAAAAAAATCCGGTATCACAGAATCCAATCATTAGAATTAATTCAATTCCGCCTCTATCTCTCATTCTCTCTTCGGCCACAGGAAGTCCACTGTTGAAAATAGGCGTCGCCAAGGTTTTGTTGCGACCTGTCGGAAGCGGCGTGTAACTAGCGACTTCCCACCACCAGTTCAGATAGGAAGTATTTCCACCTTGTGAGAATATGTCATTTACTTCCTTTATATCAGTATTTTGTCAGACCAACTCGACCATCGAACCGTTGCATACTTACAAGTTTTTTTTTGTACACGTAGAAGGCCATAAGTTAAGATTACATACATACATAAACTCACGCCATTTTCCCAAAAAGTATAGGCAGAGGTGGTATCACCCACGTTCGCGTCGTATGATACCACCATGTGATAGGGGACGAGCCTATCGCAATATCGGGCACAAATAACTCCAGGCTGATATTGGATAGAATACAAATAACACTTTGCCCGACCCGAGATTCGAACCTGACACCTCAGCTTTGCAATCATACTAAAGTGCAACTGCGCCACAGAGTCAGTCGAGTTTAAATCAGTACGTACCAATAAGTACCAGTAGTAGATAACTAGCCTATTAAATACTATTAATAAATATACCACACCATCGCACATTGTTTACGGAAAAAGACGTCACATTCATTATGTATAATATATATTTAACCAACGTCTACATGTTATTGGTTAAAATTACAGAAGGTTATGAAAGATACAAAAATTAAAATACTGATATAACTAATTGGAAATTTCGCGTTTGCCAAGCACGCTCTCTAATAACGACATCACGTCGAAAAATAAAAAAGGAGAGTTGCGCATCTATTTCAGTCCGTCCTGACCCTAGACTAAGATCAAAGCTAAGTTCGAGTCTTATGTCGTGGGTATCAGGAACTACGAGAGACTTTTCGGTCTCACAAACACCCAGACCGAACACCAGACCCGGAACAAATACCTGTGATTCACACAAATATTTGTTTCGGTGCGAGGATCAAACCCACGGCCTCTCGTTTCACAGCCGGGCGGCGTCTAACCAACTGCGCCACAGACTATCAAATACAATTATTTTTTCCAATTCTTTACCTAGCGCCGTGTGGGTGATAAATTCATGAGTTTTCCTAAAATAATAATGTGTGTGGGGTAAATTTATTTTTAGTATTTTTTTTTAGACATTTGTAGTCCAGTACTTACAACAATCGGCGGTCTTACTGCTACCGGCGATTAGTTCCAGAAACCTTCAGATTGGATTGAATAAGAGCACGGAAGAAATGGTTAATACTTATACAAAAAAATCTATAAATATACAAAAGGCATGCCGGGCCGATGGCTTTGTTGTGTAGTGCGCCTTATTATCACGTCTTGAGACAAAAATAAGCTTTGCGAACAATGGTACTAGTGCCTCTGATAACACGAAAATTGAAAATGGATCCATTAAAATGTTCAACATCATTTAGATTCAGTCATTTTTTTTTATCTACCAACCGGTTCGGAAAGCGGTTTTCACTAGAGAAGAACGGACAAGAAAATCTAGTGGTACTCTTTTGAAAACCAGTTTACAATTTAGTGATTACTACAAAATTTAACAAGTTGGTTTAAATCAGAGCGGTTCATTAATAATTTGTTGTATATTTACAATAAATATTTTTGATACGAATATTTACGTTATATTTAATATTGCTGAATGAAGCGAATGCGGCCGGAACGAAGTATCAGTATGCCTACTCTGTTTTGCCACTGCAATGAATAATTGCGCGCGATTCTTTTCTTTCGAATCCTTTTCGCGAGTATTGTAATGAGATTATATATATGCATGTGTCTAAATATACAATACCATACACGTCATCAGACAAAATAGGCCTAGTAATGACAAGGGACCTCACAAAGCAAACATCGACATAAAATTTAATGTCTCAGGCCTGATCATCATACGTGTATTTGCTTCGTTAACAAGTCGTTTACATTCAAGGATCGCGACAAGACAATGTCCAAGAAACGTTGTAACAAGACGTCGTCGGATGAATTTACGGTGGCAGATATAGATAAAGTATTGATACAAACGGATTACTAATTAGAGTGAATAAAGGGTAGCATAATTGGCTGAGGCTGGAGTGACAGATTGACGAGAGCGGGTCCACTGGTATTTTTGAAGTACCACTTAAAATTCGAAGGTAAATACCGTGAGGAATTTTTTTAGCTTGTTTTCGAAAATTATTTTAAAGTATTTTGATGTCAAAGTACACACACCTATGACGGCCTCCGTGAGGGTCGCGGGTTCGATGCCCACACCGAGATAAAGTTTGTGAAGTCCACCGATATTGTCTGGGGCCTGGATGTTTTTGAGACCGAAAAGTCTCACGTAATTTCCAATACCCACGACATTAGACTTTATTGATATTAATGTGGGGTCAGGATTATATAATTTGTATGTGACAATTGGGTGAATTTACAAACATTAAACCATTATATTGAACTAAGGAGAATTTACAGAGATACATTAATTTTCAGACATGAATAAAAGGGCAACAAGTTAAAGTTTCTTGCTCGTTCTTCTTTGGCGAAAACAGCGTTGTGATCCAGGTGGTAGAGAAAAAAAGTGACTGAATCTAAATTATGTACATCATTTTAAAGATTAAATTATGTATTAATTTCATTTCAAGGTATAAATCTGTCTTAATCGTAGACGGCGTGATTCAAAGAACTTAAAATTAAAATTACAATATTCGATAACTTCCACTTACCAAAGATATCCGTCGGACTTAAAAAAACATTAAGGGCCAGTTTTGCCAGTTCTTGATAAAGTCCTAGATAGCACTGGATAGATAGATCTGGCACTCATCTGTCAGATAAAATACCAAATTCAACCCTTTTGCAACCGAGATTTATATATTATCTGAGAGATAAGTACCAGATAGATAACTAGGACTTTATCAAGACCTGGTGAAACTGGCACTTAATGTTGTTTTTACAGTCCAGCGTCTTAAAATTAAAGAACAAATTCTCGCCTTAAATTTTACTATACCATAAATCCTGGCATTTTATGGTTAAAAACAGGTATTCCTCGCGTTTGTAAAAAGCCGCACTAATTTAGTGGAAGTGCTAATCTTGGCCGTAATTGAAATAATTAAACAACATTACTAGTGCAGAATATGTTGTAAGCAAATGAAATAAAAAATATAACTTAATTATTGGACTATATGGCCTAACCACTCTCAATCGTACTGTCGATTGTAGAGTAGGCCCGTGCCTTGCAGTGGGACGTATATGAGCTGATACAGATACAGAGAACTTAATTATTTACAATAAAAATCGCCGTATTTCATGAGGCGCTTTTTATAATAAAAATAACTTAATATAAAATAATTGTTATTATTATATTAACTGCTTGTTAAATACTAGAAAATGATACTAATATTAGAATTTATTAATTAACTGAAATAAGTCTAGAAGCCCTGACCTATTCTAATTGTATATATGTACATAATATACTTGATATTTCATATATTATTACACCAGTATAAAGTACATTACGTAAAGCTTGCCATTCACTGAATATACTTCAGATAACAATATGTTATCTATATAGTATATACAAACACTTTATTTCAATATAAATCCTTCAGACGTGACTAGTCTAGGTAGAATTCTGTAGTCTCTTTATTTCAGCTACATTTAACTGTATCCCATATACGTACCACTGCAGGGCACGGGCTTTCTTACAATCGACAATACGATTGAAAGTATATATAGTCCACCACGCTGTCCTGTTGCGAGTTGGCGGACATTACATACTATAGAAATTCTTATAAATCGCATGCTCGTCTGGTCATTCATTGTAATAAAGAAAAAAAACTCTAGCTGATTAAAACTCAAATCTGCAAGTTCTTTGATATTTCTGCGGTCCTACAACAGTAGGTATGGTCGTAGTGGGTTTTGAAGGGCATTGGAGTAACGGAGATTAATTAAAAGACTTAGCGCCTGTCTTGGGATCACAAGCTTATAAAACTGGATTATTGTATTTATTTACATTCATAAAACGCGGTAATAAACTACACGAGCTGAAGTGTTTTTTAACCCTTTTAATTAATATCACCAGTCAAAGCTACCTTAGGTACTAGGAGTCATAAACAACATACAATTTGACGCCAAGGATAATGAATCTCGATTTTTCATATCTCATACAATTTAAGATCATACGAATATTTGAATTTGAAGTTCCATCACCCATGATTGCTAGCTTACGACCATCAATTACATAAATATAAACATAATAACTATTACAGGAAAATAGGTTATGATAATTATAATTATCATCAATTATTTTAAAATAGTTATATGCATGTATGATTTCAATAGTGAACGCTTTACTTATACAACATGGTGGTACCACCGCAATGTATATTTTCCTGTCAAATAGTAGTGTAAATGGACTGTTATGATTTAAGCTCTTATGCCTTAGGATCGCGAACGTAGTGGAATACCAAGCATTGCTTTGCAATTCGTGGTGCCGTTTGGTTTTGCAAATGTCCATAGGCTTGAGCGGTCCTTTCGCTTACTTTCAGGAGAATGTTATGCTGAGTGCACATTTGAGTGTTTACTTGCATGCTTTTTATGGAAATGTTATATTTTAACATTAAGAATGAATAGATGGAATAATTTCAGCTAAATTAGTCTATAAACACTGATATAATTAACTTGAAATAACACATTTAAAATATTTTTATTTTGAAACTTACGGTACCCTAGTTGTGCTTTATCATAAGTAAATAAAACTAAAGCAAACCTTTCAACATGTTTACATATTTAAAATTCCCGAAAAGACTCAAACGCCTTTTGAGAGTACATATAATATACACCGCACTATTAGAAATATTAATATGTCAGTAATTTAACAACCAATTTTGATGCCGTTTTTGAATTTACGTTTTTTATATGCGATATTTTTTAGGAACCTATTAATAGTGCTCACAATTATACCTTTAACACATCTCTATTATAACATCAATTTTGCTAATCTTACTAGCATTGATGTGTTACTGCCTAACCTTACTTGCCCCTTAAATTATTATCTATTACAAACGTGACACAATTATAATAATTATATTATTGTTGGTGTGAGGACCAGTTAGTCATACCAGGGAACGCTTGCGTAATGATAATAATAGGTTACATAATTGCTGTATATATATAAGCATGATTATATGGACACACATGGGTGCAAATTTCGTGAAGCCAAATACATGAAGATTTCTCGTCAGTTTTGGTACAGTCATGAAGTTTTCTATTTGGACAAAATCTATCTAAAGTTTTACAAGAATATGCTGACAGAAATCGCAAAAAATTGCCAAGAAACGGCGAAGTGCGATTAAATTAAACATCGTTATAAGAAGTAAACTAAGGTTCCTTTGGACTTCATACGAAGTTTACATACTAGCAACATTAATTTAATTATATTTTTGTTTTTATATTTTTTTAATGTAGTGGGCAAACTAGCATGTGGTTCACCTGATGGTAAGAGATCACTGCCGCCCATGATCATCTGCAATACCATAGGGCATAGAGATGCATTCATAGTCTTAAAGGTAGGAATACACTGTTTTTTAAGGTCACCAGGTCGTATTTTTCCGAAAATGATGTTGGCAATTAGATTGATTTGTAGTGCGTGGAAGAAAATATCCAGTGAAAGGTATTGTGGTCGATTTCCAACCTTCGATGTGACGAGGATGGTATTTGGAGGTTTGCTGCTTCGTATGGTGATGGAACTCAGCAGCAGGGATAACTCCGAACAATTCTTCAAGGGTACCCCCTGGTTAATGTCATAGAGAATATAGAGCGATACGAAGCCAAAGTATCAAGCCAATCAGAAAATATTAATTAAAACCCAAAGCACCAAGCAATTTTTAGGAAGCCTTTTAATCGACCATGCCTCTCGATCGGTCATCTGTTACAGGATTTATAAAAAACGTAAATGACGTTGATGCTCCTAACCCTTGTACGCTTTACGTCAATCCCTCAAGTACCACAGTGCATCAAGTATGTATTTATTTTAAGTATTGACTCGGGTGCAGTGTTACCATGTGGAAGTTGCTTCAATGGTAATGTTAATTTAAGTACTATTAACCGCACTTTACGTAAGCCAATAATGTAAAGTGAATACTGCTATATGCCCATTCAATTATCAATATATCCAGCACTCGTTGAACTTTGTATAAGTTAACACTATTACATAAATTCATACATACATAAACTCACACCTTTTTCCCAGAAGGGGTAGGCATTATCGGTGTCAGAGCACCCACATTTCACCTTGCATGTTCTGTCCTATGATATGATAGCGGACACATCGTCATATTGGGCACAAATTCCAGACTCCGGACTGATAATGAATAGAAAAATCCAATATCACTTTTCCCAACCCGGGATTAGAACGCGGGATCTCAGCTTTGTAATCGTACAACTACGCAACCGACGCAGTTTACACTATTAGAAATACTTAAATACACCACCAGGTATCATTAGTGTAAGTTATGATTCGTCATTACGTTGTGGGTATTATTATTATTATCAGCCCATAATCGTCTACTGCTGAGTAAGGGTCTCTTCTTCAATCGAGAATTTCATTCCTGATTATTAATTTTCTAATTTCCAGATCAAGATGTGGGCCTGCGACCCTAACTTCACGTCAACCATAGTGAACAGCTACCGCGTGGCCGGTCCGGTGGTGATGCAAGCTCTCACAAGCTTCTTCGCGGCACAGTGCGCCATATCTGGAGACCATCTGTGGCCTCCTGATGCCACCCAGGCGGTGCTTCAAGGCAAGTAGTACAACTACTACAACTTTTACTGGTGGTAGATCTCTCATATTATGTGAGAGGCCGCCTGGGTAGGTACCACCGCAATATCTATTTCTCCCGCCAAACAGCAGTATAAATGCACTGAGTTTCCGATTGAAGGACATTGTAGCCAAATTACTGGACACATTGAGACTTAATTTCTTATGTCTCACGATGGCGAGGACAGTGAAATGCCAAGCATTGCTTTGCAATTCAAGGTGTTGTTTGGTTCTGCTACTGTTCATAAGCGGTCGTATCACTTACCATCAGGCGAACGGCATGCTCGTTTCAGCATTCAATGAAATAAAAAAAAAACTAATAGTCATATAAACATGACCTCTCGGTAAGATCGAAGCAATAACAAACTATGAAACACTTCTACACATATTATACAGGGTATATCAAGACTGCTACCGAAAACGAAGCCGGGTGGTAGTTTAAGTGACTTCAGACACAATTCAACAAAAAATTTTGGAAAAAAAAGCGACAATTTTTATTTTGTTTTTTTTTTTATATGGTCGTATTTGGGTGGTAAATTATTTTTTTCCTAAAATAATAGCTTATATCCTTTTATTTATAAAAACTCTAATGTATAAAAGAGTTTAAATTATTATTTTTACAAAATCTGTAGATTTACCACCCAAAAATGGCGATATTTAAAAAAGGATAAAAAAAAATTGTCGCGTTTCTCTGCAAAATTTTTGGCTACATTGTGTTTGTAGTCACTAAAACTACCACCAGGCTTCGTTTTCGGTAGCAGTCTTGAGATACCCGGTATACTCAGATGTGAAAGTATATGTATCGAATATGCAGGAATAGAACCCACGTGCATTTGTTACACAGCCAGCGTCTTTACCAACTCCACTCCTAATTGTAGCAAATAAATAAGACTAGACACTAATGTAGCGCGTGGTGGCCTGTTCGTAAACGGACCAAACGCGGCAGCTAACATGTTCACGGTGGTCGCGGGTTCAAATCCCAAGGCACACCTCTGACTTTTCGGAGTCATGTGTGTATTGATAGTCAATCACCACTCACTAAAACGGTGAAGGATAACATCGTGAGGAAACCTGCATACCATAGCCGTTTATAAGAATTTCTATGGTATGTAAGTCCGCCAACCCGCACTAGGCCAGCGTGGTGGACTATATGGCCTAACCACTCTCAATCGTACTGTCGATTGTAGAGTAGGCCCGTGACTTGCAGTGGGACGTATATGGGCTTATACAGACACTAATACTGAATTATTGGACTGACATTTGGCCCCGTGACCAAGAAAGCTGCAAATTGCAGGAAGTTAAAAAAATAACTGAAATCACGAAATCAGCAAAAAATGTTTTTATTAGATGTATGTAACTACGTACACGCAAGTATTTGAATTCCTAATGGACTTTTAATGCGACGAATCACTGTAATTATCTTCAGCTATATGTACAAATAACACAGCTTAAAAACTGCTGTAAAAATATTAAGTGGTATGTACAAAGCGGTTTACATCCAGCGAGTTCTTGAAACCCTTATCAATTCTACTATCGCACGTCGCACTACACTTATGACTATCAAAGTTGTTCTTTATTGCTCTGAATGGCGAGATGATAATGAAATTCGCCTCATGGTAAGCGATACAACCGCTCATGGACAGTAGCAAACCCAAACAACACCGTCAATAACAAAGAAATCATTCATTCAACTGACTCGCCATCCTGAGACATAAGATGTTAAGTCTCAATATGTCCAGTAGTTACTCCGGCTGGCTACAACATTTAAACTGCTGTTTGGCGGGAGAAATAGATATTCCGGTGGTACCTACCCAGGCGGCCTCTCACATATGAGAGACCTACCACCAGTGAAGTGTTATTAAAGTTAAGCTTTAACGGCAATAGTAATCAATAATACTTATTCGGACGTTTATTCGGCCAAATCAGGATAATAGGGTCGAGAAGAAATAATTACTGCTTGCCAATCAATAATAATCGTTCCGATGTAGTACTCCTGGCATAACAATAAGATCAAAATATTTATGAAATTAAAGTATTACGTACGTAAAATAATAGCCCTACTTTTGATCATAGACTTGTGAATATTATTACTAAATAATTTATTTGTTCGCCAAGATTACATTCATTTAAGGCAAATCTTGTATGTTAATAAATGTAAATACATGTAGGCATACAAATAAACAGTAAAGAACGATGTTTTTGAATTTAAAATATGTCATGTCGTGATTGCCTATAATTGTAACAGCAATTTAACTAATTCTTATTGTATTCGTTGTATTATTCATAATTGTATGTTACGTTGGCGATCCTAAATAAATAAAATCAAAAATAAATATGTAGTCGAAGACGTTGGACAGTACCTTCACAATCCGTTAATCCGGTCTTATATATGCTTTATTGGTCACAGTACCTGCAACAAAAACGAACATATTAGTAATGAGTTCTCGTACTTCCTATTTAGGAATGTAAAAAAGAGATTGGGGTAGACAACATTCCATCACTAATCATGGATTGAATGAGCCAAAGCTTGTTTTCAATAAAAAATGGATGTTGCGCAATTTTTTATACGAATGCGGATTTGTATTTTGTAGACTTTGTAAAAACTTTATGAATTATCGCTTTGTAAATTTAAAAACATCGGAAACAAAATCTGTTGCTGGTTGAAGGAACCCACTAAAGCGAAGATGATGTTAACTGTAGGCGTGACAGAGACATAAACAGAAGGTCGGTATGGTACCTTCATTTCTGTTACAAACATGTTATTTGCACTGCACCCCTTTTAGTAGTATAATATCTAAATGAAATTATCCAAATGTTTTGAAAAGAGCTATCGAATATAATTGGTATACAACGTATACAAAAAAAGTATTTTTTTAAATATTATTTGATTTGGTTATCGAAATGTCAAAAAGCTATCAAATATGATAGGTACACAACTTATCCAAAAAGTAAAGGTTTTTTTTATTGTTACGTATAAAATCCTGGATAGTGATGACCTAAGACAAGTTAATATCAAAGGTGATAAAACATACACAGATAAACATTATAAATCATTGTATCGTAACAAATAAATTAATTAATTGTATCCGAAAAACTTGACAGTCATGCTATAAACATAAAAAATATACAAAAGGAATATGGACTTTATTATTGTATATGTTACCGGAAATGTATGAAGTCTAGGAATTGTATACAATTCCTAGGAAATGTATACAATTCCGAAGCTATTTAGGAAATGTATAAAATATTCTTTCAATAATAATTATTTTATACATACATAAATAAATAAATAAATGAATAAACATACATATCCTGGGAAATGTATACATTTCCTAGGCATTGTATAAAATTCCAAAATCGTATTAGGAAATGTATAAAAATAATGGTTTCTGTAATAAAACACGTTGTTCAAATGAGAGTAATATTTTTTATGACAGGTAACAATCCTAGCGTTAAATTCTATAATACTTAACCTAACCTAGGTTAGGTTATGTTTTTTTTTTGCGGACGACTGTCTCCGCGTCACAGGCTGGAAGGCCCGGAGACCCCGACATGCTCCTTCCGATCTCCCCCGAGTGTCGGAAGGAAGGCTAAAGGAGATTTACTCTCGTTAAAAAAAAAACCTAACCTAACCTAACCACATTTCCGATTACTATTTAGGAAACGTATAGATTTCCTAGGAAATGTGTCTAATGTAGGTAATTTATTTTACACATTTCCGGGCGATTTTAGGAATTACATAGATTTTCTAGGAATTGTATACAATGACGGATTACATACATTTCCGTTAACATATATATAAAATACTAAGTATATTAATTTTGATGAGTTTTAGTAATCCTACTAGTTATGAAAATGCGATAAATTGAGTGTTTATTACCTCATCAACCACTAAAACCACTCGACCAACTTCGAATAAATTTGGCATAGATGTAGCTAACACCTTCGATTAACACATACACTACTTTTTATCCCGACAAAATATCGTATTCCCGTAGAATATCCATGGAAATAAAATATATTAGATGCTGTTTCAAACTCAAAGGAAAGGAATGTGATGTATAAAGTACGACAGTAACGTTTAGTTTAAATATTTAATACAATTATCACGCGAAATAGTTCCTATGTTTAATATTAAAGCTAGTACTGGTGGTAGATGTTCAACTAAACAACTTTATAGCTACAACCGTTCATAACTCTACACTCTACTCACGCAAATATATTACGATTTGGATCGATCTTGTGTATATCCGGTTTTAACCGGCTGAATTTTATTTAGTGGAAAAAGTATCATTAATCTGGTTTTTCCGCTGTTGAGATTTTCTCCTTTCACCTTTTGTGTTATTGGGGGCAATTCGTACAAGTACGAGTATATTATATTTGGTAGTTTTTTAAACTAAATGGGATGGTATGCAACAGGAGAGGGCAGAATTACATGCCATCAAATAAAAGAATGAGACGGGACCGGACAAAATGTAACGGTACGGAAAAAAGTAAAGGACGGCGGTTACGTTGATTGAGTTTAAATAAAAATAAAGCAACACGCAAAATAATAATATGTTGCTGAACTAAACTGGACTAAAAGACATACTAGACCCTGGCGGAACCGAGCCCCTAGTGTAAAAATATAAAATTAATTCATAATGCGACATGCTTTAACGTTCCCAGGAAAGTCGCTACAATAGATATTAATGCTGATCTTAATATCCTTTCAGATCCGAATTATGACTTCGTAGTGGTCGGAGCGGGTAGTGCCGGGTCTGTGATTGCCAATCGTCTCAGTGAAATAGCTGACTGGAAAGTGTTGCTTGTGGAAGCTGGAGGGAACCCTACTTTAGGCACTGAGGTGATCAATTATTCTTTATCATAGTTTTTAGGAAAGGTAATTGTGATAATAGAAATAGATTGTACCTATACGAATGTGGCGCGAAATATATAATCAGAAAATATTTCGCAAATAGCCCCGAGTGTACACTTATCAATAATAATCTTGTAGAACACTTTAAATGTTACGTGTCTTACTGCTTATAACAAGTTTTACGATAATTATTTCAATATTATGTAGTATATAATAAATTGTTACAAACTTAGCTTGTGAAGAAACAGTATCATTTTATTCCTGCTTGTATAGTTAATTTTGTTAATAGTTCATTCGTGTCGATAATACGAATTTAAATTGTTTTAATGAATTTAATGTCGTCAAATATAATAATTAATTCGAACATTTTCAGATGCCTCAACTGTTTTACGGTAACTTAAACAGTCCGGAGGACTGGGGTTACAAAACACAACCGCAGGAGGGCGCCTGCAGAGGTTACACGAGCAAAGGGTGCGCCTGGCCTCGAGGAAAAGTTCTGGGAGGCTGTAGCAGCATCAACGGAATGTTCAACGTCCGAGGCAACAAAGTAGACTACGACGAATGGGCAGCTGATGGAAATACAGGATGGAGTTATGATGAGGTCCTACCTTACTTCCGTAAAAGTGAAACATTTGCCGGCGAAATCACCGAAGAAAATGCTAAATACCACGGCACTGATGGTTACTACCACATAGAACAAGATAAGGACCACAATATATTTGAAGACATTGTCATAAAAGGTAATGTAGAATTGGGAATGAAGAATTTGAGTGAAGTCAATAGCGCGGGTCAAATGGGAATTACTAGATCGCTTACTAATATTAAAGATGGTATGAGATTTAGTACTGCAAGGGCATTTTTGAAACCGATCAAGGATAGAAAAAATCTACATGTCATAAAAAATGCACTTGCTACTAAGATTTTATTCAAACCAGGAACGAACGTTGTAAGTGGTGTACTAATAAACCAAAACGGTAAAGATATTGTGGTTAACGTGAGAAAGGAACTTATTTTATCAGGCGGTGCTATAAATACACCTCAGCTGTTATTACTGTCCGGCATAGGACCGCGCAAACATTTGGAAGATATGAATATTGAAGTTAAAGCTGATTTAGCTGTTGGCGAAAATTTACAGGATCATCTTTTCGTCCCCATATTTTATACTCTACCTGGCGATAAGAATTTGAATTCTTTGCCCAACATAATCGGTGCATTAGCTGAATACATTTTATATCAACGAGGGCCATTATCTGATTTAAGTCCACATAAAGTGATCTCATTTTATAATACTACAGATCCGAACGCCAGCTCTCCCGACATGCAGGGTCATTATGTTGTTTTCCCTCCTAGTATTTACAACTTACTAGACTCATTCAGATTACACGGCTTAAGCGATGAAGTTGTGCAAAAATTCCACACAATGAATGAGAACAAATTCACACTGATAGTGTACAACGTTTTGCTTAGGCCAAAGTCTAAAGGTCGTATACTATTAAAAAGCAAAAATCCTCTCGAACATCCGCTGATTTATGCTAACTACTTTGATGACCCAGAAGATTTACAAACAGTTCTGAGATCAATGAAGCAGTATAGTTTGAAACTGGCCGAGACCAAAACTTTCAAAGAAGCAGGATTTAAACTTGAATGGATGGAACTGGAAGCTTGTAAAGGTCTTGATAAGAATGCAGATGAGTTCTTAGAGTGCATAGCCAGAGAATTAACGTTTTCACTGTATCATCCCACATGTACGGCCAAAATGGGCCCCGACAGCGACGAAAAGGCGGTTGTAGATCCAGAATTAAAAGTAAGGAAAGTAGAAAGACTGAGAGTGGTAGATGCTAGTGTGATGCCTACTATAGTGAGGGGTAATACCAATGCACCAACAGTCATGATTGCAGAAAAGGGATCTGACATGATAAAGAAGTACTGGCTTAACCAACACACTGAACTTTAAATTTGAGGTCAATACTTAACTTTATGAATATTTTTTAAGTGTTCAGCGAAGTGATGTGTAAATAATGTTCATAAATACATTGTTTTTGTTGTAGCGCATGAATAGGTAAATGGTGTCACCGAGAGTGATCTTCGAGAGAATGGATGAATTTATTTGTATAAGCATAATATGTAGTAGCGCGAGAGGTGCGGCACTACCTATAATGTGACAGATGTTTTATCACAAAGGAAGATGTAAATAACAACGCATTCTGTTGTATTCAATGAACTACTTGAAAAATGGCAGAATACATGGGATGTAAAATAGATAGGACAGCATATCAAAAACCTGGCTAGGTATGGATCATTGTGTATTCTTAGTAGTTTCTTACTGGTCACAGTAACTGCAAGTGTAAACTGTTTTTGATTTTATTTTATATAGACGCCATGTACTCGTACTTTGGGTATGTTGTCTTTTGTAAAATGAGCGTGAAATAATGTGGAGTAGTGTGCAAATATTATCTAGAGTAGTAAGCAACGCTGAGTAGAGACTAGGAGCAATTTCCATGTTTTCCGGCGTAATTTACATACCTATTACAAGTATTACAGCTCGTGTAATAGATACCATTTAAAAATATAATAACGATTTGATCCGTAGTGCTTTACAGCTGGCTACGATGGCTGTAAAACTTTGAGCGAGGATATATATCTCTTTAATTCATTGTTTTGTAACCAGCTTTGCTACAGAGGGAAATGGACAAAATAAATCCAAGTTCTTCCATTAATTTAACTTTATGATTGATCGTTGCGGATTAAAGACAAGTTAGACAATCTCAAAGATCCGTTGAGGTTCTGTGCTTGGTGTCATTAAAATGCGTGGTACTGTTGTTCCCGACTTACAGGAGTTTCAGTGGCGGGTGTGGGGGCGGGCTAGCCTCCCACTCGGGTGACATTGAATGAAATGTATTGTAAAATATGTCCTCATGAAAACTGATTAAAAGTAATTTACATTGATGTTTTTTCATTTACCTGCAGGAAAAAATAATATTTGAAAATTTGAATATAATTAAAATTGCATACAGAAAGCAAGCCATACAAAAATAATCGTAATAAGAGTTATAATGCAGCCTAAATTCATTTTACGTCTTTCACTTTCGTTTATATTTAGTTCAGATATATAAAAAAAACCAAGACGAGATTAATATATGATGTCAAAATCTTAAAGCAATGCAAAAGAAAGTAAGTAAGGCAAAAGTAAATCTCCTATTGGTCATGAGTTGTTTTTTTAAATATTAAAGAACAGAATATAAAGTAAATTGCTGCAAGTATAAAAAAACACGAGATTGCAAAAAAGCATTTTTGCTTTGCACGCGTCGAAACGCTGACAACGCGTGTGTTGGGGAATGAAACATAATGCAGCCAGCGACGCGACGGAAACGACTCCCGGGAATATAGCTGCATGCGGGTAAAGAAATTAAAAAATACCAACTTGCACTTTACCAAAATAGACAAAGTTTATTCATTTTGTTAGTATAATAAACTGGTGGTAGGTCTCTCATATGTGAGAGGCCATCTGGGTAGGTACCACCTCAATGCCTATTTCTCCCGTCAAACAGCAGTGTAAATGCACTGTTGTGTTTCGGATTAAAGGGCATTGTAGCCAAAATAACTACTGGACATATTGAGACTTAACATATTATGTCTCAGGATGGCGAGCGCAGTGGAATGCCAAGCATTGCTTTGTAGTTCAAGGTGTTGTTTGGTTATGCAACTGTTTATGAGCGGTCGTATTGCTTACCATCAGGCAAACGGCATGCTCGTCTCGCTATTTATTGCAATATAAGAAATATATAATTTTGTTTCGGGTCTGGGTGTTTCTGTGACCGCAAAGTTGTTTCAGATACCCACGGCACAAAACTCTATCTTAGCGTAAAGTCAGGACTATGTATGTGACTGTTGGGTGTTATTTAGTATTTATAATGTGATTTAAAATTTATGTCATTAAAAAGTGTCACTTTTAAATATCTTAGAAATCATCAGCCTGTCTGAGGTTTAGTTCTTGATCTAATAAGCTCAATAAATTGGTGAGATAGTGTGTGATTAACAAGCTTTATTTTTTTAAATCCTTGCCTAAATATTGAATGGAATAAGAAAACGAAAAAAAAGAAAGAGTACATAACTTTCCTAACACAGGACTGGACAAGTTTTAATATGCTATCATTGCCAGACCGCATTTGCTAAGTGTGTATCCTCAGGAACTGAGGAAATAATAATAATCATGTTTATAGGTCTCTGTAATTTGTTGATATAGACTTATTAGAAGTTTCTTACAAAGGTGGAACAGGACATACAAGCCGTTACAGTACTGATTGCACTATAATTGACAATTACAGATAGCTGAAAGACGATAAAAAAATTAGTAAGTATAACGTATTATAATAACCAAAGCGTTCAAGACATAAATAAAAATCAAACTCCAATAAAGAAAATGTGTCTAATTTCATCTTGATGAATTTCTTTAATATTAATTATAATTATTATATTTTACAAGTAAATGAATAAAAATAAAAAAATCATTAAAAACATCTCGACCACTTTTACTGGTGGTAGGTCGCTCACAAGTGGGAGGTCGCGTGGGTAAGTATCACTGTAATTTCTATTTCTCCCGTCAAACAGCAGTGTAAATGCACTGTTGTGTTTCGGATTGAAGGGCATTGTAGCCAAAGTAACTACTGGACATATTGAGACTTAACATCTTATGTCTCAGGATGGCGAGCGCAGTGGAATGCCAAAAAGTATATGATAATAATAGGGTTAAAAATATACATTTTAATTCCAAATAAAAAAATCAATTTTTTAAAATCCTTTATAGGGACTCTCTAATCTTCCAGCGGTGTGAAATATAATTTGTGATTCATTCTCATACTGACCAAATAAACATAAGGAAGTCCAGATTTTCAGATTAAAATATCCGTTTGCTCGGGTTTTGGACACAAAGACATGAGTATTTTTTCAGCTTAGCTGTTTGGAAACATACCTGAGCCGTAAAAAGACTCATACCTACACGGGCTAATGTACTCGTAAAGCCTTGATACCTAAAATTGCAATTTTTGTCAAACTTAGTAAAATGTTCCCTAAGATACTTAGGAACACGTATTTAATTTTTTTATATTAAAACTATTGACAGCCTCCGTGGCGCAGTTGGTTTTACACGGCCTGTAAAACGAGAGGCCGCGGGTTCGATCCCCGCACCGAGAGAAATGTTTGTGCGGCCCACAAATATTTCTTCCGGGTCTAGGTGTTTGTGAGACCGAAAAGTCTCTCGTAGTACCTGATACCCACGACACAAAAATCTATCTTAGTGTGGGGTCAGGACTATGTATGTGACTGTTGGGTGTTATTTATTTATTTAAAAGTTATGGCAAACCTTATGGTAAGCGATCACTGACTCCACAGCGTTTAGATCATAGATGTGTCGCCGTACCTACAAAATTGGGAGGGAAGAGGGAAGGAAAACGAATGGGGAAGAGTACCCCCTGTATTGGGCTTCTGGCAACCTCACTAATTGAACGAAACGCGACAGCAAATCTGTCACTTTAACATTGATTTCCTGTGAGACAGTGGTACCGCCACAGATAATACTACCCATTTATGCTGAATTATGACAATTGTAAAAATAATATGCCATATTATATCAATATCACGTGATACAATTCAAGATAAATGTGATATAATGGTGATATCATTATTTGTACTTCCTTAAGAGAAAAAAATATATGGAATAATTTAAGCCAAATTAGTATTCCGATTTTCACTTGAAACTGAAACTTATATTGGTTATTCAGTAGCCACTTGCAATAACAATTTTATTTAATTTTGACTATAATACACTTTATGTAATGAAATTTGTTTGTGATGTTGTTGAATTGTCCTCTTTGGCAAATAATGCGTTGCTTAAAGCAACTTCAGGAATATTGAGTGATCCGAACACATTTATTTCTGTGATTTCCTCGAAATTTTCTTTTGAATACCTGGCATTGATAGCCTATTCTGTATATCTAGACTCCTACCGAAAGCGAAGCCGGGTGGTAGCTTTAGTGACTTTAACACAATACATACATATATTTGGGAAATTTCGTTTGTACAGATGCAATAATGTGTACCCATCATTGGCGATAGTGTGGGGGGCAACAGATTGCAAAAATACTATAAATGGGTCGTTATGTGACAGTTGAGACACATCTTTCCGTGGCCTGGTTACAGGTCTGTGATTATTGGAATCCTGAAGACTTAACACGTAAATCGCTCTATTCGAATCGTCTACCAGTGCCTGACTAAAGGGTAAGATTTTTGTAAATTACTATTTTTAAGAAATTGAATGTTTGATTGGATGGAACATACAAGGCAAAATTTGGGTGTCCAAGCACCTCTGCCCACCCCTTCTAGGAAAAAGGCGTGAGTTTATGTATGTATTCGTGAAAGTTTGTAATATATGTTTTTCATTTCTGCGCTCAATTTTTTTATGGCATTTAAATTTTAATTTCATTGATTAACAAGGTAATTAGAAAAAGAAGTATATTTGAAAAAGAAAAAATACTGATATTCCAATGTGCGGATTTGCGGATTTGTGCAGCCTTTTATAATCCAAATCTTAAATGTTATTCTGTTGAAATGTTGAATTTTCACCGCAAAGGTTCTCAAATAAACTGACTTTTTAGATTACGTTAAATTAATTATGTGTACGTCTACAGAGGCATATTTATTTATACTTTCTACGAGCAGCTATACATTCATGATTCAACCGTGTTTCAGTTAAAATATTCAATCAATATAGTTGTGTATTTCTTTTTAACTTTTAAGTCTACTAAAAATGCTTATTGTTGGCATGTTTTTCCTATATTCAGTTGAAGATGTGGGCCTGCGACGCCAATGTCACGTCCACCATCGTGGACAGCTACCGCGTGACTGGTCCAGTGGTGATGCAAGCTCTCACCAGTCTTTTCGCTGCACAATGCGCCATGTATGGAGACCATCTGTGGCCTTCAGACGCTACCCAGGAAGTTCTTCAAGGCAAGTGTACATACATACATACATACTTGCTGAAAAATTATAATAATAGTTGTGTAATGTAATGTAGTCCTTATTTTTAAAATATAATAGTTTTTTTTATTGCAATGGATGGCGAGACGAACATGACGAGCATTTGTCTGATGGTAATGTCTTTTATGTAGTAATATTTTCTCGTCTGATGGTACGCGATAAGACTGCTCATAGACAGTAGCAAAACCAAACACCATTAATTACAAAACAATGCTTGGCATTCCAATACCAAAATACCAATTCGAATTTCATTTAATTTCAAAATATCCTTTCAGATCCGAACTACGACTTTGTAGTAGTCGGGGCGGGTAGTGCCGGTTCAGTACTTGCCAATCGTCTCAGCGAAGTATGTGATTGGAAAGTGTTGCTCGTCGAAGCTGGAGGGAACCCTACTTTGAGTACTGAGGTGACAAATTAATTTTTACTCTAATTCGGAGCAGATATACGGAGCGGAATCGTATAGGACCAGGAAAAATGTTGAGTATGACAAATACACGATGGAGAAAGCTTGAGCATACTTATAATCGAACCAAACTAATAGGTACAGTTTGACGTTTCATAATTTTCAACATTTTACAGATATAACTCATAAAATTTAAATTACGTAAATCCACAACTCCATAGTTTTACGGACAGTGTAAAATTGTGAGATCCTCGCGTATTCGTTACGGGTCTGGGTGTCTATGACAGCGAAGTCTCCCGTAGTTTCTGATACCCACGTCACAAGACTCGATCTTAGTGCGGATTAGGACTACGTATGTGACTGTTGGGTGAATTTATTTATTAATTACCCATAAGAGGTTGGAACTAAGGAGATTTAATACGCTGAGCATACTGTGTTAAAAGTTTTTAGTAAAAAACATATTTTTCCTTGGACATGTTATGGAAATAATAATTTCGTTAAAAGTGTTATCTTTTAAGTAATAGCTAATAAAATAATTTGTCAACCGTTTATTACTCTCGCACATAAAAATAATTCAAATGGCCTGCTTATAGCGACGTACTAGCAGTACAGCACGTACTGGCAGTACTGTCGATTGCAGAGCAGGCTCGTGCCCTGCAAAGCGACGTATACAAGCTGATATAGATACATAATAATCAAATCAGAAATTTTTCCCAATGCAAACACAGGATTTGTATTAAACAATATGATTTTACTTTCAGACCCCACAACTTTTCTTCAGTAACTTCGGCAGTCCAGAAGATTGGGGTTACAAAACACAACCGCAGGAGGGCGCCTGCAGAGGTTACACGAGCAAAGGCTGCGCCTGGCCTCGAGGCAAAGTTCTTGGAGGCAGCAGTAGTATCAACGGAATGTACTACGTCCGAGGCAACCACTTGGACTACGACGAATGGGCAGCTGACGGAAATACAGGATGGAGTTATGACGAGGTCCTACCTTACTTCCGTAAAAGTGAAGCATTCGACGGCGAAATCACTGAAAAAAATGCCAAATACCACAATAGTGACGGTTACTACTACGTGAAACAAGATAAGAACTACAACATATTTGAAGACATGATTATAAAAGCTAACGTAGAATTGGGACTGAAGAATTTGACCGAAATTAATGCCGCAGAACAGATGGGAGTTGCTAAATCGCTTACTAATATTAAAGATGGTAAGAGATTTAGTACTGCGAGGGCATTTTTGAACCCAATCAAAGATAGAACAAACTTACATATCATCAAAAATGCACTTGCTACTAAGGTTTTGTTCAAACCCGGAACTAATGTTGTAAGTGGTGTACTAATAAACCAAAACGGAAAGGATATTGTGGTTAACGTGACGAAGGAACTTATTTTATCATGCGGTGCTATAAACACACCTCAATTGTTATTACTCTCCGGCATAGGTCCGAGCAAACATTTGGAAGACATGAATATTGAAGTCAAAGCAGATTTAGCGGTCGGCGAAAATTTGCAGGACCATCTTTACGTTCCCATAATTTATACTCTACCTGGCGATAAAAGTATGAATTCTTTAGCGAATATAAGCGATGCATTAGCTGAATACATTTTATATAATAATGGTTCAATATCTGATTTAAATCCACACAAAGTGATCTCATTTTATAACACTACAGACTCGAACGCCACCACACCCGACATGCAGGGTCATCACCTTGTTCACTCTCCTAGTGCTTACAAGTTAATTGACGCATTCAGTTTGCACGGCTTTAGCGATGAAGTTGTACAGAAATTCCACGAAATGAACGAGAACAAATACACATTGCTAGTTTGCAACGTTTTGCTCAGACCAAAGTCTAGAGGTCAAATATTGTTGAAAAGTGACAATCCTTTCGAATATCCATTGATATATGCTAACTATTTTAATGACACAGAAGATTTACAAACAATGTTGAGATCAATGAAGCAGCATAGTTTAAAACTAAACGAAACCGAAACGTTCAAAGAAGCAGGATTTCAACTTGAATGGATGGACCTGGAGGCTTGTAAAGGTCTTGATAAGAATACCGATGAGTTCTTAGAATGCATAGCGAGAGAATTGACATTTTCATTGTATCACCCTACGTCTACGGTCAAAATGGGCCCAGACAGCGATGAAAAGGCTGTTGTAGATCCAGAATTGAGAGTAAGGAACGTAGAAAAACTGAGAGTGATTGATGCTAGTGTGATGCCTAGAATAGTCAGGGGCAATACCAATGCGGCTACCGTAATGATCGCAGAAAAGGGAGCTGATATAATAAAGAACACTTGGCTTACCGAGGACACGAATTGTACCGTAAACATTGAGGGGCAAAGTAACGAGTAACAAATAATACTACACTACTTACAAAAATTAAAGGATATTTTAATAATCAACTTTTCCCTGATTTTTTGTTCATAATCAATATTTCTAGAGTTTTCCAGTGTCAAAATCGAAAGAGCAAAATTTAGTTCGATTCAAGAGAACTCAGCTCCAAATTATGGCCTGGAACTCTATAGAATATCAAATTAAAAGGAATTAGATTATCTAAATAACTTCATAATGATGTCACCAAGAAAATTACCTAAGTCCACACACAGTATCAAACAACAGTTAAGGGTTTTTTTCTTGTTGGTTTTCGTATAATTCCTTAGTAACTAGGCATGAAATAAAGAAATCGAGCGCTGGTCTTAAAAATAGACAGCTTCCAAGTTTTTTTCTAAAAATTAACGATTAACTTCCTCCAATGCACAGACTGTCAAAACACACAAAAATATCCTATTTTTTTGGGACTAGTAACTATAATTTGTAAGTGATTGTCATTAAGTGTGAATAATATTTATAAATACATTGTTTTCGTTATAAATGTTTTATCATAATTGTGTCAATAATACGCGATGTTAGTAATATAGGGAGATAATGAATGAACTGTATTGTAAAATATTGTTTAACATGATGACGTCAAATTAAAAATGATATTCACTAATTAACTATTATTTACTCATTTATCTTACCTTTAGAAATTTAAATTATGACTCTCTGGTATTCATAAAATCATAATATAAGATGTTGCATTTCACTAAAAACATACAAAAATAATCCCCATAAGAGTCAATATTGCGTAAAAATATTTTCCATCTACTACGCACACTCCTCCTACTTAGTTCCAAGGTGCATAAAATATGTAAGATAAAGCCAAGATTTCAAGTAAAAATCTTAAAGGAATTGAAACCTAGCGAGGCAAAAGTAAGTCTCCTATTACTTGTGAGTCCTACATCTTTTGTTGAAGTGAATAATGAAAAGTCAAGTAAGTACATGACGACAAACGCTGACAACGCGTGTGTAGCTAGACGGAACATAATGCAGCCAGCGACGCGACGGGAAAGACTCCTGGGAATTTAGCTGCATGTAAGTAAAGTTATTTGAAAATACTTCCTTGAATTTTTTTCAGTATCATAATTCTATTAACACTTTGAAGAGGTGGATTTCAAATAGAGTAATTTTCTAGACAGTTTTAAATATGTTCTAATAAAGTAAATTGAACGTGATTTCATTAATTAATGACACCATGAGATTTGAATCAATATTAAAATGAAATAATTTTCTAACATAACATATTATTCAACGTTTTAATACTGATAACTTAAAAATGTTTAATAGTATGTTATCATTACTAAAGCGTAATTGCTAAGAGTATTTCCAAAGGAACTTGAGTAATACTGAATGCCTCATGTTTTAGATCCTTGACAGCCATTACCTTGGAGATGTTGGAAGCAAGTATATCAAATACATGCCCGATAGCGTTTTCTGGTGTAACTGGAAGTCTCTTTGCTAAAGCCGTGATAGCACTGGTCGCTGCACATTGTACAATAATAACCGACAAATACAGTTGGCCGAAGGATAATTGGAAAGAAATTATTAACAATAGTAAGTTTTACTTTTTTATCAATAATATTTACATTCAAATCAAGAAAATAATTGAAACTTTTTTTTTATTAGAATGAATGACGAGACGAGCATGCCGTTCGCCTGATGGTAGGCGACTAATATGACCGCTCATGAACAGTGGCAAAGCCAAATAACACCTTGAATTACAAAGCAATGCTTGGCATTTGAATGCGCTCGCCATCCTGAGACATAAGATGTAAAGTCTCAATATGTCCAGCACAACTACTACTCTGGCTACAATGTCTTCCAATCCGTAATACAACAGTGCATTTAAACTGCATTTTGGCGAGAGAAATAGACATTGCGGTAGTACCTACCCAGGCGGACTCTCACATATGAGAGACCTACCAGTGAACTTTGAAGAATGTGTCTAATTTAATACTGAAACCGCATATTAACCAGCTTTTATACAAATTATAAATGGAATTATTTAATTGTAACGGGAGTGAATTGACGTGAACTATAATAAAAGTATAACTGTTTTCAGACATATCTTCATTTGACTTCATCGTTGTGGGAGCTGGGACCGCTGGATCGGTAGTGGCAAGCCGTTTAACAAATATAAATCCATCTTGGTCCGTATTACTCATAGAGTCTGGCGACGATCCATCAATCGACAGCGAGGTATATTATTAAAAATGGAAAGATTTAATGAACCCATAAAATGTAATACGTTATTATTTATATTGAGTGGTTTTTTTCTTTTTCACTACCACCCGTTCATTCATAATAACGGGCAAGAAATTCTAACGTTCCTCTTCTCAAAACAAGTTTACAGTACAATGATTATACAGGCAGTTCATTTAATAATTTATAATAATAATATTGCTTAAGTGATTTAGTATGACTGGGTTAAGGAAAGTCGCCCATATCTCGGAATCGGTATACATTGTTCTGTATTATCTTCATGAGCACCTATTTTATAAAACTGCATTTAAATTACGAATTTGCTATACTCGTAAATGGAACTTTCATAATAAAATGTTTTTTTTTTTTCAGATTCCAGCTTTCTTAATCTTCAATCAGAATACATCAATGGATTGGAATTACAAGACCCATCCAAACAAGAACAATTGCTTAGGATTAAAAAATAATAGTTGTACTTGGACCAAAGGTAAAGCAATGGGAGGATCAGGTTCAATAAACGCAATGCTTTATTTGAGAGGTCATCCCAATGACTACGATCAGTGGGGCAAAAAAAATCAAGGTTGGAGCTACAGCCATTTAGAACCTTATTTTAATAAAATCGAAAATAAGTTCAACCTCCACGATTATAAACATCCAGAAAATCCTTGGTATAACATTTTTAAAGAAGCATGGAAAGAACTAGGATATTCTTTTAATAAAGAAAACGATGACATAGTTAAAATCGGTACAAGACATACAAAATTACTGGTACATAAAGGGAAACGTTTAAACACGGCTAAAGTATACCTTAATGAGAACCAAAATATGCGTGTCATGAAAAACACTCAAGTGCTTAAGGTAATTATCAATCCTGTCACGAAAGTGGCAACAGGCGTTGAAATAAGACACGCAGGTAACGTAATGAATATTATTGCAAATAATGAAGTGATACTCTCAGCTGGGTCTGTAGCAACACCGCAAATACTGATGCTTTCTGGTATAGGACCGAAGCAACATTTAACTGACAAAAAAGTAAAATGTTTAGTTGATTTACCAGTAGGACAAAATTTGCAAGACCATATTCTACTTCCAATATTACTAACTACAAACCTCTATACTATTTTAACGCCGGATATTATCACATCGTTTTTTCTGGAATACATGCTTTCTAGAACTGGTCCCTTTTCTAACTTAGGTATAACTGATTTTATGGGATTTATTAACACAGATGACGCATCGAATTATCCGAACATACAATTTCATCACACGTATTTTCCAAAACACGACAGTCTTATGTTGAAATCTTACTTTGAAAGGGTGGGTTATAAGAATGAAATAATAAAAAGCATTTTGATTTTGAACGACAAATGTGATTTGCTGGGTATTTATCCGACTTTATTGCATCCTAAGTCAAGAGGAAATATTTTACTATCTGATGCAAGTCCAGACACAAAACCGGTTATTAATGCCAACTATTTAGACCATCCAGATGACATCGAATCTTTAATAAAAGCAATCGATTTCGTAAAAGATCTTGTCAAAACAAAAACTTTTCAACACTTAGGAATGAAATTAGCTATAATTGATATACCTGGTTGTTCGAATTTTTCTATAGACACAAAACCATATTGGGTTTGTTATATAAGGCACATGGCTACTACCATTTACCATCCAGTTGGTACTGCCAAAATAGGTCCCAATTCCGATAAGACTGCTGTAGTGGATCAGGATCTTAAAGTACATGGTGTGAAGAGTTTGAGGGTAGTTGATGCTAGTGTAATGCCGGACATAACTAGCGGTAACACAATGGCACCTACTTTAGTTATTGCTGAGAAAGCAGGTGATATCATTAAAAATAATTATGAAGTTAAAGACGAGTTGTAACTTGCAATTACTCAGAATCTGATATTGTAGTCGACTAGTGAGAAAATTTCAAAATTTTATTTTATAATTTTGTCTGAACTTTATATTATTACCATAAATATAAAATACTAATCAATGCAAAAAAAAACTTTTATTAAATAAAATAAATGCTACAAGTTCATGTATATTTATTTCAAATTTATGTTACCTATTACTTACCATAATTCGTTTTAAATTCATAATATTCGAAACTTAACTTTCGTCAGAGACGTTCTTCACGAATTTAGAAAAAATATATATAAATATTATACAAACAAGTGGGTTATCGTTTAAAATACATCTTGGAATTATTAGGTGAATTTTTCTATGCGTAATAAATTTAAATTTCAAAATTTAATATGTTACTATCATAGATTATATAGAGAAGGTAACTTTAAATAGTAATTTTAATATCATATACTTAACATGTTTTTTTATTGCTATGAATTCGAGACGAGCCTCATGGCTTCCATTTCGCTTGATTGTAAGCGATACGAAAGCTAATGAACAGAAGCATGACCAAAAAACACCATGAATTACAAAGCTATGCTTGGCGTACTGTACATATGCCCAGTCCAATGTTCTTCAATTGGATCTTATTATTATTGTGTTTTTACAGACTACATAAAACACCAAATAAAAAAAAAAAACAAATTTATAAAATTAGGCGTTCGTAACGTTGCAACAATCGAAGAGTCTAACATAACCACACTACTCACTCGGCTTTCCTCTGGACCATCATTATGTCACTCTCGGCCTTGTACGAGCACCGTGAAATTGTGCAAACATTCGACATTAGAGACTCAGACTATACTCCAAACTGCAACGGTATTGTAAACATTGACTTCCTCATGACGTATTGCAAGAACCTTACCGAATTCTATCTTTAATACACCAAAAAGTAACTACAGTGTACGTGAAATAAATTGTAGATAAATAATCTATATTATAAAGAAGAAAGATTTGATTGTTTGCATTGAATAGGCTCTGAAACTGATGGAACGATTTTAATACATAAATATACTTAACACCTGTTATACACAGTCCTGATCCCACGTTAAGATTAATTAAGTCTTGTGTCGTGAGTATCAGAAACTCTTACCTCATAACATCATAAACATCCAGACGCGAGACAAATACTAGTGGGCGTCACAAACATTTGTCTCGGTGCGGGGATCGAACCCACGGCCTCCAGTTTTACACCCGGCGTCTAAGCAACTGACACAGAATAGTATTCTGTGCAACTGATTCCAATGTCTTAGCAATAGGCGGCCAAATGTAATCATTGGGGTTACGTAGGGTCAATAGACATCATGTATTTGAGTGCTAAATAAGCTGTTAGCCTTCTCTTTTTCCGGCCATTTATTAATAAATTAAGGATTATAAAATTGCCTACCAATATCTTACGGATCTGAGTATATGAGAAAGAAAAAAAAATCTTAATATTATAGTACCTACCTCGAACCTAAACTAATAGAGAGAAGAAATATTTGATTACTTGTTTGTATTGAATAGGCTCTGAAACAAATAGACCGATTAGAGATTTTTTTTTTCACCATTAGATTTCCAT
This sequence comes from Hyles lineata, assembly GCA_030180105.1. Taxonomy (NCBI): domain Eukaryota; kingdom Metazoa; phylum Arthropoda; class Insecta; order Lepidoptera; family Sphingidae; genus Hyles; species Hyles lineata. The sequence goes on along the minus strand of JARJEE010000027.1, from coordinate 4,964,196 downwards.
ATTATCCCTGATAGACAAAGGCGATGGAATATTTTGAAAAATAGAGTATCGGCACCCAGGAGGAGTCGGGCCAGGCCTAGAAAATTATAAAGATAATTGTACTCAAGTGTGGAAAAACAAGGCATTTTGGTTTCTCCGTCATTGCTAATGCTGAAATAACTTGTATAACAGTGCAATACGACGCAGTAAGAACGTTATACAATATGGATAATTACATACTCATGCGTTTTGAATTAAAATTGGGATCAGAACTGCCTACCAGTTATGTAAGTGCAAGTGCTTTCACATCTTGTAGGAGGAGCATCAAACCTAGATAATGCTGCGAATTATTTTGTTTTAATTAGGCAACTTACTTCGTATATTAGACAACAATATATTCACGTATTTTTTCTACCACAACAAAAAAGAGATGGCGGTCTTATCGCTCTAGGCGATTTCCTACAAAAAACCTTTGGATTGTTTTATGCAAAAAAAAAAATATGATAGCACAAGTAATACAATTTTTATGGGATTTTAAACATCTAGTTCGATGAAAAAATAATGTTGCTGGAATTTATGATGATGACAGTTTATATCCACGACTTTTGAATAAATAAGAAATATTTGTATACACGCATTGATGCAAAAAGCATCACAAAAAGCATGAAAATTGGCCAACTATTTGTCGTCGGAATGTGTGGATTGGGCCAACCATTTTGCAACCACCATAGCCCACCGGAGGAGTGCAATGGTACATACATGCCCTCAATAAATTTAAGTTTAGCGTATTGGGTAAGAGGGTAGACAACGTATAGCATTCAGGTTCGAACCTTGCACTGGGACAAATATTTATTTTATGTGATGTAGTTGTCTAATTTGATTACAAAGCTGATGTCTCGGGTTCGAATCCCGGGTGGGCAAAGTCATATTGAATGTTTCTATAGATCATCAGCCTGGAGTTAGAAATTTGTGCCTGATATTGCGATAGGCTCGCCCGCTGTCACGTCGTGTGACGAAACACACAAGGCAAAATGTGAGTGTCCTGGTAGCACCTCTGTTTATTCCTTCTGGGAAAAAGGTGTGAGTTTATGTATGTATGTATGTGATTAATCTTTATCCTACATCACACTGCTGATTGAAAGTCAATAAACTGACATATTATAAGAATTATCTCATTTAAAACCTTGTGTATTTTTAACGTAGGCTCAACAACATTATTTCCTTATCCACACCTACATACATACATAAACTCACGCCTTTTTCCCAGAAGGGGTAGGCAGAGGTGCCGGGGCACCCACATCCACACCTAAAGACCATTTATGCTCTGACAAAAGAAAACTATTCCGTAAGAATTATATGATCATCCGACAGACTCCACTAACCATCACATGCCTACAATAAAAACCCCAATGACATTAAGGGTTTGCCACACACGAACCGACCTCGCTCGGGCACCCATCCAAGCTACCGATTGCGACTGTGACGACCACCTTACACAACCAGAGCCACCTTGAAGGAGATCCCTTTGCCAATGGCGTGACGACATCCGCATCGGACTATATGAAATGTTACTCACTTGTTATAATGTTATTATTAATGCCTACACGTTAAATTACAACAGGTCTAATAATTTGCCATTTTTGCAATTCATTCCGTCTGTTTAGATATAGTAACAAACAGGTATTTAAGTAGCAAATTATTTCATATTATTAAAAGCCTTTGAATTTTTTTTTATATTCAAAAGTTTAGATTTATAGTTTTAAGTAGGTATTGTGACTCATTCAGGGTTAATTTAAAAATGGGCGATTTCCGGGTTAAGCGTTTTCCGGATTTTTCGGAGCACACTATTACTAGTGTGAAATAACTTGCTTATGATGAGTGAATGTAAGTTATCACTGAACCAATCAAGCAAATAACTACTCATATAATTAACTTAACAAAAACTAGCAAATTAAGCAACAAGCCAATACATCTAAGTACGAGACAATTATGCAAGATTTATGTAAAACATAATCTCAGAAAAAGTTTTGAACAATACTTAAAATTAGCAAATCACAAACGACTTATTGCATTATGCATAACCGCATTAGTTAGTGGGACAATGTTACAAGTTACAAGTAACAACTCAGTTTAGAAACCACCCATTGTACGTACACCTAAAAAAACCTTCCACATTTTATTGCAAATAAATAAGAATGTATACTACGCGTGATTTTAACGGGAACATTGATGGTTCTGTATTTAATTAAATAATCAAAATTATCTGTAGGTATTGCATTAAATTCATCTATGGGTAGGCAAAGATGTCGCACTGGTATCACTCTATTTACTGTCCGAGATTGGAATAGGCATGTCAAATTCAAGTCTTGGGCAAATTGAACCGAAAATCTTGAAAGGCATAGGGCTCGATCTGGGAACTAAATCTAGGAGGACCTCACAGCATAAAATCTACAGACGTTTCCACTAGACTAAAGAGACATCTAAACACTTATAAAACAAACTAAGATAATAAGAATTAATGCCTCTGGCATTAAGTCCGCCTTGTATACTATGTACGTATATGAAGTATAATAAATAAATAAGGAATGATCACATATCACCTCTCCAGCCAGACTAAACAATGGTGTCGAATACACAAAGTGATCTCGGGATATGAAACACCTAGGAGATGATTATGGGTATAGCGGGCTCAACAATAGCGTCTGCTGTTTCTATCTAAGTAATTATGATTTTTTTATTTAAACTGAAATGACATTTTGTTTTGTCGCGCTAATTGCAAGTAGAGATACAGATTTACTATTCTTTTTATTAAAATATGTATAAGTAAAGGCCTAATAAACGACAAAAAAAATAAGAGCACAAATAAGCGTGTGGTCCTATTTGATTTTAATATGGTCCAAAAACATAATAAATCTTAATTTAAATGAATAAGGTTTACTGATACCTGAAACTGATTATAATTAAAGACTTTTTGCTACATATCGTAGTTCGAAATTCAAATGTATATATGTATGTACTTAAGTATAAGCAACCTCGGTCATTTTTATACACACTTTTATATGCACGGTATATTTGATCGAAGCGTCAAATGGTATTTATAATATAAGAAGTTTAGTTAGATTATAGTCACAACTCAAACCCTATTTTACCATAAGCAAATATGACACACATAAATATATATTTCTTTACGTATACATCTTTAATTTCTCATCTTACGGAACCTTAAAAACCTAACGAAACGCATCTTTTGTACATTACGGCACATTATTATACTAGGCATATGTCATCATATGAAAGCCGGCGCGTCGTTTCTTCAGAGATCATTATCCGGTTTTGGACTGTCGCTGTTGCCCAATGAATCGATCAACCTTTACGCGATTTCGTATGGCCTGTTAATTTTTGTTATCGAAGAATCTTCATTATTCTATCACCGAGTAATATGCGTTTCAACAGTTTTGCTTTAGAGGTACCGATTGCAGGAGTAATCATATGAGGAAAATCTATTGACCTTTGAATTAAGTTCTTTACTGATAATCTCTAAAGCTCAGTTTTTTAATACTCACACAGTATAATGACCACACTGTACCTGATGGTAAGCGCAAATAACTTCTAGGCAGAATATTGAATAGTATCTGACGGCAGTCCCATGTCATTCAATACTATTATACCGATAATAAACCAGTTTGTAAACAAGATATCTATGATCTCTTGTTTGCATTTCTTTGATCCCAGCGCAGAAACAAATACATATACATTATACACGTATATACATACATATGCATGTGCCCATAACTTGGTGTGAATTTATCCAATTCGAAACCCATTTTTTGGACCTGTAAAATATCCGAAAGATTTGTCACGAATACTACTATCTGACTAATATAATCTACTACTATCAAATCATAAACGGCAATACAAATACACGAAAAAAAACTCGGATCTCAACTATGTGTAGTAGAAGATAATCCGACCAAAATACGAAGGTTTTCAAAGTCCTTCACCGTCAAGGCTGTGTTGCAACTCCTACCATGAGTCGTGCAACATGATTCCATAATTGTATAACACCAACAAGCCTTACACAACAGCCGGGGAGTGCTTTTGAATGCTAATTGATGGTTTTACTCAGAGAAATATAAATTAAATTGTAAATTACTGGCGAAGGCAATGTTTGGTGATCTTTTGTGTCGTTTTGTGCGTAATTTTGAAGTGAAACCGAATACTGATTTTGTGTGATAAAAGGGCATTACAGAACTAAAAATAAATTCATGTCAAAACACTATTGTTCGACACGATGAATATTATGTAGTGTAAGATATTAAGATATACCACCATTTCAATGTTAAAAGTAAGTAAAATATACATTTTTAAAGCACTATAAGTTTAATACTATGCATTAATTATAATAAAGATGTTTTAAGGTTGTTAGCATACAATGTCGGATCAATCAAAATATTTTTAAGGCTACTTATAAATAATTTTGTTCTCAATACATTTACGTACGTCACTATAGAATGAATCGTAAAAACATCTTCGTAGGAAATAATCAGCAACAATTTAAATTAATTTTATCATCTCATTCATTAATAATGAATAGGTACTTAAAATTATTTGAGTTTGGAAATTAAACTTCTGAGCAACCATAATTATAAAAATAGCCATTCAAATATATTTTACGTTAACACTAGAATATCCTAATTACTCAACTAAGCAAAATACAATTTACATGGTACGCTAATTATAATTACTACAATTAAACCAAATTATAACCCAATTAAAACCACCCAAGTCGAGGGATTCCCTCAGTGGAACGAATTTGGAGTAGTGTCGCAAGCGCAATGTACGCGTCAATCGAGGACGGAAAGACGCCTGCCTGAACTCACGTACGCTTATAAATATAATTGCGAAAATATACGACACATGGGAGAAATGTGTACCGCAACGTTGAGCAAGTTCGCACACATCTCGAAATGTTTGCACTGCTGGTCACTACAGACATGCTAGTATTTGATGTGATGCAAAATTTACTGACCTTTAATTTGGTAGTTACATGAAATAAATGGATTGCATGTTTACCGTGGTCATGGGTTCTATTCCCAGGGCATACCTCTGATTTTTCGGAGTCATGTGTATTGATAGTCAGTCACTACGCACTATAATGGTGAAGGAAAACATAGTGAGGAAGCCTGCATACCATAGCAATTTGTAAGAATTTCTGTGGTATGTAATTTCGCCAACGCTCACTAGCTTAAAGCACTAGCCTTATTTTACTAAGTAGGCTTTCCTGGGTCCTTACGCAGTAACTTGCAGAAGTAGGTCTGTGAGCCGGTATAATTGTCTTTAATGACATGTGATTACCCTCCGATTTCCATTGCAGTCACTTTCCTGTACCGAAATTAAATAAATAACACCCAACAATCACATACATAGTCCTGACCCCACACTAAGATCGAGTCTTGTGTCGTGGATATCAGGTACTACGAGAGACTTTTCGGTCTCACAAATACCCAGACCCGGAAGAAATATTTAAATAAGCCATTGCTTGTCATTATGTGATAAGTCTGGTCATGAATTTCACCAGAAGATTTGAATTTACATGGAATCTTCATCAGCTTTCTTTATTGACTAAAGTAGGGGAAATAACTCTCCTCTCTCTAGTCTCTTTATCACTACTCGCAGGATATCTACAGTGGCTCATCTAAACGTCTGCTTCTCGTTCTTTTTATCGAGTCTTATAAGTCTTCTAGTACCACTTACCTTAATAGCCACTGGACTCTTCATTTTATCATTATTGCGGAATATGCCACGGACAAAAACTATCATTAGAAGCACTGTTACTTAAGTTTTTAAAAGTCATTCTTTTATATGTCAGAATTGTCGTAGATAATTGGTTACTTTGCTGAAATACAAAAGCTGTTTCACAAATGAGTACGTATGACCTTTCGTGGTATTTCCACAACATCGTTCATAAGACTAGTGGGGAAATAATAAAGTACTTACCATACTGAAGTGAAATGAGGACGATTTTGTTTGTGTTATAGAACCATAGAAAAATAAGCCATTGGCACGAAGAGAAATAATCATAGACTTTCAGTAGCATCGAAAAACTGGGACATTTATCGATGAATTGCTAGATTTTCTAGACGATAGAGTAGCATATACGTAGCAATCCTGATTGAGTCAACCAGGACTAAAAACCGTGCAAATTGGTCACTTTCAAGATCAACTAACGACTTAGATCGGCAGGTGATTATCGTGTATCATTCAATATTCTAACTGAATGGCAGAGTATTTTCCATTCCGTTCCAGATACATATAGTAGAGTCTTCCACGAATTTTAGTCTTCGAATAGTTCAAAGTTTTTCTGACAAATTTTTTAGATCTTAACAATCGATACATACATAAACTCACGCCTTCTTCCCAGAAGAGTAGGCAAAGGTGCAACCAGGATACCAACATTTTGCCTTGTATGTTAATCCCACGAAGAGACAGGGGGGATCATATCGCCATATCGGGCACAAATTCCTGACTCCGGGCTTTGCCCGACCTGAGATCTCAACGTTGTAAACATACCGTAGTACAACAACGCCACCGAGGCAGTCGATATCAACACTCCAATCAACTATTAAATACAATTGAACGCTATTCACGTAGTACATTACAAAGTACGCTAGTATTTAAAACTGCACCACGTTCCTAAGCAAAGGACATAGTGACGACACCTGAGGTTTAATGCAAGGCATATTACTAAGCAGACGACTCCGTTTTGGTAAATAATAATTGGTATTTAGGCCCAATTGCACAAACTAAATTTCCTCATAAGTTTGACTTTGAAAATATCAATCCCATACATTAGCAATGTCAAACAGTAAATGTATGGCGATGACATTTTTCAAAGCTAAAGTTATGGGCAAAGTTTGTGCATCTGAGCCTTGGAAATTTAAATAAATAGGACAACTATTTTAATATTCGACAAATATCTAGATTCGGATTTCAAAATATGTTTTGTTTTAGTCACATATTAACATATTTGAATAGTTCCGTATATTAGTAAAGTAGATAAATATGTGAAAACCGGCTATTCAATAAAAATAAACATCCTAAATATATCACATCTATATCAAATTATTTCTTTCTTTCTTCCAATACAGACAAGACAGCTAGCTTATCATGGGTTCATTTGCATTCCTGGGTATATCGGTGTCACCGACCTTCTATCCCTCAGCACGAGTACTGAGTTCCACGGGTACAACCAAACAAATCTTTCTGTGAAACGTATTAAACTCTTCTGCATACTCTAACGGATGTATACATATGCATTCATACTCGAATGAACGAGGGAATAACTTTAGCCCAAGGCTTTAGAATTGACTCGATTATTTTATTCGTTCACATTTAAAATCAGTGGGTTGTCATTACAGGATTGTCATATTAGGCCGAAGTACATTAATGTTTATTAATAAAGTCGTGAATTCCTCGCTATTCAAAATGAGCAAGTCGATTTTAAAGCAGATTTAGCGAAAGTTTATACCCTGCTCATCCGAGTCTATTATTAAAGCCTTAAAAATCTGTCACGTCTTGAACACTAAAACATGATAAATATATTATACATTTGTTTATGTAGAAATAATAAATAAATAACAATAAATACACCCAACGGTCTCATGCATAGTCCTGACCCCAAATTAAGATGACTTAAGTCTTGTCTCGTTAGTATCAGAAGCTACGAGAGACTTTTCGGTGTTACAAACACCCAGACCCGAGACAGATACTTGTGGGCCTCATAAACATTTGTCTCGGTGCGGGGACCGAGCCCGCGGCCTCTTGTTTCACAGTCGGCGTCTAACCTACTACGCCACGGAGGATGTATGTATGTAAATCTTTATTTATCTATTTGGCCTTGACCCAGCTCCTAGTGTTTATATTATCGGCTAAATGCGCCTGAGATCCCACACGGCATTCTAACGCGTCTTTCGAAAACCGGTCACATAGGTGTTCGCGTCTTGAATTAGAATTACATATTCAAACTAAATTTATTATCGGCTGTCTGCAGCTATTACTTTTGCAACAATTGAGAGGCTTAATTTATAATTCGTGACTTGTAATTTTTTCCTAGTTCCTGAATTCATGTCTAATTTGATTATAAGAGTACTAAATATTGATCAATTTAATATATTTATAGCTATAGTATCTTAATTCACCATTTTGGGCCCACGCTAGACCAGTGCAGCGTGGTGAACTATCTAGTCTAACCACTCTCAATCGTACTCTTGATTACAGAGTAGGCCCGTGCCCTGCAGTGGGAAGTATATGGGCTGATACAGTACAGTATTCATTGAAAGATGATCGATAAAGAACAAAGTTCTTAATAGCAATGTCGAAGACCTTAAAATAATAACCTAACCTGTCAATTACTCAATATGCGTGGAGTGGATCAAGGTGGCAATACAAAGTTCAGTCTACTCATGTTTAGGCGACATGTGAACATTTTAGTAACACTCCAGCCATGCGAGTACCTTGACAAACGACCTCTTCCAATCCGCACTTTCAAAACTGTACCTTGAATTGTTTTAATGGACGCAAATGTATTAGTTCAAAATATATAAAAAAATATGTATCACATTTTATAGAGTTATTTGCAATTTATTCGCTTGTTATCTTTATTCGTTTTTATATAAAGCAAGCAGATAGTTTTATTAACTGCAGACACAAGCGTGCAAAGAAACATAAAAAAGCGACGATTTTTGTGGCAATTTCTTTAATTGTGTTTACCGCCCAAATACCACAATAGTTAAAAATTAAAAAAAAAACGTCGCATTTCTGCCTAATTTAAAGTTTATTGCGTCAGTAGTCCCTGTATGTATAATTTGTAGGAACAAATTGTTTCTTAACTCTCCCCGTGACCACAAAATCTGTAAAGTAATCGAACCGTAGGGAAGTCAAAAATGCAAAAAAAATATCCAAATCCGCAATAAAGTCTGCAAAAAATAGTTTTATTTCAATGCTATAAGAACAGTTTCGATTAATTAATATAAATCTCATATTTGAAACATTCTTCCTGTTTCATACGTATTTTCCATCACGATATCGTTACAAATGTAATAACAATTTCATTAGATACTTAATTAATACCGAATAGTTAAAATAGAGTTTATTACATGCTATAAAGTTCCATAAAGAACTCAATTTTTTTATTGCAATGCAGAGTGAGACGAGCATGCCATTCGCCTGATGGTAAGCGATACGACCGTTCATAAACAGTAGCAAAATCAAACAACACCTTGAATAACAAAGCAATGCTTGGCATTCCACTGCACTCGCCATCCTGAGACATAAGATGTTAAGTCTCAATATGTCCAGTAGTTACTCTGGCTACAATGCCCTTACCGCAACACAACAGCGCTTTTTTCACTGCTGTTTGTGCTTCTCACACATGCACCAACCACCAGTAAAATATATGACGATTATGCAGTTTTATAATGCAATTACGCTCTAAAACATGTGTAAACTTCAATGATGTATAATATATGGGTACAAGGAATATTATGCTACATAATAATACGTCCAATAGCAATATAAATACCTCCAATCACCCTATTCTCAAAGATCATTTCTTTAGTAGGTACTCAAGTTAACATTATTTTTTTAGGCTTACTCTTTAATAAAAGTTAAATAAATAAATACAACATACATAGCCCTGACCCCACATTAAGAAAGAGTCTTGTATATAATAAAGTAAATTCATTAACCAAATTGTGTTACAATTTCATAAAAACTAATTAAACAACAATTTCTAAACTAATAACATTGCCAGGGGCGCCTAAACTAGGCCTAGGCTGTCTTCTTGGGAAATCATGGAGTAATTAATATAACCTAGTTATATTTCAACAGGGAAACAGTAATTGCAATATATATTAACTCTTATTCCGAAACAAAAAAATAAAAATTAAAGTTATGAAAATCAGATTAATTTGCACTCAAAGAAAATATAAATAATTTAAAAAAAAGGTTAAATATATACTTCATAGTTAAAAATATATCAAACTATGAATGTGAAGAAAATAGAGTCTCTGTCGCATCATAGTCAAGACTTAAACCACATTGTGATGTTATTTTTGGCTTCGGTGACTGATGCTATTTTTATGTCACACAACTTTGTTACTTTAACTACGAGAGACTTTTTCGCCCTCTCCCGAATAAACGGGAACAAACGGTGAAGTTGAGGAAAGTCACTGAAATTCTTTGAGTAGGCATATGTTCAGCTGTGGACATTGTGATTGAAGAACTCGAAAGCCAAATAACTAATCAATGAAAGAAAATGAATCAATGACGTCACTCAATAGCAGTTGCGCTTTAAAGAAATGTTTCAAATAAATAAAAAACGCTGCGTTTTTCACCCAAGCATTGAAACAAATAACGCTGATTTGCTACCAAAATCCGTGACGACCTTTTACAATTCCTGCGGAAAACAGCGGTCAAGAAACCTGCCGTCACGCTTGATGAGTCATTAGATAATTCGCTATTTACATCGAATAATACCGTGAAATTGGAATTACTTTTGACATTACTACGCAATATTAGGTCGTAAAAATTGTAATGTGATTTTACATAATCTGTTTATTAACAATGTATTAAATTTCTTCTGTGGTGAGAATAAATAAATATATACACCTCCACAGTCACAGTCACATGCATAGTTTTGACCCAACACTAAGATCAAGTCTTGTGTGGTAGGCATGAGGATCTACGAGAGACTTTTCGGTCTCGAACACCCAGATCCGAGACAAATACTTGTGGGGCACACAAAAAATTGTCTCAGTGCGAGGATCAAACCCGCAACCAACTGCGCCACAGAGGCTGTCAAATATATAAAGAATTGAATATTCGTATTTCTCCGGGCACACGATATGGCGATAGGCACGCCCCCTATGACATCGTGGGACGAAACACACAACGGGAAACGTGGGTTTCCTGGCAACACCTCTAAGTCTTCTAGGGAAATGGAATGTATTACAGTAATACTCCCGTCATAACTATTTGTAACAGGTTTCTGGATCATTCTGTGTATATCTGGTTCGAGTAGGTTAGATTGATTATATCGACAGGCATATTTAACTTGTGGACACTCAGCCTTATTCATAGGCAGTTCTAAAACTATTTAAGCTATCGAATCTTTTATTTTCTTCCCTCAAACTGTATTCAAAAGTCGTTCGAAAGGTGCAAAACATTCCATAACTAAAACTGTCTAAGCATAAGACCGTCTAGTCTGTCTGCACCTTACTGTTCTTACTAAAAGCATATTATATCATAATATATTATACCTAAGTATAATATTATACACAACTAATATTACGTCATATCAGTATATAATAGCGGGATCTTTAATAAAACTCTCACGCCTTTTCCCAGATGGGGTAGGCAGAGGTGCCAGCGCACCCACATTTCGCCTTGTACGTTCCGTCCCACAAAGTGATAAGTGGCGAGCCTATCGCCATATCGGGCACAAATTCCTGACTCTGGGCTGATAATGAATAGAAAAATCCAATATCACTTTGCCCAACCCGGGATTCGAACCCGAGACCTCAGCTTTGTAAGCGTACCGTAGTACAACTACGCCACCGAGGCAGTCGGCAAATTTAATAAATTGCTACGATAATTTTATTCCCAGTTGATATAGACATGGTTAGGACTTGATGGTAAGTGGTCACCCATAAACTAAACCAATGCATACTATTTACGTCATGCCCAATTTAATAATTAACATAAATACGTCTCCACGCAATTGTAAATTGCATAAAACAATTTCAAAATTTAACCTCGAAAACTTATTAATATTTTTATACTGGTATATCTATAGATAAATCTTACGCACTTATTGACCAATATGCGCATAAATTTAGCTACTTAATATAATACGGGTTACGGCTTTATTGATATATGGTTTTACAACTATTTTAATTATCAAATGTTTTGTCCCTTTCTAACGACTTTTGAATTTAGTTTTAGTGAATAAGACAAAACATACGATAGCTAAAATAGTTGTAAAACGGTCTATGAATTAGGACTAAATTAGTTAGCATTATTTATTAGAAAATACGTTCTATACATTGTATCTGAGCTACAAAATTGCCTGAGGCTCATTTGTTAATGGCCTATAAATACGCAACGATATTATTCAACAGGTCAATATTATATCGATTAATTATTTCATAAACATACCACTTTGTTGTAAGCCATTCACGTCCCACAGCTGGGCAAATATATTTATGATAGCACGATTATTTAAGAGATTATTAAATTTATTTATTTATTTAATACTTTACACCATTAAAAAGACAATAAAATAATATACAGAAACAGGCTTAAATTGGTGGTACAAGTGGCGGTCTTATCGCTAACGGCGGCGATCCCTTCCAAACAACCTGTGGATGGAGCATATAATTAGATAATATTTAAACATTGGGGTATTACAACTATTTAAGTATTTTCTTAAGTGATAAAGCCACGCTTTTGTCAGGTATGACTCAGCATGAATGCGCAGGATTGTCCGATGCGGTACCAATGCCTCACAGCAGACCGACGTGAAGCGACACCTTAGCTGTCGCGTTTGGATCGCGAGTAATATTACTGGATACCCAATATTCTAAATTTTTCCTTTGTTCTGCATGACAGATGATAAGAATTATCACAGAAATATTTATCAAGCTTGTAAAATTGTAATTAAAGAAATACGTTATTCTAACAAAGTAACATTAATCGTCTAACAAGTTTTGTGATGGGTTATGAGCAGAGTAAAAGCAGGATTGATCAATAGTAAAGAATATAATATATAAAGAATACACATACATTGACATGGAAAAAGAATCTGACAAGTGCGGACAGAACAAACTACATTTTCAAATAATTGTTTCGTTTATGTACAATAGTAACCAGTTCTAACACCTGCCCTTAAACTACACAATTTGTAAACCAAGATGTGACACACAGTAAAAATGTTTATTTTTACCTAAGGACTTTGTTAATACATCAGCTGGCATATTTTCAGTGGATAAATATTCTAATTTAATGATTTTATCTTTAACAATTTGCCTCACATAATGATGTCTTATGTCAATATGCTTACTGCGACTGTGATTAGCTTGGTTATTACACATTTTCTGCGCTGACTGACTATCATTATACAATACAACTGAATAAAGTTTACCTAAGCATTCACAAAGAAAACTTCTAATAAATTTAGCTTCCTTTGCTCCTTCGCACAATGCCATATATTCTGCCTCCGTGCTAGACAGCGCTACGGTTTTCTGCTTACGGCTTTCCCATGACACGGCTGAGTTACCTATTTTAAACATGTAACCAGTGTAGGAGCGCCGGTCCAGTTGGTTAGATGCCCAATCTGCGTCTACATATCCTGTAATGGATATATTCGATTTTTCATAAACTATTTTATAATCCATAGTTCCTTTTAAATATCGCAAGATTCGCTTAGCAGCTTGCCAATGCGAATCAGAATAACAATTATTGAATTGACTCAATAAGCTTGCTGCATGTGCTATATCAGGCCTTGTGCAAACGGCTATATACATAATACATCCAATAAGGCTTCTGTATTTCGAATTATGGTCCGTTTTTTCACCTTTTTCTAGCTTCATGCCACATCCCAAAGGTGTACTTACAGGCTTACAGTCAACCATATTAAACTGTTCTAAAACCTTTTTTATGAAGGTTTTTTGATCAAGAGTAATTTTATTCTCTTCTTGATTCAACCGCATTCCTAGTATGCATTTAGCTCGACCAAGATCTGTCATTTCGAACTTTTTCATCAGTTTCTCCTTCAATGATTTCTTTTCAGATGTATCTTTGCTAAAAATCAATATGTCATCAACGTAAAGAGCCAATATCATAAGGTTAGCAGTGTTGTCTGATTTAATATAAACACAAGGCTCACTGAGGGTTTTCTTGAACTGAAGTTCTGACAGAGCTTTATCAATTTTGTCATACCAGCTCTTTGATGCTTGTTTTAGTCCATATATTGCTTTATTTAGTTTGAATACATGGTTTTCTTTACCCTTTACTTTATAGCCATCTGGCTGTTCCATATACACAGTCTCCTGTAAATCTCCATTCAGAAAAGCTGTCTTTACATCCATATGGTCTATATGCAGGTCCAAATTTGTTGCCAGAGCAATTAATGTACGAATAGTAGAGTATCGTACCACAGGTGAGTACGTTTCCTTGTAGTCAACTCCATATTTCTGCGTAAATCCTTTGGCTACAAGACGTGCTTTATAACGAAGTAATTGACCTTCTGCGCCAAATTTCTTCCTAAACACCCATTTGCATTTCACTGCTTTCTTCCCTGCAGGCAGCTGTGTCAAGGTCCAAGCTTTATTTTTCTCAAATGACTGATACTCATTATCAATGGCATCCTTCCAAAGATCTTTATCAGGTCCTGACAGCGCCTCTCCTATTGTCTGTGGTTCTACACCGTGACTAGCTGCTGTCATTGCAACCACCATGCTTATAGTGTCATCAATATCTTCGTAATCAGTTGATCCTTGGTCCTCAGCCATATTCGGATCCCATGTAACATCATTAGGGTCATCACTATAGCTGGAATCAGAACTAGAAGAAATAACATTATCATTTTCAGTTGTGAACACATCATCATT